>OZ002731.1:23979209-24701191 GCA_963924305.1 Polygonum maritimum | reverse complement strand
GTGAAGATCTTGGAGCTACCTCAAAAGTTAGGTGATCCCGGAAGATTTGCAATAACTGTGGGGATTGGATCCCAAAACTTCAAGTCTCTTTGTGATTTAGGAGCAAGCATATCGGTTATGCCCATGAGCATTTGGAGAAGGGCTAAGCTCGGACATATGGAACCGGTTGACATGAGTCTCACTATGGCCGATGGTTCATCCACAAAAGCCACCGGAATCCTAGATGACATCCCGGTTAGAGTTGGGAGGTATTTTGTCCCCGACGATTTTGTGATCCTTGACATGAAAGAAGATTCGTTAGTGCCCATTATTCTTGGAAGGCCGTTTCTAGCCACGGCGGGTGCCAAATTTGATGTAAGAAATGGAAAGGTGACTTTCGAGGTTGGCGAGGATAAGGTAGAGTTCCATTTCAACAAAGCTCTTAATGAACCGGATGCTTTGGCGATCTTGAAATTGGAGGAAGGGGCCAAGCGTAAGAGAGAGGAGGTGGAACCTACAAGAGAAGAAGAAGCACCTTTGAGGAATTATGACATGGTCAATGTTCAAGAACAAGAAAGAGAGTTGTCAAATCTGATTGAGCACCATGAGGAATCAAGAAGTGGAGATAGCCCGAGAAGCCATGAAGAGTATCCTTCTTTGTATCCTTTTGATGTGGGAGACTCTTATATTTGTTTGAGTGACTTGAAAGAGGATCTAGATGATAGTTACATATGTTTGAGTGATTTGAAGGAAGACTTGAGCTATAATGTCATTGAATCCCCTAGAAATTCTCTAGATGTTTTTGGTGTAGGGAATGAAGATCAAGTTGAGAAGGAGCAAGAAGTGCAAACTTACACTTTGGAAGGGAAAGGTGAAGGAGAATTTGGAGGCCACACTTTCATCAATCACAAATGGTGGTTTTATGGCTATGAGGGGCGTGGAGATGGGCATGACAACGATGATCAATTCACCATTTTTCTTCCACCGTGAAGGGTAGAGGTTAGAAGTCAAGCTAGTGACTTAAAAGAAGCGCTCCTCGGGAGGCAACCCGAGCTTAGTAGGTTTATTTCCGTAGTTTTTAGTTTGTTTCTCTTTGTCTTAGCTTAGATTCTTTCTAATCTCTCCTTAGCATGTGTTTTGTGGAATTATGTGTTGTTTAAGCTTCATGATTGTGTGTGGTAGTGGTGAAAATAATGAAAGGACTTGTGGGTAGAGATTTGCCAAGAAGAGGGAATTTTAGGAAGCCAAACCGAGCCGGACCGAGGTACCCAGGATCTCGGGCCCGACGTTGGCAACGTCAGTCCGACTTGGCCGGTCAACATTGGTCTTGATTTGGAGGAAATGCCCATTATACCCCTTTGACCTAACTTTGTCTTCTACCCAATTTAAGCCTTCCTTCTCATACCTACCACCCATAACCATCATAACCACCTTCCAAAAATACCAAGTCCCCCCTCAAAAACCCCCAATTCGATCCACACCTCCATCCCTCTCGATCCCCAAGCAAACTTCACCACAATCTCGATCCAACACCCTAGCCATTCCCAAACATCGATCCAAAAGCAAAAAAAATCCCAACAAAGTCCCATTGTTCTTCATCCCTCTTCTAGATCTAAGAGGAGAATTTGAGTTCTAAAGAGTTTGATTGCTAGAAGTCTTTGTTTCTTCAAATTTGGTATGTGAATCTCAATCTCTACTTGATTTCTTGTGAATTCCATGTTTTCATAGATAAAATTGAGATTTGCCATGATTGAATGAGCTTAGACCTTGAGCATCCATGGTGATTTGCATGAATAGTAGAATTTATGCATAATTGTTGATCATGCATGCTAGAACCAACTTGGAACTTCGATTGATGATGAGAAATGGTTGATTTTGGATTTTAGGAGCATGATAGAGTGATTTTTGGGTGAAATAGGTAGAGAAGTCGATTTTATGTTCGGACCGAGATGCCCATAATCTCGGGACCGATGTTGAGAAGTCGGTCCATGACTCAGACCGAGGTTGAGAACCTCGGGCCCGACGACTTGTGTTGGTCGGTCCTATGCTATTTGGCTTTCTCTTGTATGAGCTTTAGGATTCATGAGCTTGAATGTTGGTTGAGGCTTGTTTATCATGATATATCTTGTAGCTTGACCATTGTGGTTTGATTCTTTGTTCATACATGTTGGATTTTGTAGATTGAGTGTCTAGAAGACAAGTATGGGGTCATTCTCTTGTGTGATAAGTTGTTAAGTTGTGAAAGCATGTGATCTTGTTGTGGTTGTATAGATCTTATCTTGTAGTTCTTTGCTTTGATTGTGTGTAGGTACCATGACAACCCGAGCATCTTCTTCAAGAATGGAGAAATCAACAAAGAAGTTCAAGAAGTCGTCAAAGAGGGTGCAAAGGATGGATGATGTGCACTTTGAGGATGATGATGTGGCTCGAGAATATGAGCGACTCATGGGTCTATCTCACCACACTCGGTGGTTAGATTGGGAGTCTATTAGAAAGATGAGTATGGATGAGGCTCTTACTCGGTGCTACTCTCACATCGGTCTCAACGTGATGCTAAGGTGGGACAACACTCATTATCCCGCCTTAACGTCCGAGTTTATGGCGTCATTCAAGTGCACATATGAAGGAGTTGAGAGTGAGGGCATGATCTCCTTCCAAATGGGCAATGAGTTGCAAGAGCTCTCCCTAAGGAATTTGGCTACCTACCTTGGGTTCCCTTTTCCGAGAGACGAGGCTTTTGTGGACAATGAGAAGGTGGACTATCTTTGGAAGTATGTAGCCGGAAGGAGTGAGATGAGGAAAGGCGCATCAACAAATGAGATAGCAAGTCCACTCTTCCGAGTCATGATCCGAGCTTTGGGTTGTGCCATCTTTGCTAGGCACGAGTTGAGTAAGCCGATGAAGGAAGAAGCCATGTTGCTCTATGAGATGTTGTTCCACAACGATAAGCCGATGAACCTCACATAGGAATGGGTGAAGATGGTGAGGGATTTCCAAAGTTCCTCATGGATTTACTTTGGAGGGATGATAGCCCGCTTGGCTCATCGTCTTGAGGTGGATTTGTCCACCTACACGCTGATGACAGGCCCGATGTGCTATACCAATTCTAAGGATAGGGCCCCGGGTCAATCAACAAAAGAAATTTGTATCACGACCCCGTTGTAGTACGGTGGTCGAGGTCGATCGCAAGGAATTATTTCATGCGCGTTTGAACGGTCGATTTGTCTAATCACAAACACAATGGGAGAGAAAACACGCGAAGCAACTCGGGACCGAGGTTGTCAATCTCGGGACCGAGGTAGCTAGGCACAAACAAAGTCGGGCTCGAGGCTAGGGGACTCGGGCTCGACACAACAATCAATACGAAAGGAGAGAAACAAGCTAGGCTAAGGGGATCCTAGGGCTAGGGGTTCATGCCAACATCAACTTCACATGCTATCATATAGACCAATGAACTAGAGACTTTCGCCATAGACAAAGATCAACAAATCCAATCAAATCATGCCATTAATCACAAGGAACTAGGCTTTCGCATTCATTCAAGTCAATTGACTCTCTATCTACTCCTATTCGACCGTGGGATCAAGAGGCTTTCTCTTCATCCCTTCGAACCAACTTTCCTAGGCTTTCGACAAAGGATCTTGCTCATAAGGTAAATAGACATGGATCTAGGCAATCAAATCATGAAATTGGTTCAAGCACATGCAATTGAGTTGGGGTTTTCGCCCCCTACCCTAAGATCAATCTAACTACTCACTAATCATGGAATTCAAGCTAGCAATCATCAAAGACTAAAGATAAATCATGATTCATGCAAGTCAAATCCACAATCAATGACACTAACACAAAATGAAAGCCAAAGAAAACTTGAATTAAACTAGAAAGAGGAATTCTTACAATCTCTACTCCCGCTCCAAGCCTAAGGGTTTCTTTCCTCTCCAAGGAAAAGAATTCACCCAAATCCTCCTCTAGATCTTGGGTCCTTTCCCTCCCTTGGAGAAGAGTCCACCCCCTTCTTCCTTCCACTCTCTCAAACGTCCCTCTCTACTCTCTCTCCAAAGTGTATGTGTTTCTAGATGTCCCCCAAATGAGAGATTATAAGGGTTTAAATAGAGATTATTCCCCCAACTACAAAGACTAGATTACCCCTCTAAACTCCTTGGGCTCCAAGGCAAGTCCTTGGCCTCCAAGGCTTCTAGAACTCCTTGATCCCCAAGGCTTCTAGACTCCTTGACCTCCAAGGAAGCAAATATGATTTTGGGAATTAACAAGAAAATCCCAAAAAGAAAGGAATCCGGAGCCACGACCATCATGGATCGACACGGAGGAACCTCGGGCCCGACTTGCTTCAACCTCGGTCCAAGGGCACACGTTCCAGCGACCTCGGGCCCGACATGCACACCTCGGTCCACCACCTTGGGCCACCATGGAACCTCGGGCCCGACATGCTGGGTACCTCGGTCCTAAGGCATTTTTCAGCTTGTTTCGCTTCGTTCTCTCTCGTTTTAGCTCCGATTGACTCGATTCTTTCGCCATTCTCTTCGTCTTCACTTGAGGGCTTCTTTCCATGCATTGTTAGCTCCATTTTGGCTCCTTTTCCATCCTTGAATTCCTCCATCATTCCATGCTCCAATCTCCATCATTCTTGCTCCAAAATGCCTACAAAACACACAAAACGCGCATAGTCTCCGAATCTCATAGAAATGCGGGAACTAAGCTAAAAAGGGACAAAAAACTCAAGAAAAAAGAAGAAAGGACTAAAACTACCAAGAGAAACACACTTAAAACACTACCAAAATGAGAGACATCAGAATACACCATACTTAAACTTGCTTGTCCTCAAGCAATAACAAAGTAAGCAAGACCGGAGCATAATCTTCAAGTAAAGCCTCATATGAAAAATCAACCAAGTAAGCACAAGTGATAGACATGCTAGCAAGATTACGTCATCACACATGATCAAGTGTTCAAGGAATAAAGTCTAATGCAACAAAGCCTCACTTTAGGGATATGGAAATGTGTATCACTCATCACGTGTTTAGGTTTAGCAATGAACACTCAAACTCATAAAAACATGCAAGTAAAGACTTTACCATTGAAGCTAATATCACCAATTCCTCCACCTAGAGATGCCTATTACAATGCACACAAAGAATATGAACTTGGCTCAATCGAGGTCCTCAAAGAGGTTCCATTCGGCCGGGTTGTAATGGGGATTTTGGTATTTCTCAAGGTGGGAATTATTTTGGTCTTGTGGTGCTTACAATGGGGATTGAACTGTCTACTCTCTCACCAACTTTCACCAATTTATTCCACTTTCAACTTCACTCATCCAAAAGACTTTGATTTTTCTTCTTTTCTTTTCTTTCAACCCACATTTCACTAAACATTCCACTTCATCTTTGCACTAAACTTTTTTGTTGGATTTTTTTTTCACACTTTTCCCACATAGGATCGACTTGCAACTATAACTCGGGCCCGATGTGCACTTTAACTCGGTCGGTACCCCTTTTTTTTTCACTTAAGCACTTTGCTTTCAATCCACTATTTTTCCAACATTTCTTTCTTTCTTCTCAACAAAGATGCACTACCCACTTGATTTATAACTCCATTTTTTTTGCCCTTCACCAAAAAGAATCTCAACTCTCCAAATATACTCCCAAAACCTCTCACTAAAGTCCAATCCCATAAGGGTCAAGTCATATAGGCTAGGAATCATATTTTTGAGGAGTTTCAAACAAATGTCTAAGGCTAAAACGGGGCTACAAACAACGGTTTATCTTCAAGGTAGGAGATGGAAATTTTGTGACTAAATGAAACAAAGTCCAAATCAATGTGACAATGCATAGAACAATTCTCATATTGGTCTTGGAAAATAGATAAACACCTCAATAGCAAGTTTTACTAAGCATGCATGAGCTAATTCACACAACAAAATGAGGGATAAGCAATATGAACAAGCATCCCTAAAATGGCCAAAAATAATCTCACAAGGTTCACTCTAGCTTAGTTGCATCAAAACTCATCCAAGAACTCATGTGCTCAATAAAAACATGCAAGATATCATATCACATTAAAAACAACATCCATTTAGAGGCTAAACTATCCAAAAATATGCAAAGGACTTTACATGCTCACATCATCATTAACCTTCATATGGACATCTAAGATGGGAATTCCTAGTCCAAAAACAAAATCTTTTTGACATTTTTCAACACAATTTTCGAATTTTTATGGATTTTTGCAAAATTTTTCTCAAACAAAACCAAACAAACTCATCCATTCATGCCATAAGATTCAATCATCATCCATATCATCATCCATCATACAAATCATGCCACTATCCAAAATGAAACATCCCTTAAACAAAAACGAAACAACTACGCATAAACATGGAATTATGAGCTACTAACCCACCCCATACTTAAAATTTTGATGTCCTCATCAAAAGAAATCAAAACTCAAAAGTAAAGAGAAGAGTAAAGAGAGCTCACAATTTTCCTTATTCTTGATTGGCTTGTTGAGGCTTAGTTTGGAGGATGGCCACGGCGTTGTCTCCTTTGGAGCCGGGCGTGTCGCTCTTGCTCGTACACTCGATCATTGAAGGGATCTTGGCTTGGTGGTTGGATTGGTGGGGCGGGAGGTGTCCATTGGTCTTCACGGGAAGAGAAATTCCCGGACATCCACTCATTGAAACTTGCTTGGAAGGTCCACCTTTGATCCTCGGCCGCCCTCAAGTCCTCCACTTCACGTCTTGTGTAGGCAATGTTGCGGTTCACCTCATCAAATTGCACTTGGAAGTCTTCTTGGTGGTGAGAAAGTTGTTGTTGTTGGAAGTTGAGGTATTGTTGTTGTTGGTTGAGTTGGTGCGCCTCTTGAAGCATTGATGATTGTTGAAGTTGGAGATGCGACAATTGGTTTGCCAAGAAGTCCATGTCCACCGATTGGTTCGGCTCGGGGAACAACATTCCGGGCCCGTACCATTGGGTATACCCCTCATATCCTCCATAGCTAGGTGGTGCTTGATGTGCTCCACTTCCCTCGCCCCGCTCGAAGTGGCTTGGGACCGGATCGGGCAAAAATGTATCGGACCGACGTTGATGCAAGTCGGGCCCGACGTAGGATGCTCCTCGGTCCAAGAGTGTTGGGGCATGGTCGGTGAGCAAGTGTTGGTAGCCACCTTCTTCTTCTTCTTCTTCACCTCTAGGCACTTCCACCTCCATGTCGTCCCTCCTTACAAACTCATAACGGTTGGGCTCTTCTTCTTCGGTGTCCGGGGAAGCTTGAGGTGTAGTGAAACGGATGTGTTGTGCCCGTCTCCTAACCTCGAGTGTCCCCTCCGGCTCTCCATAAGGATTGACATTCCCCGCCCACACTTGGTACCAATTGTAGTAACAAGTGAGGTCGAAGAGTCGAGGCTCCAAAGGAACGTGCACATTGTTGAAGTTGGAGTGTGGGGCTAGGTAAGTGGAGGCGCCGGTCACTAGCTTCTCCTTGATAATGTTGGCCTTCTTGAAATACTTGAGGTCCATGAACTCCACACCGTTTCGGGCCGGTGTGTAGGTAGACAAGTCCACCTCAAGACGGTGAGCTAGCCGGGCAATCATGCCTCCGAAATAGATCCATGAAGAACTTTGGAAGTCCCTCACCATCTTCACCCATTCCCATGTGAGGTTCATCGGCTTCTCACTCTCAAACAACATCTCATAGAGAATCATGGCCTCCTCCTTCATCGGCTTGCTCAATTCATGCCTTGCAAAGATAGAACAACCCAAGGCTCGGATCATGACTCGGAAGAGTGGGTTGACTATCTCATTAGTCGATGCTCCTTTCCTCATCTCGCTCTTCCCGGCCAAAAACTTCCAAAGGTAGTCGACCTTTTCATTGTCAACATAAGCCTCCTCTCTCGTAAACAGGAACCCGAAGTAGGTAGCCAAGTTCCGGAGAGAAAGTTCTTGCAATTCGTTGCCCATTTGGAAGGAAATCATGCCTTCACTCTCGGGTCCTTCATACGTGCACTTGAATGTTGCCATTAATTCGGACGTCAAGGCGGGGTAGTGAGTGTTGTTCCACCTTAGCAAGACATTGAGCCCTATGTGATTATAGCACCGAGCAAGAGCTTCATCCATGTTCATCTTTTGAATTGACTCCCAATCTAACCACCGAGTGTGGTGAGATAGACCCATGAGACGCTCATACTCTCTAGCATCATCCTCATCCTCAATACGCACATCATCCATCCTTTGGACTCTCTTGGACGACTTCTTGGACTTCTTGGTGGCTTTCTCCATCCTTGAAGAAGATGCTCGGGTAGACATGGTACCTACGCACAATCAAAACCAAAGAACTCCAAGATAAAATCTATACAACCACAACAAAATCACAAGCTTCCATCACAAACAACGCATCATGCAAAGAGATAACCCCATACTTGCTCTTGACACACTCAATCCACAAAATTCAATCATGCATGAACTAAGATTCCCATACCAATGGTCAAGCCTCAAGACATATCATGAATAGCATGCTATAACCAACATTCAAGCTCATGAAATCCTAAATTCACACAAAAGAAGCTCGAAAAACGTCGGATCGATATGCAAAAGACGACGGGTCCGAGGTTGGGGACCTCGGTCCGAGACACTAGACCGACGTTGAACATCGGTCCCGAGGTACTGGGTACCTCGGACCGAGTCCATTCCGACTTCTCATCCTAGATTCATCCATACAACACACTATCATGCCCCTAAAATCCAAATTCTACCATCAATCATCATCAATCGAAGTTCTAAGTGGGATTTAGCAACAATTAAGCACAAATTTCACAAAACATGCAAATCACCATGGATGCTCAAGGTTCAAGCTCACTCAATCATGGCATATCTCAAATCTAGCAATGAAAGCATGAAATTCACAAAGAATCAAGTAGAAATTGAGATTCACATACCAAATTTTGAAGAAAACAAGAACTTCTAGCAATCAACTCTTAGAACTCAAATTTCCTCTTCTAGATCTAGAAGAAGGATGTAGATCTATGGGATTTGGGTGGGATTTTTGGCATTTGGTTCAATGTTTGGGGATGCTAGGGGTTGGATCGAGATCTTGTGGGAAAGTAGTTATGGGGGTGATGATGTTGGGGGAGATGGGATCGATTTGGGGTTTTGAGAGAGAATTGGGTATTTTGGGAAAGTAGTTATGGGGGTGATGATGTTAGGTAAGGGAAAAGGCTCTTAAATGGGGAAGAAGACAAAGGTGGGTCAAGAGGGTATAGTAGGAAATTCCACAAAGTCAAGGTCCAACATGGGTCGGCATAACTGGACCGACGTCGGGCACCTCGGGCCCGAGGTACTGGGTACCTCGGTCCTACCCGGTTTTGGCTCCTAAAAATCCCACGACTTGGTTACTTCTATCCACAAGTTCTTGCATCTTTTCCACAAATACCACACATGCTAATGAAGCTCACACAACACACATTTCCACAAAATACAAGCTAGAGAAGAGATTAGGACTAATCTAAGCTAAGGCAAAAAGAAACAAGCTAGAAACTACGAAAATGAATCTACTAAACCCGGGTTGCCTCCCGAGGAGCGCTTCTTTAACGTCATTAGCTTGACGTCTAACCTCTACCCTTCAAGGAGGGTGAAAAACGGTGAATTGATCCTCCTTGCCATGTGCTTCTCCACAATCCTCATAGCCAAAGTGCCACCATTTGTGCTTGATGAAAGTGTGGCATCCATATCCTCCATCATCCTTCTCCTCCAATGCGTAGCTTGACATTTTTTGCATCAACTCATCTTGCATTTTATCACCTACATCACAAAAGTCTAAAGAATTTCTAGGGGACTCAATGACATCATAACTCAACTCATCTTGCAAATCATCAAAGCAAAGGTAGTCATCTCCTAAATCCTCTTTCAAATCATCTAAGCAAATGAAAGAATCTCCCACATCAAAAGGATATAGATTAGGATACTCTTCATGATTTGGTGGGTTATCTCCATCTCTTGTCTCATCATGGATTTGAACATCGACCATGTCATGGTCTCTCAATGGTGCTTCCTCTCTTGTGGACTCCATCTTCTCCCTCTTGCACTTGGCATTTTCCTCTAGTTTCAAAATTGCCAATGAATCCGGTTCATTAAGGGCTTTGTTGAAATGGAACTCCACTTTCTCCTCTCCAATTTCGAAAGTGACTTTCCCATTCCTCACATCAAACTTGGCACCCGCCGTAGCTAGAAACGGCCTTCCGAGAATAATGGGCACCATCGGATCCTCTTTCATGTCTAAGATTACAAAATCATCGGGCACAAAATATCTTCCCACTCGAACCGGGACGTCATCAAGAATTCCGGTGGCCTTTGTTGATGAACCATCGGCCATGGTAAGACTCATATCGACTGGCTCCATATCTCCAAGGTTAGCCCTTCTTCATATGCTCATGGGCATAACCGAAATGCTCGCTCCTAGATCACAAAGAGCTTTGAATTGTTGAGAACCAATCCCTACGGTGATGGCGAATCTTCCGGGGTCACCAAGCTTTTGAGGTAGCTCCAATATCTTCACCTCGTCTTGCATCTCAACAATTGACCTCTTCTTGCTCAAGATTTCTTTCAAAAACTTAGCATAAGACGGCATCTCACTTAGAGCATCCGTGAAAGGAATGGTGATGTTCAAGCCTTGCAAAAGCTTTAAGAACCGCTTGAACTTGCCCTCAACAATCTCCTTGGGCTTCTTCATAGGATATGGAAGAGTAGTGCCACTTTGCTTCTTACTTGGATCAACCTCCTTGGATCGATCTTTCTCAACAACTTCACCCTGGACCGACGTTGGAAGTACCTCGGGACCGACTTCAGGGACATCGGTCCCAGGGCAAAGAACTTCTGGGCACGTCGGGCCGACTTCAGGGCAAGTCGGGCCCGAGTTGGGTTCAACCTCGGTCCACTCCAGGGGACTTCCTCCATTCTCCGGATCGACATCTGGGCACGTCGGACCCGAGTTGCTGGGAACCTCGGTCCGACTCTCTTCTCTTGATCTTGGAACTTGTGGCTCGGGCAAACTCCGTCCACTCCTTAATCCTATGGCTCGAACTTCGTTTTGTTGTTGTGGGGCACAGGGATTCTCCTCGGGTCGGCCCGGGAGTCTCCCTTCCTCTCTTGGAAGTTAATTCGCCATGTGAACAAATTGGTTGTCCACTTGCCTTCTCCACACACCAAGTTCTTTGAATTGAGCACCCATTTCATCAACTCTTCTCTCCACATTGGTGAATTGATTCTTCAAGTCCTTGAACTCGCCTCTCATCTCTTGCGCCCATTGTGGAGTTTGCTCATAGAATCCCGGAGGTCGGTATGGTGGTGGTTGGGCCCTTGGCTCGTTTTGGTTGAAGTTGTTGTTGTAGCCACTAGCTTGCCCTTGGTTCCACCTTCCTCCATCGTTGTTGAAGTTGGTTCTCCCTCCGAAGTTCCTTTGAACATAGTTGGCCTCTTCAATTTGCTCGGCCAATCGGACTTGGCGCTCGTTTGGGCACTCTTGGGCTCCATGCTTCAAAGAACCACACTCTTCACATGCTCTTGTGGTTTGTTGAGCATAACTCATCTTCCTCCTCATCTTGTTCAATTCATCCTCCAAGAATTGGATCTTCACATCTTTGTCCACCTCTTCACTTTTGGGATCGTAGAGCTTCTTCGGACCTTCTCCATGGACTCTTGCTTCCTTGCTCACATTGCTAGCACCATACATCGCCTCATAATCCGAGAGTTTGTCCAACAACTCCCATGCTTGCTCCGGCGGCAAGTCTATGAACCCACAATCGGTATGGAGGTTCAATTTGTCCTTTGTGGCGGTGTTGATTCCTTGGAAGAAAATGTCTTGAAGGATATAAGGTTGTTGACCATGTGTCGGACATGCTCTCAACATCTCTTTGAACCGGTCCCACGCCTCGAAAAGTGGCTCATGAGCTCCTTGTTGGAAACTAGAAATCTTCCTTCTAAGCTCCGTCGTCTTGGTGGGCGGGAAGAACTTCATCAAAAATGCTTCATTTAGGGCCCTCCATGATGTGATGGATCGAGGTGCTTGACTCTCCAACCAATGCAAAGCCTTGCCTCCCAAAGACCACTTGAAGGCCTTGAGTAGCACATACTCAAGTGTCTCATCATCCGTCGAGATGGTCTCACAAAGGTCCTTGAATTGCTTCACATGCTCGATCGGGCACTCATTCGGCCTCCCTTGGAATTGCTCTCTCTTGATGAGTGAGATAAATTGAGTTTTTATCTCAAAATTCCTTGACACCTCCGGCAAGACGATGGCCGGCTCCGGGACCTTCAACTCCGGATGCATGTATTGTCTAGCATTCCGGGGTTGAATGTTGATTTGGGCCTCCAACCTTATCCTTTGCTCCCTCTCTCTACGGGCCTCGATATCTCGATTTGCTATCTCAATTTGCATTCGAGCCATGTCGGCTCTCATCCTCTCAAACTCCTCATCTCGGGCTTGGTCCGCCATCCTCTTCTTCTTGTGGGCTTGCCTTAGAATACTCTCCGGGTCACACACAAAGTCGAGCTCAACGGTTCCTCGGACGGAACTAGCTCGCATGCACCTACAACCAAAGACACAAACAAATACCAAATCAAAACAAACAAGGGGTTTGGGCTAGTCCCTCACCCAAATCACTACCAAAAATTAAGGACTCAACAAAGAGGGGTACCTCGAACAAGTAGAACTCCCCGGCAACGGCGCCAAAATTATGATCGGTCCGGGATCAGAGGGTCTCACAATTTAAATTTATAAAACCGAACCTCACTTGTAGTAAAGAGGTAGGGTGTCGAACACACGGGAGTTTGTGCGTCGAGAGTACCCGAAAAGACTAAAAAGAGGAGAAAATAAAGACAAAACGAAGGAAAACAAAAGAGATCTCCTCGGACCGACACAGGGTCACTTCGGTCCGAGGTAGGATCGAGGTCGAAATGGCCGGGACCGACGTTGGTGCAAGTCGGGCCCGATGACTGGGTACTTCGATTTGGCAAAAATGGTAGATCGGTCTTGGGTTTTTGGGTTCCTCCCCCAACTAGACTTGGATATTCTTCCTCAATTCAACCAATAAGTGTTTGATTCTAGTGAGATCGAGGTTGTTCGCCTCAAACCCTCCAATCTACACCTCGACCCAAGGGAGCTTTCGCGTCACCTTCGATGCTAGAGACTTGTGATGGGATCGAGACCACTTTCGCTTACTCTTACCAAACACAAGCTCTAGATCCCTTGCTTTCACAAGAGAATTGAAGCTCAATGTAGAGAGGATCACAAATCAAGCACTCAAGGCTATGGAATTGGGGTTTTCTACCCAAATCTAGCTAGGGGATTCCCCCATAGCCCAAGACTATGGAATCTACTCCATATGGTAAGAGAAAAGCATAAACAAAAGGGAAATCAAGCAAAACTCAATCATCATCATCCAATCAAACTTCAATTGCATTCAAATCCAAAGTGTCTACAAAATCCAAGTTCAATTCCACTAGATCAAAGTAAAACAAAGTACAAAACTCACAATTCCTCCTCTCTTCTCCACCGATCTCTCCTTCTCTTCCTTCTCCCTTCTTCTCCTTACTCTCCAAGTCTTCCTTGAGCCTTTAGAGAGTGATTTTGAGTGTGGTCTATCCAAACATGTCCTTAATGCTCTCTAATCACCTCTATTTATAGCCTCTCATGGATTGGGGACCAAGGAATCCCAATTTAGAAAGGGGCAAATGTGGAAAGTTACTAAAAATATACCTTGGGGAACAATCCAATCCTATGCCGACTTGGACCGACACGGAACGACCTCGGGCCCGACGTTGGGAACGTCGGTCCGGTTCACTGAGTGCTCGATCTCGGGCCCGACTTGGTGTATCTCAGTCCAGGGCCTCGATCCTTGTCTTCTTCCTTGGTTTCCTTTGGTTCCACTTCATTCTTGGCTTGGCTCTTGCACTCCTTGACTTGGCTCCTTCATTAGCTCCTTGAAATTGTCCTCATTCTTGCCATTTTACCTATAAAAACAAACAAACTCGCATAGTTTCCGATTCTTGAAGAAAACCGGGAACTAAGCTAAAAAGGAAACAAAACTAACAAAGAAGGGAATGAAAAACACATATTTACAAAGGAAATCAACTACTAAAACACCTCCAAAATGAGAGACATCACACGCCGGCCCCGAATGGTGTAGAGTTCATGGATCTAAAGTATTTCAAGAAGGCCAACATCATCAAGGAGAAGCAAGTAACCGGTGCCACCACCTATCTAGCGCCTCACTCCAACTTTGACAAGGTGCACATTCCTTTGGGGCCACGCCTCTTTGACCTCACAAGCTATTACAATTGGTTCCAAGTGTGGGTGGGCAACGAGAATCCTTTTGGAGAGCCGGAGGGGACACTTGAGTGTAGAAGACGAGCACAACACATTCGTTTCACTACCCCTCAATCTTCCCCGGACACCGAAGATGAAGAGCCCAACCAATTTGAGTTTGCAAGGAGGGAGGCCATGGATGTTGATTCACCTCCCGAGGAAGAAGATGGCGGATACCGCAATTTGCTCACCGACCAAGCTCCAACGCTTTTGGACCGAGATGCTAGCCACCTCGGGCCCGACGTCCATCAACGTCGGTCCGACACCTATTTGCCCGATCCGGTTCCTAGTGCTTATGAGAGAGGCAATGGAAGTGGAGCAAGACAAGAGCAACAAAGTTATGGAGGGTACGAAGGGTATGCCCAATGGTATGGGCCCGGAATGGTCTTCCCCGAACCTCAACAATCGGTGGACATGAACTTCCTAGCCAACCAATTGGCTCACCTTAAACTCCAACAATCAAGCATGCTACAAGAGGCACACCAAATCAACCTTCAACAACAACACTTGAACTTTCAACAACAACAACTTTCCCACCACCAAGAAGACTTCCAAGCCTAATTTGAAGAAGTGAACCGCAACATTGCTTACACTCGGTGTGATGTGGAAGACTTGAGAGCGGTCGAGGACCAAAGATGGAGCGTTCAAGAGAGCTTCAATGAATGGATGACCGGGAACTACTCTTCCCGTGAGGACCAATGCACGCGCCCCGCACCTCAACTTCAACCGCCAAGTCAAGATCCTTTCCACGCCCTTGTGTACGAGAGAGAGAGGCACGCTCGGCTCCAAAGGGGACGCCGCCGAGGACACCCTCCAAACTAAGCCTCAACATGCCATTCAAGAATAAGAAATTGTGAGCTTTCTTGACTCTTCTCCTTTACCTTTGAGTTTTGATTTCTTTGTTTTGATGAGGACATCAAAATTTTAAGTATGGGGTGGGTTAATAGCTCATAGTTTCATGTGTAGGTTTCTTGTGTTTGTTCTTGTTTTGTTAAGGGATGTTTTCTTTTGGATAGTGGTATGATGTGATGCATGGATGATGATTGAATTTGATGGCATGAATGGATGAGTTTGTTTTGTTTTTGAGAAATTTTTGCAAAAACCCATAAAAATTTGAAAAATTGTATGAAAACAACAAAAAGATTTTTGTTTTTGGACTAGGAATTCCCATCTTAGATGTCTTAAGAAGGCTAATGATGATGTGAGCATGTAAATTCCTTTGCATATTTTTGGATAGTTTAGCCTCTAAATGGATGTTGCTTTTGATGTGATATGATATCTTGCATGTTTTTATTGAGCAGATGAGTTCTTGGATAAGTTTTGATGCAACTAAGCTAGAGTGAACCTTGTGAGATGATTTTTTTTTGCCATTCTAGGGATGATTGTTCATATTTGCATATCCCTCTTTTCTTGTGTGATTAGCTCATGCATGCTTAGTAAAACTTGCTATTGAGGTGTTTATCTATTTTCCAAGACCAATATGAGATTTCTTCTATGCATTGTCACATTGATTTGAACTTTGTTTCATTTAGTCACAAAATGTTCCATATCCTACCTTGAAGATAAACCGTTGTTTGTAGCCCCGTTTTAGCCTTAGACCTTTGTTTGAAATTCCTCAAAAATATGATTCCTAGCATATATGACTTGACCCTTATGGGATTGGACTTTAGTGAGAGGTTTGGGAATGTATTTGAAGAGTTGAGATTCTCTTTGGTGAAGGGCAAAGAATGGAGTTATAACCAAGTGGGTAGTGCATCTATGTTGAGAAGAAAGAAAGAAAAGTTGGAAAAAAGTAGTGGATTGAAAGCAAAAGTGCTTAAGTGTAGAAAAAGGGTTCCGACCGAGTTAAAGTGCACATCGGACCCGAGTTAGTGCAAGTCGGTCCATAGTGGAAAAAGTGTGAAAAATCCAACAAAAAGTGTAGTGCAAAGATGAAGTGGAATGTTAAGTGAAAAAAGTGGGTTGAGAAGAGAAAAGAAAGAGAAAAATCAAAGTCTTTTGGATGAGTGAAAAATGAAAGTGGAATAATGGGGAAGTTGGTGAGAGACTAGAAAGTTCAATCCCCTTGTAAGCACCACAAGACCAAAATGATTCCCACCTTGAGAAACACCAAAAGCCCCATTACAACCCGGCCGAACGGAACCTCTTCGAGGACCTTCATTGAGCCAAGTTCATATTCTTTGTGTGCATTGTAATAGGCATCTCTAGGTGGAGGAATTGGTGATATTAGCTTCAATAGTAAAGTCTTTACTTGCATGATTGTTTAGTTTGAGTGTTCATTGCTAAGCCTAAACACATGATGAGTGATACACATCCACATACCTAAAGTGAGGCTTTGTTGCATTAGACCTTATTCCTTGAACACTTGATCATGTGTGATGACGTAATCTTGCTTGTATATCTATCACTTGTTCTTACTTGTGTTTTTCATAAGAGGCTTTACTTGAAGATTGTGCTTCGGTCTTACTTACATTGTTATTGTTTGAGGACAAGCAAGTTTAAGTATGGGGTATTCTGATGTCTCTCATTTTGGTGGTGTTCTAGTATTTAATTTCCCTTGTAAATATGTGTCTTTTGTTCCTTTCTTTGTTAGTTTTGTCCCTTTTTAGCTTAGTTCCCGATTTTTCTATGAGATTCGGAGACTATGCGAGTTTGTTGTGTTTTGTAGGTAAAATGGAGCATTTGAGGACGTTTTGAAGGAGTTTCTAAGGAGGAGCCAAGCTAAGGAGCAAAGGAGCGGAAGAGCCATGCAAAGAACGAAGAGGAACTCAAGGAAAACCAAGAAGAGAAGAGGATCGAGGCCCTGGATCGAGGTTCCCAGCAAGTCGGGCCCGAGTTCGCGCATGGGAAGCTAGGACTGACGTTGGCAACATCGGGCCCGAGGTCCACCCGTGTCGATCCTAGTCGGCTTAAGTGAGGATTGGGCTCCAAGGCACATTATTGTGATCTTCCACTTTTGCCCTTCTTCTAATTTTGGAATTCCTTGGTCCCCAATCAAAGGAGAGGATAATTAGAGAGAGTTTAGGAGAGCTTAGGGGATGCAACATCTAATCACTCTCAAAGAGGCTCAAAGGAAGACTTGGAGAGCAAGGAGGAGAAAGGAAGAGGAGAAGAAGAGAGGAAATCGGTGGAGTCTAGGAGGAGATTAGTGAGTTTGAACTTGTTTTGCTTTTGTTTAGTGGATTTGAGACTTGGATATTGTGAACCCCTTTGATTTGAATGCAATTTGGCTTTGATTTGAGTTTGATGATTGAGATTTGGTTGCCTTGCTATTTGATTGTTTTTTACTCTTACTTGATGGAGTAGATTCCATAGTCTTGGGCTACGGGGGAAACCCCTAGCTAGGATTGGGTGTGAACCCCCAATTCCATAGCCTTGAGTGCTTGATCTATGAATCCTCTCTACATTGAGCTTCAATTCTCTTGTGAGAACAAGGGATCTAGGGCTTGTGGTTGGTAAGAGTAAGCGAAAGCGATCTCGAGCCCGTCACTAGACCTAGCATCGAAGGAGAGTGAAAACTCCCTAAGGTCGAAGTGTAGAGTGGAGGGATCGAAGGCAAACAACCTCGATCTCATAAGGATCAACACTTATTGGCTGAATTGGGGTGGAATCACCCAAGTCTAGTTAGGGAAGGAACCCAAAAACCCAAGACCGATCTACCATTTGTGCAAGACCGAGTTCCCCAGTACCTCGGGCCCGACTTCCCCAGTGTCGGTCCCGGCCAACTCGCATCGATCCAACCTCGGACCGAAGTGACCAAAGTCGGTCCGGGTTGTTCCCTTTGATTTTCCTTGTTTTTGCCTTTCTTTTACCTCTTTTTAGTCTTCTTGGTACACTCAACGCACAAACTCCCGTGTGTTCGACACCCTACCCTTATACTACAATTGGGGTTCGGTTTATAAATTTAAATTTTGATATCATCCGATCCGGACGACCCCCATCAGTTACTCTTCAGGCTTAATACTAGTGGACTTAGGGACGCCTTCTAAGTGCCAGAGAAGTGTAACTATTCGCCAGTGAATTGTAAGGAAACTTAATAAGAAAGGAAAGAAGCTATTACAAAATCCTCCAAGGAGGTAGAGGTTTACACTCAAGAACTAGTTGGTACTTGAGTGGTTCCTCTATAAATCAAAAGCGTTCTTTACTTTTTGTCTTTACTTGTTTAGTCTTTTGTTTTTCCGCTGCCACTCAAAGACGTCCTTAGTCTTTACTAAGAACGCCTGAGTTAAGGACACCCTTAACTTTGTTAAGGATGCCTTCTGTTTAAGACTAACGATTCACAATTGAGAGTGAGGTTTGAGAGAGTAGAAGGAAGAAGGGGGTGGACTCTTCTCCAAGGGAGGGAAAGAACCCAAGATCTAGAGGAGGATTTGGGTGAATTCCTTTCCTTGGAGAGGAAAGAAACCCTTAGGCTTGGAGCGGGAGTAGAGATTATAAGAATTCTTCCTTAGTTTAATTCAAGATTGATTTGGCTTTGATTTTGAGCTTGTGTTGTTGATTATGGATTTGACTTGCATGAATCATGATTTATCTTTGGTCTTTGATGATTGCTAGTTTGAATTCCATGATTAGTGAGTAGATAGCTTGATCTTGGGCTATGGGGGAAACCTCTAGCTAGGTTGGGTTTGAATCCCCCAATTCCATAGCCTTGAGTGATTGATCTAGGAACCCACTCTACATAGAGCTACAATCTCTTGTGGAAGCAAAGGATCAAGGGCTTGTGATTGGCAGGAGTGAACGGAAGCGATCGATTGCCTATCACTTGACCTTGCATCGAAAGGGAGGTAAAATTTCCCATGGTCGATGTGTAGAAGTGGCGGACCGAGACGGACAACCTCGATCTCACGAGGATCAACACTTATTGCTTGAATTGAGGTGGAAAAGCCTACATCTACTAGAGAAGGAACCCAAAGCCCGAGATCGCTTTAGCCTAACTTGTTTCTCTCCTTTTATTTTGATTGTTGCGTCGTGCCCGAGTCCCCTAGCCTCGAGCCCGACTTTGTTTGTGCCTAGCTACCTCGGTCCCGAGATTGACAACCTCGGTCCCTAGTTGCTTCGTGTGTTTTATTCCCATTGTGTTTGTTTTAGATAATCAACCGTTCAAACGCATATGAAATAATTCCCTGTGATCGACCTCGACCACCGTACTACAACGGGGTCGTGATACAAATTTCTTTTGTTGATTGACCCGGGGCCCTGTCCTTAGATTGGTATAGTACTTTGGGCCTGTCATCACACCACGTGAAGGTCGATCCTGTAGCAGAGTTCATCACCACGTGGAGGCCGATCCTATAGCAGAGTCCAACACAGTTGGATACAGGAAGCTTCCCTCATCACCGCCATACCACGTGGAGCAAGATCCTGTAGCCACGTCCACGAAGGGCATGATCGTCCAGAGGAATGACGCCCTTCCCCAAGTCCTATAAATAGCCCCAAGGCATTTATTGTGACTCACGCTTTTAGAGAATATTCAGAGAGAATCAGAGTGAAAGCAACCTCGATCAAGAACACGAAGAACAAGCCAAGAACTCTTCTAGACTTAGTGTTTGATCGAGTGAAAGTTGTAACCAAAATCAGAAAGTGTTTGTAACCAGAAAAAGAAAAGAGTAGTCCTACAAAGTACTGTAGGACGTGGGAATAGAGTCCTTTAGCACATTAAGCTCGCTTAAGTTGTAGGCTTAGAGGAGTCCTTTACTAGTGGACTTAGGACGTACACTAAGTGCCAGAGAAGTGTAAAGAACTCGCCAATACAACTGTAAGGACGCTTAATAAGATAGAAAATAAAAGATTTCGTCCGTCTCGAAATCCGTCACTACCGCGGTCGCGTCGTCTCCAACGCGCCCGCCGTTTCGCGACATAATAGAACTTCGTCTTTGGGCAGCCACCGCGGTCACGGATCCTCCACCGCGGTCGCGGAATCGGGACAGAATCTTTGGCGTCACTTCACAGGCTGTTTTGACCATCTTCGGCTTGGAATCTGACTTCGGTGTAAAAAGATGAATTGAAGCTCTTCGAGTTAGCTTTCCAATGGCATCGGAATTCGCTAAATCCGATCACATTAGAGCCAGATATAGCCTTCAAAAGCAAGAGGTGTCGCGCAGATAGCTCAAAACGCCTTAAAACTCTTGATTCTTGCATTCTTGTGTCTTCGCCCTAGATATTACAATTACGCACAACTCTAACCTAAACACACTCAATATAGCCCTAAAATACAAGATTTAACCCATACAAAATATGGCGAATCATATTCCCCCATACTTAGATCTTGCTCGTCCTCGAGTAAGCTCAAACTAAATCTAACAAGAAAGCACATCTAAGATCTCAGGAAATATAAGGGAAACAAAAACGCTCAGCTCACAACCCGAAACCAAAATAATAGAGAAATCATTAGCATAATACAATGAAGCTCAAACACACACTTCACAATAAGATAAACACTCAAGCTCTAAAAAGTGTAGAGCAACCTAAGATCTACCCAAATCTATAATGTAAGCCCCAAAGTCCCCAAGCAAGAATGATCCCAAAACACTCGAATTTTACCTCTCAATTCTGCTTAGGCGCCCTTTCGGGTTTTCACCTAACCGCTCTTTTCATTTTTCTCAAGGGTGTGCTCACAAAACTCACAATCACTCATGAACCTCATATTACCCCAGCCTAATGCTAGTCCGGGTTACCTGCTTATTACCTGAGCTGTCCTTTCGGATTTTCGACTCATCCCAGGATTTATATGCCTTTTTTCAATTCTTTATGGCTTTTTCTATCTTTTTCTTTTTCTTTCTTTCTTTATTATGCAAAAAGGTATGGTGCAAGTGCTCCATGAAAAGTAGAAAATAAAAAATCTGAAGCAAATCTCTAACTAAGCTAACTAGGATAAGCGAATGCGAGTACTCCCTCCCCCATACTTAAATCATTCATTGTCCGCAATGAAGCAAAGAGAAAGGATAGAAGCAAGGAAGAAGGTAAATCAGAAGGCTCACAAACAAAGAAGAGAGGTGGAATGGAAGAACTCTTCAAAGGTAGTAGAAGAATGGAAGAAAGGAACTTTGGAATACCGTTCTAGAGACATTCCGCGGGCGCGTTGTGGATGGCGCGGTCGCGAAATCGGGAAAGAGAACAAAAGTCATGGGCTGGCGAACCACCGCGGTCGCGGCTGATGTGGCGTGGTTGCGGTACTCGTGTAGGGACGAGTTCTTGACTTCGTCTCGAACAATGTGATGTGTAAACAACCTTCGTATCTTGACTCGTCTCTAGAAAGATGTACAAATACTTGAACTCGAGCCGTGGAGAAGAGAACTCTCAGGGAAACAAAGCTTCCCCATACTTAGGCTTTTACAAATAGCCAAAAGAATGAAATTACAAAGGTGGATGGAAAGAAGAAATAGAAAGTGGTGGACAGATATATGGAAAGATATATGATAGATGCCCGATTTTTTTCCGATTTTTTTTCTTCTTCTTTTTTTTGCCAAACCCGGCCTCACCTCGGACGCAGTTTTCGAGGCGCGGGCGCGGAATTTATTAATTTACTTTTTTCGAGACCAACTGCATGAAAACCGCGGTCGCGGTACTCGCCTGTTCGTCGGTATGGGTTCTGGTGCTCCACCGCGGTCGTGGTATGGCTGCAGTGAGCGCAGTTTTGCACCAGAATCTCCTTTCGGACCTAGTACCTGCACATTATCCCGAAAACGAAAATAAACCTAAGCTAAGAATAGAAAAATAATCTTTCCAATCCTTGGGTTGCCTCCCAAGCAGCGCTTTTGTTTAACGTCGATGGCCCGACGTTCTTCATATATGATTGGACATTGTCAAAGCCCGAAGCATCAGATCAAAGTCCTGCACGGCTATCTTACAACAGGATAAATAGCATAATGACAAATTAACAGGAAATAAGAAATAATTCAAACTCCTTTTTAATCCATCAAACATGCTTGAGCAATTAGGGTGAGATTTCTTAGAGTGAAACCAATTAGATGATTTATGTTATTTTTCAAAATATTCAGCAAAGCATGCAAATCTCCTATTTGAATTATCACCCTCATGAAATAAGAAGTACGAGAACTCATCAACTAACCTACCATGCTCAAAGATTGATTCCTTAACAAAAGATTGATATGAAAGAACAAAGTAAGGATCAAAGCAGAGAGAATAAGTGGAGTAAAGGATATAGGGATCGTCAAGACTGACCTCAAGAATCTCCATGGAAGGGGATACGAAAGTTTTTGACGGTGAAGAAGAAATCTCCATAACAGCATCTGACTCCTTCGACGAGTCATCAGGCTCGTCTTTGTCACTCCAGGGGTCACCATACTGAAGGAAATACTCTTCTTCTGTCATCACATATCGTTCCTCCTCAGGCGCAATCTCGGAAGCTCGGTCTAGCAATACCGGTGGATATCCTTGTCAAAGGCACGGGCGCGGTATGTGGGCCACGGTCGCGGTTCTCCTCCAGGGGGAATCTTCCGTTTCTGTATCCGAACCGCGACCGCGGTATGCATCTCACGGGTGCGGTTCTTGGTCAGAAAATATTCCGGCATTAAGCCTGTCCTGCAGCAACCGACTCTCGTCGAACATGGCCTAGAAAATATCAAATAGTTCCTTCTCATGTCTCAATTTGGCATACCCTTTCTCAGTCCTGCGATCCACCTCACACCACATCTCCAATGTCATGCCACGATGGATTTCTTGGCTAAGATCATAAGCACGGACATAGACTCCACGAGCAATTAGGTCAGTTGTCTCATCTCGAAATAGTCACAAAATGGTTCACCTTGAAACTGCTTAAACTCATAGAAAGGCATTCTAATATACAAGTGTGGACCGTAAGATAGGTCCACACAAAGTCCATAAAAATATTAATACTAGAAAGAAACCAAAGTTCCCCGGCAACGGCGCCAAAATTTGACTCGGCTAAAGTCGTCGTGCCAAGATCAAAGATAAATAACCAAAACTACAAACTAGTATAGCACGCAACTAAGGGGTCGAACCCAAGAAAACTATGGCTTCTAGTATTAATATAGTTATCAACTAAAGATAGGGGGTTTAAGAGAGAGATCTAAACTAAGCTAAACTAAGAAAACAAATGAACAAACAAGTAAACAAATATGGGAAACAAGTTCATTCAAAAGATCCACTTTGAAATAATCACTCGATCATAGATTCATCCATTGACTTCATTCACACCTCCTAATCATTAACAATCGCAAGTTCACGGTCCAAGCAATTCGATAACCCTAGGCAAGGACGCTTAACCTAGAATTAGCATAGAGAACAAGGATATGCAGGATATAATATCAAACAATCAAGCTACGGGTCAATTGCAAGATAAAACAATCAATTCTCTTCTTAATCCTAGTTGCATAGACAAAAGGTCTAGGTTAAGTTGTTTTCACAGATTAGTTTTGTTCACAGTCTAATCCTTGTTCATATCATAGTTTTGCTAGGACCGTGAACTAGCGAATAATTAAGATAAGGATTGGAGTTGACCTAGGAACATAAAGAAGTGGATGAATTCATGATCAACGGATTAATGAAGTGGAATTGATTGAATGAACTCTGCCTGTTAAAATTGATTGAAACCTCTCTCAAATCCCCCTTGTTTGATTTGCATGAAACGAACTTAAAATCAGATTAAGAAACTGATTCTCTTAGGTTCGACCCCTTACTTGCTTGCTATACTTGTGTTTGCTTGTTTGGGTTATTATCTTTAATTTTGGCACAACGACATTAGCCGAGACAAATTTTGGCGCCGTTGCCGGGGAATCCTTTTTCATGATTGATTTTTGTGCGTTTCTCGTTTCTTTGCCAGAACCGTGACCGCGGCCCCCTCAACGAGCCCAGAAACACTCTTTGGGTTCAGACCTGTCTTATGGTCCGTACCCGGTCTACTAATACTTCTTCTGTTCGCTTTGATTCAGAAATTCACAAGACTCTTCGGAAGATAAGGAGTGCTCCCAGAGCTTCTGCATCCTACAATCTTCTTGACCCTCTCTCTCTCTCGATTTGATTCTAAACCAGAACAAGTCATGTCGGAACAAACTATTCGCCAACTCACTACGCCCAATCTTCAACAACAACAGCTGGCTGTTCAGTTCCCCGATCTCGGGGAGGGCGTCAAGTTCGATCTCAAGCCCGGGCTTATCCACCACTTGCCCAAATTCCAATGGTTAAGTGGTGAAGACCCGAACAAATAAAGCTAACCTACGTCACGGAGGATCAAATAAAGCTTCGAGCTTTCCCCTTCTCATTGGAGGACTCCGCTAAAGAATGGCTCCTTTATTTGGTGTCGGGCTCGATCACTAGTTGGGTTGAGATGAAGAAAGCCTTTCTAGAGAAGTACTTCCATGCTTCGAAACAAACCTCTATCAAGAAGCAGCTCAGCAGTTTGGAGCAAGGGGAGGACGAGAATCTCTATGATTATGAGCGCTACAAGAGGCTCATCGCAAGTTGTCCCAACCATGCCTATCTTGCCAAGGACCTCATATGCTACATTATTGAGGGACTCTACGACGCTGATAAACGTCTTGTGAATGCATCTTGTGGAGGCAGTTACGAGAACTTGACTCCAGCACAAGCGTTTGAGAAAGTTGAGATCCTAGCCGAGCAGGCTCGCAATCAGCAAGCGCAGACTAATGTATGGTCCGTCAATGTGGTGAATGAGTCCTTGAATGCTGAAGTAAGGGAGCTCAAAGATCTCATGAAGCAGCTGCTCGTGAAGAAGGGTGCACAATAAGTCAATGCTTGCGGTCTATGCTTTGAAGCGAGCCACCACACTGACCAGTGCCCTACGATCCAGGAGACCGAGGCATCGGTTAACGCTGTCGGTAATTATGGTGCGCCCCACCCCCGGAATGATCCTTTCTCCAACACCTACAATCCGGGGTTGGCGAACCATCCTCACTTTCGGTGGAACAACCAACAGCAGCAAGATCCACCACAACAACAACAGCAGCAGTTCGCTCCTCAGGGCCAGCAATAACAATTCTGTTCTAATAACTATGCCCCCAGAGCGCCTGCACTGTCTCAGTTTAATGCTATCACTGCTCTTATTAAGGAGAACGAAGAGACACGAGCTATTGTAAAGAATCTCGAGACTCAACTGAGCCAGCTCGCCACAATGATCAATAGGCTCGATTCTAAGGATTTCGGAAAACTACCTTCTCAATCTCTTAATCATAAGGAGAATGTGAGCTCCATGCAATTGAGGAGCGGTAGAGCAGTGGCAAGTCGAGAGCCACCTTCTGTTGAAATTCCGCGAGCACGCTTTCCCTGCCATGCCCGCAGCGATCACCCAGAACAAGAGGACCAATTCTCTGTTGAAATTCCGCGCCCGCGCTTACCCCACCGCGCCCGCGGAAATTCAACAGAACCTCCAGAGCCAGCCACAAACGAAGTGCCGCGACCGCGGAACCCCTGACGCGCCCGCGGAAATCACACAGAGGCGAAACTTTGAGGCGTTCCTTGATTACGCCTTTAAGAATTATCAACTGCCGCACCCGCGCTCCCCTGACCGCGCCCGCGGTACCACTCTCGAGGAAGATGACGGGTACGTTGCACCAAAGCTTCCACCTCTAGCTCTCTCAAGCCTTCTTCTCCTTTCCCGGAAGCACTTCAAGACACGAGGAAGCCGGCACATGACAAGGAACTCTTCGAGACCTTCGCCAATTTCCAGGTAAATGTTCCTCTTCTAAATCTCATTCATGGTGTTCCTAAGTTTGCTAAATTCATGAAAGAGCTTTGCACTATTAAAAGAAAACATAGGTCCAAATCTAAAATTGAAAAAGTAGCTTGATTCGCCCTATTTTGTAAGTGTTACCTCTTCTATTTTAGGGCAATATTGAGTGTGTTTAGGTTAGAGTATGTGATAATTGTAATATCTAGGCCGAAGACAAAAGAATTCAAGAATAAAGACTTTTAAGATGTTTTGAGTTGTCTGCGCGACACCGCTTGTTTGCGAAGGCTATATCTGGAGCTAGAGTGGTCGGATGGAGTTGATTCCGATTCCATTGGAAAGCTAACTCGAATAGCTTTAATTCATATGCCTACACCGAAGTCAGATTCCAAACCAAAGAGGGTCAAAAGAGCCTCCAAAGTGACGACAAAGATTCTATTCCGATTCCGCGACCGTGGATTGGCCGACGCGACCGCGGTGGATGCTCAGAGACGAAGCTCTATTCTGTAGTGAAAGCGCGGGTGCTGTGGAGCCGACACGACCGTGGTGATGCCGGATCCAAAACGGGCCAAAGATCTATCTTCTTTTCTTCCTCTTATCTTTCCTCTCTCCTTTTCTATCTTTTGGCTCTTTCCTTATCTATCTATCTTGGGGAGCTTGTTCCTTGGGCTATATAAGGAGGAGCTTGCCCTAGGTTTTAGGTATCCATTACTATCACCAATTCTCTCAAATAAATTCTTTAGCTTAGTTTAGTTATGGAGAGGCTATATGAACATGTGAGGTTTTGGTAATTGATTTCTATCCTTTGGTTAATATTAATTCTCTTGTGCTTCATATCATGGATATTTATTGATTTTCCATGTCTGGCCAACTTGTTTAATTGATTAATGTTCTACTGTTGGATTAGGTTTGGACCGTGGACGAAACTAATCTGTGAAAACAGCTTAACCTAGACCTGTTGTCTATACAACTAGGATTAAGAAGGAAATTGATTGTTTTATCTTGCAATTGACTCGTAGCTTGATTATTTGATATTATATCCTGCATATCTTTGCTCTCTATGCTAATTCTAGGCTAAGCGGCCTTATCTAGGGTTATAGAATTGCTTGGACCGTGGACTTGCGATTGTTAATGATCAGGATAGGAATTGACCATAGGTATGAATGAAATCAATGGATGAATCTATGATCGAGTGATTATATTAGAGTGGACCTTTTGAATGAAGATTTGTTTGTTTGTTTATTTGTTTCATTTTCCTAGGTTAGTTTAGTTTAGATCTTCCTGCTAACTCCCCCTTATCTTTGGTTGATAATTATATTAATACTTGAAGCCATAGTTCTCTTGGGTTCGACCCCTTACTTGCATACTATACTAGTTTGTAGTTTGGGTTATTTATCTTTGATCTTGGTACGACGACTTTAGCCGAGTCAAACTTTGGTGTCGTTGTCGGGGACCTTTGGTTTCTTTCTAGTGTTAATATTTTTATTGACTTTTTGTGGACCTAACTTACGGTCCACACTTTTATATTCTGATGTCTTCTCTTAGGTTTTGTCGGTTGCATGATGAAACCTTTCATGAGTACTTCACTAGGTGTCAGGAACAACTACATGATCTCTCTATAAGGGGGATAGACATTGGGTTTGATGATGCTTGCAGGAACATCATCAGTGGGATGAATCTTGAGTCCCAACTGAAGGTGTGTAACGCGAGCGATGGAGGTTATATCATCTGGAAGTCCATAGACCGTTGGAGCCTCTTTTGCAAGATCAGAGACGAGGAGGTTGAGATGTAGAGATTGGAGAACCAAATTGGAGATACACCGAGGAGATGTCTATGTCTCCTGCTGTGGAGCCCTCTGCTGTGATCGATGATGATCCCTATATCCTTTATTCCACTTCTTCTCTCTCTTTTAGTCCTGACTTTGTTCTTTCATGTCAATCTTTTGTTAAGGATTCTATCTTTGAGCATGCTAGGGTAGGTGATGAGTTCTTCTATATTTTATCTCATGAAAGTGATAATTCAACTAGGGGATTTGCATTCTTTGTTGAATACTTTGAAAATTCACATAAATCACCTAATTGGTTTCACTCTAGAAAATCCCACCCTAATTACCCAAGCATGTTTGATAGGTTAAAAAGGAGTTTGAATTATTTCTTATTTCTTGTTAATTTGTCAACATGTTATTTGTCCTGTTGTAAGATAGCTGTGCAGGACTTTGATTTAATGCTTCGGGATTTGACAATGTCCGATAATGAAGAACGTCGGTCGTCGGGCCATCGACGTCAAACAAAGGCGTTGCTTGGGAGGCAACCCAAGGATTAGATAGATTGTTTTTCCATTCCTATATTAGGTTTATTCTCGTTTTCGGGCTAATGTGCAGGTACTAGGTCCGAAAGGACATTCTGGTGCAAAATCGCGCTCGTGGCAGCCATACCGCGACCGCGGTGGAGCACCAGAACCCATCCCGACGAACGAGTACTAGCGCCGTGGTCGCCCCCGCGGTTTTCATGTAGTAGTCCCGAAAAAAAAATTTACCGCACCGTGCCTCGAATACCGTGCCCGCGGTGAGACCGGGTCTGGCAAAAAAAAATCTTTCAGGCATCTATCTCTATATCTTCTATCCATCTATATCCATTCTTTTCCATCTTCTATCTTTCCACCTTCTATATTTTCTTTCCATTCACCTTTAGAGTTCCAATCTTTTGGCTATGTGTAAAGCCTAAGTATGGGGGAGCTTTGTTCCCCCGAGAGTTCTCTTCTCCACGGCTCGAGTTCAAGTATTTGTTCATCTTCCAAGAGACGAGCCAAGATATGATGGTTCCTTACACATCATCCGGTTTGAGCTGAAGTCACGAGTTCATGACTGCATCAATACCGCGCCCGCGGTTGTCCACCAAAGATTGACTATGCTCGCTGTGTTGATTCTGCGACCGCGGCCTGATCACCCACGCCCGCGATTAGCCTGTAGAATGGTATTTCGAAGTTCTTTTCTTCCATTCTTCTACCACCTTTGAAGAGTTCTTCCATTCCACCTCTCTTCATCGTTTGTGAGTCTTCTGATATACCTTTCTCCTTGCTTTTATCCTTTCTCTTTGCTTCATTGAGGACAATGAAGGATTTAAGTATGGGGGAGGGAGTACTCGCATTCGCTTATCCTAGCTAGCTTAGTTAGTAATTTGCTTCAGATTTTTTATTTTCTTCTTTTTAATGGAGCACTTGCACTATACCTTTTTGCATAATAAAGAAAGAAAGAAAAAGAAAAGATAGAAAAAGCCATAAAATTGAAAAAAGGCATATAAATCCTGGGATGAGTCGAAAACCCGAAAGGACGGCTCAGGTAATAAGCAGGTAACCTAGACCAACATCAGGCTGTGGTAATATGAGGTTCATGAGAGTTGTGAATATTTGTGAGCACACCTTGAGAAAAATGAAAAAAGCGGTTAGGTGAAAACCCGAAAGGGCGCCTAAACAGAATTGAGCGGTAAAATTTGAGTGTTTTAGGATCATTCTTGCTTGGGGACTTTGGGGCTTACATGTCAGATTTGGGTAGATCCTAGGTTGCTCTACACTTTTTAGAGCTTGAGTGTTATATCTTGTTGTGAGGTGTTTGTTTGAGCTTCATTGTTTTATGCTCATGATTTCTCTACTTTGGGTTTGGGTTGTGAGTTGAGTGTGTTTTGTTTTCCCTTGTATTTCATGAGATCTTAGATGTGCTGATTTGTTAGATTTTCTTTGAGCTTACTCGAGGACGAGCAAGATCTAAGTATAAGGGAATATGATTCGCCCTATTTTGTATGGGTTAACTCTTGTATTTTAGGGCTATATTGAGTGTGTTTAGGTTAGAGTTTGTGGTAATTGTAATATCTAGGACGAAGACAGAAGAATTCAAGAATCAAGAGTTTTAAGGCATTTTGAATTGTCTGTGCGACACCGCTTGCTTGTGAAGGCTATATCTGGTTCCGATGCCATTGGAAAGCTAACTCGAAGGGCTTCAATTCATATGTTTACACCGAAGTCAGGTTCCAAGCCGAAGAGGGTCAAAAGAGCCTCCAAAGTGACGCCACAGATTCTGTCCCGATTCCGCGACCGCAGATTAGCCGACGCGACCACGGTGGATGCCCAGAGATGAAGTTCTATTCTATCGTGAAAGAGCGGGCGCGGTGGAGCTGACGCGACCGCGGTGATGCCGGATCCGAAATGGACCAAAAATCTATCTTCTTTCCTTCCCCTTATCTTTCCTCTCTCCTTTTCTATCTTTTATCTCTTTCCTTATCTATCTCGGGGAGCTTGTTCCTTCGGCTATATAAGGAGGAGCCTGCCCTAGGTTTTAGGTATCCATTATTATCACCAATTCTCTCAAATTAATTCATTAGCTTAGTTTAGTTATGGAGAGCTAGTCTCCTTGAGTTTGTTCAAGGGAGAAGCTCTGATGTATGAACTCGTGAGGTTTTGGTAATTGATTTCTATCCTTTAGTTAATATTAACTCTCTTGTGCTTCATATCATGAATATTGATTGGTTTTGCATGTTTGGCCAACTTGTTTAATTGATTGATGCTCTACTATTGGATTAGGTTTGGACCGTGGACAAAACTAATCTGTGAAAACAACATAACCTAGACATGTTGTCTATGCAACTAGAATTAAGAAGGGAATTGATTGTTTTATCTTGCAATTGACTCGTAGCTTGATTGTTTGATATTATATCCTGTATATCCTTGCTCTCTATTCTAATTCTAGATTAAGCGTCCTTGCCTAGGGTTATAGAATTGCTTGGACTGTGGACTTGCGGTTGTTAATGATCAGGATAGAAATTGATCATAGGTGTGAATGAAATCAATGGATGAATCTATGATCGAGTGATTATATTAAAGTGGATCTTTTGAATGAACTTGTTTCCCATATTTGTTTGTTTGTTTTGTTTTCCTAGGTTAGTTTAGTTTAGATCTTCCTTCTAAATCCCCCTTATCTTTGGTTGATAATTATATTAACACTGAAAGCCATAGTTCTCTTGGGTTCGACCCCTTACTTGCATACTATACTAGTTTGTAGTTTGAGTTATTTATCTTTGATCTTGGCACGACAACTTTAGCCGAGTCATAACTCTAGTGAAAAAAAAACTAAGGATAGCAATATCGAATCTTGTAATTCACTTCTCCAAAAACAACTGCCTAAAAAATGTGGAGATCTAGGAAGATTCACCGTCCTTGTCTCGATAGGAGAAACCAAAATTGAGCATGCCATGCTAAATTTAGGTGCATCCATCAATGTCCTTCCCACATGCATATATGAGAAGTTAGGCCTAGGTCCTTTGAAAAACTCAGATATTGTTATTGAATTGGTTGACCACTCTACTTTGCGCTCGAAAGGGTTAGTGGAGGATGTTTTAGTGCAGGTCGATAGTTTGATTTTCCCTGCGGATTTTTATGTGATGGAGATTGGTGAAGGGCGTTACAACCCGGTTCTCTTACTTGGTCGCCCATTCATGAAAACTGTCAGGACGGTTATTGACGTTGCCAACGGTTTACTCTCTATATCTCACGGTGGCAATGAGGTCCGAATCCACATTGATGAGGACCCATATTAGGCGTATCCACATCGAGCCAACGACGTTAAACAAAAGTGTCGCTTGGGAGGCAACCCAAGGATTAGAAAGATTGTTTTTCCCATTCTTAACTTAGGTTTTCATTCGTTTTCAAGCTAACCCGCAGGTACTAGGTCCGAAAGGACATCCTGGTGTGATACCGCGCCCGCGGTGGACCACTAGTGACGCCCCGACGAACAGGTACTAGCCCGTACTCACGGCAACCATACTGCGTCTCGATTTTAGCTCGTTTTCTTTATTAAAAAAAAAGGAGAAAAAAGAGGACTTTTTGGTCTCATTCTATCTATATCTTCCACCTATCTATATTTACTCTTTTCCATATCTTTCCATCTTTTCTATTTATTCATTTCATCCACCTTTAGAGTTCCATTCTTTTGCCTATGTGGAAAAGCCTAAGTATGGGGGAGCTTTGTTTCCCTAAGAGGTCTCTTCTCCACGGCTCGAGTACAAGTATTTGTCCATCTTTCAAAAGACAAGTCAAGGTACGACGGTTGTTTATACATTACATTGTTCGAGAAGAAATCAAGACCTCGTCCCTGCACGAATATCACGACTGCGTTCCATAAGCTGCGCTCGCGGTGGTCCTCCCGACGTTGACTTCTGCTCTCTGCCGTGTTTCCGTCCCAGCGCCACACAAACCGCGCTCGCGGTTTGCCTACAGTTAGATATTCCGAAGTTCTTTTCTTCCATTTTTTATCCACCCTTTGAAGAGTTCTTCCATTACACCTCTCTTCTTTGTATGTTAGTCTTCTGATATACCTTCTTCCTTGCTTCTATCCTTGCTCTTTGCTTCATTGAGGACAATGAAGGATTTAAGTATGGGGGAGGGATTACTCACATTCGCTTATCCTAGTTAGCTTAAATAGAGATTTGCTTCAGATTTTTTATTTTCTTCTTTTCATGGATCACTTGCACCATACTGTTTTGCATAATAAAAAAAGATAGAAAAAGAAAAAGATAGAAAAAGCCATAAAAAATTAAAAAAGGCATATAAATCTTGGGATGAGTCGAAAACCCGAAAGGGCGGCTCAGGTAATAAGCAGGTAACCTGGACCAGCATTAGGCTGGGGTAATATGATGTCCATGAGTGTTGTGAGTATTTGTGAGCACACCTTTTGAAAAATGAAAAGAGCGGTTACGTGAAAACCCGAAAGGGCGCCTAAGCAGAATCGAGCGGAAAAATTCGCGTGTTTAGGATCATTCTTGCTTGGGGACTTTGGGACTTACATGTTAGATTTGGGTAGATCCTAAGTTGCTCTACACTTTTTAGAGCTTGAGTGTTATATTCATGTTGTGAGGTGTGTGTTTGAGCATCATTGTTTTATGCTCATGATTTCTCTATATCTTTGGGTTGGGGTTGTGAGCTGAGCGTTTTTGTTTCCCTTGTATTTCCTGAGATCTTAGATGTGTTGATTTGTTATATTTGTTTTCAGCTTACTCGAGCACGAACAAGATCTAAGTAAGGGGGAATATGATTTGGCCTATTTTGTATGGGCTAACTCTTGTGTTTTAGAGTGTTTAGGTTAGATTTGAGCGTTATTGTAATACGAAGACCGAAAACACGAGATGTGAAGAATCAAAAGTTTTTAGAGCTAAGTTGAAGACAAGTTCTCCACTGCCTAGATTCCGCAGGCGCGGTGCCCATGCCACGGTCGCGGTACAGGAAGGCGACAACAATAAACACCCGTGAAGGTTGCGGTCGGCCACCATGGTCGCGGTCGCGGTAGAAGCCGACTTGACCACCCCGAAGATAGACGCACCGCGGGCGCGGTGAGAGCGCCGCGGTCGCGGTGGTGCCGGATTCCGAAGCGACCGAAATCTTTCTATCTTGTTTCCTTTTTTATCTTTCGCCTCTTTCCTTATCTATCTCGAGGAGCATGTTCCTCTGGCTATATAAGGAGGAGCATGCCTTAGGTTTTAGGTATCTCAATTCATATCAAATAAAAACTGTTTGCTTTCTTTGTAAGGGAGAACTAATTTCCCTTAGAGTTTATTTAATCAAGGAAGCTTTATTATGAAGTTGTGAAATTCTGGTAACTTCTTTATCCCTAGGTCTTTATTGATACTCTTGTGCTTCATCCCATGATCTTTATTTGATTATATGATCCTGATCAACTTGTTTAAGTGGCTTAGATCTATTGTTTGAATTAGGATTGGTTATTGTCTATGCATCTTTCCTATTCTCGTAACAACTCTATTCTAAGACCGTGGACTAGATTAGGGAAGAGTATTCAATGGTTGTTTTGTGCATGAGACTCGTAGCTTGATTGCATGATTCGATTTCCTATTATCCTTGTGTGTATTGCATGATTTGAATTAAGCGTCCTTGTTCATATCATAGTTTTGCTAGGACCGTGGACTAGCGAATAGATAAGGATTGGAATTGACCTAGGAACATAAAAAAGTTGATGAATTCATGATCAACGGATTAATTAAGTGGAATTGATTGAATGAACTTTGCTTGTTAAAATTGATTGAAACCTCTCTCAAATCCCCCCTTGTTGGATTTGCATGGAACGAACTTAAAATCTAATTAAGAAACTGATTCTCTTGGGTTCGACCCCTTACTTGCTTGCTATACTTGTGTTTGCTTGTTTGGGTTATTATCTTCGATTTTGGCACAACGACTTTAGTCGAGTCAAATTTTGGCGCCGTTGTTGGGGAATCCTTTTTCTTGATTGATTTTTGTGCATTTCTCGTTTCTGTGCCAGAACCGCGACCGCGGCCCCCTCGGCGCGCCCACGGTTCAAGCCCAAAAACATTTTTTAGGGTTCGGACCTGTCTTATGGTCCGTACTACTAATACTTCTCCTGTTCACTTTGAACGAGTGTCCCGTGCAAGTGAATCCTACCATTATACTCAAAGGTATGTGTTGGATCACAAGTCTGTTAAAAATGGACGTCCTTACCTTGGTTAAGGGCGTCCTTAAATGCAGCGGAATAAAGACTTAGATAGGAAACAAAAAACGATAATGTACACGAGTATTTATAGAGAAACATCACTAAGACCAACTAGTCTTATGGGTAAACCTCTACCTCCGTTGGAGGATTTTCGAATAGCCATCCTTATTTTATTCAGAGAGAGTCCTTACAACTTAGGCGAGTCGTTACAACTCTCTGAGCTAAGCGTGCGCCCTTAGCCTCACTAGTAACGCTCCTTTGAGCCTAACAAAGTAACCTAACTCTCTTAGCTATAAGGCAGCTAAACACTCACGTCTCTCACTATACGTCGTGAGAGACAAACTATCTTTCTAACACTTTTGTGGTTTGGTTTAGATTTGATGTGGTTGGACTTTCTTTCTCTTGCTTAAAGCTCATTTGATGTGGTTGGACTTTCTTTCTCTTGCTTAAAGCTTGTTCTTCATTCTTGAACTTGAATGCTTCAGGGATGAGCTTGAGAGAAAGTCTTCAAAGTCCACACCGCTATGCATAACCTTTGGGGGGTATTTATAGCGGTAGTGATTCTTGTCCTCTAGCGTCCTCTGAGGTTTCTGCAGGATCCGTCGTCTACCTTCAACGGTGCGATTTGCATCTTGAGGAAGTCAACTCTGTTGACGCTTGGGAAGCCTCCGCGTGGTCAAGGGACCATCTTCTGGAAACCGACATCTTTGGAATTGTTCACACGTGCCCAGACATAGGAAACTTCCTTCTGAGGACTACGGCCGAATATGATGTAATCATGTTGGGGCGGTCTTGGTTTGAATTTGAACTTCGTACGTATTTTGGCGCGCGTCCCTACTCGATGAGGACGCCGTCCTATCTTCGTAGGGACTTCATCCTTTTGTTCAGCTTTGGAAGTTCCGATGAAGTGCGTCCCTACAGCTTAAGGACTCTCGTTCACTTGCTGTCCTTTTCATTCATGTGCGTCCTCTGGACTTACCTGAGATCAACACTTAGACAACTTATCAAATACCATTGAGTTTGTCACTATCAAAACTAGGGACGATCATTATTGGTTAGATATTAATGACTGGCGTCCTTAATATCGTCCCAATAGTATGTTGCAGTTGCAATTAAGTTGGATAAATAAATTTTATAATGAAAAATAATCAGTTTAAATATTGATAAAAAGATACATACAAGTTAGTCTTGTATGTTGTGTCCATAATCATGACATACGGAAATAATTTCAATAGTTGTATATACTTGGGATGGGTAAACAACAAGTTTTGTATCTCATTTTCATCGGGAACCCACCACCAATCGAGGTAGTAGTCATTAGACTTCACAAAGTTCAATGTAAATTGGGTTACGTTCATGGAGGTAAACTCTTCTCTTAGTAATTTTTGCCCGTAATTGTAAATATGTTTCATTTTCGGGGAAATTCCATGAAGATATGTCAAAAGAGTCTTTGGAGTTGGGCATGTCATAGTCATTTGTGTTAAATCCTCGATCTCTACCGCAGTAAGCCTACCGACAAAAGGGATGACCTAATAAGCTGGAAGGAAGGTTGTGATTGTGCTTGTCACATTCCACTATTAGCCCCCATGTAAAGCTATTTCTATCACTTTACCCAATCAATCGGAATGAACAATTTGTCTTCCTACTCCGCCTTTTAAAATCTAATTGATGAAATGTGGGATCCTTCATAATTTTGCTCTTTTGCACTTTTTCTTTGGTGCATATTCACCATGATACTCTCATGCTAGTATCACCTTGGTCACTCATACATTTGCTTTTACCAAGACAATATTCACTTTTCGTCCTACTCTACGGACAAAGTCCATCATACTATTCATATCCTGCTGTTGAAGGGTTTATTCTTGAATAAATAATATTTGTCAAGATCCCGCCGAGTATAGCGAAGTTAGGATCGTTCCACGGGAGTTAGAAGAATCTATTATCTAGCAATCAAACTACGAAAACAAAGCAAAACAAGCAAACAAACACGAAATCACACTTTCAGAGATGGGTCGCACCCAACCTTAGGGGGGTCGCAGCCGACCTACAACTGGGAACGAAATTAACTCGGAAAAATACGGGAAAAATATCTAGGGACAAAGTTTCACCACAACATAATCATGCATACATCCAACAAGAATTTATAACTTATCATGCAATCTAGATCATAGAAGAGTCAACTCTCGCAAATAATTCAAGTCATTCAATCAACTTTCGCAAATCAAACAACTTTCTATCAATCCTTCAACCTAAGAATATCAAATTTCGCAAATAATCCTATTAGATCTAATCAACCAACCAACTTTCCACTTTCGCTAAGGTTAATCACAAGACATGCCTCAACTTTAGCAAAGGATTAAGCACAAGATAGATAGATATGATCTTCAAGCATTCAAGTTAAGAATTCAAATTTTAGACATGCATTCTTATGTTGGGTTTGAACCCAACTCTAGAAAAGGTGACTACTCACACTTCATCATGCAAACAATCATAGAAGAAGAGGGAGAAGACATGATAAAAAAGCAAACAACTTGAATTAAAAGAGAATCCAACTTACAACTCAAGAAATCCACAAACTCCATAGAAATCTCTCTACTTCGCCTTACAAATCCCTCTCCTAATCCTCCTCCTTCTCTCCTAATGTTGTTCTATGTGAATGAAAGAAAAGGCTCCCTAAGACCCATTATATAGGGATACAAAAGATCTAAAAAGGAAACAACCCACTATCCATAAATAAAACACCCAAAAAGACAATTACTTAGGCGGCAAGGTTTTGTCCGCGCTCGGATTCGGTAGGGTCAGGGCCGACCATGGAGGGGTCGCGGCCGAACTTCACTTTCCATGTATGGGTAGGTCGCGGCCGACCTAGGGTAGGTCGCATGCGACCTCCCTCTCAAACCATTGTTTTCTTCTTGTTTTCGCTCGAACTTGCTCCATTGCTTAGCCTTCTTCGGGGTTTCTTTCTCGATGTTTCTTTGGTTCCTTTTAGACTTCTTGTAGCTCCTTTTAAAACACTTTATGGCTTGAAGATCCATCCTTAAAATCCTTGAAGAACTCCTCTTGACTTCACTACGAACACCGCAACACCGTCATCTCTAGAATGCTCGGGAAAGCTCGAAAACTCCTCTAAAATGCTCCAAACACCTACAAAACACAAACACACACACACGACTCCAACCCTCGAAAGAGAGTTGAAATCTCATGCAAAACACACAAACTAATAGGAAAATACACAAAACAACCTAGAAAACAACCTATGAAATCTAACTAAAAAGCATGACATCACCTGCCATACATGGTCGGATAGAAGGGATATAAAGTAGCTGAAGTAATCAATGAACTGCATATTATAAATAAATGAACAAATCAAATTCAAATATTAAGAAATGAAATTGATAATAAATTAAATATTGTCACCCCATCTTGACTTGCAACACCCTCTTCTAAGTCTGCCTCCACCAACTACAGTCGTGGTTGTTGTTTTTTTATTGTAACCCCATCAACGACAACGACAGTTGTAGTCGCAGTACAATTTTCACTCTGACTTACAAATATACTACGGGCGAGATGTTCATTTTGCAAAAAAAGGGTACGAAACAATCCTTATCGAGCGCTTAGTATTCACCATAAATTTTTGAAATCTCGCTAAGAAATTTTAAAAAATTATTTTATTATATTTATGACACATGATGCAAATTTTGGCAAAGATTTAAATTCCGCTTTATAAGATAGCATGCTAGATTATCCACTTTTTCTGCGAAACTTATTTTTTATTCACATCACACATTTTCTTATTATGAAATAGTTAAAAATATTATGAATAAAAAATTAAATTTATCATCAAATTATATTAAGAATATCATATATACATCATAAAATATATAAAAGTTATATAATACTCATCTATTATATGTAAAAATGTTATGCTATGTGAAATTTATGTAAATGATATCGTGTATACAATTATTTAAGATTCACTTATCCGTGAAAAATGACGGAGAAATTACTCATAAAATGAAGTCATACATAGTACGAGATCTCATTAGGGATGCACATGGGGCGCGGCAGGGCAGGGGATAATGCATTCCCCATCCCTAGTCCCTGTTAGTCCTCCCCATCCCCATCTAATCCCCAACGGTGAGCGGGGCGGGGAATATCCATTTGGTTTTGGTACATTAATGGGTCCCATTTATTTATTGTTTTTTTATTGAAGGGGTCTTATATGCTAAGAAAATTCCTAAAAAACTTCAAATTCTAATCAAAATTAAACTATATCTCTACTTTATAACATATATACATACTTCCCATAAAAAAACTTAATTTATAATATTTTACCTATAGTTTTAGTATATATTAAATAGTTATATAAGGATAATAAATTAGTAATACTGGGATCAGGTGCTAAGCGAGACGGCTAGTAGATTCCCCGTCCTGCCCCATCCTTTTCGGGGAATTAAAACCCGGCCCCCATACCCGCCTCACTCCCCACCAAGTCGGGAAATTCCTACCCCATTAGGAGCGGGTCCCCGTCCCTGTGGGGCAAATGTGCATCCCTAGATCTCATTGATAAATATACCAATATACTACTCCCTCCGTCACATATTGTTTGTCCTAAAGGACAAATTTTGCAATTATTAAGGAAGTGGTAAAGTAGGTATTGAGAGATGGAAAAATAGGTAAATTTTGAAATTAACGAGGGTAATTTAGTAATTTTATAGGTGCAATAATTTTGAAAAGTGATAAAATATAAGAAAAAGTTGGATTTTGGGTGTAAAAAATGAGATTGAATAAGTGTAATATTGTAAGAAATTATTGGTACTAAAGGAAAGAAAAAAAACATTTTAGGACGACGGAAAAGGAAAAAGGACAACACAACGAAAGGAGTATTGAGTAATTTTCTGCTAAAGATTTTTGTTATAAGATCTTTTATAAATAGGCACAACTAAATCAAAACTAGTCTAACCCACCGTAATAATTTTTTTAGACATTAGTAAGAAAAATGTAGCTTTTCTCAGCTTCATTAAGCTATACGGGACGCATTAAGGCCCAATTCAGCCCGAGACGCCGAACACTGTTTCGGAGCTTAGAAATTTACATTCAGCTCCACTAAGCCCGTTTAAGCCCCTTACCGAATGGGGCCTTAGCCCAAGAATATAGTGTACATTCGGGTTGGACATTTTCTGCGGGTGACCGACCCAACCGATTCACCCGACTCAGTTTTACGGGTGAACAACCGTTATATAGTGGGTGATGGGTGGGTCGGGTGACGGGTGAAACGGTTGACGGGTCGGATATGGGTGAAATGTTTCACCCGTTTAACCCGACCCATCACCAACCACCTGTTTCACCTGACCCATCCCCACCACCCATTTCACGCGTTTAATATTCATAAATTAGGGTTGCTTTTTATCTAAAAGAAAGTTTGGGACTTTGAGGCTTTTCTTTTTTGATTTCTATTTTAAAATGTTTGGGTTCTTTTTTTTTACAAACTTCTAATTTAGCCAATTCCAAATTTTGTATGCTAGGATGGTGAATTGGATGGTGATATCAACTTTTGAAGAAGAAGGGTGAAGAAGAAGGGTGATAAAGATGATGATTGAAGAACTTGTTATTGCAATTGATTGATGTAGCGAACTTATGCTTATATAAATTTTTAGCTTTACTACCTTACAACTTATGTAGTAATATTGGGATATTGACCTATTGTTTAAGTAAGCAATTTTATTGTAATTTGAGAATTTTATTGTAATTTGAGAATTTGCGAGTGACTCTCACCTGGTTCACCCGCGGGTGACGGGTGAGATAGGTGATGGGTGAAAGGTTTCACGGGTGATGAAGGATCGGATGATCCATTATTACTTGCGGGTCGAGTGGTGAAAGTGTTCCACCCACCCATAACCCGATGCACGACCACCCCTGGACTGTACATCGCGCTGAAATTTTTTAATACTGAGGTACACAAGATAGTTCTTTTTCACTGCGATTTTGGCTCGTCATACTTTGAAGATTACAGTGTGGAGGAGATTTCAAATTTACCCGGTAGCCCGTGGATAAGAAAACGGATATCAGAATTTGGGTGGTTTTTGACTTTTCAGCCATTAACAATTGCATTTCTACCGGGTTTTTGCTTCAATCCTGCAAATTTCCTAGTATCGTGAAAGCCCAGAATTTGCAATCTGCGTCCTCGAGAGAGGGAAGATAATGGGTGGCTCCACAGGCGGGAGAGACAGAGACCAATCTTCACTCGCCCAATCTTGGTCGAATTTCTGGGCTTCCGCTCGTAGATCCAAAACCCTAATCCCCCCTTCCTCCTCCGATACATCTTCTTCAGCAACCCGTACTAGCTCCGGCGACGCCCTTGTTCGCCGCCTCGGCCTCTTCGACCTTATCCTCCTCGGAATCGGCGCTTCCATCGGCGCCGGAATTTTCGTCGTCACCGGCACCGTCGCCCGTGATGTTGGTCCAGGTCATTTCATATACTTTTCCTTTTTCAATTTTCATATGCCTATGGAAAATAATTTGATTGTAATCATGATGATGATGATGGTTTATTTGTCATTTCTGAGCAGCTGTGACAATCAGCTTCCTACTTGCTGGTGCATCCTGCATACTGAACGCATTGTGTTATGCTGAGCTAGCTTCTCGTTTTCCGGCTGTTGTGGGCGGAGCCTACATGTACACTTATTCTGCTTTCAATGAGATCACTGCCTTTCTCGTCTTCTCACAGCTCATGCTTGATTACCATATTGGGGCAGCTAGCATTGCAAGAAGCTTGGCCAGCTATGTTGTGAATCTACTTGAGCTGATTCCCTTTCTCAAGGGCAACATCCCGAGTTGGATAGGACATGGTGGCACCCGTTTTCTTGGAGTTTTCTCTATCAATGTTTTGGCCCCAATCCTTCTTGTTCTTCTTACGGTCGTTCTATGTCAAGGTGTTGGTGAATCGTCGGCTGTAAATTCTGCAATGACTATGACAAAGGTATAAGCTTTTTGCGACTTCTCTTCTTAGGCGAATTGTTATCCACCACTTGCATCCACTCGTGTGCAGGTTATCATCGTCATCACTATCATTATTGCGGGTTCCTTTGAGGTTGACGTGTCAAACTGGTCTCCTTTTGCTCCATATGGGTTTGACGCAATTTTGACGGGCTCTACTGTGGTCTTTTTTGCTTATGTTGGATTCGATGCAGTTGCCAACTCTGCTGAAGAATCTAAACATCCACAGGTGAGTAGGTTGAGGAGGATTATGTTAGCTGTATCAATGTTGTACTTTACATGGCTATTTGAATTATTTGGTTCATTTGTTTTCTTATCTTTTTTATGTCAGAGGGATTTGCCAATTGGAATTATGGGCAGTCTGTTAATCTGCATTGCCTTATACATTGGCGTTTGCTTGGTGATTACTGGAATGATACCGTATCAGCTCCTTAGTGACGAAGCTCCCTTGGCTGCGGCTTTTACGGCAAAGGGCCTTAAATTTGTTTCTATATTGATTAGCCTAGGAGCTGTTGCTGGGCTTACAACAACACTTCTTGTTGGTTTGTATGTTCAGGTAATGGATATGAATGTTTGCATAATTTCACTTCTGAAAAATATAGTACCAGGAATGCTCTGTATGTGATAATTTCTTCTTGCAGTCTCGGTTATATCTTGGACTTGGAAGAGATGGTTTGCTACCTCAATTTTTTGCCAGAGTTCATCCATTGCGGCACACACCTGTTCAGTCCCAGATGTGGGTTGGCCTTGTTGCTTGCGTTTTGGCTGGATTGTTTAATGTTAGTGCACTCTCTCATATCCTTTCCGTGGGGACATTGGTATGTTATCTATCTTTACCCAATCACACTAGCAAGAGTGAAATTCTGTGGAACATTTTAAGATGATGCTTCTTTCAGACAGGGTACTCAGTGGTGGCAGCTTGTCTCGTGATCCTTCGAGTTGAAGATAAGCCTGCACATCAAATATTATCCAAGTGGTCAAGATGGACTGAGGGTGTCTTTTGTCTATCAATAATTGGTTGCTGTGGTTTTATTGCTGGAGTTGTATACCGATTTGAAATTTCATATTTTGTCATGGTGATACCTGTTGTAATAGCAATCGTTGCTTCTGCTGCACTCTATCTTCGTCAGGTGAGTTTGTCACTCCCCATAGTGTGCTGCTTATGTCTCGTTATCCTAATTCTACTTATACATGACCATCAAATGCTCTAATACGTAGAATTCTTTTGGGAAGCTTATTTGTTATACAAGGAAGAGTCTATTAATCTCAGAAATGCCTACCTTTTAATTCACTTGGTGATTTTATATATGCTCAGGAAATGATGGTGATAGGTATGAGATACTAGGTTCATATACTATAAATGCTGATTGTTTGTTTGCTCAGGAAATGATGGTGATTGGTAAGAGATATTGGGGTCATATACCAAAGCAGTTTTCCTTGTGTAAAAAAAGAGTAATAATTGACCCTTTCTAAGAACTTGTTGTGCTCTCAACAATTTTCCGTTGGGTTTTGCTGTTCCTTGTTAGTCATAGCTTTGAGTATGTTCATGCTTATAATATGATTGACAACTTGTGGTCTGTGTATCCATATGCATGTCAGTCTGCTTTACTATAAAGAGTGAGCGTTAGTCTAGAAGGACTAGGGGAAACTGGACTGAGGAAATATAGGACTGGTTTGATAGGCTGTTCGTATAATTATATGAAAATCTATAGTAAGATTATGCTCCAAGGTGGTTGTGGTGTTTGGTCGACATTTCTGGTCTAATTCCTGAGATTGGGATCTTGTGAACCATTGGACTTGGTGTCGCAAATGGAATAAATGCCTCTTAGCTACTCTCTTTTTTTTCAAATATGGATGCAAATATTCATTTGGGTGGTTGTGTCTTCTCGTTCAGGTGTATGCAGTTGCTCCTGGTTTCTCCTGTCCTGGTGTTCCTATCCTACCAGCAGTTTGTATCTTTTTCAACATATTCTTATTCGCTCAGGTTTAGCGATTGAATTCCTCATCTCTTTTAGCAAACTTTGCCTAGCCTTGTGGTTTTTCTAATTCATATGGGATACTGTTGCAGCTCCATATTGAAGCCTGGGTGCGATTCGTCCTTGTGAGCATCATAACAGTGGGAGTATATGCCTTTTACGGCCAGTATCATGCTGACCCGAGCTCAAATGAAACCATAGCTTATCAGCGGGTACCGACATGAGCTTCATGATGTAGTTGGTTGAAACAGATCTGATTAATTAGCAATGTGGATCCTGGGCCAACCCTAATGCGATCTTTGAAAAGGGAAAGTGTTTTGTATTGTACCAATGTGCATATTGTTTGTTGTACAAATTATGAAAAATATTGATAGTTGAGCTGTGAATATAATATGTCTGATTGGATCATTACCGGTCTTACATGTCATCAATAAAAGTCGTAGCTTGCCCTATTAATAAAAAAACCTCGAATTAGTGTTCACATTTTATTTTTCTGCTCAAACATTAGTGTTTACATTTTAGTAACGTAGGTTTACAACAAAGACGTTTGATGTGACCTACAAAATGGTAACACTTTTGAAGCACAATGGAAAACCTTCTATATGAAAAGTTTTTGCTTGATTGAACCTTATGTAACGGGGTAAGTATATAAATTTTATGGCTCCTAAGTTATAAAATAAAATGCAATTTCGATAATAAGAAAAGAAAACATGCAACCGAAAGAAGAAGAACAATGGACCCTATAGCCAAACTTCAATCTGCCCAAATTCCCTTTTTCATTTTCCTGTACTTTTCTTATGTTGTGAATCTTGCATGGAATACCATAGCACATACTAATACTATGGTTTTAGAATTTGATATTTCTATAATAATAATTGATGTCGCCTTTTCTGTTGGGTTTTGTAGAGTCTTAATTAGCTAGATCGAGTCATTTTTTATAGTTTAGGAGTCATTTGCATTGATTTTAGCATTCTTTCAAGATTCGGAATATATGAAAGTGTTGTCTTTGTTTTTGTAGGTTTTAAAGCAAAGATGGAGCGGATTTGGAGTGTAAAAGAGAGGTATGGAGAAGAGTGAGCAAGAGAAGAGGAGGACATGGAAGAAGCTGAAGGCCAAACGAGGAGAGGAGAAGTGTGATCAACCCAAGCCTTGAAAGCCTAGTAAACGAGCCAACTCAAGAGAAGAACACAAGAGAACCGAAGAGAAGAAGAAAGAAAGAAAGCCAAAACACCTTGTTACCAACCCAAGAGGGGTCCTTAACGAGCCATGGAGTAAGGATTTATGAAACGATGAAGTCAGAGGTTCTTACCGACCCTGCCGGGGGTCGGTACCGATGCACCCCCGTGTCGGTAGGAAGGTCAAAACCGTGTAGAGAATCTATCTGAAATATTTTTGTTTTATTTTTTGGACCTCTTTAGCTAGATGTTTATTTCCTTAATTAAGACACATTTTTAGTCTTTAACGACGCATGGTATAAACGGTGCAAAAGGCATACTGTACCTATTCTTGTTATGCGCAGTGTCAAAGGTGACAATATGATAGGCTAAATCCTACACCGCAAGTATACGGTATCGGTTGCAGTACCAAGGTGTCGAACTCAGGGACTAATGTAGTAAGGATTGTACCAATCAACTAGTAGATAGGTCGAAAAGGGAAATATGAACTGATGAATGAATTTGAAATTAGCAACTAATAACTAGAAAGAACAAGCAAATGATGAAGAATTATCAATGAAGGGAAGCAATCCTAAGGCAAGGGTACTAACACAATGATCTCTTGGCAAATAATGATAGCATGCATGAAATTCGATTAGGCTTTGGTTTGGGGCAATCACCTAATGTAAATGTCTATTCCTTGTGGGAATTAAGCATATGTACCTACAATACGACCTAGCATCCACTTTCATGGCTTGTAAATCCGTGACTAGGCCCCTTGGGTTCTATAGAGTTTGGGGTTGGTTTGAACTCCCATCCACTTTTGTGGCTTGAGTGATCACTACAACCTCAAATCTCTATTGGTAATTGGGCTCCTCTTGAGGGAAATTCAATCAATTCTCGTTTTATGAAACTCACAAGCTCAATCCTAGTTATCCAATGGGAGAAAGAGTCTTTCAACCTCAATCCCTCGCCTAAATCTCTACCAGCATCATCACCTTTCGGTCTCAAACATCAATAGGGCTCAAATTCATAATCAAACTTGGCTTTAAGCTCCTATGATTGAATCAAATCTAATCCTAATCTCTAATCATGCAAGCAATTAATCTCTACCTCAAAATCATTGGTTTTCCTCAAAACCCTAGAATTTGGGGGTTCTACCTAAACATGGAAATCAAAGGAAATTGAGAAAACAAGAGAAGATGCATACCAAAGTTCATTAATAGATAGAAAAGAGGCAAGATCCACAATAACTTTCTCCAAGTCTTAATCACCAAGCAAAGAGTATTTTTGGGAAAATGGGTGTGTGGGAGAGGCCCCTAAAGAGAGGTCTGTCTTCTCAAGATACAACTAAGGGTATTTACAGTTCCCCTAAAAAAGAGAAAGACCTAGAAAAGGAAAGAGCTGCGCCGCTGGACTACCCGGGCCAATATCCGGCCACGTACCCGGCCGGGTAGCCTTCTGGAAGCTTGCAAGAGAGGAGAGCTGTCACGAGATGGTACCCGGCCAGGTACCCGGTCAAGTACCCGACCGGGTACACTGCTACATGTGGCAAGCTGGGCATGCTGGCAAGGCACGCTACCCGGGCTATAACTCGACCGGGTAGCTAGTTGTGTGTGTCCCGGAGCTTCTTCTCTTGGTTCCTTTGACTTGGCTCATGGCTTGTTTCTTGTAGTTCCTCCTTGGGTCCTTCTTTAAAGCTTCTCCTTGACTCCTTAGCTCCATGATCTATGCTCTTAAACTCCTCTTGATCCTCATCACTAAATTCTCCTCGACTTTGACCTGAAAAGCACATAAACAAGGCATAGCTTACAGACAAGATAACTAAACTAAAAAACGCTAAAGAACTAACCTAAACGAGGGAATGCAAAGCAAAACACCATCAAACATGATCAAAAAATGCAACCTAGGCATGCTCTAAATGCAAGCCATCACAATATTCGTAAAGTCCTTGGCCACTTCTCAACGTCTTGCATCTGGCCAGAAAACCTTTACTAACTCCCCTTCTAATTTCTCTCAATCTCACTAAAGAAGTTAGGGTTGTCCTCGGACATCTTTTCGAAGTACTCCAACAAAGTCGACGCATCACCATTATATCTTTCATGTCGACGCTCAATGTTATGGCATTGCTGTTGGGACGCTATCAAGGACGCCTGCGTACTTGGTAGTGTGCCCACACAAACCGTCCCTTAGTTTTGATATGACAAACTCACTTTGATTCTAATAAATATACCCAAGTGTTCAGGAACGCCAATTGACAAAGGACAACAAGTGTGTGAGCATGGCTTAGGGACGCCAGCTAAACAGGAAGTAAGGACCAGCAAGAGACTACTTGAGCAAGGACGGAGTCCCAAGTAAGTAGGAAAGCAAAGCAAGCGTCCTTACTCACTAGCCGACAGGATGACATCACTCGACAACATTTGATCATCCAAGGACACGTGGAGACCGATCCTGTAGCAGAGTCCAACACTACGTGGCGGACGATCCTGTAGCAGAGTTCATCAACACGTGGCGGCAGATCCTGTAGCGGAGTCCATCACACACAGCTGGATACAGGAAGCTTCCTCATCACCGCCATCATACGTGGAGGAAGATCCTGTAGCCACGTCCACGAAGGGCATGATCGTCAGAAGAGAAAGACGCCCTTCCCCAAGTCCTATAAATAGCCCAAGGCATTTATTGTGACGTTAACGCTTTCAGAGAATATTCAGAGAGAATCGGAGGAAAGCGGCTCACTCAAGAACACGAAGAACTAGCTCAAGAACTCAAGAACAGTGCTAAGACTTGTGCTAGATCGAGTGAGATTTGTAACCCAAAATCACAACTTGTTTGTACTCAGAAAAACCCAAAAAGAAAGAGAGAGTCCTACGAAGTACTGTAGGACGTAGGGATAGAGTCCTTTATAAGATTAAACTCGCTTAAGTTGTAGGCTTAGAGGAGTCCTTTACTAGTGGACTTAGGAAGAAAAGCTAAGTGCCAGAGAACTGTAAAGACTCGCCTGTACAACTGTAAGGACGTTTAATATAAAGGAAAAGCTATTCAAAAATCCTCCAAGGAGGTAGAGGTTTACACTCAAGGACTACTTGGTCTTGAGTGGTTCCTCCATAATTTACTACGTTCACTTTTACTTGTTTAGTATTTCATTCCGCTGCATAACCAAAGGACGCCTGACCAAGGACGCCTTTATCTACATAAAGGATGTCCCTCAGTTACTAACGATCCAACAATTGCTCCACTTTCAACAACAAGAGAGTTGAAATTCTTGGTCACTGGGACACCAACTATATCATTCATGACCATCCTCCTCTTATGGTATTCAGACATGTACTTGTAAGTGACAAGCACATGACTGTTACTAGGATTTAACAGATGGTTATGCTCCAATTGGTGTGTGTTGATTGTCATCCGATCATCAATCATCCGTGCGTCAACAAATACTGGGAAATCGATTGATTGGATTGCTTGTACTTGTTTCCTTTACCAACCTTTACACATTGTAATCTCGACCAACCTTTTCATCATGTAATATTGAGCCTCCGATTGGCCTTTTTCTTGCTGTATTTACCTTGGAACTCGTCGAACTGTTGGTTTATTCGAGTATGCCACTGAAACCCATTCCGATATTCGTATTTATGACAATATACTACAAATTCTTGTGCGCTCTCAAAGCACATCCCCTGTTTATGGGGTGGTAAACCAACATCTACATTATCACTTGTATCGGATGCATGCTCTTTGTTTTGAACTTCCTCATTTTTATCATAGTCTTCATTCAGGCTCAACTCCATTGATACAATTTCTGTCAAGTAGTGGGAGACAATAGTACAAACCAAACTCCAATCAAGCATGACTCTTGAAATGTACACTCTACACTCTCAGTTTGCACACCTTCTTTTGGCCGAAAAGCTAGGTATTTTTCAACATCATGGATTATAATAATATTAAAATTGATGTTTTACAATTTCGAACCAACGCATTACATTTTATTTTTTCAAAATCCGAATATAAAACTTGTTCCATCCACTATCTAACATTCAATGTCTCAATTGCGATTACATTGCATCATTTCATGAATCAGATTGAATCAAAATCCATCTCAAATACCTCATCTAGCCAAATGGAATTTCCGGTTCATCTCACATTACCCTAAATGCACCTACTTACAACCACTCATCCTAAAATGCACACTATCACAGTCGGAAATTGCACACAATATATAGACCCGGCAAGAAGCGACCCGAACCCGAAATCCGAACCAAACAGACCTGACCTGAATCCGAAATTGGACCCGAACAACGAAAAATGAACAATCCGAACTTGACTCAAACCCCATCTGAATCCGATCTGATCTGAAACTGATCCGAACCAATATGACCTGAATAAAATATAATCCGAAACTATCCGAACCGAAAGAACCCGAACTAAACCTGACCTGAAATGACCCGATCCAAAACGTACCCGAACTAATTCTGACCCAAAATGACCCGATCTGAAATGACCCGAAATCATCCGAACTAAATCTGAAGAGTGCAATATCTAAAAGATATTTTTTAATTCGTTGTATTGTATATTGATGAAATTCTTGTTGGGTGTGTGCATATGTATTAGTGGGGCCCTTAATAAAACACGATTCTCGCTATTCACATGGAATTTGGACACTAATAGTATTTATTATATTTTTTTTCCGCTTTCTACCCAAGGGGCGCCATCCAAAATTCCCGCCATCCATTTTCATTTAAACTAATCAAAAAATATTCCAAACTTTTGAATTCCGTAAAATATCCAATTAAACAAATTTCGAAAAAAAACACACCCCAATCTTCTGTCACAAATAGGAGCCCAAATTTTGGGTTTTAACTTTTAAGGTCCATATTAGTATACTACTGTACAAAAGAGATTTAATATTATTCTACGTTAAAAACTCACCGTTGCGGGTGGTCTTATAATTCTAAAAAGAATGAATCCAAATAACACCCAAATCCGAATTGACCCGATCCGAATTGACCCGATCCGAATTGACCCGATCCGAAATGATCCGATTCGAAGCAATCCGAAAAGGACCCAAACTGAACTAGACCCAAAACCGATAAACATCCGATCCGAATTAATCCGAAATATTACGATCTGAAACGACCCGAATACGAACTAGACCCGAACCCGAACAACGTCCGAACCCAAATCGAACCGAACCGAACCGAACCGAACAAGACCTATGGTTTTAACTAAATCGAGTTGCATTCAATACGAAGAATCACCTGACTCGCAAAATTACGTCTCCCAACCGATATCCACTATGGTTTTAACTATCAATAACATTCATTTTTCTACCATACTTTCCAACCAGTTTTTATTGCGATAACACATTTCTCACACGATGTTAAACCATTAAATGCACAACCGGTTGCACTTAATTGCAACTGAAATTTTAATTTGCAGCCACACCAATAACTATCCGATTTTTGCAATTGAAACTTAAATTTAAAAGGTCGTACCTTGTTAATGGGTGAAGAGGTACAATATCAAAGGAGGATGACGCATTCAGCATGTGAACGATCAGTTATTATCAGCTTTCTACTATCGGGTAAGGTACCGCCGACAACTATGGAAATTTTCTTCTCTGGGTGAAAATTTTAACCCAGAAGAGTAAAAAGATAACTATCTTTTCCCATTACTCCCGTTCATACCTTTCATCCCTATTTTACCATTTTTAATGACCGTTTATTGTGTAAGATTCATTCTTAAGAGTATGCCCAATGGTAGACAAATTTTTGGGCATCAGCCAAAAAATTATTATTTAATACTCCCTCTGTTTCTGAAAATTTGTCCAAAAAGTAGAAAATGTAGTGGTTTAATGCAAGTCTACATCATCCAATAAAGTACAAATTGGAAACTCTTTTTTTTTTGGGTAAAGACAAATTGGAAACTCTAATTCTTTGCACACACGCCCAACATAAAAGTGGGGATCCAACCCCTTTTCTCTCAGCCAATAGGAGCTAAGTGTCTACATTGTGGGGACCAATAGAAATGCTTTAAACAAGTCACACGGATTGCAGCAATTCTTTAATAAGGGGAGATGAGTTCACTTTCTTCATCCAACACCAAAAATTACAAAGTTAAAAGCAAAAACTACAGCATTCAAAAGAGAGCATTAAACTTCATTCAAAAGAGAGCATTAAATACAAAAATTGGTTGTTGCGTCACAACAACCCTTCAATGGCTTCAACGTTGAACTTGAATGAGGTCCCACAGGAAGATGGTCAACCCCCAGGTCACAACAGAGTCCATTTATTCGATTTGATAGAGCCAGTTGAGGGGAGAGAAGATGGATCAGGGATTAACACACAACAACCAGGACAACAAGCATCAACAGGTGTGCATCATGAGCCATCAAAGAGTAAGCTTAGTAGTGAAAAGCGCTTCCATATTCTTATGAAGCTTCATCAATTACCAAAAAAAACGGGTCAATTAAGAAGGGGAGCTATGCAAGTAGTTGCAGATGAGTTTGGTGTCTCTACAAGGACAACCGTTAGTGTTGGATCGTGTACGTTAGTAGTCAAGTAGGGACGTCCTCAGGAGGAGTCCCTAGGCAGCGGAAAATAAAACAAACTTAAGTAGGTAAACATGTAAGATAAAGGACTCTGGGATTTATAGAGGAACCCCACTAAGACCAAGTAGTCTTATGGATAAACATCTACCTCCGAGGAGGATTTTTGAATAACCGTCCTTATCTTATTAAAGGGAGTCCTTACAGAGTACAAGGCGAGCAGTTACAATTCTCTGAGTCTAAGCGTACGTCCTTAGCCTCACTAGTAACTCTCCTTTTAGCCTAACACCGTAACCTAACTCTCTTTCCTATAAGGTAGCTAAACACTCACGTCTCTCACAATAGCTTCATGAGAGACAAACTTTCTTTCTAACTTTTGTGATTTATTTTGGGATTTGTTGTGGTTGGACTTCCTCTTCTTCCGATTCAAGCTCACTTGATCTTCATTCTTGAACTTGAATGCTTCGGGAGTGAGCTCGGGAGAAATCTTCTAAGTCCACCACGCTATCAATAAACCTTGAGGGGTATTTATAGTGGTAGTGGCTTTTTTCCTGGAGCGTCCTCAGATATCACTGCAGAATCTATCGCTTCCCTTCAACGGTGCAATTTGCATCTTGAGGAAGTCAACTCTGTCACCGCTTGGGAAGCCTCCACATGGTCAGGGGACCATATTCTGGAAAGCGACTTCTTTGGAAGTATACGCACGTGACTAGACATAGGAAGCTTCCTTCTGAGGACTACGGCCGATTATGATGTAATCATGTTCGGGCGGCCTTGATTTGAATTTAAACTTCTGTACAACTTTGGCGCGCGTCCCTTCTCGATGAGGACGTTGTCCTAATCTCGCAAGGACTTCGTTCTTATTCAGCTTTGGATATTCTAATGGAGAGCGTCCCTATTGCTTAGGGCTCTCGTTCACTTGTTGTCCTTTTCACTCATGGGCCTCCCTGGGATTTTCCTGAGATAAGCACTTGGACAAACATTAAATACCATTGAGTTTGTCATTATCAAAACTAGGGACTTTCATTATTGGTCAGATATTAGAGACTAGCATCCTTAATATCGTCCCAACAGCTAGAATATGGAACATGTACAAGCAACAAAGTCAAGTTGGGCAAAGAATCAATATCAGCACCAAGTATCAAAACAATGGTAGGAAGAGAACAGTATTCACAGAAGATCAAGTCAGTGCACTGAACATGGGTGATAAAACAACAGTTAGAGATTTAGCAGTCAAGTTGGACTGCTCACCAAGTGCAACACACAGATTAATCAAGAGAGGAGTTATTAGGCCACACACAAATGCCTTGAAGCCAGGGTTGAAAGAATCAAACAAGGTAACAAGACTGGCATGGATATTGAGTTTATTGCAAGGGGAGACACCAACAAACAAGAGGAATTATTTTCCTATGTTTGATTTTGTCCATATAGATGAAAAGTGGTTCCAGTTAAGTAGGAAATCACAAAGAGTGTATTTGGCACATCATGAAAGGGGACAATACAGGGCTGCTCAATCTAGCATATTCATACCTAAAGTGATGTTCACAACAACAGTAGCTAGACCTAGGTTTGACTCAAATGGAATATGCACTTTTGATGGGAAAATTGGCATTTTTCCATTTAGCTCCAAGGAGCCAGCAAAGAGGAAATCCAAGAACAGGGCCAAAGAAACAATGGCCACAAAGCTCATAGAATCAATAAACAAGAAAGTCACACGCAGCATTCTCATTGATGAAATAGTACAAGCAATCAAGCAAAAATGGCCACAAGATGGAGGAGCACACAAGGTAATATTTATACAACAAGATAATGCAAAAGCTCACATTACACAAGAAGATGCAGAATGGAAAAGGGTTTGTAGACAAGATGGATTCACTTTTATCTTGATTCAACAGCCACCAAACAGCCAAGACTTGAACATATTAGACTTAGGTTTTTTTAGGAGCATTCAATTATTAATGCATAAAAAAATGCCTAACAATGTAGATGATATGCTAGATGCAATGCATGAAGCTCTTTTGAGCTACAACCTAAGACTTTAGCTAATGTTTGGATGTCAATCCAATATGTAATGAATGAAATATTAAAAGTTAAGGGTGAGAATGATTATGATTTGCCTCATGTAAACAAGAGAAGACTAGAAGTACAAGGCAATCTACCTACAGAAGTTGAAGCACCTATGTGGGCAGTTCATGAAGCTTGGGATACTGTGAATGCACCACAACCAGCACAAGCAAGTCAGGCCAACATGGAAGCTACTCAAGCAAGTAATGTAGATCAGGAGACTCAAGGGGAGGCTTTTGAAGACATGCACCCTTTTTAAATGATATGCTAGATGAACATATGTGATTTTTACATTAAGCATATGTGATTTTTGTAGACCTAAATACTTTTGTCAAGTTAATGATGAACATGAACTAGTTATCTATCCTAAATGTGAAGTATTGGCATGGAATGAGTGCAACATGATATGAACAAACAGAAGTGGCAAACATTCAACGAAACAGTATATCGGGAAACAAGAAATGGAATGGAAAAAACGAAAAAAAAATCTCAGATCTCCCCTAATCATCACTGACACATCTGTAATCACAAAAAACTAACAGCAAGTGGCATGCCAAAGCCCAAAAAAAGGCTGGCTTCCTACTGGATGTCAAGGGCTTTGTGAACTTCTAAAACAAATTGCAACTCAATAAAAAAGTTGGCTCATCATTGATTTAAAAAAAAAGTGCAAAAGTAAATCTCAGATCTCCTCTAATCCTCATTGACACCTCTGTAATCACAAAGAACTGACAACAAGTGGCATGCCAAAGCCCAAAACAAAAGGCTGGCTTCCGAATGAATGTCAAGGACTTTGTGAACTCCCAACACAGAGTGCATCTCAGTAAAAGAGTTGTCATCATTGATTAAAAAAAATTTCTCAGATGTCCCCTTATCCTCATTGACACATCTATAATCATAGAAAACTGACAGCAAGTGGCATGCCAAAGCCCAAAAAAAGGCTGGCTTCCTACTAAATGTCAAGAGTTTGGTGAATTAGTAACACAGATTGCATCTCAGAAAAGGATTGGCATCATCATTGAAAAAAAAATCAGGAAAAAGCATACAGAAGCATGAATACCATGAAATTAAAGCAACAGAATAACATGAATTCCATGAAACAGACAACTGCAGCAACTCAGAAGCACATGCCATCAATAAAACTGAAATATACAAACACACAAACATGGATAGCACGAAATAGACACAACCAAGTTTTCAAGCAACATAATTGCACTAATACAGCAACATAGCAACCAAGTGTTACAACAAAGAAATATACAAACACACAAGCAAGATTTGCATGGATACAGTAAACAGTGCAAAGATTATGGACAAATTTTCAGAGACATTTACAGCAGGGGACATATCAACAAATAGCCAACATCACACAAGTCACAAGCAATGAAAAATCACACAAACAAATAAAGCAAATCATCTCACATACAGGATAAGGGGACTTATCTAATCCTCCAAAGAGGACTCAGGGACCTCAATGCCATCCCACCAGTTCGAGTCATCATCCAATCCGTCTCCAAATTTTGCCACCACCGAATCCTCCTCTTCAGTCTCCCCCGATTCATGAACAAAGACACCAGATTTTACCTCAGGGACATCCAGTGCGTGCACATCACGATAGGGGGGTCTAAAGACGCTATTAACCTCATCTTCGTCACGCCTAGGGCTATAGGTGTGGAGCCCCTTACATTCCCCAGGTCGATCACAGTTATCTTCATCAGAGCACTCGTAGGTGCCAAATGGGTCAGATTTGGACCTGGACGAGTGTCCGAAGGCCCAATCATACTCAGTGTTCATGGTGAACCTTGCACACAAAAAAACAAAGATCAGTGGAGGTATACAAAGAGGGCGAGATAGAATTACAGAGACGAGAGAGAAATACAGAAAGGACGAGAGAACCACCAAAAACATACCTTGAGAGTTCAAATTCAAAGGGGGGATCAGATTCAACCTTGCACACAAAACACATCGAGCAATGAAAACACAGAGTTCGAAGGAGGAAAGAGATCAATCGAGATACACACAAAAACAAACCGATACACAAGGATTCATACCTTTCAAGGGCAGATTCGAAGGGGAGACTTGCATCCCATTGCACAGAGGAGACATGCAAGAATGAAAACAAAGATCAATGGAGGAGTAACGGCAAAAATGGAAAAGGAACCCCAAAACAGAGACCCACCTTACCTTTCAATAGATCGAAGCACTCAAAAAGCCCCACAAACAGAAGATGTGGAAGAGATGGAGGCCAGATCTCGCGAGTTCAACCCATGTGAAGCAACCCGATTGAAGTGCAAGATCTCTAATCAAGCTCAACTCCACGAATCTCAGAAGAAAGGGGAGAGAATTAGGGATTCAACATGGGAGCAAGGGGGATTTGTGAGAAGGAGTGAGATTTAGAGAGATCGAGGGGGCGTAACTGCGTGAGAGAGGCTCAAGGAGATCGAGCGCTAGGGTTGCCGACACAGAGAACAAGAGTCACTTAAAGAGATGGAGGCGGTACAACTGAATTAGGGTTGCCCTTCTCCCATCTCTACCAACACATATATACATTGGTCACACTTCCATTTTGGGTTGAGAGAATCAGCCCAAAACACATGCCATCAACGAGTGAGTTGCAAGAACCCAACAACCGGGGCAAGGCAAGAAAGGCCCACTAAATAGGCCAATTTTTCCATATCCACCCACCAGAATGTAGCAAAAAAAAAACACATTTTATTTTAATGCATGCATATCAGGAGAACATAAATTTTAAGCTTAAATTTTGATTTTAATGGAGGTGTATTAATGATGTCGTGTTATTGAGGTGGAAGAAAGTGAATGATGATAAAGTGATAAGAAGAGAGAAAAGAAGAAGAAAAAGATTGTAAAATAAAGTAAAATGTGTGATTGTATGAGGGTAATAAGGTAAATGTGATGTGATATAAATGGAAAGTTTTAAAAGATGGACAATTTTATCGAAACGACGGAAATGGAAATACAGACAAATTTTCAGAGACTGAAAGAGTAGTAAATTGAAGAGGGGAAGAGTTAAATATTTTATGGCAGGTCTTTCATCCCTAAAATGACACGTGTACAGAATGAATTTTTTTATATATAAGTAATTCCACTTTATAGAAATAAGAAAAAGGAAGATAAATTTTATATTACAGTGGCCAAAAAATCTGGTCTACCGATAACTATGCTCTTAGTTCTTATACATTGTGTAACTCTACATTCCTGGAATTTGCACATGCCTCTGCAACCTCTCTGATCGTTCTACACAAAATGCACATCAAATCCAAACCAAAACCATTAATGTGTGGTCACTCTCAGATTCTGACCAGCTCAAAATATTTACGTTTATCACATAAAATACCCTAGAAATAAGAGTCTATACTGTATTATTGCATTGTGGTGTCACACCATTTATGCAGTGTCTGCAGATGTACCCAACAAACCCAAGGAGCAGTGCATTATTGCTGCGTGAGGTGCACCACAGTCAATTATCACGTCATTCCATCTAGTAAAGGTTAAATTTTCTGCTCCCAAAAAACACAGATCATTGAAAAGAAAAAAGCAAATTTGACAGATTAAACTAGCATTATACACTACTAAGCACTTGCTCATAATAGTATTAGAGAGTTAGGTGCATCAACATTTAACCTTTACTTTTCCTACCAAATAAAAACTGGTGTAGTGATTTCGTCTTGCCCTTTATACAAAACACAGGATACTTGAACTGTTTTACGATCACTGACTGTTCTGAGATATAACTTCACCAAACTTGACAAACAGCTGGGCATCAGAAGTGCTCATGGAAGGGCAATGCACCAAGTGGGGTGTCTTGAGATTTGCATACTCATCCATGTAAGAAGGCACCTGTGTAGACCCCAGTGCGGTTTGTTTCGGGCCTGGAGCGGGATCAGGTGGGGCTAAGCTGTCCAGAACACGGGTCACCTCATGCATCGTGGGTCGATCAGATGGCTGCCTCTTTGTGCAAAGTAAGGCCAGCTGAAACACCTTCTTCACCACCCCTAAATCCTTGCAAGTGGCGCTGATCTCCGGGTCAACCGTCTCCATAACTGCATTGTTGGTCGCCTTGGCTAAGATCTGTGCATAAACAAGGAACCAAAAAAAGCTCATATCACGCGCATCCACAATGCAGAAGCAAACTCCACCCTTCTATTATGGATGCTCCAACACATTGAAGATCAACTTTCATAGCAAACACTACATGACTAAAAGGATAGTGAAGTTACCAGATGATGGAGATTGCACTCGTTGTCTACTGCTTTTCGTCCAGTTAGGAGCTCCAGAAGAACAACCCCATAGCTGTAGACATCGGATTTCTCAGAAAGACGAGAGGTGCGAGCGTACTCCGGGTCAATGTAGCCAATGGTTCCCATCACACAAGTTGATGTGTGAGATTTTGTGGTCCACAAACTCTTAGCTATACCAAAGTCAGTTAAGTGTGCCTCGAAATCCTTGTCCAGTAAAATGTTAGACGACTTTACGTCTCTATGGATTATATGAGGGTTGCAATCATGGTGAAGATAAGCAAGACCGTTTGCTGACCCGCGTGCTATTTTAAGACGAGTATCCCAGTCAAGCTTCTTCCTCTTCATAGGACCTACAAATCATGAAATGAACAAAAAACAAGTCAACTAATGTTAAAGAATGTACACTTGCAAACTATTGATGGGTGGAATCCTTCACTTACCATGAAGTAAATCCCAAAGACTACCGTTCTCCATGTACTCGTAGAAGAGGAGGTTGCCAGACGAAGAGAGGGAGTATGCTTGAAGGCTAACAAGATTCCTATGCTTGATGCTGCCAACTGTCCCAAGCTCAGTCTCGAACTCTTTCATTGAGTGTGGGTAGTGAGCATACAGTTTCTTGATGGCAATGGGTTTACAGTTTTTAAGGACACACTTGTAGACCGTGCTCGATGCTCCATGACCAATGATGTACTTCTCGCTCAAGTTCTCGGTCATCCTCATGATGTCATCGTACATGTGAAGAGCCATATCCATGTGGAGGATTACCAACTTTGGTGTTGAGTAACTAACAACTGTTGCATCACTCACCCAGAAACACAGGTTAATAATCAGTGATAATGGTCTCAAAAGCTTATAATAAATTGACCAAACATGTCATTGAGATTATTAGGATCAAATAGCATGTTTGTAAATATGCAGTTAATCAAGGGACAAGCGAATTAACCTGGCTTTTCAAGTGAGCCGTCAAAAAATAGAGCAGGATGATGTGGACGGCAAGCTGCCACCAATATCATGAGCAGAATCACAAGAGCTCCCAAAGCAATCCCCAAGATAGTAGCTTTAGATATAGAGACTACAGACATGAAAAAACATAAGCTTAAGAAGCTTTTAATGAAAATAAAATGCAGTTGTATGTAACCTAAGATGGATAGGTGGTGAACTTATATAAGCAATCACACAATAGAATATTAGTATGGAAGTGAAGTTTTTGTTTGATTACAATATTTACATTTTACACCTACAAAGAACAACCCCCACAGTGAAAAAACACAGCATAACTACATTAATAGATTCAGGTGTTCTCCATTTTTCATGGTTACAACCCACATGGTTCATTAATAAGTTTCACCTTGCCCATAAGTTAAAATGAGAAAGTCACCTCGTTGAGAAGGAGAGGAATGACATGCTGAAACCTGCCAATACCCACACAGTTCAGGGTTTCCCTTAAAGCTGCACAAGATAAGCCATATTAAGTAAACGCAAAAGAAACATACTAAAATACATCATCCATTACAATCGATTATATCAGAAAATGAATGAAATTGGATTAGAAAATGTGTCAGACCTATCAGCTGAAAACCTTGAGAAGTTATTGCTTGTTGGAATATCACCAGACAATTTGTTGTAAGACACATTCCTTAACACAGACCATGCACAGCGTTAGCATGTACTCGATGGATGAATGAATTCAAAACAAAAGAAAAAGAATGCTTGCAAAGTTGCTTGCACTGGATCCACATACAAGATAGAAAGGGTAACACAACTCAATAATGGTGTGACATCCCCAGACAAATTGTTTTTTGCTACTCTCCTGCCATTTGTTATATTTAAGATGTCAGTTTCAAAGCATTTGAAAAATACAGAGCAAGCCAATATTACTGAAGGCTCACAATGAGTATATGTTTTGGAGCTGCCCTAGTTCTCGTGGAATAGCTCCTGATAGATGGTTCTCTGACAAATCTCTACAAAACAAGAAAGAAAGACCGGTTAAACCATTTGCAGAGAAGGATGATGTATACGGAATTTCTCATAACGCCAAAACACAAGTGGGTTTGAAAATTTTACATGTCAAGTATGCTCCTCAGATTGCCAAACTCAGCAGGAATCAAACCACTTATATGGTTCTTGCTCAAATTCCTATGAGAAATGAGATATGCAGAAATATATCTTAGCAACTAGAATCTGAACTATAGAATCATGTAAACAACTTGAACCAGAGAAAGTTGGCAGAAACATACATTTTCAAAAGATGCTCCAAATCACCAAGACATGGTGGAATTGGACCACTAATTTTATTGGCAGAGAGATCCCTGGATAAGAACAGGTTGTCGCCATTACGCACAGTTTAAGCATGCTGGCTAGATGATATATGACTTGCTAACTGTTAATTGAATACGGTTCTATAAGAAACTTACAGTGTGTCAAGGTTGCCAATTCGAGATAGCTCGAGGGGAATAGGACCCCGAAGACCATTGGAAGAAAGATTCCTGGAATTGAGAAAAGATAAGAATAAGGAAAAGGCCACTTTCGGAAAAAATAAAATGTTATAAATAACACATAGAGATTCACATGTATCCATGTACAAGTCAAATATAACCAGGAAGACACCCTTGAATAATACTATCCAAAACATGGGAAACTTTATTAGTTCTTTTAAGCATCTTGTCCACACAGATTTTCGTTCCCTTTTACTTGTGATATGTTTGAGTGAGATCAAGCAGCTAGGAATACTTAGAAGCTAGTACTATACAGCAGCATTTCATAATAACAACACAGTAAAATTATAACTTACAAATAAGTCATGCTCTCCAGCTTCTGAAATGCCGCAGGGATAGTTCCATTAAGCTTGTTTCCAAACAGATTTCTATAGCAAAGACATAATAGATAAGAAATGACTCAGTGAAGCACTTCAGAGTTCAGACAGCATAAAAAACAAGTGGAGGAATATCCTTCTTACAGGCTGTTGAGGTTTGTACATGAGCTAAGTTCATCTGGTATAGGCCCTTCAAGATTGTTATTGGCGATGTTCCTACAAAATGAAGCATTATAGAAGTTTCAGTAGATGCATATAGTAATATAGATGCAAGTTTCAAATGGTAGAGCATCCATGACACAAACTTACAAATCAAATAAATCAGTGAGCGTCCCTAGTTCTGGCGGAATACGTCCTTTGAGTTCATTATCATTCAACTCCCTGAATAGCTCAAGATTAACGAGGATATCAGCTATAAATAAGTCAAAAATATGCACAATACAGCACGTATATGGAAATGTTCGTACAAGTAATGAAGTTTTGTCATATTCCCTAGCTCTGGAGGAACAGAACCAGTCAGCTTGTTACCATGCAAATACCTATATAAAAAAAAAAGCACACATGAGTTTGCAAGATATAAAATGAAAACATAAAGTTGTTCAACTCGAAAAATCAGAAATCTGAAGTCACTACTAGATTTTAAAAAGCTAACATCACACTTACAATTTCTCTGTATAGCTTAGGTTTCCCAAGATGGGAGGGATAGGCCCACTCAAGTTGTTGGAGCTTAAATCTCTGCATGAACCCGGAAAAAAGACATTGATTAAGCATCAAAACCAAAGGGGCTGACAATTGAATTAATTCACTCAGCTGCTGCAGTACTTACAACACTGCAAGAGCCTGCATCAATCCAATAACTGAAGGAATAGGACCAGAAAGCTGATTTCCCTGCAAAGATCTGTGATCAAAGGTGGATTAGTCACAATTTTGGATACGGTTCACATAAAAAGTTTGGATGATAACACTTGAAAAGGAACAGTGGTGTCCTTACAATGTGGCCACCTGCAAGAACCCTATATTGAAGGGAATCTCCCCAGTGAGTTTATTGTAGGACAAATCCCTAATGAGAGAAACAAAAGCTCTTTCACTAAGCAGTAAAACACGATCATTAATTACAACTATTGTCACATTAATTGCATTAAGACCTGCACTATAATGCAAGATGATGCAATATAATGCAATATAATGCGCAATCCAAATGGAGCCTGAGAACCAAGAGAGAATAAAACAATCACATACAAAACTTGGAAAGCAGTGCAATTGCCAATATTGTCAGGAATGCTGCCTGTCAAACTGTTGTTTTTAACGTCACTGCAAGAAAGTAATTACCATTAAGGATGATATGTCACAAAGTTAAGTAACCAAGAAAGGTAAATATACTTAAAATTTCATGAACTTACAAGTACCACAGCCCAGTCAGCTGGCACATATCAGGCAATAGGCTTCCAGCCAAATTGTTTCCACGGAGACCCCTAAATTTGCACAAGCGATTAACTACCATTCAAATATAAGAATAAAAAGAAAGAATCTCCAACAAAGCACATGTACTCACAGATATTGCAAAACTTCATTCCAATATATAAGCCTTGGTATTTCTCCAGTCAGATTGTTCTGAGCCAAATCTCTACAGCATGAATATCCATATTTAGTAATTGGATAACTTATAAAGAAAGTGTCTCAAAAATGGGAAGCCAATCTTACATGATCTTCAGATTTGGAATCTGGGACAGTGTGGAGGGAATCGGACCTATTAAGTGATTGTTCTTCAAAATCCTGAATTAGTAATTAACGATAATATTGCATTAGTGGTAGATCAATTACAGCGAAAGGAAAAGCACTTGATCTTCTAGGACTCGTGAATGTGCTTACAGAGTTTCCAGTTGTTTGAGCTTTGATATCGAAAATGGTATATCACCATAGAGCTCATTGGAAGACAAATCCCTGACAGAAGACAGTTAAACTGAGCCTCATCAAATATGATTATAGCAAAGTAAGAACATACATCCACTTGACAATCACAGCCACATAAAATGCAAAAGAATAAACCGATATGACCTAGGCGCTCATATAACATAAAGGTATTACTCACAAGTTACCCAGGGACGAACAATCGCCAATCTCATCTGGGATTTGACCAGTCAGACGATTTTCTCTAAGATCACTGCTCAAAGAAAGGACAAAATGTTATCCTGTTAGATAAGGCCCTGAATCTCATGCAAACAAAAGATTTGATGGAAAACCAAGAGAATAGAAGCACATTACAGTGACATGAGGCCCTTAAGATTCCCAATGGCAGGTGAGATTTCCCCATCAAGATTCAATGCTGACAGATTACTACAGTGTACACCAACAAGAAGCAAATAACAACTTTAAGATCCAACTAAGGGTGTAACCCTAGAAATTCAATAATCCGTAGAGAAATACATGGCTTAAACTCTAGTATAATATTTTGACAATGGGAAACGGAAAAGGAAGTGCACACTCACAGTGCAATGACATTGAAGGTGTTATTGTCACAGGTAACTCCTCTCCAAGCACAGTAATCTGGAGAGGGTGAATCCGTCCAGTCATACAAAACATTGTCCACATCTCTAAATGATTTCTTGACCTCCAGCAGTGTTGATCCTTCAAATTAATCCCACGAAAAGAGAGAGACAAAAAACCTCAAAACATCATGAAAGGGAGATGTAATGAAAAGATAAAGTTGAAAAGAAAGACATCTCAATCATTTTAAGCCCATATCTACTCCTCCGTAATGTTAAAGAAAAAGCAGGCAGCCGCAAAATTTACACATGATAGTGAAAAGGGGACAAGGGCTTTGGAAAAAAAAAACAGAGGAAGCTCCATCAAATGCAAATGCCTAAATAAACAAATGAAATCGAAAATAAATAAACAAAATCCATATTTGGAAAAACAGGGTTCTGACTGATGTTGGAGGATTAGGAAACTTTGGGTGTGTAAAACCCCTCATTAGAGACAAAATAACGACACATTATTAAATAATAGCGCCATTAAGTCAGGGTCAAGTATTTTATTAGAGGAAAGCTCACCATCATCAGAATCAACGGACCCAAACAAGGTTGAGAGCAGGAGAGAGAAAACAAGAGCAGCTAAAGGAGCAAACCGAAGAATCACTACTCTCCCCATATCTCCCTTCTTCTTCTTCAAAACGAACCCACAAGACAAAAAGAGAAACTTCTAAAAAACCCTTCTTCTTCTTCTTGCTCTGCTACTCCATGGGCGTTGGATGTTGAGAAAAATAAGCTTTTCCACTTCTCAGACTGAGGAACAGAAATGGGTTTTTTTGGGGGGTGATACCAAGAAACAGTTGTAAATGGAGGAAGTGGGAGAAAATCACGTCGAGCTTGGGCGTTCAATCACATCTCGTCTCTGAAAAATGTCCCACAACCCACCACCCAAAAACCCTCGTCTCTCTCTACCCCATGGAAATGAACAATGGGCACTCGCAATTGCATTGATATGGAGAGAGAGAGAGAGAGAGAGAGAGGGAGCAGGGAAGAAGATAAAGTTGAAAGGCTAGTCTGGCAGAAGCAGCTGCTTCTGGGCACCAAAGACCCCCCACTGCCTGCAAACGGTACAGAGTACAGCGCTCTCTCTTTTTACCCTCTCTCTCCTTGCCCAATTTATGATATGGGTCTCTCTCTAAACTTCAAAAGCGTTATTATAAGTTGATCCTTTTTTTACCCCATCAGTATCACATTCACAAGAGGGGCCCTGTTTCTGCTATCTCTGTTACACTTGAATTTTTACATTTGGGAGAGGGGAGAGAGGAGAGAGCATTGATGGGTAGTAAGAAGTCGCTTTCTGCTTTCTCTTGGGCTGTATTTTTCGCAGCAGAGAGTGAGAGCAGGCACAGCCACCAGCGCTGCTCAGAGCCCCTTTTTCTCTCTCTGAATTGTTTTTTTTATTTCTTGAAAAGAAATCCGATTTTGGACAGACTTATGTGTTGTTGAGTAAGTATAGTTTATGGTCTTATTGTATGGATATTGTAACGTGAATAGTAACGTCTTGTAACAGACCTCACGAGAATCTGTTTGTTATACGAACGCGCAACCATAAACGTTATGTGTACGGAAGAAAAAAAAAATGTGTTTGTTTTTATCTGTTGTGTGTATAATTTTGTGAGAATGAAAACTAAGAGCATTCACAACGCTTAACCAAAATTTTGGTCATGGAGGAAAGAGAGCATTTTTTACTATAAAAAAATATAAAAGTGGATGAATTGGCCATCAATTTGGTCATCATGGTGACCAAATGCATACCAAACTTGCCACATGTCTAATTATTCCACTTTTTGATCTTTTTTTAATTAATCAAATAAAATAATAATATACAAACATATTATTTTAATTTGATAACCAAAATTTTTGGTGTACCACTATATATACTTTAAGGTGTGGGAGGAAACGCTCTCTTTTTTGGACGCTCTCTTTTCTGGCCTACCGCTGTTCTAGTATTTTCCTTGCTGATTCCTTCCCGCCGGCCACCGTGGTGGATCGGACGGCGATGGCGTCACCTGCGGGGGACCCTCCCCCTCATTTCCAACAATTACCCAATGCCATGGATATTGACGTTCACTCTGTGGGGGTTGTGCCTAACCATGTTTCACCAGAGGACTTCCCACCGTTGGCCCCCTCTACTACAGCGGCTGCTGTAACTACTGTGCCTCCTTCGACAGGGCCATCCTCAGAGCAAAGTCAATTGCTGGCTGCTCAGAAGAAGTCATTCCTTGAGACTCTTGCGGGGGTCCAAATTCGGAATTGGACGCCCCCTCCGGAGTCCATCTGGTCGGAGCGCCCGGACCTATATGACACAGATGATGATGAGGAGGCGGAAGTCGTTGATCCACTCTGTCCTAGGGTTACGCTTACTGCTGACGAAAAGCGTGCCTTGCGCCTCCCGTGGGCACGATCGCTAATCGTTTCCATGTTGGACAAGGGCCCAGGTTACACAGTCCTTAGGCGCCGCCTTGAACGGAAATGGGCATTGAAAGGGGCGTTCACCCTCGTTGATATTGGCAACGAATGCTACGTCACCAAATTCACGAACGAGGACGACTACAACCATGTCTTGTCTCAAGGCCCTTGGATGATTGGCGATAGTTATCTAACTATTCGCCGTTGGGTTCCGGATTTTGACCCCTATAACAACCCCCCTAAAGTGTTGACAGTGTGGGTACGCATCCCGGGCCTCCCGGTGGAGTACTTTTTAGGAAAAAACCTTACGCAAACTTGATGCTGAAGTAGGTCAAGTTGTGCGCATTGATCGAACCACCGTCGCTGCAGACCGTGGCCAGTTTGTTCGGATTGCGATTGAGATTGACCTGGAACAGACACTCCTCCCAAGAATTGACTTTCGGGGGAAGACATGGCACGTTCAGTATGAAGGGATTCGCATGGTATGTTTCGAATGTGGCCGCGCCGGCCATACCAAAGATAATTGCCCAGCACTTCAACCGGAGCCTGCGGAAGACGCTATCTATGAACCTGTGGAACCCGCTGTCGTGGAGCCGGAACCAACTTTCGGTCCTTGGATGAAGCCATCTAAACCAAAGCGTCGTCCCAAGACCGCTAACCCCGCTCAGGCCAATTCAGACGGGCCAAAGCAGGCCGAGGTTCAGCCTAAAGCGAAGAATACAAACCCAAATCCTAGTAATCGGTTCCAGGCTCTTGCGGTTGGTACCGACGCCGAGACCGTGGCGCCTATGGCAATCGAAGAAGCATCAGCGGTTAATGCGTCTCAGAGGAAAGATCAGGCGAGCTCGTCGACAGCGGCGCAAGGGCAGCCGCAGAATACCGTTGGCCATGCAAACCCTAGCGGAAATTCGGGGGTCAACTCTGAGGTCAACGCGGTCAAGGCGGTGATTTCTTCAGCCGCAATCCAAACGGCTAACGTGGACCCGTCCCAATTCAACGCCAGAGTTATAGGAAACTCTGATGCTAAAGAGAATATGGTGACTCAGCAGAATCAAAAGATATATTCAAAGAACCAAAAAAAGAAAGAAAAAAAGGAAAATAAAGATCATAATCTATCGACTACAAGAAGGGATACGGGGAAACTTGCCGCAAAAGCTATTGTTACGTCCAAGCCTGCTGCTTTGAAGAAAGCTGATCTTATTGCTGAAGCCATCAACCAAAGCATTAACGACCAAGCCAACCCCCAAGCAATTACCATCCGCAACCCCCCCCCCCACTCCAGTTCTTCCCGTCACACACAGCAATAGCACCGGCAATGCAGTCGCCAAAGCATAGTGGTATCGAACCACCGGGAGGGACCGATTCTGTTGCGACTCCCATGGTTAGCGAACAAGATGCGAGTAGATTTGCTCCCGATGCTCACCGAGACCCTACCCATCCTGTGCAGGGTCTCCATGCCAGATCATCTCAATAGGGCGATTGATCGCCTTTCTGACCTCTCTGCGGGTTCAGAGTATCCTGGGATTCTCCCTATGTCTCAGCAGTTAGTGGATTTGATAAATTCTGATATGGTTATGATGAATAGAATGAGTTTTTTGATTTGGAATGTTCGAGGTGCGGGGGCCACCAGTTTTCTGACTTCGATGCGGGAATTGATTCGTCTTCACGATCCGACTCTGATTGGTATCGTGGAGCCGCGCATCAGTGGTGTTCGGGCAGATCAAGTCTGTCGTCAACTAGGTTTTGATGGTGTGATTCGAGTTGATGCCACGGGCTTTGCTGGTGGAATCTGGCTCCTTTGGCGCACGTCTGATGTTGTTGTTGTTCCGGTTTCATTGCATTCGCAGCATATTACTGTGGAAGTGATCCGCCGGGGTGACGAGCCTTGGATTTTGTCAGCGGTCTATGCCTCTCCTAACCCTGGGTCTCGTACTGATTTGTGGAACTCGCTAGCGAATTTTGCGCAGCACAATCGCAGGCCGTGGTTGTTGGCGGGAGATTTCAACGCTACTCTTACTGAACAGGAACGGGTGGAGTCTTCAGAGGCTTCGAATAATGCGTCGCCGAAATTTTGTGCTGATGTGGACCGTTTACAGTTAATTGACCTTGGTTTTCTTGGCCCGCAATTCACATGGAGTACCGGTCGGTCTCTTGCAACCTACAAGGCAGCCAAGTTAGATCGGGGGTTATGTAACGAGGAGTGGCGGCTATGTTTCCCGGAGGCGGCTGTCCATCACTTAATTGCTCCTCATTCTGATCATCTACCGCTGCTCGTGCATCTTTGTCCGGATACTGAGAACAACCATGGAAACCGTCCATTCCGATTCCAAGCTGCGTGGCACCTTCATGAGGATTTTGCACGTTTTATGCAGGAGAATTGGAACAGGAATACAGAGACTACAGACTCCTTGGATGAACTAAGCTCGGCCCTTGCTGTTTGGAATCGTTCGGTGTTTCGCAATATATTCCATCGCAAACGTAAATTGTGGGCGAGGTTGGAGGGTGTAAAACGTCGGTTGGCTATTCGTCCCTCTAGGTACATGATTCAGCTTGAATTTGATCTGAGGAAGGACTTGGAGGGGGTACTTCAGCAAGAACAACTCCTTTGGTTTCAAAAATCCAGGGCGTCTTTTTTGATTGAAGGTGATCGGAACACTCGTTTTTATCACCTCTCTACTATCATTAGGAGACGTGCCAACAAGATCCATACTTTACAAGACAGTTCGGGGGAGTGGATTTCGGATACAGCTCAGGTCCATAATTTGGTGCTGAATTTTTTCGAGACCCTATATTCCGCAGCTTCGGTTAGTGACCATGCCGTTTGCCGGCTACCAGATGTTGCGTTCCCGCCCTTATCTGGGTCGGATATCAGTCATATGAGTACGCCTTTCACTGTTGGAGATGTCTGGAATGCCCTCCGTGTCATGGGTCCGTATAAGGCGCCGGGGTCGGACGGTTTCCCTGCGGTTTTCTACCAGCGGAATTGGCAGCTTGTTGGTGAACAGGTTTCAAAAACGGTGCTCGGCATGGTTAATGAGGGTATTATGCCAACCAATATTTCAGATGCTCTCATGGTACTTTTGCCCAAAGTTGACAGCCCTTCCTCGCCCGCGCAGTTTCGGCCCATATCTCTGCTCAATGTCGTATTTAAACTGGCCACAAAAGTGATTGTTAACCGGCTCAAGCAGATCCTCCCGCTCTTGGTCTCGCCGGCGCAGTCTAGTTTTATCCCAGGCAGACAGATATCCGATAACGTGGTCATTGTCCAGGAGGTCCTTCATTCCATGGTTGCTGCTCATTCGTCCTCTAAGACCATGATTCTGAAGATCGATCTTGCTAAAGCCTATGACCGTGTTCGATGGGGCTTCTTGAGGTCGATTCTTCTAGCGGCCAGCTTTCCACCCGCCCTTGTTGATATTATCATGAAGTGTCAAACCGAAGGGAGAATGGAACTTCTTTGGAATGGTTCTAGAGGGGGCTCGTTCAAACCGACTCAGGGGGTCCGTCAAGGTGATCCACTTTCTCCATACTTGTTCGTGCTTTGTATGGAGTACTTGTCACACATCATCGACAAAGAAGTGGCGTCGGGTCATTGGAAGCCGGTGTTTGAGGGAGGTGTTCAGCTATCGCACCTATTTTTTGCGGATGACCTCGTGTTGTTTGCGGAAGCTAATGACGCGCAGGCCACGGTTATCAAGCGGTGTCTTGAAAAGTTCTGTTCCATCTCTGGTGAGAAAGTTAATTATGACAAGAGTTCCATGATGTTTTCCCGTCGAGTTGCGCCTCAAGATCGAGCTGCCATAAGCAACCGCTTATCCATCTCTGAGGTGGAGGACTTCGGATCGTATCTTAGAGTTCCCACCCTATGTGGGCGCATGTCTAAGGATAAGTACTCCTTCTTGTTAGACCGGGTGTCATCCAGGTTGAGGGGTTGGCAGGCGAAGACGTTGTCTACGGCCGGGCGAATCACATTGGCAAACTCGGTTTTGTCTAGCTTGGCCTCTTATGTAATGCAAACGACCTTGATCCCTCGCTCTCTTTGTGATGATGTTGACCAGTACATCCGTGATTTTGTGTGGGGGTCTACTGCTGAAAAGAGGAAGATACACCTCCTCGCTTGGGAGCGGATTACTCAACCCAAGTCAAGAGGTGGTCTCGGGCTTCGTACTATGCGGTGTTCGAAGGATGTGTCGCTTGCCAAGCTCGGTTGGTGCATGTTAAACGAGCCCAACATAATTTGGTGCCGCTTGGTCAGAGGGAAATATTGCAGGGGCCGGTTGGATAGGGCTATGTTCCAAAGACGACCCCGTTCCTCACACATGTGGAAAGGTATTGTTCAAGGGTCCAAAACTCTGCTGAAAGGCCTTGGTTCTTCAATCGGCAATGGTCAACTCACTTTGTTTTGGGACCACCAGTGACTAATTGATAAACCACTCTCTGAGGTGGCTCGTGCACCTCTCTCTGATGAAACCCTCGGCATGACGGTGACTGAGTGTTGGGCGGATTCTTCCTGGAACTGGGAGCTGCTCAATCCGCTTCTTCCCGCTGATGTCTTGCTTAAGTTACAAGCTGTCAGAGTGAGTGCCGAGGCTGATGCGGCGGATCGCTTCGTCTGGATGCCATCGACTGATGGGGAGTTTTCGTCAAAGTCGGCGAGGGCCTTAGTGTCTCAAGCTGAATGGAATGCTAAGGATCCGGCGTGGACAGCAATCTGGAAAACACCAACGCAACAGCGGGCTCGTCTATTCATGTACTTGGCAGCGCACAACTCAATCCTTTGCAATTCGGTTCGTGCTCCACCATTTAGCGACATCAGCTCGTTGTCCCCTATGCCCTGCTGATGAGTCGGTCTTGCATTTGCTCCGGGACTGCTCGGTTATAGAACAAGTATGGAGGGCGATTAGTGCTAATAATTTGCCTGCTAATTTCTTTTCAATTCATTCTCCTTTGTAGTGGATACAGGCCAACACCAAGAAAGCGGATAAATGGAGCACCATGTTTAGCTTCATGCTTTGGTTTACTTGGAAGGTTCGGAACCGTCTTGTCTTCGAAGGCTGTGATACCGCTAATACTTTGTCGACGACGGTCACGGCTGTGTCTGCATCTTTTGTGGCATGTGTGGACAGATCGACTGGTATTCTGGCTGAGGTGGCGAGCCTGCGCAGTCCGGCTGTGGTTCCGCCACGGTGGATGCCGCCCACACATGACTTTCTTGCTCTCAATGTGGATGGCGCAAGCAAAGGAAACCCGGGGCCTGTAGGGGGTGGAGGTTTGTTTCGCGACAGTTCGGGTCATTTTGTGCTTGGGTTCATGTTCTCTTGTGGGTCTTGTGATGCTCTGACTGCGGAACTATGGGCGATTTGGCATGGTCTCGAGGTGGCTGCAAGGGCCGAGTTTCGCAAGGTCGCCATCCAAACCGACTCCTTGCTTGCGGTAAAGATGCTCTGCTCACAAGAATTACCCCCTCCAAAAGACTTCCACCTCACTCAACAATGCAAGTCTGCTATTCTTAACTATCCGGGAACGGTAAACGTGTCCCATGTGAACTGTCAGGCGAACTTGGTAGCCGATGCTTTAGCAAATCTAGCTATTTCTTCAATTTGTCCTTTTTATTCTTTTAATTCTCCGTCAATGGATATTATGCAGCTTCTTTTAGCAGATTATGTAACCCCCTTGGGGGATGACTAAGCCTTTATTTATTTAAGTCGCAGGGGTCTCCCCGTTTTTTGATCAAAAAAAAAAAACTAAGGTGTGAAGGTATTTTAGTCATTTGATCACGTTACACTGTGAAAAAAAAAAATTTACTTTTTCCTTCTACCTTTGAGGATGTAAGATGTAACTCATGTAACGAATGATTATATGCCTTTTCACTTAACTTAACAATGAAAAATAAATTGATGGTTGATTAAAATGAATGTATATGTTTTTAATTGCATTCACTGTGATTTTTTATGTGAGTTCGTAACAGTGTGCAAAAACAATACAAGCATGATTATGTTTTAATTTTTATATCACATTGACTGTGATTTTTTCCTAACCTCCTCTTCTCGTGCTTTCTGCATCATATCAATCTCTTTCTCCTTAGTTTTAAGCTCTTCCATCTTCAATGATTTCATGTGGCATTGTGGCTAGTATGTTCATGAAAGTTCTCCAACATCTTCATCACTTTCTCCTCAAACTAGTCAAGTGGTGCGATATACGAGATCTTCTTTTTTCCTCTTGATACCTTTGCAGCCTTTATTCCCGACAGATGTTGAATTGGTGTAGCATTCTAAACGCTTACCGGGGTATCCAGATCAGGGTTACTGAAATCATCTTCATCATTACCCCTCTGTCTTTTTGAACCTCTACTTTCCGAGCTTATGCTCTTTCAATTCATCTACATCATAGACTCATCATTCCACCTTGATTGCTTGTGAATGATTTTTCATACCCTCATCTTCAAAACTTTGGCCATTTGGATGATTTTTGCGATAATCATTCTTTGCTCTCTCAAGCACATCTTGATCAGATTCACCTCTAGCTCGAGTAGCCTTAGCTACTTTTGTGGTAACGAACAAACATGTTGACTGACCTATTAACTCTTCCTAACTTTGTCTTTAACATGGATGCGTTTCTGTACGCTTGACTGCTACTTTTGTGAGTAGAGTAGAACTCCTTAACTCGATTTCAAAACCTTTCACCCTTTTGGTCGTTGGTGGGGATGACGTCATTGCTAATGTTGACCCAGGAGCTAATAAGAAACTCAATGTCTTTTTTCTCCCAAGGATTGACTTCCGTGAGAGCTCTCAGTTCGGTGCTAGGACTCCCATTAGGTCCACGAGATCGACCATCACGGGAGTCACCACCACCAACACCCTCTGGTAGGGTGCTTTATGTTGGACACGGACAATAGATCTACACTTCCATTTGAGCTAATGAGTGTTGGTGATGATTGAGTTTGAACAAAGTTGGATGAAGATGCTAAGGTACAACAATTGTGCATTTGGATGATGAACAAAGTTTGGTGGGCAAGACATAATAAATTGCGCATTTGGATGAACATCAAAGTTCGACGAATAATTCATAAGAAATTGCGTATTTGAAATACCATAAGATTGTGAAAAGAATTGTGTGTAATTTTTGAAAGTGTTTATAGTATCCAATGCCCTAATATAAGTTCATAGTGATAAAATGCCTTTATTTTTTAACATTTGCATCAATGCCCAAATAATTTGAAAAAAAATCCAAAAATATTACAACAGTACGTGCCCCAAATCTTAATTAGTTTTTAGAAAAGCAATCTAAATTCATAATTTTGCTTACTTTTTTCTATTTAATAAATAAACTAAAAAATACTTTTAGTAAGAATTAATTCCATCACTTTTCTTCTTTCTTCTCTAATCAAATCTAGGAAATAACATTTGGTTGCCTTTCTAGAACCCTACAAACTAAAAGCTTTCTCATATATGAATAAAGCACTCCATAAAACACTCATTAGATGGGACAAAATTTGCATATCCAAATCTCAAGGAGGTATTGACCTTCGTAAAGCTGAACATATGAATAAAGCACTCTAAATGAAACTCTTATGGAAAATACTGTTCGTTTCATTTAGAGTGCTTTATTCATATGTTGAGGAATATAGAGCTAAGTCTATCACTTCCTGACAATGGCACAATTTAATGAAACTACGAAATAATTTTGAGGAAGGTTTAATTTGGCAAGTAGGCAACGGTCGATACTGGACCGACCGTTGGGTATTTGATGAACAGTTAGAAAAGTATGTCGATGACCCAACAACAATTGATAAAGGTCAAAAAGTCCAACACTATATATCGAGCAATAAAACATGGAAAGTAGACGAATTGAGGAGAATCCTTCGAACAAATATAGTAGAGTCGATTATATCAACCCCCATCATAGATAAAGAAATCTATGATAGAGTATATTGGGCTTCAAGTAAGAATGGTTGGTTCTCAACATTATCTGCAATAGGTCATATAACAAAAATGGACTCGCACCAAATAAATGATAATAGATGGATTTGGAAACTTGATATTATCTCAAAGGCAAAGAATTTTTTATGGAAAATGATCAATAAAGGATTACCAACAAAAAACCGACTATGCGATAAGCAAATTTTGGTTCTAGGGGTTGTCCTCTATATACATGCACTTATTAAGACACAAGATACTTATTCATAGACTGCAACCACACAAAAGAAATTACAAGATAGATTAACACAAAAACGATGTAAATACTTCAACAGATAAATACAAACTTACAAAACACAAGAATAATCATACAAGAGCTAAGACAAAGATTGACAATTGAGGAGTTCACAAAATTGGCCACGATTTCGGGGGCAATACAACACCAACGAAACAAACTTGTTTTTCAACATCGATCAAATGATATAATTCTTGAATCCTAACTTAGAAAAATAAATAAAAACACAAATTCATATTTGGGGTGAAGCAAAACATTGGAATGGAGATAAAGATTCCCAAAGATACAAGAATGCACAACCATACCGACGACAAAAGAGAAATAAGATTTGACAAAGACCAGGAAATGGATTCTACAAGCTGAATGTGGATGGATCAAGGCTAGTTGATGGAACGATGGTATCCGGTTCTATAATAAGGGGAACTCAATGAGAGGTTATTGATATAGCAACAACCAAGTATAAAAAGGTTTAAGCATTAAAAAATGAAACACTTGCATTACGAGACAAACTTAGGAGAGCCATACAACTCAAAATAAAGAAAATCGAGATAGAAGGCGACAACCTAATAGTAATCCAAGATGTAAAAAATATAGGGTGATGCCCTTAGGAAATAGAAATGCTAAGATCTGATATAATGGTCTCGTTGCTGAACATCGAAATCGTTAAGATTTCTAATGTGAGTAGGTGTTGTAACACTATGACCAACCTGATTGCAAAAATGGACCATAGTCTCCCAAGCACTATCACTTTAACATTTCCAGAACTTCTCGTTCTCATCCGAGAGGATGATCTGGGCCCCCCCATAAGGGGCGGTCCCCTAATCATTACCTTTTTAAAAAAAAACTAAAAGCTTCCACACTTCTTTGAATTGGAGCTTTAGCGACATTTATACAAAAATCCTCCAATTCCAATTTGCTTTCTCCTCATTTGCATTGTTCATTGTAGTTTTGTTTTCCGTCAATTTTTGTTTAGATTTACGAATGTTTTTGTTGGCAAAATTTAAGTATTGAGCCCTTTAGTATTTCTGTGTTCTTTGGTTTAAATAAAAGTTACTGGAAAGAGGGGGAATCGGAGGTGGAGAAGTAGTGCTAGAGAGGGATGAAGGAGAGGGCAGAGGTTGTGAGGAAGAGGAAGGCGATGATTTTGCGGGCTTGGGGCGGCGGTGGTTGCGCCCGACGGAAGAGGGCGAGGTCTTGGAGTTAGTAAGAGGGGGTGATTTGGAGGGCTTGGTGTTTCGGAGGGAGGATTTTGGGGGATAGTCGGTGGATTAAGGGGATCGAGAAGATGAGGGCAAAGAGGATCATGACTAGCTTTTGATACATTCTTGTTGGGGGGGGGGCAGGGAGGTTGGTATTTACAGTCAAAGGATTTTCATTAAGTACGTTGACGGAGACAACGAAGAGGGGAAGAAACTAAATCTGGAATTTATTAAAGGAGGGGGTGCCAACGAGGGGAAATGGGGAATGTAGTTGTTTATTGGGCAATGTAGTTGTTTATTTTTTTAATTCATTTGGAAATAAAAGAACTCATGTTGCTCTTCAAGGTATTCTTTGTTAAGAGAGCAACAATTATGATAGTGGCAAGATAGATGATCTTCAAGCGACCAACGTAAATTAATTTTTTTAAGGATAAATAAATATATCTATAAGATAGGAGTTTGTAAATATAGCTAAATAGAAAGAAAATGAAAAATAAAAAGTTTTAAGCATAAAAAAAATCCAAAAGGGCACTCTTTTCCATTTAGTTTAAATAAGGACATTGTTTATATCGATAACTTTTTTTAGGGTATGAACGCTAATTCGCCGAATTGAAATCCTCTTGGGAGTTAAATTGGAAGGGATTTTGAGACGAATTTTGGGAGAGATTTTGTGAAGGATCCATAATATAGTTTAATGAGGAAGATACGATGGAGTGAGATGGAAAATGAGTCACCACATTTTATATATATTGTAAGCATTAGGGTTTAGTAACACAAAACTACAAAAATAACTAAGGAAACAATGAGTTCAATCTCTAAACAATGCTGGTTTTAAATTTTGAATAAAAAATTAATTCGAAAAACAAAAAAATGCACTTTTGAGCCCTTACATGGCCTCAAACTTACCGAAAACACCTTACACCCGTTTTCCACAACGTACAATAGTCATTTCGACTTAAAACATCCGTTTTCCACAGCAGATAACCCGATTATATACAACTAATTTTAAATTTAATTGAACATATATAATAATGGTATTCATGGGTAGAGAAAAAAAAATATGAATCGTGGTATAATTTTATAATCACCGAATGAAAAAACGATTTTTTAAAATCCTAAAGACCCAGCGCCACGCATCAAGCTATGATTTGCCAACTGCGACACGCTCAGAGCGCGACACATGGCACGCTGACTCAACCCTCCTCTGCCTTTAGAAGCCGCAAAACGCGACGTGTTGGCCCGTAAAGGCCAAAACGCTGATTTTTATCCCGTTGCGTGGTTCAGATTTTTGGCTGGGTGCACTATGACACATGTGGGAGCATCTTTTACACCAAAAAATGGAAACATGTGCAATTTGGATTTATTATTATTATTTGGCAAATTTTGCTCCTCTAAAGTGATAGATAGTTTAAGATCTATTGTTATATTTGTTTGGTGACTGGAACCTTGCCCTTCGAGTACATACAACTGTTGGCCAAATTTTTCGGCCTTCACTTAAAAAATATAATTAAAAAATATTAAAGAAGGTAACTGTGGATGAAAGAGGTAAAATTCTAGCCATGTTGATGGTCAAATGGATACTTGATCTTTCCATAAAAGATTGACATGTATTCTAAAATACAAACTCAATAATAAAAAATTAAACAAATACTTTATGATGTTATTTTTTTAATCTCATGACCCAAATTAGATGGCCAACCGATAAATATGCTCTTCCTTATATCATACGGACGTATGATGATTGTTACCTATCTACAAGAAGCTTACTTCTAGGTCTGGTAATTTTCACTTGAACTAAAAGGAATTGAAGCAATTCCAAATGGCATCGTCTAAACGCGGCGTTTCATTCATACAACGCAAGACGAGACGTCGTTTCACGGAAACAAATACAGTACCTGATTTGAGTAAAGAGCTCTTATCCGTTATCCTCGTCGAAAAACACCAGGCTTCCACCTTCCCACCCCTCTCTCGCGTCCTTGAGTTGTGGAGGAGAACAAATGGCCTCCCCGTCCGACAACTCCGATTTAACACGCTCGGTTCCACGGCGAAGCGTCGGCGGCGTCTTTGTCGCTTCCGCATTTACTCAAACGCCTTTGTTCAGCCACCAATTCTTCCTCTTCAAGCCACACAAGATAGCGGACGCCGCCTCCACCCTTGTTCGCAAGATTGACAGTTCAATCGCCCTTAACGTGCAGAAATGTCTCGATTTGGTTCACCTTCTCGCCTCTCAGAACCCGCTCTGTAACAGTTTTTCCTCCATCACTTCGGAATTCAATGCTTTCTGTCAGGTACTGCGTCTTTTCCGATCAATTGTTGTTTGAATTGAATTGAGGGGTTTTCCCCCCAATTGGATTCAGTTTAGGTTTAGGGAGTATGGGAGCTACGGCTTACCGATGTCAGGTTCTTTGAGGTTTTGCTTAGCTAGTGATTTGTATTGCGTCATGTGAATTTCCAGATATTGGAATTTGAATTGTGTATTGTCCATTCCATATAAAGGATGAATTTTACAAGTTTGATAGGGTGAAAAGAGGTAAGTCACATTGGACTAGTTTTGCTTGCGATAAATTATGAGGAACGAATTACACATCACACTCTCTGCTGCTGGTAATCTTCCACTGTGAACTACATGAAACTAAAGGTTGGCTGCATGGTTGATGAGAATTATATTTGTGATTTGAGTTCAATAATCAGCCAAAACGACGTAGTCGAGACAAATGGAACCATCAGTTGCCAGAGTTCCTTTGTACTACTTGAAAGTTTCTATTCATATTCTTGCACTAAAATTGGGCTAACTTATATATTCCCATATGGAGGATAAGATGGTCTAAATGTTTCTCTTTAGATTGATCTCACTGAACTTCTTACTTAACAAATTACTCAAGAGCTAAAAGGACACTGTAGATGGGGGTAATGAGAAGTAGATCAAGATAAGCTGTGTTGATCAGAGATAATTGAATTATTGAATTTTTTAACCCTCTCCTCTGTGCCATGATTTCCTGAAAATTTTGCCCATCTGTTACAGGATACTCTTTCTTGAAGATATCTTGCATTTCTGTTTATGATAGATAACTTCACTTTTGTGTGCTCAGTTGTGTGTTTTTAACTTCACTTTGGTGTGCTCAATTGTGTGTTTTGCAATGATCATTACTGTCAGATGCAACGCATAAACTACAACAATGCGAATTCTCTTTCAAAACACAATTTTGCTGCTGTTCTGCCCGGCGATTCAGTAGCTGGGCTTGTGGTCACAAATGGAATACAGAATTTTCTGAATCTATACAATACTGTGTTGGTTGTCAGGCTTGTTTTGACCTGGTTTCCCAATGCTCCTCCGGCCATCGTTAGCCCACTCAGGTATGCTGAAGGAAATTAACACCTGTTGGAAATAATGTGAATGCCTGCGCATCTGTTTGTATATCTATTTGCCAACTTCCATGGGTGTCCATGTATTTAGCAACTGAGATATTTCCTAGGAAATGAGTCGAGAATCTGAAATGAACACCCTCAATGCATTGATTGAAACCTCGATTGGGCATTCTTTGTTTGGCCAGCTTGCTTAAACTGCAAATTCAGGATACTTATTCTTTTTTAGCTCATCTGCAAAATACAAGCTATGGGAGTGGTATAGCTTAACACATAATAGCATGGCCATGGAATTATAAACTAATCTCTTGCTTTCTGACTGAAAAAAAACTAATCTCTTGCTTTCTGGGTTCTTCTTATTTTTATATATAATTTGATTTCAAGGGTATCTAAATGTAACGCTGTGTATTTCATTCAGCACATTGTGTGACCCGTACTTGAACATATTTCGGGGGATCATCCCACCACTAGGAGGGACGTTGGATCTGTCTCCCATATTAGCGTTTCTGGTTTTGAACGCGTTCACAAGCGCGGCTGCTGCTCTTCCTGCTGAACTTCCACCGGCAGGAGCAACTCGACCAGCTTCTTCGAACACGGGAATCTTTGATCTTACCTCTTCACAAAAGAAATGGATGACAAGACTTAACAGTAACAAGCCCAAGGACTCAAGTGAATCCAAGTAATAGCCGTCTTTTGTTTTTCCTTCCCAAAGTAATGTTTTTTTTCTACTACAAGGAATTCCATACATTCTTAGTAGTTTTCCAAGGGAGCTGAAAACCTCCAAATCCCAACCCTGTAATGTTTGTACGAGAGATTTAAGAGCAACAAGCGTGACTTTGTTCTTTGTAGGGTTTATGTGCCTTATATAAACCACATGACATGTTTTGTCATTCTCAATTTATGGAAACAGTGGGGTGTGTATATTGCAGAAGAAAAGGTTGAAGGTATTAAATAATTAGTGGTGGACTGATGCACTTAAATGGACCACCAGCAATTGGGGTAGTTTGGTTCAGACTGGACCCATCAATAATATCAGTAGAACTCACTGCACACTCGTGAAGAATCTTAAAAGGATTTTATCTGCTGCGACTGGTACCAATCCGTCGGTCGTTGGGGTTGGGCTTAGTGGTGCCGTCAACTTTGTATTAATGAAGGAACAAGCTTGAGTTTATGCCTTCCTTCAGTAGCCACTCGTTGAACATGATATCTAATGGCAGGGCTGTGTATGAATCACATAGCATATCAAATGTTAGGAAGTGGAGTATACTTAGAACAATGTGCTAAGATGGGTGTGACTGGCTGGCTTGTAAACTTGATCATGCTCTTGCCAATAGAAGTTGGTACATTTTCATTGGCCACACAAGGAGGGTTGGTTTTTATAAAGTAGGAGAATTGAGCATTGACTCATGGACATGATGGTGACACCTTAGAGTGAGAGAACCTATGCTCAAAAGCCTCTTGCAACCGCCCAACAAAGATAGGCCAAAACCTTGAGCAAACTCAACGAGAAACGTCCATGACAAGGTGTGCGATTTTGCGAGAAAGGTCCATGACAAGGTGTGTGATTGGGTCAGCCTTTGGAACTTGTAAGGCTGTGTTCGGTAGCCCTTACTGGAACTGAAACTTGTAAGTTTGGATGAATTTATTTACTTTGTTGAGTAGGAACAACACTCCCATCAACCAAGCATATAGTAATGGACTCCATTGTGAGGATAAATCTTTTAGGAGCCAAACATAGGATCTATCCACTATTTTACCAAATGTTAGGGCTTTTAGTGGACTTGAGTGCTCCAATTTTTATTGCATATCAATTTGAGTGTTACATTACATATAGTTTTTTTAAAAGTCACCGGAAACCGTTTTAAGAAAAAAAAAGGAAAATTCGGAGGAAGAAAAGGAAAAACAAAACGGATAAGACTTCCTCTCCAACTGATCAGTAAAATAAGCTGCGAGAGACTGTGTGGAAGGGGGAGTAATGGCGACCAGCTACAACCCTGCGCACGTTAGCACCTCCGCCACCCCCGCAACCGTCTTATTCCGCGCTCGCGCAACAAGCAGCCAACCAAATCGGCCGGAGAAGCCCCTGAATTGGCCGCCGTTTCATGATCCCCAGCCTAGGAAATCGGAGAGCCGGCGATTCGTCTCCATTTCTCTCCTCCTCCTCCCCTTCCTCTCTCCTCCCCAACGTAATGTCAACTACATCCTCAATTCCTTCGATTTTCCATCCTTTTCTCTACTCGTTGTTACAGACTGTGCAAAATCAGACTCTGCAATGGAGAGTTGGGATTATGTGGTTGAACAATTTCCAAGTGATCTCCTGACTTGCATAGTCTGAGTTGGACTTGTTCTTTTCATATAGCTTGATGTATTGAGATGATTTTATCAGTTACATATCTAACTGCTGCATTCTGACATGAAAGATGATTGTTAGCTGTCTATTTTCCATCGTTGATCATGATCAGTGACATTCATGCTTGTTTCTTGGTTGATTATCTTTAGCTCTTGGCCAGAGCTGGTTGTTTTACACAATTTTCTTATGTTTCTGCAGATGCAATTGCTGGGGGATTTGACAACTATGTCAAAAGGTGAGTGTGATTTGGTATAATCTCTTTAGTTCTGTTCTGTAACTACCAAGAATTAGATAAGATTGTCCTTTCAATTTGTTAATTTTTCTCCATAATGTTTTTATTGCTCAGGAAGAAACTAGAGCCTCTGGAGGATTATGTACCAGCTGTTATATTAACACAGCTTCAAATTCAGGACTTAGGTAAATCTGGTTCCTTCTTCACCATCATATCTTGCTTCTCTGCTCTGTTGAAATGTGGATTAGGTAGGACGGATTTGACCGATAATCTAAGGGGAGCAAGAAAACTTATATTATGTGCTCGAATGAACTACATTTGTTTGCTTTCCAATATATATGGCTCTTCATTGTATAACGAGTCGATTGTGTATTGCATGAATGTGATGATAAAGTGGGGTTGAGGTAGCTATGAGTTGCCATCTTATTTACATTCTTTTACTACTATGGACTGCAGAAAAAGACCTGGAAGTAGAGCAGCCCCAATATGCAGCTTGTAGGTCATTACTTCGGTCAGGCCCCGCTTCATCTTTTCGTACAAATGTTCGAGCTGTAAGATAACAGAACTCCCAACAGATCCCTTTTCCTTAATAAGAATCTGCATAAGCTTTTTCAGTAGTGAATGGCGGTTGAGTGACAAATGTTGAAACATTTTGTCTCCTCTTCACTTTCTAGTAACTTGGCAGCGTTTGTCTTTTCACTAAGCTAAGAAATTGCAATTTTGTGTGTGAACATGAAAGTGTAGGTGGCTCAATACGCATCAGACGACGGAAAGGGCAAAGTAGCCTCTGAAAGTGTTGATCAATGTCTGAGGTAACTCGTCAGTCCAGCTCTCCATGAGAGTGTAAAGCTTGGTTAATTGATATATGTAAGAAATGTGGCTTGCTAAGTTACTTTTGTGCTCTTTTGTGGGAGCTGAAGAGCCTTAGAAGAACTCGATTCGCTACTTCTGCATGCTTCCAGAAATGATCCTGGAGCCTCAGTCAAGCTCATGAAGGGACAGATTGGTACTGCTCTCACTGCATTGAACAGGCAAGTGCTGATCAATTCGCCAATGCAAATCGTTTCCGTTTTTTCTTTGCTTGTTTATAACGCAAGACTATGAGTTAGTTAACTGTTTTGAAGTCTTCTGCTTTGCAGCTTGCTTCAAACAGTCCCTTCTGATGTATTGAAAAAAGGTCAAGCCATAGCGGATGCGTATCGAGCTCCAGTGGACGACTATCAACCTATGGAGGTAGATCCAGAACTGAAACAGTTGGAATCGATTTTATGAGCAACTCCCAACTTGAAGAAGGTGAATCAACATATAGTTGAGAGCCCATGGGCTTATACACTTGTACTTTTAAATGGTGAGATATGGCGTCATTTGTCAGTAATTATTGTGTGCAAGAACTTGGTGTTGTACTGTAGACCTATATAATTGAAGAGGATAGAGATTATTTCAGCTTAAACACGACACGACAGGATTAAGGCAATGTTAATATCGCAAGTTTGGTCGTGTACCACTTTCAGGGGCTTACTTTGTTTTTCCTTTTGTTTTTTTGGTTCTGACATAAGATGAGAGTTTCTTATTTAGAGTGCTCTAGGGTTTATAATACTTTTTCTCCTTTCAAAATTACACGAGCCCTTAATAGTTATAGGTTAATAAGAGAGTTCTTTAGATAATGCTTTACAAACACTAAGCATATGGGTACTTAGGATTTTTCTTAGGATTTTTCTTACTTCTAAAACAGATATGACCCACAGAAAACACTCCCATTGTACATGGCCTTAGGCCATTACAGCAGAGATGACCCACAGAGAGGGCGGTGCCCATCGCCTTAGACTGCTGAGGCTCAAAATTACTTGAATTTATTTTGGAAAACAATCCAACCCATCTATTATCTAAACCCTAAAAGCTCCTACCTTGTGTATACGTTGCATTCAGTCATTCAACCTAAAGCATTTTTAGATGGTAGTTTGTAGTATAACAATAACCATCATATTCAGCAAAAGACAAAAAAAAAAAACACTCTCTATACAGTAAATGATAGAAACTACATGCAAGAGAAAAAAATCCAAATTATCTGAAATACATTCATTATTTGAGATAACCTCCTAGTTGCATAAAGGAACATTCTCATCCGCAGCGAGCTCAGTTCACAAACAAAAGACTTTCAATCTACAAATTACAAAGGACACAAAATACACTCTTATTAAAGAGATGAACCAGTCCACCTCCAGCACAGCATTATAAGTACAGTCCTAAACCTGGACTGCACAAACTTATAATGCAATGGACTATTAGCAACCTACAACAGACAACCATAAATATACCAAATCAATAGAAAAATACATTCGCTAGGAAATGGCTACAGACTCGCATGGGCAGAGGCCCCACTGTCATGGCTTCCTTAAATCACATCAATTGGTTGACACGCCTCTGTAGACGCGCTTCAGACTATGGCAGGCAACACGGAACCTAGCCATGCTTACTGCACCAATCTGTAACAGGGTGACAAAAAAAAGGAACGATTTTCATCCAGGTTAAAGTTTATTCATAACAAATTAAATCATCACAAAAGGTATGAAATATCCCGTTTGCCTTCACAATATGGCACACAGGAGACAGTATACAAGGACTTTACAGTCCCATTTTAACAATGGAAAGAAGCAAAAAGTTTAATAAAATTTTTCATTGTTCCTCAAAGCATTGCCACTCAAAGCTGGATGGATCTTATTGAAAATACAAAGACAGCTCTCACCTTTGGGCAGAAGCGGATGTCAAGAGTCTCAAGCATGTTACAGCTTGATATTGCTGATAGCACTGCTTCCTCATCAATGTTGCACGACTGCGAAAAGAATAAGTTGGTAGTAAAAACAGGGAGATGATAGTGAGAAGAAATTCAGAACATCCAGTTCAACCGTTTAGGCTGACAGTTCCATTAAATACATTCCACATGAATTGAATTTTTAACATGTAAAACATGGATATTCTACACATAGGAATTGACACCCAAGAACTAAGTAGGATCTGCAACCAAAAGATTGTCTATCTAATAAATCTGTGGAAGATAAATATAACAGATAAGGGGAATTGGAGGGAAGGATAAAGAGGGCTAGTACAAGATCAACAATGCTGAATGTCAAGGAAAGTTCATCTACGATTAAGCTAAAATTCTAACAGCCAGAAACTAAGAGTTAAACTAGATTTTTACGTTAATAGATAATACAGCTCGGATAATTCTCAGCAGTGAGAAAAGTTCAACAGGCAGGCCAAAACCATTCCCATATCTGAAAAGCCATCCAGACCAGTACACAAAAACCAAAAGAAGAAGTATGCCATTTTTTTAATACCCACATATATGGTGCATACCTGAAGAAATAGACTTGTAAGTTTGGGACACTGGAGCATTAACACTTCCAGAGAGCAGCAATTGCTGAGCAAAACATATAACAGAAAACATCGTTTAGGGGAGGATGGGCTGGACAATGGAAACACAAAAGAAACCAGCTACAAGAAAGAAAGCTCCATACCTCAGATTAAGAAAGCACAAGTTGGAGCATGCTAGATGAACTTCTTTAAGATTGGTTGAAAGGGAGAGGTTTAAAGATGTCATGATTTCACAATGCGCACTAGCGGGAATATGAACCTTCTTGATATTCGGACAACCAACACAATTTAAATTCTGCAAAAGACGGTGATCGATCTCAGCTTTCTGGTCTATGTGCCCGTCAGGGGATAAGAGATTTTCCTGTCGCCCCCTAAATCGACCCTTGTTGGAGCTCCAATTGAGGTCATGCATGTTAATGCAGCCATTCAGGCTCACATGTGTCAGATGCGTACAGCAAGCAAGCAGTTCCTCTATAGCAGATTGGCAAAGAGTCCCATAGGATAGATCCAACTCACGTAAAGCTGGAAGAGCGCCATCCATGTAGAGAGCCTCTAATGATGTATCATTGAGATACTTGCATGCCTGTAGCTTCAATACCTTGAAAATATGAAACAAGAGTACCCAAAAAATCATTAAATCATTTCATCAAGCTAAAACATTGTCATTTATCTCTATTTTTTCAAGCACCAACCCATTTCAAACTAACAACAGTAAATACCAAAGATAAAACTTCATGAATTTCTCAAGATAGGTTGTCTTAACTAATTCATAATAAATTAACAGTGCTGAATCAAAGTTACCTTGAGTTGCATGCAGGACTCAAAAACTGGCCGTAAATCGACCAAGAATGTGTATGACAAGTCAAGGTAGATAAGCTTTTTTAATCGCTTCAACGAGACAAGTCCATCAGGACCAATAGACGGACAAGACATCAATATTAATGATTCAATAAGTGAGCATGAGATAGTTGTAGCAGACAAGCAGTCATCCTTGAGTTGACTGCAGATTTAAAATATATAGGCATCAGACATAATGAAGTGGTATCAGTATCACAATTATACAGGGTAGCCCCATGTATTTCAGATTTATATTGATAAATAGCCAAATGCATGAAACATGCTCTCATAGCAGGCTTCTTTCTCAATTTCCAAGCATAAAGTGAACTCTAATTTGGCCTTAAAACCACTATAATACTGTTGCAATCAATTTGCAAAAGGCGTTCACAATGAAGTGCTATAACATTTATGGGAGTGAATCAATTCTATGATCATAATTTGATTAAAAGTGAAGGAGAATTTAATGGCCCGTTAGCAAGAATATAAGAAAGAGAAGCCATGGGAGGTGCTCAGAAGTAACCTAATTAAAGAATATTTCATGAATATCAAATGTCATTTCTCCAAAAAACAGAAGGCTACTAGTATTTGACCTGCAAAAAGAGGCATCCAGAGATGCTAACAAGGGACAATCAATGGCTGCATCAGACAAAACTCCACATCCTTTCAACTCAAGCAACACCATTGATGGAGCTTCAATGATTAAAGTGTTCAATTTGGGACAAATCCCCAGATTAAGTGACTGAAGACCCACCTGTAATGAGAACAAATTCCAACATCTATTAAAAGAACAACCATGTACTATTTGTAATCACACCCAAATGAAATAAAGATAAAAACAAAATTATGGAGCATTGGAGCTATTAAATCAGAAATGGTGTGGTGTGACAAAGCCTGTATAAAATACTCACGGCTGGGTTCCATTAGAGATATGAATTTGACGTAGGATATGACTAATCTAATGGTGGACATTTGAAGAACGGGTGAATTTCTCATAGAAAAGGTATGAGTTTAATAGGTGTGAACCATGGCAGTGTAAATGTTCGATCACAAAGCAAATGGTCATGATAGTGTTAAGGTGACAGACCACAAACACTAATGTATTTGGGAAAACACTCGATGAAAATAAAATATTTTTATGCCCACTTTCATTCAAAGAAACACAACATAAAGACCATAGACACTTGGCAGAACAAATAAGATATAACTTACAGGGGAAAATGAAGCTCTTTCAAGATGATCACAACCATCCAAACGAATATGCTCCAGATTAGGGCATTTGAGATCTAGAGAAGCAACGGCTCGACACCCTGCCAATGACAGAGAGGCCAGAGAAGTGCTGCAAAGTTTCACTGAAGTGATGCTCTGTAGAAAGTCAAAACAAGATTTGGGAATAAGTATGGTGATTAGCCTTTAGTCAGTAACACTAAATTTGAAGCTATGAACAAAACAAAAACCATGTATGAAGAAAAGGCACAACCAGAGCCACACTGATTTTTAATGTATAGAGCCTTCCAAACAAGCAAGAAAATATGATCAATGCATACTTCAAATGCTACATTGACATAACGTTGACTAATACCAGTAACCTTAGTTCAATGCATCAAAGCAAAATAAAGCAGACTAGAACAACTGGACAAAATTCATTGTTATCAGCAAGACAGCAATTATCTTCTAAATATATTCATCTACAGTTCTACCTCATTTTTGTTTCTGGCATAGACACAAGTTTTTACAGAACCTCATCCATCAAATTATGACACAGTAAATTTTCCAATAAATTCTTTATGATGAAAAGAGTTAAATCAGGAGAATCTAAAATTAAAAGATTTATATATTTGATTGTAACAAACATTACTCCCACAGGGGAAAAAAAGCACCATAGAAAGCCGTCATCCAAGTGAATTAATATTATCAACAATCAATTATGTTTCACAAACCTCACAGTTGTCGAGAACTAGTGCTTTCAGCATCGGGCATCCACCACCATCATTAAAAACCTCACATATAGAGTTTGTCAAGGATTCACAGTCTGATAGGTCGACTTCTTGTAGATAGTGGCACTTCAGTGACAATGAAGTCAAACTTTCTTGTTTTTGTAATACCAGTTTCTGCAACAAGATAAAGACTTTAGAAGTAAAGATGAAGTGACCCCATCAGATTCAATTAAAAAAAATAAGATAATTCGTTTCACGCCAGATATACCGTCAGTGCATTTGAAGTGATATTGATACAATGCAGAGCAGCAGATCTCCATACAGTTAATGATGATAGCATAGGACAGCGGAGATTCAAGTCAACAAATCTGTAAAGCCAAGAATTAGATTTGATTGTCATCTTCATGATATGATAAAGTACAAACTGTAAAGATTACTGAAAAGGACAGTAGGTGAGTACTTGCGGCAGTGAACTAGACTTATGCTCTTTAGGTGAGAAAGTTCCAGAGAAACTGATGTCAATAGGCTGCAATTATCAAGCTGCAGCACCTGAGTGAAATTCCAATCAATATAGGTCAATACAATATTCTTGAATAAAAACCCCACAAAGAAGTATGCAGCTACTAAAACAAAATCACAGACCTCAAGCATGTAGCTATGAGCTATTGCAGCCATTGAAGCCGAAGTTATGCCCTCACAATTCTCAAGCTTCAGATCAGTCAACATTGGCAGTCTCACAGACTATGAAGAAAATAAGAAGTATAAATCATATTGATGAAGACCATCCAAATGATAGATATCACTCAATATGGTAACAAAGATAAACTGACCTCCAGTGAAATGTTAGGGCAATATGATACGTTGAGGATACGTAGATTATCACAAATTATTGCTATTTCACGAAGGGTTTCATCTGTAAGACATGAACAATTGGACATATCCAAAGACTCTAACAGAGGGCATGCAGTAACAGCAGAACGAATTGCAGCATCTGGTAGTTTATGACAGGCTCCCATATCAAGTTCACGCAGGACAGGACAGTTGAGCACAGCATGACCCATGTTACTACGCTTCAAAGATAGAAACTCAAGCTGTGGGCACCTGAGATGCACAATAATTTAGTCTGACAAAAGCAATCACATAATATATCATATTACTTTGCACTTGAAATAACACATTTTTTCTACCTTATTGATATACGGAGAATGCGGCATTTTGTAATTTGAAGGCACCGCAGCCGGTCATGACTAATACTTATTTCTTGGATATTTGTAAGAGTGCAATCATTGATTGTCAAGCTCTTCAACATTTGACAGTCTGATATCACAGAGAAAAATGTATCCCCAACGATGCCTCTCCCTAGAGATAGAACCTCAAGATTGCTGCAATGATGAAGAGACCATAACGTTCATAACTAGGCAGAATGCTAAATAACAACAAACCTCTTAAGAGGATACAAAGCATTTAATAATTTCATGCAAATTCACCTCAGAAGAGAAACTGCTTTCATCACGAGGGTATGGATCCCATTTATTCCACAAAAATTTACTTCTGTAATCCTGGGATACCGGTTGCAAATATTTTCAACTGCGCATTACAGCAAAAATGAGGATTGGTTTACTCTTGCATGACAAATAAAAGACAATACCTTCCTCAAGTAGCCAAGTAATACGAACAAGTAGAGTGGCATAATAATAATAATAGAATAATCAGTTAGCTTGTGCAGTCACAAACACTTCTTAGCTCTAGGGTAAATAACTAGACTGACTCGTGAAAAATAAAAATATTTGCAATTGTTTGATGCAAGCCCATGACTTTTTAGAAGGTAGACAGGTACGTAATTATTACTTCTACTGGCCTTAAACCTACTCTAAACATTTCTCTACTAATGTGTTCTAGATATTCCTCTACTTCTCTTAGCAAAACTATCCTATCCTTTTTTTTTTTAATCTAAAATAGGCTTGTCGACTGCTATGTAACATGTGTTTTGGCCAATGAACAGAATATTTCAGAATTGAAGCATCCTTCAATCCAAAGAAAAGGAGTAAGTAAGCATAGCAGGAAAAGAAAAGTAGATCTCAAAATCCACTTCTTCTCGGCGGATGCTTGTGGCATAGTCACTATCTAGCTTCTTGTGTGATAATCTTACAAAGCAGCACCTCTCCTTACTGATCCTAATACTTTACCCCACCAAATGGCCTCTAGAAGGTCTGCCCAAATTGGTCATTTCAAATTTGGGGTGGTAGCTTATCCTACTTCAACTATGTGATATTCTGAAAAATAAAACTTTTGGGGTGGTAGTTTTCAAGTGATCAAATGCTAATAATTGCAACTTAGCTTGACCAAATTCGAGGCAACTTTGAGCCAATATTTGATTTGTATGATTTGTCAAGTAATTGGGAACATAAGATAAATCATATGCATAAATCACCCCCTAATGCATCAATTTGGGTTGGCGATGGATTACTAACATGTCAAGAAATTTTAGGGAAGGTGCTTGATTGCACAAGCTTAGACCTTAATTAATGAGGCAGTCAAATTGCGGTTTGGCAATCCTATATACACCCCATGACAATTTGAATCCTTTAGTCAAGTCATCTGATATTCTAATTACTTTGGGCTCTTTTCATTGAATGTCAAGAGTTTCATGCTACAAGTTTAAAAGGTTTTGAAATTCTCTTTCCACAAGTTTCTTTAACTAGCTTTCATTTTTTCCAAAGTTGTTTATTGCTTCTTTTACTTTCTTTTTAGCTAAAAAAGTTGCTTATTGCTACAGCCTCATGTTAGGAAAACTGTCAGAGCGCCAGAAATTCTATCATGTCAAAAGCAGAAAGAAATTCACAATTGCCTATCAAGGGTATCATGTACACTGTTGATGAAAAATCATTGCACCCATCTCAAAGCACAAATGGTTTCAACTTTCAAGCAATCTCTCCTTGACACGTACATAATTAATAAGGAATAATAAATCAGATAAAGACTCACGTTGTGCCGCACTTATCTGGCGGTTATCAAAATTCAAGGATCTCCAAAAGTCTTCATGAGCACTAGCACTGCGCCACTGCTTGCAGACCATAGCAGCTCTACAAAGGTCCAAATGTCCTAAGAAGGAGAAAACCTGACACAACCACAGTACCGATAGTGATAAACACCAGATCTTCCTACATCGCAATAAGTTAGAATAACAGTGGGAACATAAACTAAGAAGTTACCATATGCAGTAAGTCATCTGAAAGATCCATCTGAACTAGATTTGGGTCATCGCCTCCCTCTTCATCGTCCTCTCCTCCGCAGCTGAGCAGAACACTATTTGAGGGAGAAAGGCTAAGAATCGTGTTTCCAGGAACTAAAAGAGAACTTGGGAAGTTATTGTAGTTTTCAGCTGCATGCTGGGAGTCACTATCTGCACTCAAAGGAGCTGCACTTCCATTACGGCACCCTCTGAGAAAAGAAAAGGACAAGGAAGCCTATTATAATGCATTACATACAGCAAAACAAATCATACCACGCAAATTGGTAACGGCATTATACAGCAGCCATGCACTAGACTTTGAAATCATAAAAATGCAAATGCTCTAAAAGTACACATTCCATATCCCTTAGCGTTTAGAAGGGAAGACAAAATCTGGCCTTCAAATACTGAAGGCACAAAATTGCACATCAATTTGTCATTATCGCAGTAAAATGGATATTCTGGTTGCTCTAATCCCGAAGGCCTCAATTAGACATGCAAGGCCTACCAATCAAGCTCAAGAAGTGTAGTATAACACACATATTACAGCCACGAGATACAAAGGAGAGGAAAAAGAAGAGTTTTCTTACACAAGGCCGAAATCAACTTTGGCACGCTTATTCTGCAAATCGCGATCACAATCGTCATCCTCCACGGGACAGGAGCTAGACGACTCCCCAACCTCAAATCCACCCATCAGGTTCTCATGCACTCCTCCTCTTACAGAGAAGCTGCGAAAATGCGCAGAATCAAGCGAGCTACTCCGACTATCAGCTCGGATGGAGAGGGGTCCGGGCTCGTGAGGGTTAAAAACAGCGACAACGGGCTCTCCCTCAACAGCGCGCTCAAGATCCCTCTTTGAGCCCACCCCAGAAAACGACTCCGCTGGGTTGTCCGCCATACCAGGCAACCCTAAGAAGAAGTCCAACTCCAGCTCCGAGTCCAAACCCTCGAAATTGAACAAACCGTCGCCAGCTTCTCTCTCCGCGATCTCTCTCTCCGCATTTCCGCCGCCAGGAATGTCCTTTCCCCCTTCCATGGCCGTCTGCGCCCCCAATTCCTTGCCTTGTGCTCTCTCGTCGTCGCCGAAGCACAGGAAGCAACAAATCCTCATACACCCAGCCAAATGCGGCCGCTCCTCGCAATCCCTAGCTTCTGATCCCAAACCCTGGCATGAAGATTAGATCTTTGTGAGGTTTTAGGGTAAAATTGGGGATTCGGGGGAGCAATTGTGGAAACCCTAGAATACTGCGAAGGGGGCCGACTAATCAATTGATTGCGACAGACAGAGACCTCAATCGGTACAGAGAAAGGGATCTGATCGACCGGATTCAGATCCTTGTATTGGGGGAAGGTTGGGAAATCGGCGAGTTCGGGGGATGTCTTCAAATGGGCAGAAGAGATCGCCGACTAGGAGTTCTTTCAAGTTTCAAAGCATCCGGAGTCCGGAGATTGCGGGTGAAAGGTGTGAAAAAATGTGTTCTTTAATTGTGCAAAAGGGGAAAAATTACGATAAATGATTATAAATTATAATTCAAATTCCACGCATTGTAATTATGATGTCAAATGTGATAATGTTTACGTACTACTGTACTTACATTTTCCTTGCATGGGTGAGCTCTTGTCGGAAAACAAAACAAAACCTACTCTATTTTTCATCGTACAAAACTTTTGGAAATGCAATTGTGTTATACAATAAAGAATTAAAAGGGGATTAGTGGAACTTTACTTAAGAACTTTTATTTAAGTAAACCACTTTATAATGATAATGACATTAGAAAAGAGGGAGAAAGAGTAAGCACCTTATAGGTTGTATTCTTACTCTTTGTTGGTGCAAGTTTTACAATCAATGGGTGATGCCTCTATTTATAGGACCAAAGTTAGGCAAGAGTTACCACAAAGTCAAGATTAGGAGGTGAATAATTCACACCTTTCTACCTAGGGTAATTAGTCATACACATGTGTTTCTTATGCATCTTCTAGATGATCATAAATGTGTTCACAAACACATCTTCTAACTCAATGTGTAATTGTGCATTCATAACACTCCCCCTTGAATATTCACCTTCGTTTTTGCTTTGGGACGCAAATGTATGTTGCCTTGTTGAACCCATTATACGCTTTGATGCTGCCTCATTAAAAACCTTGCCAGGAAAAACCCAGTGGGATAAAAAACCTGGTCGAAGGGAAAAAGAGTGCAGCGCGTATGATGCTCCCCCTGACTTCAACGTAGCTCTCGGAGCTTACACATTCAAATCCTGTGCACTAGTTCTCCAAATTTCTTAGGAATCAAAGACTTCGTGAACAGGTCGGCCAAGTTGTCATTCGACCGAATTTGTTGGATATTTGCTTCACCGGTTTCTTCGAGATCTCGAGTAGAAAAGAATTTTGGAGATATGTGCTTTGTGCGGTCTCCCCTGATGTAGCCTTTCTTCATCTGAGCAACGCATGCTGAGTTGTCTTCATATAGTATCGTTGGATTGTCAGTGATCGGCTTCATTCCACTTTCCTTTTGGATGAGCTGAATAATTGATCGTAAAGACACACATTCTCTTCCAGCTTCATACAAAGCAATTAATTCTGCTTGATTTGATGATGTGGCTGTTATAGTCTGCTTTGTTGATCTCCATTAAATGGCTGTGCCTTCATATGTAAATACATAGCCATTTTGTGATTTGGCTTTGTGTGGGTCGGACAAGTATCCTGCATCTGCATATCCAACTAGAGCTGCATTGCTTTGGTTGCGGTAGAACAACCCCAAATCATGTGTTCCTCGGAGGCAACGAAATACATGTTTGATCCCATTCCAATGCCTCCTTGTAGGAGCAGTGTTGTACCTGGATAACAAGTTTACTGCAAAAGCAATATCTGGTCTTGTATTGTTAGTTAAATACATCAGGGCACCGATTGCACTTAAATATGGAATATCAGGTCCAAGGACCTCTTCGTCCTCTTCTCGAGGGCGAAATTGATCCTTTTCAATATTGAGGGAACGAACTTCCATAGGAGAAGTTAGGGGATGAGCTTTGTCCATATAAAATCTCTTTAAAACTTTCTCAGTATAGTTGGACTGATGGATAAATATTCCATTCTTTAAATGCTCAATTTGTAAGCCAAGACAAAGCTTTGTTTTCCCCAAATCTTTCATCTCAAATTCTTTCATCAAGTATTTCGCAGTATCTTCCACCTCATTGGGAGTTCCAACTATGTTTAGATCATCAACATAGACTGCGATAATAGCAAATCCCTCATTGGACCTTTTGATAAAAACACATGGGCAAACAGTATCGTTTTTATATCCTCTTTTCATAAGGTATTCGCTCAGACGGTTATACCACATCCGTCCTGATTGTTTTAACCCATACAACGACCTTCTCAATTTTATTGAGAACATTTCTCGAGGTCCGTTGTTTTCAGCCTTAGGCAATTTTAGTCCTTCTGGAACTTTCATATATATGTCTGTGTCTAGTGACCCATATAAGTATGCGGTCACGATATCCATAAGGCGCATTTGCAGTTTTTCAAATACTGTCATGCCAATTAGGAATCTAAGTGTAGTTGCATCGACTACAGGAGAGTATGTCTCATCATATCAATTCCTTGAATTTGAGAGAAACCTTGGGCTACTAGCCTTGTCTTATATCTAACGATTTCATTTTTCTCATTTCGTTTTCGTACAAACACCCATTTGAAGCCAACTGGCCTTACATTCTTTGGTGTACGAACAACAGGTCCAAAAACCTTTCGCTTTTCAAGCGATTGTAATTCTGTTTGAATGGCATCTCTCCATTTTGGCCAATCCTTTCTTTGACGACATTCGTCCACGGATTTTGGCTCAAAATCATCATCTTCAGTCACAATATCAATAGCCACTGAGTAGGCAAATATATCATCAGTAATGATATCCTTTCTATTCCATTGTATGCCTGTGCATACATAATTTATTGATACCTCAAGATTATCAATATTCTCATTATCATTGAGTGTATCAACTTCTCTTAGGATATTTTCATTTTCCATCTCATTGCCTTGGTCATTATTCTCATGACTCAGTTTGGCTTCTTTTGTTATACCCTTTTGGTTCTTTGGTTTCCTTGGTTTCAAGTCTTTTGAACCTGGAGGTCTACCACGTTTTCGACGTGTCGTAGACTCATTTGCAATGGACGTATTAGGTTGTCCAATGGGTATATCAATCCTAGTAGGAGCATTCGCTGCAGGAATATGTGACTTTGTTACCTTCTTTGTATCAATGAATGCATCAGGTAACTGATTTGCAACATTTTGCAAATGTATGATCCCTTGAACTTCTTGTTCACACATTTTTGTTTTTGGATCAAGATGAGATAATGATATTGCATTCCATGTAATTTCTTTTACATGTGGGTCCATCTTTTTCTTATCTCCCCCTAAGTTTGAGAATGTACTTTCATCAAAGTGACAATCAACAAATCTTGCTCTGAATAAGTCACCCGTTGTTGGTTCGAGATATCGAATGATTGAGGGAGATTCGAAACCAACATAGATTCCCATTCTCCTTTGTGGACCCATCTTTGTACGTTGTGGCGGAGCAATGGGTACATAAACTGCACATCCAAATATTTTTAGATGTGAGATATTTGGCTCCTTGTCAGATACTAATTGCATTGGAGAATGCTCATTGTTTGCACTTGGCCTCAATCGAATCAAAGTTGCAGCTTGTAATATAGCATGTCCCCATGCAGATGATGGCAACTTTGAGTTCATCAACAATGGTCTAGCGATTAATTGTAATCGCTTTATTAATGATTCGGCAAGACCATTTTGTGTGTGAACATGAGGCACTGGATGCTCTATATCAATCCCTATTGACATGCAATAATCATTGAAGGTTTGGGATGTAAATTCTCCGGCATTATCAAGTCGAATTTTCTTGATTGCATAATCCGGGAATTGAGCTCTCAACCTTATTATTTGAGCAAGAAGTTTGGCAAAGGCTGCATTCCTGGTCGACAGTAAACTTACATGTGACCAACGTGTAGATGCATCAATTAGGACCATAAAATATCGAAATGGTCCACATGGTGGAGCAATTGGTCCGCATATATCTCCTTGTATCCTTTCTAGGAATGCAGGATTTTCACTTGCAATTTTATTCTTAGAAGGCCTGATAATTAGCTTTCCAAGTGAACATGCAGTGCAATGGAGATCACTGGACGGGAGAACCTTAACGTTCTTTAATGAATGTCCGAGTGAATTCTTTATGATTTTGTGCATCATTATTGATCCTGGGTGACCCAAGCGATCATGCCACAATGTGTATGCAGTTCGGTCAATTGACCCTTTACTAGATGTCGCACTGGCCTCTAACGGACAAATGTATGTATGATATAGTCCAGAGGCTTGCGTGGGCATCTTCTCAAGAATCTGTCTATGACCAGACTCATATTTTATGATGCACAGATATTCACTGCCATTTTCATTCAAGGTTTCCATGTGAAACCCATTGTGGCGCACATCTTTGAAACTCAGTAAATTTCTTCGTGATTTACTTGAGTAGAGTGCTTCTTTTATTATTAACTTTGTTCCTCTTGGGAGTAGAACAAGTGCTCTTCCAGAGCCTTCGATCAGTTTCGACACACCAGATATCGTATTGACATTTCCTTCAAGAGGTCTTAATTCTGTGAAGAATTCTTTGTTTCTCAAGATGGTGTGTGTTGTTGCACTATCTAGAAGACATTGCTCCTTCCCATCGAGTTTCACATTAGATGATTCCATGTTTTCTATGGAAATAAAGAGAAACATTAACGCATTAATAATAAAGATGCATATTGATTACATAACGATATTCATATTACACAAAGTCTATTATATCAAATATTGGAAATGATAATTAAGACATCATACGATATGCGAAAATAAAAGATATGACAAAAACATGTGAGTAGTAAAGATGATTAGGGGCTAGTAATTTTGCTTAAACCCCTTAGGCAAATTCATCATTATTGTCAAGATTGAGAAAATCATTGACATCTAGACTGGTCACGGGAGATTTATTCAAATCTCCATTTTCGATGTAATTGGTCTCGGTAGCCTTTTCTTTATTCTTATCAGCTTGGTACAGTTTCACAAGATGCGGAGCTGTACGGCATACCTTTGACCAGTGATCAGCCATGCCACATCTATAGCATATAGATTTGGGCTTTTGGGAGGATCCTGATGGACCCGTCTGGACCTTTTGCTTGCCATTCCCCTTGTAGCCATTGTTCACGCGGTCATAAGGTTTGTTGTAACCTTGACCACGACCACGAACAAAGCTGTTACGGCCACGACCGCGACCACGTCCGCGGTTACGTCCACGACCATTACAGAATCGTGATTGTTGCCCACGTTGATGGGTATTTCTATCATAAAACGCCTTTTCAATAGCGTTTGCTTCTGGGACTATTGTTGAGCCAGTAGGCCTGAGGTTGTGGTTTTTCATCAATAGCTCATTGTTCTTTTCGGCAACCAACAACACTTTCAACAAGTCAGAATACCTCTCAAAGCCTCTTTCTATATACTGTTGTTGTAACAACACATTAGACGCATGCATTGTGGAGAAAGTTTTCTCCAACATTTCTTGTTGGGTAACCATGTGCCCACATAGTCTCAATTGAGAGGTGATTCTATGAAAAGCACTATTGTATTCAGTGATAGACTTGAAGTCTTGGAACCTTATATTGTTCCATTCATGGTGTGCTTGTGGGTACAAGATTTCATTTTGATGGCCATAACGCTCATTCAAGCTTTCCCGCAATTCAACTAGGTCATCCACAAACATGTATTCAGTCTTTAGACTCTCATGAATGTGGTGACGTAGGAACACAATGGCTTTTGCCTTTTCTTGCGGGGTGGTATCATTTTCCGCCTCAATTGTTCTTTCAAGGCCATTTGCCTTTAGGCTAGTCAAAGCATCAACCCTCCATTCGAGGTATTTTTGGCCCGATAAGTCAAGGATTTCAAACTCCCTTTTGGTGATGCTTGCCATTTTAGTTACTATAAGGAAATTATAAATTAACAAAACAAAGGCAATTAGGAATGCATATATAACTCCTAAACATATATGGTATGATGAGATTAAATAATTTAGTCATGATGAATGTTATTATTATGTCAACATATATAAGCATGTAATTAGTATGTGTATAACATATGAATGATAACTTTATATAAAGAATGCTTATAAGATGTAAATAAATGACAAGAATTAAAGAAGTAAATAAATGATAAGGATTAAGGAACTAAACAAATAGAATAAGCATCAAAGCGGTATATAAATAATGCATGCATGAGATATATAACAAAGATGCGAAAGTATACTGAAAAGTAAAATTAGCGGGAACAGTTATAAATCCGGTTTTCTTTTAATCTTTTTATCCTCATCCATCCATTTTCACTTTTACCACTTCCACCTTATCTCCTCCATATCGTCTTCCTCCTCTCCATTTTCCATTTTCATGTCCATGGCCGACGACGACATTTTGCGTCGTATTAAGGCCGGTAATGATCGATTTTTAACCGAGCTTTTCATTTGTCTTGTTCTTATTGTGATTATCTATATTGCGCTCATAACCATTTGGGTAAGAAATTTCTCACAATCCACTTGGTGAAATCAAACATTTCCGAAAGGGGATTCGAGTACAAACGCCAAATAAGGTAAGTAAATCTTATATTTTGTTTGTATCTTAGTAGATCTAAATAAACATGCTTCCATATTTAGTTTATAGTCTTTTAGATCTAGAAATTTGAAAATGAGTTTCTGATGTAGAAGATCCTAAATTAGGCGACTACAGAGCATACTCCTCAAAACGATTTTGTAAACTCTTTGCATGAATTTAGTTAAGGAGAGATAAATTCTTAGATTTAAAGAGGTAGAAGTGATTAAGTATAATAAGTAAAAATTTACCAAATCTCTTTTGTTTGTAAAAGCTATGGACTTATATATGATTAAGTCAAAAGCAAATATGTGTATAGAAATTTACGAACAAACATATGTGATTAAGGAAATATTTAGAGCTTTACGTTTAATGAAAGAAATTGGCAAAGCTACGAAAAAAAAATATATATAATTAAAGATTAAAGAAAGATCAGTTGGTAATTAGAGACTCGTGCTGATAACGTGTTATATAATAAAGAATTAAAAGGGGATTAGTGGAACTTTACTTAAGAACTTTTACTTAAGTAAGCCACTTTAAAATGATAATGACATTAGAAGAGAGGGAGAAAGAGTAAGCACCTTATAGGTTGTATTCTTATTCTTTGTTGGTGCAAGTTTTACAATGGGTGATGCCTCTATTTATAGGACCAAAGTTAGGCAAGAGTTACCACAAAGTCAAGATTAGGAGGTGAATAATTCACACCTTTCTACCTAGGGTAATTAGTCATACACATTTGTTTCTTATGCATCTTCTAGATGATCATAAATGTGTTCACAAACACATCTTCTAACTCAATGTGTAATTGTGCATTCATAACAAATTGCATTTTTTACATCAAGCACATTTCATTTCATTTCATTATTCTTAAAATATTCGATCTATTAGTATTATTTTTGTAATTATTAACATATTATATGTTAACTTTCATATTATATACTATATATATGTTATTACCATTACGTTATTCTTTTTTTATTTCTAATTTGTTAAGCTATTTTTTCTATGGGTTTGTTCGGTGTTAAGTTCATTATTGACAATAATGGCTTTTTTTGGAAGAAAAATCTAGAACCAAACGAGGAATTACTTTTTTTTTTTGTTGAAACCAAACGAGGAATTACTATACAAGAGTGGTAATAAATTAATGAATAAAAAACAAAAAGATGGTACTACAAGTTACATGATAAAGTGTTTGACAGATGAAAATTGTTTTGAAAATAATATATTATAAGCTATTGTTGCAATTGTTGCCGAACAACCCTATATATTATGTTATTATTAGCTCTTGTTAGGGAGTACATTCTAATATTATATTTTAATAATTTTTTTAAAAGAGGTAAATTTTAGGCTCCCTTTCTAAAATAGGGTCAATCTAGATCATTCTTACGGATGATTGTACTAAACTCTTTTAGGAGAGAAGAAAGGTTTGGACTTCAGGGTTTCGGGTTTGAGGGACTTGCATATCTTGAGTGGTGGTTGATGAAGTTGTTGTGGTCCAAGAAACGATATGGAATTGGATATTTAGCCAAAACATCCGCTACTTGATTACATTCTCTAAAACAATGATATATCTTGACTTCTGAGAAGCTTCGGAGGGTGAAACTGATGTCCTGAATAATAGGCGCAATTTCCCAAGGGACCTTCCAAGCATGTTTTAGGCTATTAATGACTATTAGGTTATCACCTTCGATAACAACTTTGTCCAAGTGGAGAGATGCAGCCTGCCGCAGCTTGAACAAGCGCAAGCGCCTCCGCTTCTAGAGCATTCTAGGCACGACAAGGCTGTCTACCCAAAAAAGCACTCCACCTCCTGTAGAGCGAAAAACAAAAGAGGTGTGAGAGCTTCCGTCCGGTCTTATTGAGGCGTCAAAATTTATTTTTGTCTAGCCCGTCTCAGGTTTAAACCAAAATAATGGTTTGGTGCCGGAGATCTTAGCTTTTTTCCTCGTCTTGTCTATTGAAGCTTTCCAGGTGGTGTAGATCTTCAAAATAGTATTGCTCAGAGACACCGGGTCTATCGTAATAGTGTTACGAAAGATTTTGGAGTTTCGTAGCGTCCAAATTTGCCACCAAGTGAAGCACAAGAGATCAAAATGTTCACTTCCCACTCGAGTCCGCTCTAGGTTGGTTACAAAGTCATTGTAAAAGATGAGCGGGATCGGCACTCGAATCTATTGTTCTATATCTGCCGTAAGTGAAGAGGTGAAGGGACAATGGAAAAAAAAGGTGGTGTAGATCTTCAAAATAGTATTGAAGCTTTCCAGGTGGTGTAGATCTTCAAAATAGTATTGCTCAGAGACACCGGGTCTATCGTAATAGTGTTACGAAAGATTTTGGAGTTTCGTAGCGTCCAAATTTGCCACCAAGTGAAGCACAAGAGATCAAAATGTTCACTTCCCACTCGAGTCCGCTCTAGGTTGGTTACAAAGTCATTGTAAAAGATGAGCGGGATCGGCACTCGAATCTATTGTTCTATATCTGCCGTAAGTGAAGAGGTGAAGGGACAATGGAAAAAAGGTGGTTAGTATCTTCTTCTGCCTCATCACAAAGGCAACATTGGATGTAGACCCTATGAAAGTGTCGATTAAGTCTTTTAGTGGTCGGTAAGCCATCTGAACAGGCTTTCCATAGAAATGATTTGATTTTGACAGGGATCTTGAGATGCTAGATCCATGCACCGTTAAATCTGTGACGGGTTTCTTGTTGGTTTAGAAGCTCCGTTGCTGACTTGACCGTAAGGGCACCATCTGGGACTGGGATCCAGATAATTCAATCCTGGGCGTTTGATATAGGAATGCGAATATCACAAATCCGGTCCACTATATTTCTTGGCAGGATAAGAAGGAGCTTCTCAGTGTCCCATTGTTTATTAGGAGTAATAAACTCAGAGACAAGGGTGTTGATATTGTGTCAAGGATAGCAAGGGGGCATCCGCGACCCAAAGGTCAGTCCAAAAACGGTGTTTTGACTGGACCCAAGCTGCCACTACAGGCCTTTCTTGAAAATGTCTCATAGCTGTAATAGGCGACTAAATTGCCATGACATGTTTGGGCCCTTCTTATAGGTCATGATATCAATAGAGCCAATGTACTGCTATGTTATTATTCGAACGCACATGTTAGTAGGTTTATTCAAAATCTTCCACACTGGTTTCAATTGGAGAGAAATATTAACAATTTTAGCTGACCTAAAGTTCAAACCCCCATATTCCTTAGGAGTACAAATTTTCTCCTAAGAAATTAAGGAATGGTAACCTGGAGTGTACTTGTTCCAGAAAAAGTCCTTATTTACTCTATCTATTTGTTTTCAGATCCCCTTGGGAAGAAGGACACTTTTGTTGGGACGATATTAAGGACGCCAGTCATTAATATCTAAACCAATAATAATCGTCCCTTGTTTTGATAATGACAAACTCAAAGGTATTTGATAAGTTGTCCAAGTGTTGATCTCAGGTGAGTCTAGTGGACGCATATGAGCGAAAAGGACAACAAGTGAATGAGAGTCCCTAACTCTATAGGCACGCATTTCATCAGAACTTCCAAAGCTGAACGCAATTGGCGAAGTCCCTACGCAGATAGGACGGCGTCCTCATCAGGAAGGGACGCGCGCCAAAATACGGACGAAGTTCAAATTCAAATCAAAGCCGCCCCAACATGATTACATCATATTCGGCCGTATTCCTTAGAAGGAAGCTTCCCTTGTCTGGGCACGTGTAGACAACTCCAAAGATGTCGCTTTCCCAGCAATGGTCCCCTATCCACGCGGAGGCTTCCCAAGCGTCAACAGAGTTGACTTCCTCAAGATGCTCATCGCACCGTTGATGGAAGATCAAGGATTCTGCCAAGTATCAGAGGACGCTAGAGGACAAGAACCACTTCCGCTATAAATACCCCACAAGGGGTATGCATAGCGGTGTGGACTTTGAAGACTTTCTCTCAAGCTCTCCCGAAGCATTCAAGTACAAGAATGAAGATCAAGAAGATCAAGTGAGCTTGAAGCAAGAGAAAGAAAGTCCAACCACATCAAATCCAAAACAAACCACAAAATAGTTAGAGTTGTAGTTTGTCTCTCACAACGGACCGTGAGAGACGTGAGTGATAGCTTCCCTATAGCTAAGAGAGTTAGGTTACTTGTTAGGTGGAAAGGAGAGTTACTAGTGAGGCTAAGGACGGACGCTTAGCTCAGTGAAGTGTAACGACTCGCCTAAGTTGTAAGGACTCTCTCTGAATAAGATAAGGACGGCTATTGAAAATCCTCCAGCGGAGGTAGAGGTTTACCCATAAGACTAGTTGGTCTTAGTGGGGTTCCTCTATAAATACTTGTGTCCATCATCTTATCTCGTTTCCTGTTAAGTCTATTTTCCGCTGCACCTAAGGACGTCCTTAACCCAGTTAAGGATGCCCATTCTAACAGACTTATGATCCAACAATTGGTATCAGAGCAGGCGCTCTAGATTAAGTTTGAGTTGCACGAAACATGGATATGGAACCTATAGGTATCTCAAGTGCGAAGCCACCCCGCCTCACGGACGGGAACTTCAACCGGTGGAAGACAAGATTTGAGTGCTTCGTGCGAAGTCAAAACTACCAATGCTGGCTGGTGATAAAGAACGGCGACCTAGAAGTCCCTGCTGCTAAAAAGGACAAAGAAGGAGAATGGGGTCCCGATGAGTTTAAGCTCATGGAGGCAAACGCCAAAGCTATCTGCTTCCTACAGACGTCGCCCTGCGAAAGGGACGCCACCCGTGTGAGCAATCTTCCAACTGCCAAGCTCCAATGGGAAGCTCTAGAGAAGTACCATGTTGGGACGCCTGAGATGAAAGAGGACGTCCAGCTTGAAGCTAAGAGGGACTTCTACAAGTTCAGATTGTTCACAAATGAGACCATCACCGACTACTCCTTCCGCTTTGAGGCCCTACTAACCAAGTTGAAAAACTTGGGTGTCAAAGAAACGGAGATCACTCAGAGGATGAAGGTTCAAGTCTTGATCGATGGACTCACGGGACCATGGAACTTCGATAGGATGACGTTAAAAGAAAACCAACCCAACAAAGGACTGTCCATGGAGGAAATTTATGGAAAGCTTAAGGGGTACGAAGCAAGGAGAAATCAAGATTTGCTAGAAATGGGGAAGAGTTCCCAAAATGAGCTGGCTTTAACTCTTGCGGCTAGGACACCAGAGTATGAGTAATACTACCAAAGACAAAGGGAACTGAACTCCATGCTAGAAGCCAAAACTCAAGAGCACCAAGAGAATCTTCGTCTTCAGGCTTTAGTAGAACGCCAAGGGAAGACTGAAGAACAAATATCTGAAGAAGATGAGCTAGCACTGTTGCACAAAACTCTTCGTACTTTGTACAAAAGAGGCAAAGTCCCAAGAATGAAGATGCCTTACAAGAAGGAAAGTCGCAAACCTTCGGATGTTGAAATGAAGGATATAGTCTGCTACAAATGCAACAGGAAGGGACACATGGCCAAGATATGTACCACAGGGTTAACATCAAAAGAAATGAAGGAAAAGGCTCTGGTTGGTGCATTTGAAGGTGCGTGGGACGACCTCGACTCAAGTGATGAGGAACCAGAAAATCAAGTAGCTTACATGGCCATGGAAGACGCTCCAGCCTCTCTAGAGGACGTCTCTGAAACTAAGCAAGAGGTAACTCATGAATCCATGTTAAGCTCACTTGAAAAATGCTCAAAGCACAAGCTTATCAAACTAATCACTCAAATCATGCAAGAAAGCTATGCCATGAAACAAAGTTTTGATGAACTTGAATATGAGAATATTGTTGTGGAATGTGAAAATTGCAATACTATGTCTTTTCAACTAGAGTCCTCTCAGGAAGAGGTCAAGTCCCTTAAGAGTCAGCTTGTGTGCCTAAAACTTGAAAATGCAAATCTTAGGGACGAAGTGAAAGTCCTAGGAAAGAGTCCCATGACTGAAACTGTGAATCCGATAGTCTTTGTTCCAGCTAAGAAAGGACTAGGGTATGAATCAGGCTCAAAGAACTCTCTCCCTAGCGACTTCGAGGCTAGCAAAACCACTGAACTAGAATTTGAGAGGGAAAAGACAAAGAACCTAGAGGAACGCATAAGAGTCCTTGAGAGTGGTGAGAAAGGCCAAAGGGACTACTACACAAATTCCACTAGCCATAAAATCTACAAAAAGATTGCAAAAGGTGAAAGGTCTAAGGTAGTTCATCCAGAGAAGATGAAAGAGAATAGAATTCAACGTCCTAACAAGAAGTACTACCTTGGAAACTACTATAGGACGTGCTGGCATTGTGGCAAAGGTGGTGACTACCAGTATGAGTGTCTTAAGCTAAAACAGGATCTTGAGAATGGAAGAAAGGCTAGAAGTGGCAGTAAGAACGCCAAGCCTAAATCTGCTGATAGGACGCATGCTAGTATGCCAAATGCTAAAAATCAATCTCCTAGGATGCATGCTAGAAGAACAAATGATGTGAATGTATATGATTATTTGCCCATGAAAGAGTTGTACCCATGTAACGAGCCAGGTAAGGGTCACCTTGCCTGGGTCGCAAAGAACTAACTCTTCTTTTCAGGTGGAAGTGAGAGGAAGCCTGTGGATCATTGATAGTGGCGCCTCAAATCACATGACTGGAAGCCAGATCCATCTCACTTCTATCCAATCAAATGCCACGGGAGGAACTGTCTCGTTTGGCAACAAGGGCAAAGGAAGAATAAAAGGGACGGGCACCGCAAAGCTAAATCAATTCATCAGTGCGTCCAAAGTCAGTCTTATCGAGGGACTAGGCTTCAATCTCCTTAGCGTTTCTCAAATATGTGATCAAGGTGAAAACCTAGTCACATTTGATTCTAAGGAGTGCCTGGTTATCAACAAGAAAACAAATCAAGTCATTCTCAAAGGGACTCGTGAGAATAATGTCTATGTCTTCAATCAAAGATTCAAGCCTGCATCCAAGTTGTGCTTATCCGTCTCTGCTGTGGACGCCGATCTCTGGCATCGACGTCTTGAACATGCTGGTCCTAGCACTATCTTCAAGCTTCATCAAAAGGAACTTGTAAGAGGACTTCCCCGAATTGATCCTGAGCAAATTGAGCAATGTGAAGCATGCATCAAAGGGAAGCAGACAAGATCGTCCTTCAAATCCAAAAATGAAGTGAGCACAAAGAGGCCGCTAGAACTCCTTCACATGGATTTGTGTGGACCCATGCAGACCCAAAGCTATGGTGGAAAGAGGTACATGTATGTTATAGTAGATGATTTTTCAAGATTCACTTGGGTTCTCTTCTTGGTGTCAAAAACAGAAGCCTTCCAGATGTTCAAAATCTTCATCAAGCAAGTAGAAGTTGCCCTTAGGACGAGCTTAAAAGCATTAAGGTCAGATCATGGAACGGAGTTCAAAAACTCAAAGTTTCTTGACTTCTGTGACCAACAAGGAGTCTCCCACAACTTCTCTTGCCCCCGAACTCCTCAGCAAAACGGTGTTGTTGAAAGAAAGAATAGGACGCTGGAAGACATGGCAAGGACGATGCTCCTGGCAAGCGGCGTCCCCAAACACTTTTGGGCAGAAGCCGTGGCCACAGCTACCTACATCATAAACCGAGCCATGATTCGTCCTTTGCTCAAAAAGACGTCCTATGAGCTCCTAAATGGAAGAAAGCCAAACATTTCGCATCTCAAAGTCTTTGGATGCAAATGCTTCATTCACAACAACGGCAAGGACAACATTGGCAAATTTGATGCTAGGAGTGATGAAGGCATATTCCTTGGATACTCCCTCACAAGCAAAGCCTATAGAGTCTTCAACAAACGGACTCTTAAGCTTGAGGAAAGTATCCACGTGGTGTTTAAAGAAAATGCTTTTCACAAGAAAGAACCACGTAAGAAGGAACGTCGTACCTCTCCAAGGGACGATGATGAAGATGATGAGGAAGAACCCAGAGGCTCCTCCGATAAATACTACGTTCCTAGGAACGCCCTTGAAGCTCGCGATGAGGTTTCAATGGGAGTCCCTAGTGAACAGCAAGAGCCCTCTCAAACTTGGTCGCTAAACCAAGTAGATGCTGTTGAATCAAGTCAACAAGGAGAAGAAAGGCATAGTGTGGACGCTCAACCTGAGGGGGAACACACTGAGCCTACCAATGAAGAAGATGGATTTGACTCCGATGAGTCTGACTGGACGGACCCTAAGTGTACTCCTGCAAGGGACGCTACTCATAGAGGATCCAACCTTTCAAGACTTCATTCAACGGATCAAATTATCTCGGACATTTCAAAAGGAGTTCAAACAAGATCAGCTGTGAATCAGTCCCATAGCGCCAACATAGCGTTCTGTGCTTTCAACGCCTTTGTGTCCTTAATTGAACCTAAGAACATAAAGGAGGCACTTCAGGACGTTGATTGGATTCAAGCCATGCAAGAAGAACTCAATCAATTTGAGAGAAACAAAGTTTGGACCCTCGTACCTCGTCCGAAAAACAAAAACATAATAGGGACGAGGTGGGTCTATAGAAACAAGCTTGATGAGAGTGGCCGCGTTTCAAGAAACAAAGCAAGGCTTGTGGCTCAAGGCTATAGGCAAGAGGAAGGAATCGATTATGATGAGACCTTCGCTCCTGTTGCTAGAATTGAAGCCCTTCGCCTCCTCATTGCCTATGCCGCTCACAAGGGGTTCAAGCTTTTTCAAATGGACGTCAAGACAGCCTTCCTCAACGGCAAGCTTAAGGAAGAAGTGTATGTCGCTCAAATCCAGGTTTTGAGGACGCTGATCATCCTGATCATGTGTACTTCTTGAACAAAGCACTCTATGGACTCAAGCAAGCCCCTCGAGCCTGGTACGATAGGTTTGCGTCCTTTCTGTTGTCCAATGGGTATACACGAGGTAACATTGACAAAACCCTGTTCTTAAAGAAAGTCCTTAAAGATGTTTTGATTGTCCAAGTCTATGTCGATGACATAGTCTTTGGAAGCACTAACATGAAACTTGTAGAGGAATTCAAGAACTTGATGAGTAGTGAGTTTGAGATGTCCCTCATAGGAGAACTCAACTTCTTCTTAGGACTCCAAATCACTCAGCTCAAAGATGGGACGCGCATTCACCAACAGAAGTACATTCGGGAAATGCTCGAGAAGTATGGGATGAACTCATCAAAGTCCATTGATACTCCCATCTCTCCCAACACTCGCCTTTATGCTGATGAAGAAGGCAAGAGTGTAGATCAAAAGCTCTACAAAGGAATGATAGGGTCCTTGCTATATCTAACGGCAAGTCGTCCTGACATCATGTTCGCTGTGTGCTTGTGCGCCCGCTTCCAAGCAAATCCAAAGGAGTCCCACATGCAAGAGGTCAAAAGAATCTTCAGATACTTCAAGGGACGGGATGACCTATGCCTATGGTATCCCAGAAGAACGTCCTTGAACCTGGTAGCGTACTCTGACGCAGATTATGCTGGCCATGTAGTGGATAGGAAGAGCACCTCAGGAATGGCTCAATTCCCAGGCTCTTGCCTTGTATCATGGGGATCCAAAAAGCAAAACTCCGTGGCGCTCTCAACCGCGGAAGCTGAGTACGTTGCTGCTGCTTCGTGCTGCTCACAAGTCCTATGGATCAAGTACCAACTTGAAGATTATGGTACGTTCCTCAACACAGTCCCTATCTTGTGTGATAAAACTAGTGCCATAAGTATTGCCAAGAATTCTGTTCATCATTCTAGGACGAAGCATATTCATATAAGACATCATTTTCTTCGTGATAATGTTGAACTCGGATTAATTAGAGTGGATCATGTTAGGACTGAGGACCAAGTGGCCGATATTTTCACAAAAGCACTTGATAGACGTCCCTGCGAGCACCTCCGGTTGCTCTTAGGGATGATAACTTTTAAATGATCAAGTCCCATTCTATTATTCCCTCTATGATTGGCTATGTTTTGTTGAGAACTTGTTTTGAAGTGTGTCATGCATTTAAAGTCATCTTTAAAGGACGCTAGTCTAAGACATGTGTTTTGCTTATGCTTTGAACGCTATTCATTTCGCTTTTCATCTCAAGAGTATCCCTGATCACCCTATCCTCATTACAAGCCGAAATGATGGGAACTCTAAACTTACCTAAGCCGAGAATCTTGCAAACGCGTCCTATGAGCGTTCTTTGTTTTATCTTTACGGGACGTACTTGCTTGATTTTCAAAACTGGTGCTAAGTGATCAATGGGACGCTTGTTAAGAGCTGAAGGATGTCAGGGAAGAGTTCCAAGAATCAGAGGTTGTAATCAGTGTTTGGGACGCCGTGGTTCAGTTCTGAGTAAAGCAGTGTTGTGTGTTGAAAGGACGCCGAGATAGAGTCCTTTGCAGTTGTGAAAAGTTTGAAATTTGAAAATGGGAAGGTGAACCGTCTTTGAGAAGTTAAACGCAAATCTCGGGATACGCGCTAACAGTGCTCAACAGCTGTGTTACTTAGTAGAGAAGATAACCACGTGTGGAAACGCGGGTGGAGGAAGCCAAGTGAAAGGACCCTGTTACCCCTGCCCTTTCCACTTCCTCTTCTACCTATAAATTCACCCTGCTACCTCTGAACACTCTCTTCGCACATTTTACCTGTTTGCCTAAATCTGGAAATCTCTCACAAATCTCCCTACATCCCTATTACAGATCTTGAAATCTCCTTCCCTCAACCCTAAATCTCTTCTATAAAATCCCTCAAATCTCATCATGACCAACACAAGATCCTCAAAGAAACCTCAGCCCTCTCCGCCATCTCTCTCGGCGGCGAGAAACCCTAAATCACCAAGATCCACAACTCCGGTCAAGGGCCGGTCGCTGATGGATTCAAGAGGTCGACCCGCTCGGCGTCAAGAACCTTCTCGCCACCAGCACTCCTCTCATTCTTCCCAGCGCCGCCCTTCAACCACCCCTCCAAAGCCACAAAGAAAGCAACCTCCTCCTCCAAAACCCCATCCTTCCCGATCCCAATCCAAACCCTCACAAAAACGCTTCCAATTCCTGGAGAAGCCATTTAAACCTGAGCCGGAGCAAGGGAACCCTTCAAAGACCTCCGTCTTTAGACTCCCAGCCCAGCCTAAACGCCGTCCTCCTCTTGACCCACTTATTGAGGACTGGCTTGAAAAAGAGCCAAGGACGCTGGCCAATATTTGCCTAAGGGCGTCCGCTCATGACCATCCTCCAAAAATCCAACGCCTCCTTCACTATTTTATGTTTACCTATGTCCAGCCACGCCTACAAGAAACCAACCATACCAATCCTCCTTTCATGGGGCCAGGTATTATTTCTGACTCTTTTGATGGGACGGTGGATGAGCTCGTCAAGCTGTTCCCGGATATCATGGAGTTCCTCGTGGCTCCTGCGGGCTCCGTCCCTTCACAAAAGAGAAAGAGGCCTTCTACCCCTCCCCCTTCTCAACAGCTCCAAATCAAAGGCTCCTCCTCCTCCTCCTCCTCTCAACCCAAACCAATCCCATCCTCCCCTCCCCCCGCTCCCAAACGCCGACTGAAGACGTCCGCTCAGCTTGAGGACGTCACAGAGGAACAAATGGCAGCTATTCGCCTCTCCGAGCTGCAAATTGAGAAAGAGGAGAAGGCGAAGCAGGAGCAAGCGGAAAAGGACGCCATTGCTGCGGCGATCCAGTAGAGTTTGCAAGAAGTTCCTCTGCTCCCTCCTCCTCCACCAAGGATAGAGGACGTGACTCTTGTCTCTGAGGCTGCTGTGGATCCGCTTGAAGCGGAAATAGAGGCGGACCTGGCAAAACTTATGCCTAAGGTCCAAAAGGAAGCTCCTCAAGTACAGGTCCCGGCCAAGGACGATGTACCCAAAGTCATCACTCTAGAGGACTCCCCCGCTAAGAAGCCGCCTCCTCCCCCTGCTCCGCTCAAGGTCAATCCAATTTCTGTGGCTCCACCTAGCTCCTCCTCTGCTCCCGCCCCCAAGGCCAAGCTAAGAACACCCACTCCCTCTCCTCCTAAAGAAAAATCTCCAACTCCTCCGCCTGCTCCGGCTGTCGAGGAAAATGTTCAAGTCTAGGGGACGGCTTCTGTTGAAGTCCCCATCGAGTCCTTGGCAGGGACTCCAACTGTGGACGCGCCTCCTCCAACACAGGCGTCCACTGCTGAGGACACAGAGATGGTCGAGTCCCATGAGCAAGGGGACGAGGCCTCCGATGAAGACGACGCTCCTCACCAGGATGAGGATCATGAGGACGAGGAGGGAGACAGTGAAGAAGAAGACGCTGGTGATGAGGTTATTGTGAGCAACGGCAGCAAGCAGAAAAGGCTCAAGAAGATTCTGTCGCCGCTCCTCTTTACTGCTCAGTTTTTGGAAGAGAACCAGCGCACAGAGTTTTTGGAACTGCTTGAGTTCCAGGGTTGGACGCACTTGGGCGCTGAGGCCGCTGAAGTCGACCCCGAACAGGTTCTCCGCTTTTACTCAAAATTTGAGATATCTGAAGTAAAAGGGAAGCCTCAAGAGACGTTCGAGATTGATGGGGATGAGTACTCAATTGCTGAGGGTACCGTCCGAAATATGCTGGGTCTGCGTCCTTCTCCGCCTGATGCTCTGCACGACCTTCCCAACAAAAACTTCGGCCGTTTCTCCCACGAAGAGATCTTCAACCACATATTCAATGGGAGACAACCAGTTGCTAGGGATAGGGTTGCCCATTGTCTTTCCAAGACAGGCATCCTTGCGCATCATTTCATAGTGCGCATGGTCGTCCCCCGCCAAGAGAAGAAGTCGATCGTCCAAATCACTGATAGCATCTTACTGGATGCCTTCTTGCAACGCAAGCCCATCAACTTGCCGCGGGTTATCTTGGAGCACATGGGTAAGTGCACAAGAGGTAGCCACTCGCTTCCCTTCCCTTGCTTGGTCAAGCAGATCCTAAAGCAGAAACATCTCTATGCCCCCAAAGAAGAACAGTCCTTTGGCATTCACTGGGACGTTAGGCAAATCACCCTGCCCCAGTTGGAAAACTGAGATGTGATGAGCCGCTCCCCTCAGTGAAACGACAACTGGCCAAAGAGAAGAAAGAGGCTGAACGAAGAGCTAAGGCCGCTGCTGCTGCTGCTAAGAATGTGGAAGACGAACCTGAGGCTGAAAATTTGCAAGTAGTTGGGACGCCAGTTGAGGACGCTGACGCTGAAGAAGAGGAAGATGAACTTGATGGCATGAGCGTCCCTCATGAGGCTGAGAAGCATTCCCAGAAGTATTTGCTTGGAATGATGATCGAGAACCAATGCATGATGATTGATTACATCCAACAGGTTCATGACACTCTCCATCAACGCACTAAACTTCTGGAACGCAATAATGAGCTCCTTGCGCAGAACAACTATCTTCAGGAGCAGAATCTCAAAGCTCTCGGCAAGCGTCCACGCAAATGATCACCCTTCCCTTCCAACCCCTGCAAAAGTTTATCTGTTCTTTGTTTTTTTTGTTAAGACATTGGGACGATGTCCCCGTTTCGGAGCTTCTGTTGAATGTTTGTAATGATCGTACTCTCATTTCTTGAATGGCGTTCATTGCATTTGTGATTCATTCCGTCTAAGTGTTCCTTTCTTTAGTTATGATTTTGTGTATGCATGCTTATCAACTTGTTCTCCTTTTCGATGATGCCAAAAGGGGGAAGTATAGTTTTGCAGAGATGCGATTGTTTTTAAGTCGTCATAGAAAGCATGTGTTTAGGGGGAATTTTGGCCAAGTCCAAAGGAGGATAGTAGAAAATAAAAGAGGACGCACTTAAAAGAATGTGTTGCATGCCAACCTAAGCTAAAAGGAAAATCAAAGTGTAGTCTCTCATGCTAAAAGCTTTTCTTATGAGCATATTGTTTAAAGGAGTTTGTCATCATCAAAAAGGGGGAAATTGTTGGGACGATATTAAGGACGCCAGTCATTAATATCTAAACCAATAATAATCGTCCCTTGTTTTGATAATGACAAACTCAAAGGTATTTGATAAGTTGTCCAAGTGTTGATCTCAGGTGAGTCCAGTGGACGCATATGAGCGAAAAGGACAACAAGTGAACGAGAGTCCCTAACTCTATAGGGACGCATTTCATCAGAACTTCCAAAGCTGAACGCAATTGACGAAGTCCCTGCGCAGATAGGACGACGTCCTCATCAGAAAGGGACGCGCGCCAAAATACGGACGAAGTTCAAATTCAAATCAAGGCCGCCCCAACATGATTACATCATATTCGGCCGTAGTCCTCAGAAGGAAGCTTCCCTTGTCTGGGCACGTGTAGACAACTCCAAAGATGTCGCTTTCCCAGTAATGGTCCCCTATCCACACGGAGGCTTCCCAAGCGTCAACAGAGTTGACTTCCTCAAGATGCTCATCGCACCGTTGATGGAAGATCAAGGATTCTGCCAAGTATCAGAGGACGCTAGAGGACAAGAACCACTTCCGCTATAAATACCCCCCAAGGGGTATGCATAGCGGTGTGGACTTTGAAGACTTTCTCTCAAGCTCTCCCGAAGCATTCAAGTACAAGAACGAAGATCAAGAAGATCAAGTGAGCTTGAAGCAAGAGAAAGAAAGTCCAACCACATCAAATCCAAAACAAACCACAAAATAGTTAGAGTTGTAGTTTGTCTCTCACAACGGACCGTGAGAGACGTGAGTGATAGCTTCCTTATAGCTAAGAGAGTTAGGTTACTTGTTAGGTGGAAAGGAGAGTTACTGGTGAGGCTAAGGACGGACGCTTAGCTCAGTGAAGTGTAACGACTCGCCTAAGTTGTAAGGACTCTCTCTGAATAAGATAAGGACGGCTATTGAAAATCCTCCAGCGGAGGTAGAGGTTTACCCATAAGACTAGTTGGTCTTAGTGGGGTTCCTCTATAAATACTTGTGTCCATCATCTTATCTCGTTTCCTGTTAAGTATATTTTCCGATACACCTATGGACGCCCTTAACCCAGTTAAGGACGCCCATTCTAACAGACTTACGATCCAACAACTTTGCATTAACAAATTGGTTTTAGAGTTTAGATATGCTTGTATTAGGACGCTTCTCCTGGCCTGCGATAAAAAATTGGCCTTTCATTTTGCTAATTGTATCTTCATGTTTGATATGGCTTCATCAAAATTTTGGTTTTTAACTCTCCCTCGGACTATGGGAATCCCCAAGTATTTCTCTAGGTTGGCCGTTAGAGGTATGTTCACAAAGCTGGCAAGGGCGGTAGCCGTCGGTCGTGATATATTACTGGAGCATTGAAGAATACTCTTTTGAAAATTTATAACAAGGCCTATCTTGTGTGCAATGTCATCCAGGCTCGATTTAATAATTTCATGTTGTCATGAGAGGCATTGGCTAGAATCATTGTGTCATTTGCAAAACTTCCCACTCTGCGGGTGGGACTTGTGGCTTCCTTATTTAGAGATCTGGCTAGAAAATCCATAGTGATGATAAATATGAATGGCTTCAATGGGTCACCTTGTCTTATACCCCTCATTGGTTTGAAAATAGGTCCTGGCTCATCATTTACTAAAACAGAGAATGAGGTGGTGGTGATGCATGTCATGACCTAATTAATCTATTTTTGGTGAAAACCAAACTTGGTGAGAATTTATTTGATGAAATTTCATTCTATCTTGTGATAGGTTTTTTCCATGTCGAGCTTAAGCGTCATCCATCCTTATCAACCCTTCTTTTTTCGATGGAAGGAATGAAAAATTTCATGCGCTATTAGAATATTGTCCTGGATGAGACGTCCCTCAAGAAAGGCACCCTGTAGCAGGTGGATAATCTTAGGGAGGATAATTTGAAGTTTATTTGCAATAAGTTTAATGATAATTTTATAAATTGTGTTGTAGAGGCTTATCGGATGAAAGTGGTTTATATTTATGGGGTTCTCTACTTTCGGTGTTATAGCAATGAAAGTGTGATTGATTTCTCTCAATAGAAGGCTTAAGTGGAAAAAAGACTTGACTGCCAAGGAGACAAAAGTGGCAACCATATTCTAATATTTTTGAAAAACTCCGTTGGAAAGCTGTCAGGTCCCGGACTTTTGTTTTTTGCTAATTCGAAAACTGTTTTCTTTATCTCCTCTGGGGTCGGAGGTTGGCAAAGCATTTCATTATCCGTGTTTGTTACTAGTGTGGGGATGATGTCAAGATCCCGGAGCGTTGTTGTGTTAGTTTCGTCGTAGAAAAAGCGCATCTTGAGTTCATTTGTGATTTCTTCTATAATTTGGTCATGATCGTGTAAGGTAAGGTCCGCATGATTTTGGAAAGAGAGGATCCTTTTCTTGTAGCTCCTAATCCTGGCCATATTTTAAAAGTACCCGGTGTTTTTATTAGATAATTGCAGGTGCTTGACCTATCTCGTTATTTCCAATACAAGTGTTGGAAGTCCAACAGGCATTGATATTTGCTATTATGTTGCCTGAGCTTTTGGTGGATACTCTGTTTGCTTTAAGAGGTCATTTTAAAGTTTTGAAAGATAATACTCTGTTTGCTTTAGTGCTTAAAATTGTGTGAGAGCTTGGAACGGGCCTAGGCCTTTGAGTGTTTTTTTAATAGTCTTAGTTTCCTACAAAGACGAAACATATAAGATCCTTTAATTTTATAATGTCACACCTTTTGGATCATGGGTTCATAATCTGGTCTAGTAATCCACGCATTCTCAAAGCGAAAGGGGATATTTCGATGGCGCTTATCATTAATGAGACAGTGGTCTGAGGTTGTGAAGGGGTGGTGTTGGACTATTAGATTAGGGATCAAAGATGTTATCCGCATGGATTAGCACCCGATCCAATTTTTCATAGATGTTATCCTCGTGAGATGCCGATTTTCTCCATGTAAAAGGGAAACCGGAGGTTGTCGTATTGAGTAAGCCGAACTCTTCACAAAATCTAAAAGACGTTTAAATCTATTGAGGTAAAACTATATGACTTAATGGTTTTTTTTGACGGAAAGGTTTCAGAGGTGGTGTTTTACTAACGGAGAGTCTTTTACGGGTAGTTAAAAATAATTAGTCATATTCGGGGTGGTTAAGTGGAATGTGGCCTATCTTACGAGTAGGTTTAGGTGGTTGACTCTTATATATATATATAGATTAAAGTTCAATAGTGAACACATAAGTATTAGAGAACAAGTGAACAATTGTGGACCTTTGGATGATAATCAAATGGATGGCTCAGATTACACAATTTCAAATTTAAACCAATCCCTTAATTATAGGAAGTGATGATCGATTATAGGAATTTTGGAATTTCAAAATTAAACCACTTAATCATAGGAATTTTGGAAAAACCACTCTCTCTCACCCTCTCCTCTACCTCTCGTTCCAGATCTATAACCTGGACACCGTCGGCCACCAAGAACCCGACGACAACCCGCCCCTCGCTCGGCCTATCACTTCCTCGGCTCACCCACTCGATTTCATATATACATTCCTCAAGTTGTCATATACAATATACTATACATATATACATCTTATTCTGTAGGAATAGGTCACATAAACAATTTAGCCACAACAAATTTCGTACATACATTCCTTAGGTTGTTATATACAATATTGCTGTACATATATACATCTTGATCTGTAGAAATAGGTCACATAATTAAACAATCTAGCCTCAAGAAATTTCGTATATACATGCCTTAGGTTGTCATATACAATATTATTGTACATATATACATCTTGATCTGAAGAAATAAGTCACATAAACAATCGAAGCACAACAAATTCCGTATATACATTCCTCTGGTTGTCATATACACGATTATTGTACATATATACAATGATTGGCAACATGGTGGTTCGTGGTGTCTTTGGCGACGTGGTGGTTCCGACGGGGCCTTCCAGCGAATTGGTGATTCCGACGGCCGGCGCAATGGTGGTGCGATGTTGTCAGCGCAATGGTGGTGGCCGGGGAAGTGGTTACACCGGCGAAGTGGTTATATACAATATTACTGTACATATATACAATAATGCAATTAGTATCTAGCCGGAACAAATTTCGTATATACATCTCTCAGGTTGGCATATACAATGTTACCGTACATATATACATCCGTAGAAATAGGTCACGGAAGCAATCCAGCAACAACAAATTTTGTATATACATTCCTCAGGTTGCCATATGCAATATTACTATATAAATACATCTTGATCGGTTGAAATAGGTCACATAAAACAATTTACACATAAATTCACGACATATACTAAATCAAATCAATCATATACATAATGAAAAAATTATATACAAAATTACCCGATGTCATATTTATACGATTAATAATTGGCAACGTGGTGGGGGGCGAAACTCCGACGCGGTTTGACTGGGGGCTACGAGAGGCCGGCGGGAGGGGACCCGAACCTACGGACGAGCACCGGCGACGGGCGGAATCGGGAAGCGACCAACGTCGGGCATCAGATCTAGGGCGCAATCCGGGGGACGGGCGAAGCCCCGAATCTGGAGGGGGGATCCGGTCGGGCGGGGTGCAAGGCAGGTGGCGACGGGTGGTCGCCGGAAAACTCCCTGTAGTGGTGGCGCTAAGGCGAGAGGTTGAGCGGCGATGGAGGATATGCGTAATTCTCCGAATGATTTCTGGCAATGGAGGATCTGCGTTTTTATTTATATGCGTAATTTTTAGAATGACAATTTATTATTTGGGAAATTCCTCTTGGTACCCCCGAGGTTTCGGCTTTTCCTTTTGGTGTCCTACGAATTTTTTTTTCCTTTTGATGCCCCCGTAGTTTAGAAATAGTACTTTCCGTACCCAAAAGTTACTATATACCACTTTTCCATCCAAAAAATACATATTTCTGGTTAAAAGAAAAAGGTAAGCAAAAAAAACCTATTCTATTTCAATATTCCACCCAATTTACTGATTTACCTAAATGAAAAAAAAAGAGATTAAAACAATAGATTGAAGGAGAAACGAAGAACGAAGGAAGGAGAGCAGAACGAAGGACGACGGGGCGGCGAGGGCATCGACGGCAGCGGGCGACAACGGCAGCGGGGCGGGGACGACGACCGACGCACGGGATCCGGCTCCGTCGGCTGCCTCTTCGACGGTCCGTAGTCCGTACAACATCTGGAGTCCGACCTCGAGCGGTATGAGCAGGAGAGTCTGTTGTGCTACAGCTGGCCGCGGTCGTCGGTCCCTCCCGTGTAGCGCTCAGTTGTGGGGTGTTGTAGTGATGCGTTATTTCCGGGCAATTGTTCCAGATCTGGGAGGTATGTTGGGGTTTTGTTCATTCTTGGTATGATATCACCGATTAATTGGGATTGCCTTGGTGGGAAGCACATGTGTGGGATGTGTTTGTAGATTTTGGTAAAGGTATTTTATCTCTTTGTTTTTGGAGGAGGTCATGCGTATTCGTCCCCAACAGAAGCAGTAGTATTGATTTGAGAACTCAGATTGTGATTTCTTGTGATTGGCAGAAATGGGCAGAATTGGCACGCACGATCGACGACCGACAACGCTCGGAAAAATTGGAGGCGGTCGTCGGTTGTCGTCCCCGCCCCGCCGCCATTGTCGCCTGCCGCCGTCGATGCCCTCGCCGCCCCGTCGTCCTTCGTTCTTCCTTTCTCCTTCCCGCAATTGTTTTAATCTTTTTTTTTTCATTTAGGTAAATCAGTAAATTGGGTGAAATATTGAAATTGAATAGGTTTTTTTTTGTTTACCTTTTTTTTAAAACAGAAATATGTATTTTTTGGATGGAAAAGTGGTAGATAGTAACTTTTGGGTACGGAAAGGACTATTTCTAAACTACGGATGAGATTTGTTCACTTGTTCTCTATAGAAGGTTGTTCACTATAGAACCTACCTCTATAACATGTGAACCTACATCTAAAATACGTGAACATAAATATTTCACAAGTGAACGTACATCTAAAATACGTGAACATGATACTCAAATACGTGAACATTATACTCAAATATGTGAACGTAAAGGCTTGATTGTAATTAATAACCCCTTCATTTACAGTAATTAATTAACTAATTACTCAAAAGAAATCATTTTCTTAAGTTTAAAATGTTATCACAACAAAAAAAAAAGGTCCTTATGCACAGGAGACTAGTCAAGATGACACAGGAGAGCTTCCTGCTTATACTTGTCAAATGAGCTGATTTTCTTGATGTTATCCTTTAATACTCCTTCTAACTGATTTAAGGCCTCCAAAAGGTCGTAGAAGAACACATCAATTTGAGGACAAATGAATCAGGAAGAAACAAACAAGATCATGTTATTGCAAATGAATCAGGAATAACAACCGTTAGTAGGAACAATCATACATTGTGGGTCTAATCAGTGAATTCAGCAAAATGAAGGGGAGAGTGAGATTTGGAGACTTGAGTGGGTGATAGATTATTAGAAGGGCGATGGTATGACTGGACCGAGAGCAAAATGCAGATTGCTTAAACTAGAGTAACTCCCGTACCTTGTACAGGTTTCTCGAAAATATTCCTTTCGCTATATACATTTTTTTAGTCTTATATTTTTGTTTTGTAAAATTTGTTTTTTTTAGACATTTTACAGATTTTTTTACACATTTACCTCTTAGATTAATAAGTCGAACTAGTTTCTCAATCTCTTATAGTTGTAATCCAATAGTCCAAATTTCAATGCACATAACTAATGGTATTTTGGGATAAAAGAAAGTCAATTAAGATGTTTAACAAAGTCTGGAAGGGTGTGTGATTAATCTTCTTGTAGTATAATTGCATGGATCATGTGATTCCAATAGTTGGTGCTTAGTGGCTTGATAATAGCTTCAAAAACTTTTTTAGGGATATTTCATGAAGCACATATCAAAACTCTATAAGCAACTTAAGGGCTAGGCCCTCTTCTTTTGTTAAAAAATATATAAACCACGCCTTAACTTTGAAAGTCAATATACCGTCTCGACTTTAGAAGTCAATATACTAAACAAAGGTACCTACTTTAAGCAACAAAGTTAAATTAAGAAAAGACATAATCGATGTTAAAGAAATGAACTTGGTTGACTATGATGGATATCAACCTTGTTCTTCTACATAGATGGTCAAGATCACTGTCAACACCTCACTATTAAAAACCCACAAATATTTCAATACCGAAAAATCAGAAAATTTCTTTCAACAAAAAAAATCAGAAAATTGCCATTTTTTTAGGTGAAACACATCGATTTAATTTATTAGTGTAACACCCCAAAATTATCTCGGGAATGCTACACGCTAATGACCTTGGATTTCACACCCAAAGCCACCCAAGGCTTATACAGTAACACAACAATAAAAAGAATAATATCCAAAATTCACTCACAAACTTATATTGTCTTACAATCCAAAACAGTAAATGTGAATGATTAAAACGAAAGTGCGGAAATACTCGATAACAAACGATCCTTACAATAAAAGTATCTCATTTATTCTCAAATAAATTCAAGTGAAAATAACCTTGCAAGAAATGCTCCAAGTTTTCAACTCACTTTCTCTTGAGACTCCAACGGCTCGAATCCTGATGTGCCGCAACGTAAATACGGTTTACACCAGCCGACCATGCAAGGAAAGAAAACGGACGGTTAGTCTTTTGACAGACTAAGCAAATGGGTTTTAGAAAAACGGTTCTTATGGTTAGACTCCACTATTAGTATTGAATACCGAATGAAAGCCGGTCAATAATCTAATAATGAAGTATCCCCATCGAAGGTAAGAAAAGAAATATGCTCAGGAAGAAAGATAGGAGGCCACACGAGGTGGTTCCTTAAGAGAAGAATGCGATTGTTGGGAACTTATTATTCACACAAGTTTTTGAAAAACCTCCGTCGAGTGATTGGGTCTACGACCAACCTCACCGCACAATAATTGTACGAATTCAGATTGGAAAGCAGACTTGGTCAATCGGGAGTAAGAACGGTTTTCCAAGTTGTACTAACCGCCCTGGTTTATTAATTATGTGCATAGGCACTTATCTTACTTACTTCAGGTACATTCAAGTTGATAGCTTTTATAATAACAGATTCGACAATGGTCGAAATGAAACGAAGGAGATCTCAAGAATTTAATAAAGGCACTAGCTAGGTGCAATCACACCTCATATTCGGATGAGGCGGCACGGTCATGACCAGGCACTAGGGTATATGTCCATCCTAATGCAAATATTTTAAAGAGGTGTTGTTGGATCGTTAGTATGAAACGGGACGTCCTTTACTTGGGTAAAGGCGTCCTTGTGAGAGGCGTCCTTACTAAGTATTAAGGGCGTCCTTAGTTGTGCAGCGGAAATATGAAACTAAACAGGTGAACTTAACAAGTACGGAACACAATGATTTATAGAGGAACCACTCAAGACAAAGTAGTCCTTGAGTGTAAACCTCTACCTCCTTGGAGGATTTTGAATAGACTTTCCTTTCTTATTAAGCGTCCTTACAGTTGTACTGGCGAGTTCTTTACAGTTCTCTGGCACTTAGTGTACGTCCTAAGTCCTCTAGTAAAGGACTCCTCTAAGCCTACAACTTAAGCGAGCTTAATGTGCTAAAGGACTATATTCTCACGTCCTACAGTACTTCGTAGGACTTCTCTCTTTTTCTTTGGTTTTTTGGGTTACAAACAGTATTGTTTTTGGTTACAACTTTTCTCTCGATCAAACACTAAGTCTAGAGGAGTTCAAAGCTTGTTCTTTGTGTTCTTGATCGAGGTCGCTTTCTCTTTGATTCTCTGAATATTCAATGAAAGCGTTGGCGTCACAATAAATGCCTTGGGGCTATGTAATAGGATTTGGGAAAGGAGTCATTTCTCTGGGACAATCATGCCCTTCGTGGACGTGGCTACAGGATCTTCCTCCATGTGGTTTGACGGTGATGAGGGAAGCTTCTTGTATCCAGCTGTGATGGACTCTGCTATAGGATTGGCCTCCACGTGGTGATGAACTCTGCTACAGGATCGGTCTCCACGTGTCCCGGATGATCAAATGTTGTCGAGTGATGTCATCCTGTCGGCTGCTAAGTAAGGACGCTTCCGAGTGGAAGCTTGCGTTCCTACTTGCTCAAGTAGTCACTTGGCTGGTCCTTACTTCCTGATAGCTAGCGTCCCTTAACCTTAGGGACGTCCACACACTTGTTGTCCTTTTCGTCACTGGTGTTCCTGAACACCTGGACAAATTTATTAGAATCAAAGTGAGTTTGTCATATCAAAACTAAGGGACGGTTGTGTGGGCACACTATCAAGTACAAGGGCGTCCTTGATAGCGTCCCAACAGGTGTCCAGGGTCTAACCCACACCCCTAATACTACGCTAAGTGATCGGTCCGGGAATCGGAGGGTCTCACAATTTAAATTTATAAAACCGAACCTCACTTGTAGTAAAGAGGTAGGGTGTCGAACACACGGGAGTTTGTGCGTCGAGAGTACCCGAAAAGACTAAAAAGAGGAGAAAACAAAGACAAAACGAAGGAAAGCAAAAGAGATCTCCTCGGACCGACACAGGTCACTTCGGTCCGAGGGTGGATCGAGATTGAGTTGCACGGGACCGACGTGATACAAGTCGGGCCCGACGTACTGCGTAACTCGGTCTTGAACAATAAGTAGATCGGTCTTGGGTTTTTGGGTTCCACCCCCAACTAGACTTGGATATTCTTCCTCAATTCAACCAATAAGTGTTTGATTCTAGTGAGATCGAGGTTGCTCGCCCCGAATCTCTCCAATCTACACTTCGACCCAAGGGAGCTTTCACTCTCCTTCGATGTTAGGTCTAGTGATTTTGTTCGAGATTGCTCTCGCTTACTCTTACCAATCACAAGCCCTAAGCCCCTTGTTTTCACAAGAGAATTGAAGCTTAGTGTAGAGAGGATTCACAAATCAAGCACTCAAGGCTATGGAATTGGGGTTTTCTACCCAAATCTAGCTAGGGGATTCCCCCATAGCCCAAGACTATGGAATCTACTCCATATGGTAAGAGAAAAGCATAAACAAAATGGAAATCAAGCAAATCTCAATCAACATCATCCAATCAAACTCCAATTGCATTCAAATTCAAAGTGTCTACAAAATCCAAGTTCAAATCCACTAGATCAAAGCAAAACAAAGTACAAAACTCACAATTCCTCCTCTCTTCTCCACCGATCTCTCCTTCTCTTCCTTCTCCCTTCTTCTCCTTGCCCTCCAAGTCTTCCTTGAGCCTTTAGAGAGTGATTTAAGTGTGGTCTATCCAAACATGCCCTTAATGCTCTCTAATCACCTCTATTTATAGCCTCTCATGGATTGGGGACCAAGGAATCCCAATTTAGAAGGGGGCAAATGTGGAAAGTTGCTAAAAATATGCCTTGGGGGGCAATCCTCTCAATTGCGGACTTGGACCGACACGGGATGACATCGGGCCCGACGTTGGGAACGTCGGTCCTAGCTCTGGTTGCTCGATCTCGGGCCCGACTTGGTGTATCTCGATCCTGGGCCTTGATCCTTGTCTTCTTCCTTGGCTTCCTTTGGTTCCACTTCATTCTTGGTTTGGCTCTTGCATTCCTTGGCTTGGTTCCTTCATTAGCTCCTCGAAATTGTCCTCATTCTTGCCATTTTACCTACAAAAACACACAAACTCGCATAGTTTCCGACTCTTGAAGAAAACCGGGAGCTAAGCTAAAAGGGAAACAAAACTAACAAAGAAGAGATTGAAAAACACATATTTACAAGGAAATTAACTACTAAAACACCTCCAAAATGAGAGACATCAGAATACCCCATACTTAAACTTGCTTGTCCTCAAGCAATAATAATGCAAGCAAGACTGAAGCACAATCTTCAAGTAAAGCCTCTTATGAAAACACAATCAAGTACAAGTGATAGATATACTAGCAAGATTATGTCATCACACATGATCAAGCGTTCAAGGAAATAAAGTTTAATACAACAAAACCTCACTTTAGGTATGTGGAAATGTGTATCACTCATCATGTGTTTAGGCTTGACAATGAACACTCAAACTCAACAATCATGCAAGTAAAGGCTTTACTATTGAAGCTAATATCACCAATTCCTCCACCTAGAGATGCCTATTACAATGCACACAAAGAATATGAACTTGGCTCAATGGAGGTCCTCAAAGAGGTTCCATTCGGCCAGGTTGTAATGGGGCTTTTGGTATTTCTCAAGGTGGAAATTACTTTGGTCTTGTGGTGCTTACAATGGGGATTGAACTTTCTAATCTCTCACCAACTTCACCAAATTATTCCACTTTCAACTTCACACTCATCCAAAAGACTTTGATTTTTTTTTTCTTTTCTTTCAACCCACTTTTCACTTAACATTCCACTTGATCTTTGCACTACACTTTTTGTTGGATTTTTCACACTTTTTAACTAGGATCGACTTGCTCACTAACTCGGGCCCGATGTGCACTTTAACTCGGTCGGTACCCTTTTTCTACACTTAAGCATTTTGCTTTCAATCCACTACTTTTCCAACTTTTCTTTCTTTCTTCTCAACAAAGATGCACTACCCACTTGGTTTATAACTCCATTTCTTGCCCTTTCACCAAAGAGAATCTCAACTCTCCAAATATATTCCAAAACCTCTCTCTAAAGTCCAATCCCATAAGGGTCAAGTCATATAGGCTAGGAATCATATTTTTGAGGAGTTTCAAACAAAGGTCTAAGGCTAAAACGGGGCTACAAACAACGGTTTATCTTCAAGGTAGGATATGGAACATTTTGTGACTAAATGAAACAAAGTTCAAATCAATGTGACAAAGCATAGAACAAATCTCATATTGGTCTTGGAAAATAGATAAACACCTCAATAGCAAGTTTTACTAAGCATGCATGAGCTAATCACACAAGAAAATGAGGGATATGCAATATGAACAAACATCCCTAAAATGGCCAAAAATCATCTCACAAGGTTCACTCTAGCTTAGTTGCATCAAAACTTCATCCAAGAACTCATGTGCTCAATAAAAACATGCAAGACATCATATCACATTAAAAACAACATCCATTTAGAGGCTAAACTATCCAAAAATATGCAAAGGATTTTACATGCTCACATCATCATTAGCCTTCATATGGACATCTAAGATGGGAATTCCTAGTCCAAAAACAAAATCTTTTTGTTCTTTTTCAACACAATTTTTCGATTTTTATGCATTTTTGCAAAAATTTTCTCAAACAAAAACAAACTCATCCATTCATGCCATAAGATCCAATCATCATCCATTCATCATTCATGCCACTATCCAAAATGAAACATCCCTTAAACACACAAAACAAACACAAACAATCTACACATGGAACTAATGAGCTACTAACCCACCCCATACTTAAAATTTTGATGTCCCCATCAAAACTCAAAGGTAAAGAGAAGAGTAAAGAAGACTCACAATTCCTTATTTTTGCATGGCTTGTTTGAGGCTTAATTTGGAGGTTGGCCACGGCGTTGTCTCCAAAGTTCTTTACTCTTACCCATCTTAATTTGGAGCTTTCACATTTGGAAGGAGATCATGCCTTCACCCTCGGGTCCCTCATATGTGCACTTGAATGTCGCCATGAACTCGGACGTCAAGGCGGGGAAATGAGTGTTGTTCCACCGTAGCAACACATTGAGCCCAATGTTGTTATAGCACCGAGTAAGAGCCTCATCCATGCACATCTTTTGAATTGACTCCCAATCTAACCACCGGGTGTGGTGAGATAGACCCATGAGACGCTCATACTCTCTAGCATCATCCTCATCCTCAATACGTACATCATCCATCCTTTGGACTCTCTTGGACGACTTCTTGGACTTCTTGGTGGCTTTCTCCATCCTTGAAGAAGATGCTCGGGTAGACATGGTACCTATACACAATCAAAACCAAAGAACTCCAAGATAAAATCTATACAACCACAACAAAATCACAAACTTCCATCACAAACAACTCATCATACAAAGAGATGACCACAAGGGTGGTCGATCTCGACCCTAGGGGGGTCGATCCTGAGATACACACGTGAATACTCACTCATCATGCAAAGAGATAACCCCATACTTGCACTTGACACACTCAATCCACAAAATTCAATCATGCATGGACTAAGATTCACATATTAATGGTCAAGCCTCAAATCATATCATGAATAGCATGCTATAACCAACATTCAAGCTCATGAAATCCTAAATCCACACAAAAGAAGCTCGAAAAGCATCGGACCGACATGCAAAAGATGACGGGCCCGAGGTTGGGGACCTCGGTCCGAGTTGCTGGACCGACATTGAACATCGGTCCCGAGGTACCCAGTACCTCGGACCGAGTCATTTCCGACTTCTCATCCTAGATTCATCCATAAATCACACTATCATGCTCCTAAAATCCAAAATCAACCATCAATCATCATCAATCGAAGTTCTAAGTGGGATTTAGCAACAATTTAGCACAAATTTCACAAAACATGCAAATCACCATGGATGCTCAAGGTTCAAGCTCACTCAATCATGTCATATCTCAAATCTAGCAATGAAAGCATGAAATTCACAAGGAATCAAGTAGAGATTGAGATTCACATACCAAATATGAAGAAAACAAGAACTCTTAGTATAGAACTCAAATTTCCTTTTCTAGTCTAGAAAAAGGATGTAGATCTATGGGATTTGGGTGGGATTTTTGGCTTTTGGTTCAATGCTTGAGGATGCTAGGGGTTGGATCGAGATCTTGTGGTGAGGTAGCTTGAGGATCGAGTATGGTGGGGGAGATGGGATCGATTTGGGAGTTTTGAGAGAATTGGGTATTTTGGGAAGGTAGTTATGGAGGTGATGATGTTAGGTAAGGGAAAGGGGGCTTAAATGGGGTAGAAGACAAAGGTAGGTCAGAAGGGCAAAGTAGGAATTTCCACCAAAGTCAAGGTTAAGGCATTCGGCAAGCTTGGACCGAAGTTGTGCACCTCGGGCCCGAGGTACTGGGTACCTCGGTCCTACCCGTTTTGGCTTCCTAAAATTCCCACGACTTGGTTACTTCTACCCACAAGTCATTACATCATTTCCACAAATACCACACATGCTAATGAAGCTCATATAACACACATTTCCACAAAATACAAGCTAGAGAAGAGATTAGGACTAATCTAAGCTAAGGCAAAAAGAAACAAGCTAGAAACTACGAAAATGAATCTACTAAACCCAGGTTGCCTCCCGAGGAGCGCTTCTTTTATTTCACTAGCTTGACGTCTAACCTCTACCCTTCAAGGAGGGTGAAAAACGGTGAATTGATCCTCCTTGCCATATGCTTCTCCACAATCCTCATAACCAAAGTGCCACCATTTGTGTTTGATGAAAGTGTGGCATCCAAATCCTCCATTATCCTCCTCCTCCAAAGTGTAGTTTGGCATCTCCTCATCTTGCATTTTCTCAACTTGCTCTTCATCACCTACACCACAAAAGTCTAAAGAATTTCTAGGGGACTCTATGACATTATAACTCAACTCATCTTGCAAATCATCAAAGCAAAGATAATCATCTCCTAGATCCTCTTTCAAATCACTTAAACAAATGTAAGAATCTCCCACATCAAAAGGATATAGATTAGGATACTCTTCATGATTTGGTGGGATATCTCCATCTCTTGTCTCTTCATGGATTTGAACATCGACCATATCATGGTCTCTCAATGGTGCTTCCTCCAACTTTTCCCTCTTGCACTTGGCATTTTCCTCTAGCTTTAAGATTGCCAATGCGTCCGGTTCATTTAGTGCCTTGTTGAAATGGAACTCCACTTTTTCCTCGCCAATCTCGAAGGTGACTTTCCCATTCCTCACGTCAAACTTGGCACCCGCCGTAGCTAGAAACGGCCTTCCGAGAATAATGGGCACCATAGGATCTTCCTTGATATCTAAGATCACGAAATCATCTGGCACAAAATATCGTCCAACTCGAACCGGGACGTCATCAAGAATTCCGGTGGCTTTTGTTGATGAACCATCGGCCATGGTAAGACTCATATCGACCGGCTCCATATCTCCAAGGTTAGCCCTTCTCCATATGCTCATGGGCATAACCAAAATACTTGCTCCCAAATCACAAAGAGCTTTGAATTGTTGAGAACCAATCCCTACGGTGATGGCAAATCTTCCGGGATCACCGAGCTTTTGAGGTAGCTCCAATATCTTCACCTCGTCTTGCATCTCAACAATCGACCTCTTCTTGCTCAAGATGTCCTTTAAGAACTTAGCATAAGATGGCATTTCAGTTAGAGCATCGGTGAAAGGAATGGTGATGTTCAAGCCTTGCAAAAGTTTCAAGAACCGCTTGAACTTGCCCTCAACAATCTCATTGGGCTTCTTCATAGGATATGGAAGAGTAGTGCCTTGTTTCTTGCTTGGATCAACCTCCTTGGATTGATCTTTCGCAACAACTCCACCCTGGACCGACGTTGGAAGTACCTCGGGACCGACTTCAGGGACATCGGTCCCAGGGCAAAGATCTTCCGGGCACGTCGGGCCGACTTCAGGGCAAGTCGGGCCCGAGTTGGGATCATCCTCGGTCCTCTCCAGGGGGCTTCCTCCATTCACCGGTTCGACATCTGGGTACGTCGGGCCCGAGTTGCTGGGAACCTCGGTCCGACTCTCTTCTTTTGATCTTGGAACTTGTGGCTCGGACAAACTCCGTCCACTCCTTAATCCTATGGCTCGAACTTCGTTTTGTTGTTGTGGGGCACGGGGATTCTCCTCGGGTCGGCCCGGGAGTCTCCCTTCTTCTCTTGGAAGTTGATTCGCCATGTGAACAAATTGGTTGTCCACTTGCCTTCTCCACACACCAAACTCTTTGAATTGAGCACCCATTTCATCAACTCTTCTCTCCACATTGATGAATTGATTCTTCAAGTCCTTGAACTCGCCTCTCATCTCTTGTGCCCATTGTGGAGTTTGCTCATAGAATCTCGGAGGTCGGTATGGTGGTGGTTGGGCCCTTGGCTCGTTTTGGTTGAAGTTGTTGTTGTAGCCACTAGCTTGCCCTTGGTTCCACCTTCCTCCATTGTTGTTGAAGTTGGTTCTTCCTCCGAAGTTCCTTTGAACATAGTTGGCCTCTTCAATTTGCTCGGCCAATCGGACTTGGCGCTCGTTTGGGCACTCTTGGGCTCCATGCTTCAAAGAACCACACTCTTCACATGCTCTTGTGGTTTGTTGGGCATAACTCATCTTCCTCCTCATTTTGTTCAACTCATCCTCCAAGAATTGGATCTTCACGTCTTTGTCCACCTCTTCACTTTTGGGATCGTAGAGCTTCTTCGGACCTTCTCCATGGACTCTTGCTTCCTTGCTCACATTGCTAGTACCATACTCATAGTCCGAGAGTTTGTCCAACAACTCCCATGCTTGCTCCGGGGGCAAGTCAATGAACCCACAATCGGTATGGAGGTTCAATTTATCCTTCGTGGCGGTGTTGATCCCTTGGAAGAAGATGTCTTGAAGGACATAAGGTTGTTGCCCATGTGTTGGACACGCCCTTAACATCTCCTTGAACCTATCCCACGCCTCGAAGAGTGGCTCGTGAGCTCCTTGTTGAAAACTTGCAATCTTCCTTCTAAGCTCCATCGTCTTGGTGGGCGGGAAGAACTTCATCAAGAATGCTTCATTTAGGGCCCTCCATGATGTGATGGATCGAGGTGTTTGACTCTCTAACCAATGCAAAGCTTTGCCTCCCAAAGACCACTTGAAGGCTTTGAGTAGCACATACTCAAGTGTCTCATCATCCGTGGAAATGGTCTCACAAAGGTCTTTGAATTGCTTCACATGCTCGATCGGACACTCATTCGGCCTTCCTTGGAATTGCTCTCTCTTGATGAGTGAGATAAATTGAGTTTTTATCTCAAAATTCCTTGACACCTCCGGCAAGACAATGGCCGGCTCCGGGACCTTCAACTCCGGATGCATGTATTGTCTAGCATTCCGGGGTTGAGTGTTAATTTGGGCTTCCAACCTTATCCTTTGCTCCCTCTCTCTACGGGCCTCGGCATCTCGGTTTGCCATCTCAATTTGCATTCGAGCCATGTCGGCTCTCATCCTCTCAAACTCCTCATCTCGGGCTTGGTCCGCCATCCTCTTCTTCTTGCGGGCTTGCCTTAGAATACTCTCCGGGTCACACACAAAGTCGAACTCAAGAGTTCCTCGGACGGAACTAGCTCGCATGCACCTATAACCAAAGACACAAACAAAACCGAATCAAAACAAACAAGGGGTTTGGGCTAGTCCCTCACCCAAATCACTACCAAAAAGCAAAGACTCAACAAAGAGGGTACCTCGAACAAGTAGAACTCCCCGGCAACGGCGCCAAAATTCTGATCGGTCCGGGAATCGGAGGGTCTCACAATTTAAATTTATAAAACCGAACCTCACTTGTAGTAAAGGGGTAGGGTGTCGAACACACGGGAGTTCGTGCGTCGAGAGTACCCGAAAAGACTAAAAAGAGGAGAAAACAAAGACAAAACGAAGGAAAGCAAAAGAGATCTCCTCGGACCGACACAGGTCACTTCGGTCCGAGGGTGGATCGAGGTTGAGTTGCACGGGACCGACGTGATACAAGTCGGGCCCGACGTACTGCGTAACTCGGTCTTGAACAATAAGTAGATCGGTCTTGGGTTTTTGGGTTCCACCCCCAACTAGACTTGGATATTCTTCCTCAATTCAACCAATAAGTGTTTGATTCTAGTGAGATCGAGGTTGCTCGCCCCGAATCTCTCCAATCTACACTTCGACCCAAGGGAGCTTTCACTCTCCTTCGATGTTAGGTCTAGTGATTTTGTTCGAGATTGCTCTCGCTTACTCTTACCAATCACAAGCCCTAAGCCCCTTGTTTTCACAAGAGAATTGAAGCTTAGTGTAGAGAGGATTCACAAATCAAGCACTCAAGGCTATGGAATTGGGGTTTTCTACCCAAATCTAGCTAGGGGATTCTCCCATAGCCCAAGACTATGGAATCTACTCCATATGGTAAGAGAAAAGCATAAACAAAATGGAAATCAAGCAAATCTCAATCAACATCATCCAATCAAACTCCAATTGCATTCAAATTCAAAGTGTCTACAAAATCCAAGTTCAAATCCACTAGATCAAAGCAAAACAAAGTACAAAACTCACAATTCCTCCTCTCTTCTCCACCGATCTCTCCTTCTCTTCCTTCTCCCTTCTTCTCCTTGCCCTCCAAGTCTTCCTTGAGCCTTTAGAGAGTGATTTAAGTGTGGTCTATCCAAACATGCCCTTAATGCTCTCTAATCACCTCTATTTATAGCCTCTCATGGATTGGGGACCAAGGAATCCCAATTTAGAAGGGGGCAAATGTGGAAAGTTGCTAAAAATATGCCTTGGGGGGCAATCCTCTCAATTGCGGACTTGGACCGACACGGGATGACATCGGGCCCGACGTTGGGAACGTCGGTCCTAGCTCTGGTTGCTCGATCTCGGGCCCGACTTGGTGTATCTCGATCCTGGGCCTTGATCCTTGTCTTCTTCCTTGGCTTCCTTTGGTTCCACTTCATTCTTGGTTTGGCTCTTGCATTCCTTGGCTTGGTTCCTTCATTAGCTCCTCGAAATTGTCCTCATTCTTGCCATTTTACCTACAAAAACACACAAACTCGCATAGTTTCCGACTCTTGAAGAAAACCGGGAGCTAAGCTAAAAGGGAAACAAAACTAACAAAGAAGAGATTGAAAAACACATATTTACAAGGAAATTAACTACTAAAACACCTCCAAAATGAGAGACATCAGAATACCCCATACTTAAACTTGCTTGTCCTCAAGCAATAATAATGCAAGCAAGACTGAAGCACAATCTTCAAGTAAAGCCTCTTATGAAAACACAATCAAGTACAAGTGATAGATATACTAGCAAGATTATGTCATCACACATGATCAAGCGTTCAAGGAAATAAAGTTTAATACAACAAAACCTCACTTTAGGTATGTGGAAATGTGTATCACTCATCATGTGTTTAGGCTTGACAATGAACACTCAAACTCAACAATCATGCAAGTAAAGGCTTTACTATTGAAGCTAATATCACCAATTCCTCCACCTAGAGATGCCTATTACAATGCACACAAAGAATATGAACTTGGCTCAATGGAGGTCCTCAAAGAGGTTCCATTCGGCCAGGTTGTAATGGGGCTTTTGGTATTTCTCAAGGTGGAAATTACTTTGGTCTTGTGGTGCTTACAATGGGGATTGAACTTTCTAATCTCTCACCAACTTCACCAAATTATTCCACTTTCAACTTCACACTCATCCAAAAGACTTTGATTTTTTTTTTCTTTTCTTTCAACCCACTTTTCACTTAACATTCCACTTGATCTTTGCACTACACTTTTTGTTGGATTTTTCACACTTTTTAACTAGGATCGACTTGCTCACTAACTCGGGCCCGATGTGCACTTTAACTCGGTCGGTACCCTTTTTCTACACTTAAGCATTTTGCTTTCAATCCACTACTTTTCCAACTTTTCTTTCTTTCTTCTCAACAAAGATGCACTACCCACTTGGTTTATAACTCCATTTCTTGCCCTTTCACCAAAGAGAATCTCAACTCTCCAAATATATTCCAAAACCTCTCTCTAAAGTCCAATCCCATAAGGGTCAAGTCATATAGGCTAGGAATCATATTTTTGAGGAGTTTCAAACAAAGGTCTAAGGCTAAAACGGGGCTACAAACAACGGTTTATCTTCAAGGTAGGATATGGAACATTTTGTGACTAAATGAAACAAAGTTCAAATCAATGTGACAAAGCATAGAACAAATCTCATATTGGTCTTGGAAAATAGATAAACACCTCAATAGCAAGTTTTACTAAGCATGCATGAGCTAATCACACAAGAAAATGAGGGATATGCAATATGAACAAACATCCCTAAAATGGCCAAAAATCATCTCACAAGGTTCACTCTAGCTTAGTTGCATCAAAACTTCATCCAAGAACTCATGTGCTCAATAAAAACATGCAAGACATCATATCACATTAAAAACAACATCCATTTAGAGGCTAAACTATCCAAAAATATGCAAAGGATTTTACATGCTCACATCATCATTAGCCTTCATATGGACATCTAAGATGGGAATTCCTAGTCCAAAAACAAAATCTTTTTGTTCTTTTTCAACACAATTTTTCGATTTTTATGCATTTTTGCAAAAATTTTCTCAAACAAAAACAAACTCATCCATTCATGCCATAAGATCCAATCATCATCCATTCATCATTCATGCCACTATCCAAAATGAAACATCCCTTAAACACACAAAACAAACACAAACAATCTACACATGGAACTAATGAGCTACTAACCCACCCCATACTTAAAATTTTGATGTCCCCATCAAAACTCAAAGGTAAAGAGAAGAGTAAAGAAGACTCACAATTCCTTATTTTTGCATGGCTTGTTTGAGGCTTAATTTGGAGGTTGGCCACGGCGTTGTCTCCAAAGTTCTTTACTCTTACCCATCTTAATTTGGAGCTTTCACATTTGGAAGGAGATCATGCCTTCACCCTCGGGTCCCTCATATGTGCACTTGAATGTCGCCATGAACTCGGACGTCAAGGCGGGGAAATGAGTGTTGTTCCACCGTAGCAACACATTGAGCCCAATGTTGTTATAGCACCGAGTAAGAGCCTCATCCATGCACATCTTTTGAATTGACTCCCAATCTAACCACCGGGTGTGGTGAGATAGACCCATGAGACGCTCATACTCTCTAGCATCATCCTCATCCTCAATACGTACATCATCCATCCTTTGGACTCTCTTGGACGACTTCTTGGACTTCTTGGTGGCTTTCTCCATCCTTGAAGAAGATGCTCGGGTAGACATGGTACCTATACACAATCAAAACCAAAGAACTCCAAGATAAAATCTATACAACCACAACAAAATCACAAACTTCCATCACAAACAACTCATCATACAAAGAGATGACCACAAGGGTGGTCGATCTCGACCCTAGGGGGGTCGATCCTGAGATACACACGTGAATACTCACTCATCATGCAAAGAGATAACCCCATACTTGCACTTGACACACTCAATCCACAAAATTCAATCATGCATGGACTAAGATTCACATATTAATGGTCAAGCCTCAAATCATATCATGAATAGCATGCTATAACCAACATTCAAGCTCATGAAATCCTAAATCCACACAAAAGAAGCTCGAAAAGCATCGGACCGACATGCAAAAGATGACGGGCCCGAGGTTGGGGACCTCGGTCCGAGTTGCTGGACCGACATTGAACATCGGTCCCGAGGTACCCAGTACCTCGGACCGAGTCATTTCCGACTTCTCATCCTAGATTCATCCATAAATCACACTATCATGCTCCTAAAATCCAAAATCAACCATCAATCATCATCAATCGAAGTTCTAAGTGGGATTTAGCAACAATTTAGCACAAATTTCACAAAACATGCAAATCACCATGGATGCTCAAGGTTCAAGCTCACTCAATCATGTCATATCTCAAATCTAGCAATGAAAGCATGAAATTCACAAGGAATCAAGTAGAGATTGAGATTCACATACCAAATATGAAGAAAACAAGAACTCTTAGTATAGAACTCAAATTTCCTTTTCTAGTCTAGAAAAAGGATGTAGATCTATGGGATTTGGGTGGGATTTTTGGCTTTTGGTTCAATGCTTGAGGATGCTAGGGGTTGGATCGAGATCTTGTGGTGAGGTAGCTTGAGGATCGAGTATGGTGGGGGAGATGGGATCGATTTGGGAGTTTTGAGAGAATTGGGTATTTTGGGAAGGTAGTTATGGAGGTGATGATGTTAGGTAAGGGAAAGGGGGCTTAAATGGGGTAGAAGACAAAGGTAGGTCAGAAGGGCAAAGTAGGAATTTCCACCAAAGTCAAGGTTAAGGCATTCGGCAAGCTTGGACCGAAGTTGTGCACCTCGGGCCCGAGGTACTGGGTACCTCGGTCCTACCCGTTTTGGCTTCCTAAAATTCCCACGACTTGGTTACTTCTACCCACAAGTCATTACATCATTTCCACAAATACCACACATGCTAATGAAGCTCATATAACACACATTTCCACAAAATACAAGCTAGAGAAGAGATTAGGACTAATCTAAGCTAAGGCAAAAAGAAACAAGCTAGAAACTACGAAAATGAATCTACTAAACCCAGGTTGCCTCCCGAGGAGCGCTTCTTTTATTTCACTAGCTTGACGTCTAACCTCTACCCTTCAAGGAGGGTGAAAAACGGTGAATTGATCCTCCTTGCCATATGCTTCTCCACAATCCTCATAACCAAAGTGCCACCATTTGTGTTTGATGAAAGTGTGGCATCCAAATCCTCCATTATCCTCCTCCTCCAAAGTGTAGTTTGGCATCTCCTCATCTTGCATTTTCTCAACTTGCTCTTCATCACCTACACCACAAAAGTCTAAAGAATTTCTAGGGGACTCTATGACATTATAACTCAACTCATCTTGCAAATCATCAAAGCAAAGATAATCATCTCCTAGATCCTCTTTCAAATCACTTAAACAAATGTAAGAATCTCCCACATCAAAAGGATATAGATTAGGATACTCTTCATGATTTGGTGGGATATCTCCATCTCTTGTCTCTTCATGGATTTGAACATCGACCATATCATGGTCTCTCAATGGTGCTTCCTCCAACTTTTCCCTCTTGCACTTGGCATTTTCCTCTAGCTTTAAGATTGCCAATGCGTCCGGTTCATTTAGTGCCTTGTTGAAATGGAACTCCACTTTTTCCTCGCCAATCTCGAAGGTGACTTTCCCATTCCTCACGTCAAACTTGGCACCCGCCGTAGCTAGAAACGGCCTTCCGAGAATAATGGGCACCATAGGATCTTCCTTGATATCTAAGATCACGAAATCATCTGGCACAAAATATCGTCCAACTCGAACCGGGACGTCATCAAGAATTCCGGTGGCTTTTGTTGATGAACCATCGGCCATGGTAAGACTCATATCGACCGGCTCCATATCTCCAAGGTTAGCCCTTCTCCATATGCTCATGGGCATAACCAAAATACTTGCTCCCAAATCACAAAGAGCTTTGAATTGTTGAGAACCAATCCCTACGGTGATGGCAAATCTTCCGGGATCACCGAGCTTTTGAGGTAGCTCCAATATCTTCACCTCGTCTTGCATCTCAACAATCGACCTCTTCTTGCTCAAGATGTCCTTTAAGAACTTAGCATAAGATGGCATTTCAGTTAGAGCATCGGTGAAAGGAATGGTGATGTTCAAGCCTTGCAAAAGTTTCAAGAACCGCTTGAACTTGCCCTCAACAATCTCATTGGGCTTCTTCATAGGATATGGAAGAGTAGTGCCTTGTTTCTTGCTTGGATCAACCTCCTTGGATTGATCTTTCGCAACAACTCCACCCTGGACCGACGTTGGAAGTACCTCGGGACCGACTTCAGGGACATCGGTCCCAGGGCAAAGATCTTCCGGGCACGTCGGGCCGACTTCAGGGCAAGTCGGGCCCGAGTTGGGATCATCCTCGGTCCTCTCCAGGGGGCTTCCTCCATTCACCGGTTCGACATCTGGGTACGTCGGGCCCGAGTTGCTGGGAACCTCGGTCCGACTCTCTTCTTTTGATCTTGGAACTTGTGGCTCGGACAAACTCCGTCCACTCCTTAATCCTATGGCTCGAACTTCGTTTTGTTGTTGTGGGGCACGGGGATTCTCCTCGGGTCGGCCCGGGAGTCTCCCTTCTTCTCTTGGAAGTTGATTCGCCATGTGAACAAATTGGTTGTCCACTTGCCTTCTCCACACACCAAACTCTTTGAATTGAGCACCCATTTCATCAACTCTTCTCTCCACATTGATGAATTGATTCTTCAAGTCCTTGAACTCGCCTCTCATCTCTTGTGCCCATTGTGGAGTTTGCTCATAGAATCTCGGAGGTCGGTATGGTGGTGGTTGGGCCCTTGGCTCGTTTTGGTTGAAGTTGTTGTTGTAGCCACTAGCTTGCCCTTGGTTCCACCTTCCTCCATTGTTGTTGAAGTTGGTTCTTCCTCCGAAGTTCCTTTGAACATAGTTGGCCTCTTCAATTTGCTCGGCCAATCGGACTTGGCGCTCGTTTGGGCACTCTTGGGCTCCATGCTTCAAAGAACCACACTCTTCACATGCTCTTGTGGTTTGTTGGGCATAACTCATCTTCCTCCTCATTTTGTTCAACTCATCCTCCAAGAATTGGATCTTCACGTCTTTGTCCACCTCTTCACTTTTGGGATCGTAGAGCTTCTTCGGACCTTCTCCATGGACTCTTGCTTCCTTGCTCACATTGCTAGTACCATACTCATAGTCCGAGAGTTTGTCCAACAACTCCCATGCTTGCTCCGGGGGCAAGTCAATGAACCCACAATCGGTATGGAGGTTCAATTTATCCGTCGTGGCGGTGTTGATCCCTTGGAAGAAGATGTCTTGAAGGACATAAGGTTGTTGCCCATGTGTTGGACACGCCCTTAACATCTCCTTGAACCTATCCCACGCCTCGAAGAGTGGCTCGTGAGCTCCTTGTTGAAAACTTGCAATCTTCCTTCTAAGCTCCATCGTCTTGGTGGGCGGGAAGAACTTCATCAAGAATGCTTCATTTAGGGCCCTCCATGATGTGATGGATCGAGGTGTTTGACTCTCTAACCAATGCAAAGCTTTGCCTCCCAAAGACCACTTGAAGGCTTTGAGTAGCACATACTCAAGTGTCTCATCATCCGTGGAAATGGTCTCACAAAGGTCTTTGAATTGCTTCACATGCTCGATCGGACACTCATTCGGCCTTCCTTGGAATTGCTCTCTCTTGATGAGTGAGATAAATTGAGTTTTTATCTCAAAATTCCTTGACACCTCCGGCAAGACAATGGCCGGCTCCGGGACCTTCAACTCCGGATGCATGTATTGTCTAGCATTCCGGGGTTGAGTGTTAATTTGGGCTTCCAACCTTATCCTTTGCTCCCTCTCTCTACGGGCCTCGGCATCTCGGTTTGCCATCTCAATTTGCATTCGAGCCATGTCGGCTCTCATCCTCTCAAACTCCTCATCTCGGGCTTGGTCCGCCATCCTCTTCTTCTTGCGGGCTTGCCTTAGAATACTCTCCGGGTCACACACAAAGTCGAACTCAAGAGTTCCTCGGACGGAACTAGCTCGCATGCACCTATAACCAAAGACACAAACAAAACCGAATCAAAACAAACAAGGGGTTTGGGCTAGTCCCTCACCCAAATCACTACCAAAAAGCAAAGACTCAACAAAGAGGGTACCTCGAACAAGTAGAACTCCCCGGCAACGGCGCCAAAATTCTGATCGGTCCGGGAATCGGAGGGTCTCACAATTTAAATTTATAAAACCGAACCTCACTTGTAGTAAAGGGGTAGGGTGTCGAACACACGGGAGTTCGTGCGTCGAGAGTACCCGAAAAGACTAAAAAGAGGAGAAAACAAAGACAAAACGAAGGAAAGCAAAAGAGATCTCCTCGGACCGACACAGGTCACTTCGGTCCGAGGGTGGATCGAGGTTGAGTTGCACGGGACCGACGTGATACAAGTCGGGCCCGACGTACTGCGTAACTCGGTCTTGAACAATAAGTAGATCGGTCTTGGGTTTTTGGGTTCCACCCCCAACTAGACTTGGATATTCTTCCTCAATTCAACCAATAAGTGTTTGATTCTAGTGAGATCGAGGTTGCTCGCCCCGAATCTCTCCAATCTACACTTCGACCCAAGGGAGCTTTCACTCTCCTTCGATGTTAGGTCTAGTGATTTTGTTCGAGATTGCTCTCGCTTACTCTTACCAATCACAAGCCCTAAGCCCCTTGTTTTCACAAGAGAATTGAAGCTTAGTGTAGAGAGGATTCACAAATCAAGCACTCAAGGCTATGGAATTGGGGTTTTCTACCCAAATCTAGCTAGGGGATTCCCCCATAGCCCAAGACTATGGAATCTACTCCATATGGTAAGAGAAAAGCATAAACAAAATGGAAATCAAGCAAATCTCAATCAACATCATCCAATCAAACTCCAATTGCATTCAAATTCAAAGTGTCTACAAAATCCAAGTTCAAATCCACTAGATCAAAGCAAAACAAAGTACAAAACTCACAATTCCTCCTCTCTTCTCCACCGATCTCTCCTTCTCTTCCTTCTCCCTTCTTCTCCTTGCCCTCCAAGTCTTCCTTGAGCCTTTAGAGAGTGATTTAAGTGTGGTCTATCCAAACATGCCCTTAATGCTCTCTAATCACCTCTATTTATAGCCTCTCATGGATTGGGGACCAAGGAATCCCAATTTAGAAGGGGGCAAATGTGGAAAGTTGCTAAAAATATGCCTTGGGGGGCAATCCTCTCAATTGCGGACTTGGACCGACACGGGATGACATCGGGCCCGACGTTGGGAACGTCGGTCCTAGCTCTGGTTGCTCGATCTCGGGCCCGACTTGGTGTATCTCGATCCTGGGCCTTGATCCTTGTCTTCTTCCTTGGCTTCCTTTGGTTCCACTTCATTCTTGGTTTGGCTCTTGCATTCCTTGGCTTGGTTCCTTCATTAGCTCCTCGAAATTGTCCTCATTCTTGCCATTTTACCTACAAAAACACACAAACTCGCATAGTTTCCGACTCTTGAAGAAAACCGGGAACTAAGCTAAAAGGGAAACAAAACTAACAAAGAAGAGATTGAAAAACACATATTTACAAGGAAATTAACTACTAAAACACCTCGAAAATGAGAGACATCACTAAGTCCACATGAAGTCTCAATGGAGACGAAACACATAAGGCCACAACATCGAGACCTAAGTCCAAGTTCTAGCGCAGTCTAGCAATATATACATCCTACATATATAATAAGGTCGTTAATATTGCTGTAACAGTTTGAAGATGGTGGTGCAAGGAGTACTCCGGAGGTGACGGCGTTGAGTTTGGTGGACTAACGGCCGAGATATTGGTTCGCGAAGTGGGCGTCGGGCTCAGTTTTCGCTGAATGGTTCGGTTACTTTGTTTGGGATTTTCGGCCAACTGGATGAGGTGGTTGTGGAATAAGGTTAGAGGGCTTTTATAGAGGGGCACGAGAGGGTTCTAGGGATGCTCTCAATTCTGATTTCCGCTTAGGGTTTTGGGAGATATTGGGCTCCGAATCGGGGGCGGTATTCTAGGGTTTGATTTGAAAGTGGTAAGAGATCTTGATCATATTTGACATGAATAATGTAAGGGATTCGTATGGGAATGATGATAATATGATATCTTCATCTTTCCTTGAGGGTTAAGCTACGATTTTGGGGGAAAGATCTTGATCAAATCGGGTAAGATAAGACATGGTGTTTGAAGGAAGGAAAGAAGAAGAAGATAGAAGGGATTGTGGCTGCTAACCCCCTTTTTAATGTTATTTACAAAATTGGCCCAAACTTTTAAATTGTGATAAATATGTCCTTTCCCATAATAATTACATCGAAAACAAATTTCTTATTTTAGATAATTTATTTCCTTTTCCTTACATATGCATGTAAGTATGTTTATAAATTTCATTCATTATTTTCTTCATTTTATTTTCATTTAAGAAAAAGGTTCTTTCTTTCTTTTTTAATATAATATCATTTTAAAACAACATTATTGTATTCTTTTATTATACTTTAATAAGATCCAAACATAGAGATACTCTCTTAATTTTAGTGAAAGCTCACCTCCCATTTTATTATTTTAATATACTCATTTTAATTTAATATAGTTTATTAGTTTTATCTTCAAAGGATGTTTCATATAGTTTTATCTTAATGCTTTGAACACTTTCTTTACAATAGGTTAATAGGTACATGACCTATTGATATGAGTTTAAAAGTATCAGCACGGCATTATCGGTTCTTATTAAATTTCTATTTAATAAATAATGCCAATACTTTTATTCATGGTAGTCAATAAGGGAAATTACAATAGTACCCTCTATGAAAGACAGGGTTATTACAATTAGTGTATCGCTTCCCATGTTGATACGAATTCAACATGTGCAGGTTTTTCTAGTATACGAATATCAACATCCTTAAAAAGGAAAGCATGTTCAGCTATATAGAAATTGAAATGCAAAACACATGTTTGTATGTTATAATCGTACTTTTCAAGGTAGAAGGAAATTTTGAAGTACGGAGTATGATTTAGATCCAATTGAGTTCTCCAGCTAGTTACTTATATAGACCTCTTGTTCCTCTGGTAAGCTGAATATCAAATTTTTTGGAAACATCAGTTCTTGGTCGGACTTTGATAGCCAGGGAACCAACAAAGTCACATTTTTTCTGCCATTTTAGCTAAATATGCTGCTTCAAACAATGCACCCACTATTCCGCCTATTATCTAAGGGAAAAGCTAATAACATGTCTTTTCAAGCTAGGTATCAAATTCTTTATGGAATCTGACCAAAATCAACCCTCATAGCAATGGCTAGCTTGTAGTGACTACATAAATCTAGACAAAGACCACAACTAAAAAAATGAAATATATATATATATAAAAAGCACAATTCCGTCCAAAAGACATATGACATAGGTCACGCAATAAGAAGTCCAATTAACCTCACACAATGAAACAAACCTTAGTCATCACGGTCCCTTTGGAATGTTTTCTTCAGAGATAGAAATATATTCATGTAAGTGAATACTCTTAAGAACACAAACAGAGACATCAATAAGCAATTGGGTTTCATTTTCCAAACACGAGATGTCACATATCGATCAGCTATTGCAAGCAAGATTCAGGAGGAATACAAAGAGTGCACATCTCAATTCAGTGACATCTCGTGTTTTAGAAACCACACCCCTATCATTTGTACCTTTGTCTCGTGTTATTTACATGATTTTTTCGCAAGAGATATGGAGCATACGCAAAACAACTATAATCTTTTCACATTGGCATTTAATCAAACACATTCAAGCCGATTGCAACAGGGCATGATTTCGTAAATCGCCAAGCCTTAATTAGTGCAAACATTAAAAAAGAAATAACAGAGAAAAAAGCAAGACTTGATTGTTCATTTAATCCAGTTGTTAACATCTAAAGGTGGAAAATTCCCCTTTGAGGACGGCACAAATTCCTTAGCCATAGGGTTTAATATCATCAACATTTCCTCCAATTCCCTAATTTCCTTCTTAATCTAGCCCGTCCGTATCCTCTCCGTTCATCCCATAATCGGTCCTTGTGCGTTCTTCATTAGCTCCAACACTGTCAGACGTGTTCAGCATATTCAGCATATGATAGTTATGTGCACTAACATCTCTCCCCTTGCTATCACCAGCGCTGCTGTGGTTGCTCTTCATATCGACACCGTTGATTGGCAACAACCTGACTCGTAGCCTCACTCACACCCAATTAAGCATGGGTTTGCGATTGTGACACATTATCGTAACCTTGATCCTCCACTTTAGGGTTGCATTTCTCAAGTGACCTAAATCCATAAGCCACATACCAATTAGTATAAAGAACTAAAAGAAAGACGTGCAAGGTGGCCAGAGAGACACTGCAGATACAAGACAAAAGAGCATACCTCATTTGGAGACGATCGCAGAAGTGGAGACCGGCCTAATTGAACACTACCAAATATTAGAAATGCACAAACATTTCTAAATGCACAAACAAAGCAAAGATTAACTTAGTAGAACAAAAAACAATCAATCAAATGAAGCGAAAATCTCAAATGAAGCCTTAATGATCAAACCCAGAAACTCACTTTTGCAAGATTCAGTATTAAACTTTCTACTGAGAGCTCAAAGCAGATCAATCATGCAAGGCCATTTACGCTTAAAATTCACCTATCCCTTTCAACAAAAAGTTTTTTTTAATAACTATAGAACAACCTACCAGATGAAACTGCCAGTTTCGCATCCGGACAACCTACTATACCTTCAAATTGCTTCCACTGATCACCAGACACTACAATACTTTAAAAGGAAGATAAAAGAACGAGCCAGATTGGAGTTGCGATTACTCTCAGCACTCAAAGAGGGCCAAAGCATGTCAAAAACCTTAGGGCTCCGATACAAGGAGCCAAGCGATCGAGGCTCATCAAGAATGAACGCCATGCAGGCACCAAAGTCCACCCTGACACCGCCATAGCCACCGGAATCGATGTTCAAAGACCCCATGTACAACAGCATACAGGAGATATACAACATCGGAAAGCTTCATCGTGCCACCGCCTCCTCCGCGCGCGTAGGGGCTGATGGCACCACCGCCACCGCCACCGCCTCCGTCGGGGGGCTTGAGACGGGAGAACGACGTCGGTGGTGACGGGGTAGGTGTGATGCAAGCGCCGCCGATCCGGATGTGGCCTCGCATTCAAGACGACCACAGAAGTGGAGACACAATTGAAGACGCAGAAGTAATTGATAACCAACATGGAGAGCCAATTGAAGACGACTGGACCTAACCCGCAAAAGTAGACACCTACCCGCGAGAGGTGGATTTTGTCCGCCCTATTTCTCTAGCCCTCCTAAGTTCTCGTCTACAATTGCAAGACTATATAGAGAGATGCAAAACAGTTTCGTAATTGAGAATGTGTGTGTAGCGGTTTACCAGTTGAAATCATTATGTAGACATAAATAACTGATAAATAAAAAACTGCTAATATCACCCCGTACTTTAAACTGCAAATATCACCCCGGACTCGGCAGAACTCGCCGGTTGACTGCGAAGTACAAATCCAACGCCGACAGAGTATTAGACAGCCTTTGGCCGCCTTCTTTGATGAAACCAAACCCTTACTGAATGGATCCCTTCAAGGTTGTTGACTCCCCGCCGTCGGACATCTCCATGAGCTTGCCGCCGATCGATTCGTCAACAGAGGAATCCTCTCTGGCCTCCTCTGATAGTTGGCGGTGAACAAGAGAACACTCGAACACGGAAGGAACCAAGAACAAGCGCCTTTTCTGTGTATGGACGATTTTTCCCTTAAAATTCCATATACTTTCAAAATTTCCACCGCACCTCTTTTGAACACCATTCCCTTCTTTACCTTTTTATTTAAATCTGAATCGTAGATTCTTCGAATCTAACGGTTGTTATTTATTTACAATTTGTATCTTTAGAGGAGTTTGTATGTGAATCAACCTCTTATTTTAATTACATATTGAATGAATCACTCAAATCTCATAACTAAGAGTTTAGACACACATGATTGAATAGATAATGATAAATGTAAACCGGCTAATTAAATGTATGAATTATACAGTACAAACAAAAATTAAGAAAGATATTTCATGTTGTGCTAGGTAGAATCTTAAAACACATACACATACGTACGGTAGCGGATCCAAGGCCGTTCGTATGGGGGGCGAGTATTGAAAAAATCTGGTCTCCTCAAGACCTCTCCTAGATGTATAGTCGGTCTCGGTTATGAAACCTTATGCATTTTCTCGCTCGAATTTGATCACTCATCTCTCGTTCTCACTTTTATAAATGTATTTTTTTCTCTACATTATAAATAATTGAAATAATATTAGCAATTTTTTCCGCTAAAATTTTTTAATTAAAAAAATATATCAATTAGTGTGGGCAAAATTGGGCTCACTCAAAATTTTGCCACTTATAAAAGAATGTGCGTAACAATGAATGTATGTAAAGATGTTCATGATAAATTGAGCCCATTAATGTGTGCAAAATTGTAATGGGCTAAGATCCACAAAATAAAAATATTGTAAGAGATTTTAGTCTTTTTAATTTAGTTTCTTCTACCGCCGACAACTTCTGGCCTCCATCTTCCTCGGGTTTCCCTGAAACTCCGGCACCAAGTTGCTCGACGGCTGCCCTGGCTTCCTAGCGCCATTTACGCCCCACCTCACCCCACACCGTTGCCCTACTCCATAATACCTCTCGCTACTACTCTGGCGAACAGGGGGCGGCCGCCTACCCACGCCCCCTGGATCCGCTGCTATATACGTATATTATAAGATAAATGAATATATTAAAACTAAATATAAGATAAACTAAGTTTATGTATTGTTGATCACCCATTGACCAATCACTACCATTTTATCGTACTATAGATCAGAAATCAATATTTTTTATAAAAATCTACACCACGTAATACAAGAAATAAACTATTGAACGTTAACTAGATTTTATAAAGCTTATTTATAAATAATTAAAAGTCTCTAAAATTCTTTAAATTATTTGTGCTTAAACGAGATCTTTCCAAAAAATATTATTTTACCTAAACAAATCTTCTAAAATTATATCAACTACAACATGATCTCAGAAGATTTAAATTAAATGAAAAAATCGTATACATTTATATTGTGGATTTAGCCTTTGGATCATATCATCTATAATATATATTAAAGTAGTCTATTTTATTAACTTTCTTATTAATTTTGGCCTCACTTCATATTAAAGTACTTTATTCAACAACACGCGCGCGCACACACACACACTTCATTAGAGAGACAAAGTATAACAAATGACTGTGTACTTTCACTTCATTAGAGAGACAAAGTATAACAAATGACTGTGTACTTTCACTTAACTTGATTGTGTGTTTACAAATAACATGACTGTGTGGTTTTGATTAATATGAATGTGTATGTTCCTAATCACATTGTGTGAGATTTTTCATGTGAATGTGTAATAATGAGTGTGCAAAATGTGACTCTCTTCACTTGATTATGCCTTTTCAAATGACATGAATGTGCGTTTATGATTAACATGAATGTACATGCTCTCAATTGTATTCTGTGTGATTTTTTTCACACAAGTGTGTAATTGACAAATGAATGTGCATTTTTCAAATAAGATAACTCTGTATTTTCACTTAACATGACTATTGATATGCTCTCATTAGTATAGGTTAACTCTTGTATTTTAGGACTATATTGAGTGTGTTTAGGTAAGAGTTTGTGCATAATTGTAATATCAAGACCGAAGATACAAGGATTCAAGTTTCAAGAGTTTTCAAGACGTTTTGAGTGTTTTACCCGACATCTCTTGCTTGCAAGGGCTATATCTGGAGCTACGGTGGTCGGATTGAGCCGATTCTAGTGTCATTGGAAAGCTAACTCGAAGAGATTCAATTCATGTTTTTACACCGAAGTCAGATTCCAAGCCGAAGAGGGTCAAAACAGCCTCCGAAGTGCTGATAGTGAACAGTACCGCGTCCGCAGTGGACCCGGCGCACCCGCGGTGGCTGCTCAGAATCGACCTGTTCTATCTTCCGAAAGTGCGGGCGCGGTTTCGAGGTAGATCGAGTGGAGTGAGATTTTCTATCTTCTTTCCTTTTTCTTATCTTTCCTCTATCCTTATTTAGTTCGGGGAGCATTTTCCCTAAGTCTATATAAGGGGAGCCTTGTCTTACTATTTAGGTTGTCTTACTATTTAGGCATCCAATATCATAATCCAATTTCACAATCCAATATTTTCTTAAATTGAGTCACTCGTTTGTATGTTAACTAATATTATGTATAATATCAAAAACAATTTTTATTTAACCAAACCTTACTTATTGAGTATAGTATTGTTTTTATTTATGTTTTTTGATTAAATAATATTATTTAAAATATAATATAAAATTTATTCTTTAACATCAAGATTGTTAAAAGTACTATCATGGTTCGGATAAAAAAATGTTATTAATATCTAAATCCTAACAATATATTGTGTATTGTTTTATCAATTAAATTCTACGTAAAAAAACATTACCGATCGTGTTCCGTACAGTCGGTATAGGGTATGGACAATCAACTAGTTAATATTATTTGAATGAAACGAACTATATGATTTCTACAAAACCATTTATGTATATTTAATAATTTATTTTAGTACAGTCTTCGTTCAAATAGGTGAGCTTTATGGATAAAATATTTTCTTCTTTTGCCAATGTTTCTAACAAATTCATTAACATTAAATGTATATTATACAAGTAGACTTGTAAACGGGGCAGGTCGGACAAATTTATGTCGGGTCGTTTCGAGTTCGAGTTGAGTCTTGGTTTGGGTCGGCTAGGTCATGAGTCAAGTTAGTTCCGGTCATGTCGGACTACCAACGGGTTGAGGTTGACGAATGGGTAAAGAGCATCAATTTTTTATGTTTATTTAGATACTATCTTATTTAAATAACAATCATTATAGTAAAATAGAATTTTTATACATTTTTCTAATAAAATTAATATAAATTTTATAATAAATTTATATATTCTGAAATATAATATTTCGGGTTCAAATGGGTCGAATTTAAAATATGGCCCGGATTGAAATCCAAAGATTTTTGAGCCGATCGGATTGGATTCGTATGTCGGGTCAGCTTTTAAGTTTTAACATTTTTCTATATATATAAGGGGTCAAACTATATGAATCAAGTAGCTCATGCACGGGCCTACGGCCCATGCCTCTGATTGTACTGTTTCCCTTGCAGATTTGTACGTGACTAAATCCAAATTCACATTCCCTTATCATTCATTTGTTTCAAGTGGACTTCGTCTTCGGGCGTCAGTTTTTGGGTCCAATAAATGAAGAAAGCCCAAACCACTTCACCATTCCTCCGGCTGGTAGGCATAAAGGCCATTATGGCCCTCCAATTTCTATCAAGTTATGTTTTAATAAAAAGTTTTCATACAAAGACATTAAAACTTAACTAGTAAAATTCTCGTATCTATACAAAAATATGAATATGAACCCTACTTAATCATACTAGAAAAAATAAAATCACATAAATCTTAAGATGTCACGTTAAAATAAATCATAAGATATTAAAAAGAGACAATTGGATATGACGTCGACACCTAGAAGTTCAATTCTCCGCTTCTCCCTTATTTGGATTATTTGCAGTCATAGCAAAAACTCTTTATATAAATCTCTTTTTCTCCCACTTTCTCTCTCCTCTCCAATCCCTTTCTCTCTCGACGACTATGCTCTATCCCACGTTTCCAATTTGCATCTCGATTTTTAGGATTTACACAACGGACGGGATTTGAGGATTTGGCGGTTTCGAATTCCAATTCTGATTCCAATTTGTGAGAAAGTTTCAAAACCCTAGATTGCGTATTCATGCCCGATAAAGAGGGGATATGGCTTCCGAGAACAATCGGAACAACGCCACAAGTTTCCAACAATCGAACACTCCGATCTTGTGCACAAACGGTTGTGGCTTCTTTGGCACGCCGACGATGATGAATCTTCCAAGTTCTACAGAGACCACAAGATGATAGAGGAACAGACGACGACAACGAAGGTTGTTGTCAAGATGTCCATGAGCACAATGCCTCCTTCTCTGAAGAGATTGATTGTCCCCGAGAAGGTTTCAGATCTGACCGTCCTAGAAAAGTTGGCGGATTTCGCATTGTTGAAAGGGTTTTTCTTGATCCTAACAAGAAAATAAATTTATAGATCAAGACCTCGCTGAGTATAGCGAAGTCAGGTTCGTCCACGGGAATTAGAAGAATCAAAGTCTAGCAATCAATCCTAACAAAATTACAGCAAATCACACGAAAACAAACATAGGGAATGGCTCGGTACCGACGTAGTAAGGGTCGGAAACGACCTACAACACACAACACAAGAACACAAAAATCTGGGAAAACCTACGCATGGTACTGATCGGAAGTGGGTCGGTATCGACCTAACTGGGCAACGACAGAACTTCGAAAATTAATATAGAAGAGATCTAGGATAATGGATTTAACACAACAAAGCTATGTATGCAACTACGAATCAAAGATCAACCAACCAATAATCTCATGAATAACGTTCGCCACAAATAATCAAGTAAACATCTCAATTTTCATAAAGATAAACACTTGCAATTCTACTTGTTTTCTAAGGTTTTTAGCTAGTCACTTCAAAACCCAATAATTATCCAAATTCATAACTTAATCTTTCAACTCAATCATGAACATGAACATACCTCAACTTTTACTAAGGAATTAAGAACAAACAAGAGGGATAAAGGATATAGATTAAAGGAAAGATTTTGATCAAAGATTCATACTATCATGCACAACCATCTTGAATTTCACCCCAATCCTAGAAAAGAAGACTACTCACAACTCATCATGCAAGAGACAATCAAAGAGAAGAAGGAAGACATAATTGAAAACAAACTAGTTTCAATTAAGTGAAAGAACTTACAAATCTCCAAGTTATGATTCACAAATTCTCTCCTAGCAATCCTCCAAAACTCTTTCAAATTGTCCAAGAGCTTGGATAAAGAGTTGATAATGATCTAAAGTCACCCTAAGGCCCTTTATATAGTACCAGGAATGTTCTTAAAAGGAAACAAAATTCTATCTAAGAAACTTATAAATAAATCATCTAATAATAGCTAAAGTTAGGACGCAAGTAATTTCCCGTTGGCCACAAAGGGCGCTCGGTACCGACCCTAGCGAGGACGTATTTCTTCTCTACTTCACTTGAAACTTGTCCAAAAAGCTCTGCTTTTCTTCAATTTTCTTCCTTGAACGTTCTTGACTTTTTTAGACTTCATTGAGCTCCTTCAAGACACCTTCATCTTGCATACATCCTCCTTTAAAACTCCACAAACTCACATCCTTCTTCTCTCGTCACACTGCCACAAACTCCACTTCAAGACCACCTCCTAGAAAGTTGAAAATTCCAAACTAAAGAATGTGTATCTCCGGCAGGACGAAATTCGTAACGATTGGACTTGTTTTATAAATCTTTGAATTAGATTTTAATGTGTGTAAGTTATGATGACAATTCGAGTAATGACATTACAAAAAATTCGTAACGATTGGACTTGTTTTGTAAAAATTTAAATGTAATAAATGACACTTGGTTGATTTCAATGTCAACTTGTAATGCCGAATTGAATATTCATCTTGTGATGACAAAATGATTGTCATCTTGTGATGACAAAACGAGTGCCGTTTTGTGATGACAAAACACAAACATGTTCGAGTGATTTAGTGTCATTAAATTTCATTACAATGTCATCATTATTATCTTGTGATGGTAGTGATTTAGTGATGATAGTGAATCGAATGACCGATGGCAAATTTGTCGAGTGATGAATATGCATTTTAATGATAATGTTCAAGTGATGATAGTCATTGAGTGATGACATTCGAGTGAGGAGTGTCACTTAATTTTATAGGAGTGTCATCACTATCATCGAGTGATAATAGTAAATTGAGTGATATAATTAGGCAAATTTGCGGATGTGCCCCACCCAGAAAAACGGTTTGCAAAAACATCCTTAAAATGACAAAATAGCGAAGCATGATGTTTTGGGCGTTTTTGCAATATAATTTACATTATTTTGTATTTTCTTTTAAATATAAGTTTATTAAAAAAATCATTATAATTACATTAAAAATACTCAGCCATAAATTATGGAAATTCATTTTAAATATAGAATTGAAAAATAGAAATATATATATATATAATAAGAAAAGATTTTGGAAAAAACAATTTGGAAAAAAATTAAGATATTGTGGAATATATGGTTAAAATTTTTATCTAATAATATTGTGAAACATATATGCATGTGTAGGGCTTGGATACTTCGGTTCCTAAATATTTTTTAGCCTACCCGCAGGGTAAATTTATTTATTTTTAGTTCGGTTCGGTTCCTACAAATTTTAGTTAGGAACCGTAATAACCGTACCCAAAGTTTATTCGGTTCCTAACTTCGGTTAATTCGGTTAACTGAACTTAGTCATTTTTTTTTGGTTTTTCTTGTGCCTAAAATTTGGTTCGGTTCTTATTACAATCAAGAGCTAAAAACTGAGCAGCCCTGTTGTTGTGTTGAAGCATCCATTAGCAAATCTCTAAAACATCTGAAACATATAAGAAAAAGAATAAAGAAATCCATTAGCTTAATTGTGGGACGCATATTAAATCAAAGTCAGCAGCAAGGTTCAGAATCCACAAAACAGCCGAATGAACAACAGCTTAGCAACTAATCTCTGAGGTCATAACAACAGCTTTCAAAGGATAAAAGGTAGATCTCTCGGCTGTTTTGTGGATCATAATAGCAAAGAATGAACAAACTACCAAATGGAATGAACAAAAAATGAAAATTAGTGATGATACAACAAGGTGAACAAGGCATATAGCAACGGCTCGCGGAATGAACAAAACAGAATGAACAAGGTTAGTACTGACAGAACTTGCAAGGAGTATCATACCTTAAAGAATTTGAACGAGATTGAAGCGGGACGAAGGCTGGCAGAGGCAAAGCAGAGGCGAGATATAGAGACAAATCTGGAAGAGGGAAAAGCAGATTAGTACCGCAGAACTCGCAAGGGGTGAGGAGGCAGTGGAGGTACCTTCGAGGATCTGGAAGAGCAATAACAGAAGAGGACGAAGGCTGGCGGCGACCGGCGACTCGCGAGGACGTGAGGACTGACCGGTGGAGGCGTGAGAACTCGCGAGGACGTGAACGACAGGGGAAGTCGGGAAGAGCAGAGCCCGACGACCGGCGACCAACGAGAGCTCGGGAACGACAAGGGCTACGTGACCGGCGAGAGTTGCGGTCGAATTGTGAAGGAGGGATGCGGTCGAATTGGGAAGGAGGCATGAAACTAGTGCTGGGAAATGGGTATTCTAAAAAACTCGTAATTTTTTCGGTTATTCTACACTCTTTGGTTTTTTTCTAAATAACCGGGAACCGAACCCGAATTTTCTCCAAGAACCGAACCGAAGTTTTTTCAATGTTTTTTTTCATGAACCGGACCGAACCGACCCGAACTGCTCGGTTTGGTTCGGTTCTTCGGTTCTTCAGGTCCTTAGTCCCAACCCTATGCATGTGTATCCTTATTATTGTCGTTTCCATATATATGCATGATTTTCGAAGCTAGGGTTTTCGAAGATGGTTCGAGTTCTACGCTATGGTTGAGATGCATCTTGTGACCCTTGACTCGGCTAAAGTCGTCGTGCCAAGATCAAAGATAAATAACCCAAACTACAAACTAGTATAGCATGCAAGTAAGGGGTCGAACCCAAGAGAACTATGGCTTCTAGTATTAATATAATTAAGATAGGGGGAAATCAAAGAGATATCTAAACTAAACTAACCTAGGAAACAAATAACAAACAATCAAACAAATAGATATTAGGCAGGTTAATTCAAAAGATCCACTCTGAAATAATCTCTCGATCATAGATTCATCCATTGATTTCATTCACACCTATGGTTAATTCCTATCCTGATCATTAACAATCGCAAGTCCACGGTCCAAGCAATTCTATAACCCTAGGCAAGGACGCTTAACCTAGAATTAACATAGAGAACAGGGATATGCAGGATATAATATCAAACAATCAAGCTACGAGTCAATTGCAAGATAAAACAATCAATTCTCTTTTTAATCCTAGTCCACGGTCCTAGAATCAAGTTGTCTTCTAGAAAAGAGATGCTCACACAGACAATGAAACAAATCAATTCAGACTATAGAACAATGATAATTCAACAAGTTGGCCAAGCTCAAAGAATCATGCAAAGCTCATGGAATTAAGCACAAAGAGAAGAGATATTAACCAAATGATAGAAATCAATTACCAAAATCTCACGAGTTCATACATCAGAGCTTCTCCCTTGAACAAACCCAAGGAGACTAGCTCTCCAAAATACAAAAGAAACAAAGATTTAATTGAACCTAAACTAAGATATGAAATTGGATTGAATACCTAAAACCTAAGGAGGCTCCTCCTTATATAGACCCAGGGAACATGCTCCCCTAATCTAATTGGAAAGGAGAAAAGATAGAAAAGGAAAGAGGAAAGATAAGAAGAAAAAAAGAAGATAGCTCTTCGGCCCGTATTGGATCCAGCATCGCCGCGGTCGCGTCGCCTCCACCGCGCTCCCGCTTTCACGACAGAATAGAATAGGTCTTCTCGGCAGCCACCGCGGTCGCGCTTCGCACACCGCGGTCGCGGAATTCAGACAGAAACTCTAGCGTCACTTCGGAGGCTGTTTTGACCATCTTCGGCTTGGAATTTGACTTTGGTGTAAAACGATGAAATGAAGCCCTTCGAGTTAGCTTTCCAATGGAACCGGAAGCAGCTCAATCCGACCTTTGTAGCTCCAGATATAGCCTTCGGAAGCAAGAGGTGTCGTGCAGACAGTTCAAAACGTCTTAAAACTCTTGATTCTTGAATCCTTGTGTCTTCGGCCTTGATATTACAATTACGCACAACTCTAACCTAAACACACTCAATAAAGCCCTAAAATACAAGAGTTAACCTATACAAAATAACCTGAATCACATTCCCCCATACTTAGATCTTGCTCGTCCTAGAGTAAGCTCAAAACAAATACAACAAGTAAGCACATCTAAGACCTCAGGAAATACAAGGGAAGATAAAACACTCAAAAATATAGAAAAATCATGCGCATAAAACAATGAAGCTCAAACACACACCTCACAACAAAGATATAGCACTCAAGCTCTAAAAACATGAAAGAGCAACTTAGGATCTACCCAAATCTAACATGAAACCCAAAGTCCCCAAGCAAGAATGATAAAACACTTGAATTTTTCCGCTCAATTCTGCTTAGGCGCCCTTTCGGGTTTTCACCTAACCGCTCTTTTCATTTTTCTCAAGGGTGTGCTCACAAAAACTCACAACTCTCATGAACCTCATATTACCCCAGCCTAGTGTTGGTCCGGGTTACCTACTTATTACCTGAGCCGCCCTTTCAGGTTTTCGACTCATCCCAGGATTTCATATGCTTTTTTTTCAATTTTTATGGCTTTTTCTATCTTTTTCTTTTTCTTTCTTCCTTTTTTATGCAAAAAGATATGGTGCAAGTGCTCCATGAAAAGAAGAAAATCCAAAATCTGAAGCAAATCTCTAACTATACTAACTAGGATAAGCGAATGAGAGTACTCCCTCCCCCATACTTAAATCCTTCATTGTCCTCAATGAAGCAAAGAGAAAGGACAGAAGCAAGGAAGAAGGTATATCAGAAGACTCACAAACGATGAAGAGAGGTGGAATGGAAGAACTCATCAAAGGTGGTAGAAGAATGGAAGAAAGGAACTTTGAAATAACGTTTCTGTAGGCCAACCGCGGGCACGGGTAATCAGGCCGCGGTCGCGAAATCAACACCGAGAGAAAACGTCATGGGATGGCGAACCACCATGGTCGCGGCTGATGTGGCCAGTCGCGGTACTCGTGCAGGGACGAGTTCTTGACTTCGTCTCGAACAATGTGATGTGCAAACAACCTTCGTATCTTGACTCGTCTTTTGGAAGATGGACAAATACTTGAACTCGAGCCGTGGAAAAGAGAACTCTCAGGGGAACAAAGCTCCCCCTTACTTAGGCTTTTACATATAGCCAAAAGAATGGAATTACAAAGGTGGATGGAAAGAATATATAGAAGGTGGTGGAAAGATATATGGAATGGTAGAGATAGAAAGATGGAAAGATAGAAGGATGAAAAGATAGATGGATGGTAAAGATATATGGAAGGTAGAAGATAGAATGGGACCAAGTAGTCCTCATTTTATTTTTTATTTTTTTTCTCTTTTTTTTTTATTTTTTTTTTCTCTTTTTCTTTCTTTTTTTTTTCTTTTTTTTTCTTTTTTTTTCTTTTTTTTTTCCGAGACCAACAGCATCACCACCGCGGGCGCGGTTTGTGGACCGCGACCGCGGTGTCTAGTACCTGTACGTCGGGAGTTTCTGTATTCGAAACGCGACCGCGGTTGCGCACCCGCGGACGCGGTTTAAGCACAGAACGTTCTTTCGAACCTAGTACCTGCATGTTAGCCATATTTTTTTTACAAACAGTGAACAAAAATATTAATACTAGAAAGAAACCTAAGTTCCCCGGCAACGGCGCCAAAATTTGACTCGGCTAAAGTCGTCGTGCCAAGATCAAAGATAAATAACCCAAACTACAAACTAGTATAGTATGCAAGTAAGGGGTCGAACCCAAGAGAACTATGGCTTCTAGTATTAATATAATCATCAACTAAAGATAGGGGGGAAATCAAAGAGATATCTAAACTAAACTAACCTAGGAAACAAATAACAAACAATCAAACAAATAGATAAGAGGTAGGTTCATTCAAAAGATCCACTCTCGATCATAGATTCATCCATTGATTTCATTCACACCTATGGTTAATTCCTATCCTGATCATTATCAATCGTAAGTCCACGGTCCAAGCAATTCTATAACCCTAGGCAAGGACGCTTAAACTAGAATTAGCATAGAGAACAAGGATATGCAGGATATAATATCAAACAATCAAGCTACGAGTCAATTGCAAGATAAAACAATCAATTCTCTTCTTAATCCTAGTCCACGGTCCTAGAATCAAGTTGTCTTCTAGAAAAGAGATGCTCACACAGACAATGAAACAAATCAATTCAGACTATAGAACAATGATAATTCAACAAGTTGGCCAAGCTCAAAGAATCATGCAAAGCTCATGGAATTAAGCACAAAGAGAAGAGATATCAACCAAAGGATAGAAATCAATTACCAAAATCTCACGAGTTCATACATCAGAGCTTCTCCCTTGAACAAACCCAAGGAGACTAGCTCTCCAAAATACAAAAGAAACAAAGATTTAATTGAACCTAAACTAAGATATGAAATTGGATTGAATACCTAAAACCTAAGGAGGCTTCTCCTTATATAGACCCAGGGAACATGCTCCCCTAATCTAATTGGAAAGGAGAAAAGATAGAAAAGGAAAGAGGAAAGATAAGAAGAAGAAAAGAAGATAGCTCTTTGGCCCGTATCGGATCCGGCATCTCCGCGGTCGCGTCGCCTCCACCACGCTCGCGCTTTCGCGACAGAATAGAATCGGTCATCTCGGCAGCCACCGCGGTCGCGCTTCTCACACCGCGGTCGCGGAATTCGGACAGAAACTCTGGCGTCACTTCGGAGGCTGTTTTGACCATCTTCGGCTTGGAATCGGACTTCGTTGTAACAAGATGAAATGAAGCCCTTCGAGTTAGCTTTCCAATGGCACCGGAATCAGCTTAATCCGACCTCGTTAGCTCCAGATATAGCCTTCGGAAGCAAGAGGTGTCGCGCAGACAGCTCAAAACGTCTTAAAACTCTTGATTCTTGAATCCTTGTGTCTTCGGCCTTGATATTACAATTACGCACAACTCTAATCTAAACACACTCAATTACGCACAATCCTTGTGATTGGTAAGAGTAAGCGAGAGCAATCTCGAACCCAATCACTAGACCTAACATCGAAGGAGAGTGAAAGCTCCCTTGGGTCGCAGTGTAGATTGGAGAGATTCGGGGCGAGCAACCTCGATCTCACTAGAATCAAACACTTATTGGTTGAATTGAGGAAGAATATCCAAGTCTAGTTGGGGGAGGAACCCAAAAACCCAAGACCGATCTACCATTTTTGCCAAATCGAAGTACCCAGTCATCGGGCCCGACTTGCATCAACGTCGGTCCCGGCCATTTCGACCTCGATCCTACCTCGGACCGAAGTGACCCTGTGTCGGTCCGAGGAGATCTCTTTTGTTTTCCTTCGCTTTGTCTTTATTTTCTCCTCTTTTTAGTCTTTTCGGGTACTCTCGACGCACGAACTCCCGTGTGTTCGACACCCTACCTCTTTACTACAAGTGAGGTTCGGTTTTATAAATTTAAATTGTGAGACCCTCCGATTCCCGGACCGATCAGAATTTTGGCGCCGTTGCCGGGGAGTTCTACTTGTTCGAGGTACCCTCTTTGTTGAGTCTTTGCTTTTTGGTAGTGATTTGGGTGAGGGACTAGTCCAAACCCCTTGTTTGTTTTGATTCGGTTTTGTTTGTGTCTTTGGTTATAGGTGCATGCGAGCTAGTTCCGTCCGAGGAACTCTTGAGTTCGACTTTGTGTGTGACCCGGAGAGTATTCTAAGGCAAGCCCGCAAGAAGAAGAGGATGGCGGACCGAGCCCGAGATGAGGAGTTTGAGAGGATGAGAGCCGACATGGCTCGAATGCAAATTGAGATGGCAAACCGAGATGCCGAGGCCCGTAGAGAGAGGGAGCAAAGGATAAGGTTGGAAGCCCAAATTAACACTCAACCCCGGAATGCTAGACAATACATGCATCCGGAGTTGAAGGTCCCGGAGCCGGCCATTGTCTTGCCGGAGGTGTCAAGGAATTTTGAGATAAAAACTCAATTTATCTCACTCATCAAGAGAGAGCAATTCCAAGGAAGGCCGAATGAGTGTCCGATCGAGCATGTGAAGCAATTCAAAGACCTTTGTGAGACCATTTCCACGGATGATGAGACACTTGAGTATGTGCTACTCAAAGCCTTCAAGTGGTATTTGGGAGGCAAAGCTTTGCATTGGTTGGAGAGTCAAACACCTCGATCCATCACATCATGGAGGGCCCTAAATGAAGCATTCTTGATGAAGTTCTTCCCGCCCACCAAGACGACGGAGCTTAGAAGGAAGATTGCAAGTTTTCAACAAGGAGCTCACGAGCCACTCTTCGAGGCGTGGGATAGGTTCAAGGAGATGTTAAGGGCGTGTTCAACACATGGGCAACAACCTTATGTCCTTCAAGACATCTTCTTCCAAGGGATCAACACCGCCACGAAGGATAAATTGAACCTCCATACCGATTGTGGGTTCATTGACTTGCCCCCGGAACAAGCATGGGAGTTGTTGGACAAACTCTCGGACTATGAGGCGATGTATGGTACTAGCAATGTGAGCAAGGAAGCAAGAGGCCATGGAGAAGGTCCGAAGAAGCTCTACGATCCCAAAAGTGAAGAGGTGGACAAAGACGTGAAGATCCAATTCTTGGAGGATGAGTTGAACAAAATGAGGAGGAAGATGAGTTATGCCCAACAAACCACAAGAGCATGTGAAGAGTGTGGTTCTTTGAAGCATGGAGCCCAAGAGTGCCCAAACGAGCGCCAAGTCCGATTAGCCGAGCAAATTGAAGAGGCCAACTATATTCAAAGGAACTTCGGAGGAAGAACCAACTTCAACAATGGAGGAAGGTGGAACCAAGGGCAAGCTAGTGGCTACAACAACAACTTCAACCAAAACGAGCCAAGGGCCCAACCACCACCATACCGACCTCCGGGATTCTATGAGCAAACTCCACAATGGGCATAAGAGATGAGAGGCGAGTTCAAGGACTTGAAGAATCAATTCATCAATGTGGAGAGAAGAGTTAATGAAATGGGTGCTTAATTCAAAGAGTTTGGTGTGTGGAGAAGGCAAGTGGACAACCAATTTGTTCACATGGCGAATCAAGTTCCAAGAGAAGAAGGGAGACTCCCGGGCCGACCCGAGGAGAATCCCCGTGCCCCACAACAACAAAACGAAGTTCGAGCCATAGGATTAAGGAGTGGACGGAGTTTGCCCGAGCCACAAGTTCCAAGATCAAAAGAAGAGAGTCGGACCGAGGTTCCCAGCAACTCGGGCCCGACGTACCCAGATGTCGAACCGGTGAATGGAGGAAGCCCCCTGGAGAGGACCGAGGATGATCCCAACTCGGGCCCGACTTGCCCTGAAGTCGGCCCGACGTGCCCAGAAGATCTTTGCCCTGGGACCAATGTCCCTAAAGTCGGTCCCGAGGTACTTCCAACGTCGCTCCAGGGTGGAGTGTTGAGAAAGATCGATCCAAGGAGGTTGATCCAAGCAAGAAGCAAGGCACTACTCTTCCATATCCTATGAAGAAGCCCAATGAGATTGTTGAGGGCAAGTTCAAGCGGTTCTTGAAGCTTTTGCAAGGCTTGAACATCACCATTCCTTTCACCGATGCTCTAAGTGAGATGCCATCTTATGCTAAGTTCTTAAAGGACATCTTGAGCAAGAAGAGGTCGATTGTTGAGATGCAAGACGAAGATATTGGAGCTACCTCAAAAGCTCGGTGATCCCGGAAGATTTGCCATCATCGTAGGGATTGGTTCTCAACAATTCAAAGCTCTTTGTGATTTGGGAGCAAGTATTTCGGTTATGCCCATGAGCATATGGAGAAGGGCTAACCTTGGAGATATGGAGCCGGTCGATATGAGTCTTACCATGGCCGATGGTTCATCAACAAAAGCCACCGGAATTCTTGATGACGTCCCGGTTCGAGTTGGACGATATTTTGTGCCCGATGATTTCGTGATCTTAGATATCAAGGAAGATCCTATGGTGCCCATTATTCTCGGAAGGCCGTTTCTAGCTACGGCGGGTGCCAAGTTTGACGTGAGGAATGGGAAAGTCACCTTCGAGATTGGCGAGGAAAAAGTGGAGTTCCATTTCAACAAGGCACTAAATGAACCGGACGCATTGGCAATCTTGAAGCTAGAGGAAAATGCCAAGTGCAAGAGGGAAAAGTTGGAGGAAGCACCATTGAGAGACCATGATATGGTCGATGTTCAAATCCATGAAGAGACAAGAGATGGAGATATCCCACCAAATCATGAAGAGTATCCTAATCTATATCCTTTTGATGTGGGAGATTCTTACATTTGTTTAAGTGATTTGAAAGAGGATCTAGGAGATGATTATCTTTGCTTTGATGATTTGCAAGATGAGTTGATGCAAGAGATGCCAAGCTACACTTTGGAGGAGGAGGATAATGGAGGATTTGGATGCCACACTTTCATCAAACACAAATGGTGGCACTTTGGTTATGAGGATTGTGGAGAAGCATATGGCAAGGAGGATCAATTCACCGTTTTTCACCCTCCTTGAAGGGTAGAGGTTAGACGTCAAGCTAGTGACGTAAAAGAAGTGCTCCTCGGGAGGCAACCCGGGTTTAGTAGATTCATTTTCGTAGTTTCTAGCTTGTTTCTTTTTGCCTTAGCTTAGATTAGTCCTAATCTCTTCTCTAGCTTGTATTTTGTGGACATGTGTGTTATATGAGCTTCATTAGCATGTGTGGTATTTGTGGAAATGATGTAATGACTTGTGGGTAGAAGTAACCAAGTCGTGGGAATTTTAGGAAGCCAAAACGGGTAGGACCGAGGTACCCAGTACCTCGGGCCCGAGGTGCACAACGTCGGTCCAAGCTTGCCGAATGCCTTAACCTTGACTTTGGTGGAAATTCGTACTTTGCCCTTCTGACCTACCTTTGTCTTCTACCCCATTTAATCCCCCTTTCCCTTACCTAACATCATCACCTCTATAACTACCTTCCCAAAATACCCAATTCTCTCAAAACTCCCAAATCGATCCCATCTCCCCCACCATACTCGATCCTCAAGCTACCTCACCACAAGATCTCGATCCAACCTCTAGCATCCTCAAGCATTGAACCAAAAGCCAAAAATCCCACCCAAATCCCATAGATCTACATCCTTTTTCTAGACTAGAAAAGGAAATTTGAGTTCTAAAGGTTGCTTGCTAAGAGTTCTTGTTTTCTTCATATTTGGTATGTGAATCTCAATCTCTACTTGATTCCTTGTGAATTTCATGCTTTCATTGCTAGATTTGAGATATGCCATGATTGAGTGAGCTTGAACCTTGAGCATCCATGGTGATTTGCATGTTTTGTGAAATTTGTGCTAAATTGTTGCTAAATCCCACTTAGAACTTCGATTGATAATGGTTGATGGTTGATTTTGGATTTTAGGAGCATGATAGTGTGATTTATGGATGAATCTAGGATGAGAAGTCGGAAATGACTCGGTCCGAGGTACCCAGTACCTCGGGACCGATGTTCAACGTCGGTCCAGCAACTCGGACCGAGGTCCCCAACCTCGGGCCCGTCATCTTTTGCATGTCAGTCCGATGCTTTTCGAGCTTCTTTTGTGTGGATTTAGGATTTCATGAGCTTGAATGTTGGTTATAGCATGCTATTCATGATATGATTTGAGGCTTGACCATTAATATGTGAATCTTAGTCCATGCATGATTGAATTTTGTGGATTGAGTGTGTCAAGTGCAAGTATGGGGTTATCTCTTTGCATGATGAGTGAGTATTCATGTGTGTATCTCAGGATCGACCCCCCTAGGGTCGAGATCGACCACCCTTGTGGTCATCTCTTTACATGATGAGTTGTTTGTGATGGAAGTTTGTGATTTTGTTGTGGTTGTATAGATTTTATCTTGGAGTTCTTTGGTTTTGATTGTGTGTAGGTACCATGTCTACCTGAGCATCTTCTTCAAGGATGGAGAAAGCCACCAAGAAGTCCAAGAAATCGTCCAAGAGAGTCCAAAGGATGGATGATGTACGTATTGAGGATGAGGATGATGCTAGAGAGTATGAGCGTCTCATGGGTCTATCTCACCACACCCGGTGGTTAGATTGGGAGTCAATTCAAAAGATGTGCATGGATGAGGCTCTTACTTGGTGCTATAACAACATTGGACTCAATGTGTTGCTATGGTGGAACAACGCTCATTTCCCCGCCTTGACGTCCGAGTTCATGGCGACATTCAAGTGCACATATGAGGGACCCGAGGGTGAAGGCATGATCTCCTTCCAAATGGGCAACGAATTGCAAGAACTCTCTCTTCGGAATTTGGCACATTACTTTGGGTTCCCATTTCCGAGAGATGAAGCCTTTGTTGACAATGAGAAGGTCGACTACCTTTGGATGTATGTGGCCGGGAAGAGTGAGATGAGGAAAGGAGCATCAATGAATGAGATTGCCAACCCACTCTTCCGAGTCATGATCCGAGCCTTGGGTTGTTCTATCTATGCAAGGCACGAATTGAGCAAGCCTATGAAGGAGGAAGCCATGCTACTCCACGAGATGTTGTTCGAGCATGAGAAGCCGATGAACCTCACATGGGAATGGGTGAAGATGGTGAGGGACTTCCAAAGTTCTTCATGGATCTACTTTGGAGGCATGATTGCCCGATTAGCTCACCGTCTCGAGGTGGACTTGTCTACCTACACACCGGCCGCCAATGGTGTGGAGTTCATGGATTTGAAGTATTTCAAGAAGGCCAACATCATCAAGGAGAGGCAAGTGACCGGCGCCACCACCTATCTAGCCCCGCACTCCAACTTCAACAACGTGCACATTCCCTTGGGGCCTCGACTCTTCGACCTCACTTGTTACTACAATTGGTATCAAGTGTGGGCGGGGAACGTCAACCCTTATGGAGAGCCGGAGGGGACACTCGAGGTTAGGAGACGGGCACAACATATCCGTTTCACTACACCTCAAGCATCCCCGGACACCGAAGAAGAGGAGGCCAATCAATACGAGTTTGTAAGGAGGGACGACATGGAGGTGGACGAGCCTAGAGGTGAAGAAGAAGAAGAAGAAGGTGGTTACCAACAGTTGCTCACCGACCACGCCCCAACTCTTTTGGACCGAGGAGCTTCCCAAGTCGGGCCCGACATCCATCAACGTCGGTCCGACGTGTTCTTACCCGATCCGGTCCCGAGCCACTTCGAGCGGGGTGAGGGAAGTGGAGCACATCAAGCACCACCTAGCTATGGAGGATATGAGGGGTATGCCCAATGGTATGGCCCCGGAATGGTGTTCCCCGAGCCTAACCAATCGGTGGACATGAATTTCTTGGCAAACCAATTGTCGCATCTCCAACTTGAACAATCTTCAATGCTCCAAGAAGCGCACCACCTCAACCAACAACAACAACACCTGAACTTCCAACAACAACAACTCTTCCATCACCAAGAAGACTTCCAAGTGCAATTTGATGAGGTGAACCGCAACATTGCCTACACTAGACGAGAAGTGGAGGACTTGAGGGCGGCCGAGGATCATAGGTGGACCGTCCAAGCAAGTTTCAATGAGTGGATGTCCGGGAATTTCTCAACCCGTGAAGACCAATGGACACCTCCCGCGCCACCAATCCAACCGCCAAGCCAAGACCCCTTCCACGACCAAGTGTATGAGCGTGAGCGGCAAGCAAGGCTTCAAAGGAGACAACGCCGTGGCCAACCTCCAAATTAAGCCTCAACAAGCCATGCAAAAATAAGGAATTGTGAGTCTTCTTTACTCTTTTCTTTACCTTTGAGTTTTGATGGGGACATCAAAATTTTAAGTATGGGGTGGGTTAGTAGCTCATTAGTTCCATGTGTAGATTGTTTGTGTTTGTTTTGTGTGTTTAAGGGATGTTTCATTTTGGATAGTGGCATGAATGATGAATGGATGATGATTGGATCTTATGGCATGAATGGATGAGTTTGTTTTTGTTTGAGAAAATTTTTGCAAAAATGCATAAAAATCGAAAAATTGTGTTGAAAAAGAACAAAAAGATTTCGTTTTTGGACTAGGAATTCCCATCTTAGATGTTCATATGAAGGCTAATGATGATGTGAGCATGTAAAATCCTTTGCATATTTTTGGATAGTTTAGCCTCTAAATGGATGTTGTTTTTGATGTGATATGATATCTTGCATGTTTTTTATTGAGCACATGAGTTCTTGGATGAGTTTTGATGCAACTAAGCTAGAGTGAACCTTGTGAGATATTTTTGGCCATTTTAGGGATGTTTGTTCATATTGCATATCCCTCATTTTCTTGTGTGATTAGCTCATGCATGCTTAGTAAAACTTGCTATTGAGGTGTTTATCTATTTTCCAAGACCAATATGAGATTTGTTCTATGCTTTGTCACATTGATTTGAACTTTGTTTCATTTAGTCACAAAATGTTCCATATCCTACCTTGAAGATAAACCGTTGTTTGTAGCCCCGTTTTAGCCTTAGACCTTTGTTTGAAACTCCTCAAAAATATGATTCCTAGCCTATATGACTTGACCCTTATGGGATTGGACTTTAGAGAGAGGTTTTGGAATATATTTGGAGAGTTGAGATTCTCTTTGGTGAAAGGGCAAGAAATGGAGTTATAAACCAAGTGGGTAGTGCATCTTTGTTGAGAAGAAAGAAAGAAAAGTTGGAAAAGTAGTGGATTGAAAGCAAAATGCTTAAGTGTAGAAAAGGGCACCGACCGAGTTAAAGTGCACATCGGGCCCGAGTTGTAGTGCAAGTCGATCCTATGTGGAAAAAAATGAGAAAAATCCAACAAAAAGTGTAGTGCAAAGATGAAGTGGAATGTTAAGTGAAAGTGTGGGTTGAAAAGAAGAAAATCAAAGTCTTTTGGATGAGTGAAAGTTGAAAGTGGAATAATTTGGTGAGTTTGGTGAGAGACTAGAAAGTTCAATCCCCATTGTAAGCACCACAAGACCAAAGTGATTCCCACCTTGAGAAACACCAAAAGCCCCATTACAACCCGGCCGAATGGAACCTCTTTGAGGATCTCCATTGAGCCAAGTTCATATTCTTTGTGTGCATTGTAATAGGCATCTCTAGGTGGAGGAATTGGTGATATTAGCTTCAATAGTAAAGCCTTTACTTGCATGATTGTTGAGTTTGAGTGTTCATTGTCAAGCCTAAACACATGATGAGTGATACACATTTCCACATACCTAAAGTGAGGTTTTGTTGTATTAAACTTTATTTCCTTGAACGCTTGATCATGTGTGATGATATAATCTTGCTAGCATGTCTATCACTTGTACTTGATTGTGTTTTCATAAGAGGCTTTACTTGAAGATTGTGCTTCGGTCTTGCTTGCATTATTATTGCTTGAGGACAAGCAAGTTTAAGTATGGGGTATTCTGATGTCTCTCATTTTGGAGGTGTTTTAGTAGTTAATTTCTTTGTAAATATGTGTTTTTCAATCTCTTCTTTGTTAGTTTTGTTTCCCTTTTAGCTTAGTTCCCGGTTTTCTTTAAGAGTCGGAAACTATGCGAGTTTGTGTGTTTTTGTAGGTAAAATGGCAAGAATGAGGACAATTTCGAGGAGCTAATGAAGGAACCAAGCCAAGGAATGCAAGAGCCAAACCAAGAATGAAGAGGAACCAAAGGAAGCCAAGGAAGAAGACAAGGATCGAGGCCCAGGATCGAGATACACCAAGTCGGGCCCGAGATCGAGCAACCAAAGCCAGGACCGACATTCCCAACGTCGGGCCCGATGTCATCCCGTGTCGGTCCAAGTCGGCAATTGAGAGGATTGCCCCCAAGGCATATTTTTAGCAACTTTCCACATTTGCCCCCTTCTAAATTGGGATTCCTTGGTCCCCAATCCATGAGAGGCTATAAATAGAGGTGATTAGAGAGCATTAAGGGCATGTTTGGATAGACCACACTTAAATCACTCTCTAAAGGCTCAAGGAAGACTTGGAGGGCAAGGAGAAGAAGGGAGAAGGAAGAGAAGGAGAGATCGGTGGAGAAGAGAGGAGGAATTGTGAGTTTTGTACTTTGTTTTGCTTTGATCTAGTGGATTTGAACTTGGATTTTGTAGACACTTTGAATTTGAATGCAATTGGAGTTTGATTGGATGATGTTGATTGAGATTTGCTTGATTTCCATTTTGTTTATGCTTTTCTCTTACCATATGGAGTAGATTCCATAGTCTTGGGCTATGGGGGAATCCCCTAGCTAGATTTGGGTAGAAAACCCCAATTCCATAGCCTTGAGTGCTTGATTTGTGAATCCTCTCTACACTAAGCTTCAATTCTCTTGTGAAAACAAGGGGCTTAGGGCTTGTGATTGGTAAGAGTAAGCGAGAGCAATCTCGAACCCAATCACTAGACCTAACATCGAAGGAGAGTGAAAGCTCCCTTGGGTCGAAGTGTAGATTGGAGAGATTCGGGGCGAGCAACCTCGATCTCACTAGAATCAAACACTTATTGGTTGAATTGAGGAAGAATATCCAAGTCTAGTTGGGGGTGGAACCCAAAAACCCAAGACCGATCTACTTATTGTTCAAGACCGAGTTACCCAGTACGTCGGGCCCGACTTGTACCACGTCGGTCCCGTGCAACTCAACCTCGATCCACCCTCGGACAGAAGTGACCTGTGTCGGTCCGAGGAGATCCCTTTTGTTTTCCTTCATTTTGTCTTTGTTTTCTCCTCTTTTTAGTCTTTTCGGGTACTCTCGACGCACGAACTCCCGTGTGTTCGACACCCTACCTCTTTACTACAAGTGAGGTTCGGTTTTATAAATTTAAATTGTGAGACCCTCCGATTCCCGGACCGATCAGATCCCTTGTCCTAGATATCTTTTAGATTGATTTTTAAACCGATTTTCGTAACCAACTAAGGTAAGGGCCGACCCACTGTAGGTCTCTGTTTTTTGGTTTTGTGTGTTCGTGAGGGAGAAGCGGGTGGTCGTGCCCGACCCTGACAAGGTCGGTACCGACCTATCCTAGAGTTGTGTTTTTGTGTTCTTTTTGCTTGTTTTGTTATGATTGATTGCTAGATTTTAGATTTTACTAATTCCCGTGGACGATCCTAACTTCGCTATACTCGGCGGGGTCTTGAATATATATTTATTTGTTCAAGAATACCCTTCAACAGAAACAATAGATAATAATTTGTTTCGTTTAAATATATGTCGAGCACGATTTACGTCAACCTTCGAGTGGATCTCGTTCACTTACACTAGGCTTGTTGATACACTATTGATCGGTCCGGGATCCGAGGGTCTCACAATTTAAATTTATAAAACCGAACCTCAATTGTAGTAAAGAGGTAGGGTGTCGAACACACGGGAGTTCGTGCGTCGAGAGTACCCGAAAGACTAAAAAGGGAGAAAAGAAAGGGCAAAACAAAGAAAAACAAGGGAGATCGCCTCGGACCGACACTGGTCACTTCGGTCCGAGGGTGGATCGAGGTCGAGTTTGGCCGGGACCGACGTACACTATGTCGGGCCCGACTTGCTGGGTAACTCGGTCTTGCACAAATAAGTAGATCGTCTTGGGTTTTTGGGTTCCTCCCCTAACTAGAATTGGATATTCTTCCCCAATTCAACCAATAAGTGTTTGATCCTTGTGAGATCGAGGTTGCTAGCCCCGGATCCCTCCACTCTACACCTCGACCTAAGGGAGTTTTCACTCACCTTCGATGCTAGGAACTTGTGATGGGATCGAGATTGCTCACGCTTACTCTTACCAAACACAAGCCCTAGATCTCTTGTTTCCACAAGAGAATTGAAGCTCAATGTAGAGAGGATTCACAAATCAAGCACTCAAGGCTATGGAATTGGGGTTTTCTACCCAATCCTAGCTAGGGGATTCCCCCATAGCCCAAGACTATGGAATCTACTCCATATGGTAAGAGGAAAACATAATCAAAAGGGAAATCAAGCAAATCTCAATCATCAACATTCAATCAAACTCCAATTGCATTCAAATCCAAAGTGTCAACAAGATCCAAGTCTCAAATCTACTAGATTAAAGCAAAACAAAGTACAAAACTCACTAATCCTCCTCTCTAGGCCACCGATCTCCTCTTCTCTTCCTTCTCCTCTCTTCTCCTTGCTCTCCAAGTCTTCCTTGAGCCTTTTGAGAGTGATTTGGGTGTGGTGTGTGTGAACTCTTGCTCTCCTCCCTCAATGATCACTAATCACCTCTAATTATCCTCCTCCTTGGATTGGGGACCAAGGAATTCCCAATTTAGAAAGGGGCAAATGTGGAAAGTTACTAAAAATATGCCTTGGGGAACAATCCACTCCATTGCCGACTCGGATCGACACGGGGCAACATCGGGCCCGACGTTGGGAACGTCGGTCCTGGTCTCTGGCTGCTCGATCTCGGGCCCGACGTGATGGTGCTCGGTCCTGGGCCTCGATCCTTGTCTTCTTCTTGGGTTTCCTTTGGTTCCTCTTCATTCTTGGCTTGGCTCTTGCATTCCTTGAATTGGCTCCTTCATGAGCTCCTCCAAAATGTCCTCATTCTTGCCATTTTACCTACAAATCAAAGCAAACTCGCATAGTTTCCGAATCTCAAAGAAAACCGGGAACTAAGCTAAGAAGGAACGAAACTAACAAAGAAAGGAATGAAAAACACATATTTACAAGGGAAATTAACTACTAAAACACCTCCAAAATGAGAGACATCAGAATACCCCATACTTAAACTTGCTTGTCCTCAAGCAATAACAACATAAGCAAGGCCGAAGCATAATCTTCAAGTAAAGCCTCATATGAAAAATCAATCAAGCACAAGTGATAGACATGCTAGCACGATTACGTCATCACACATGATCAAGTGTTCAAGGAATAAAGTCTAATGCAAAAAAGCCTCACTTTAGGGGTATGAAAATGTGTATCACTCATCATGTGTTTAGGTTTAGCAATGAACACTCAAACTCAAAAATCATGCAAGTAAAGACTTTACTATTGAAGCTAATATCACCAATTCCTCCACCTAGAGATGCCTATTACAATGCACACAAAGAACATGAACTTGGCTCAATGGAGGTCCTCAAAGAGGTTCCATTCGGCCGGGTTGTAATGGTGCTTTTGGTGTTTCTCAAGGTGGGAATCACTTTGGTCTTGTGGTGCTTACAATGGGGATTGAACTTTCTAGTCTCTCACCAACTTCACCAAATTATTCCACTTTCAACTTCACACTTCCAAAAGACTTTGATTTTCTTCTTTTCATCTTTCAACCCACTCTTTTTACTAAACATCCCACTTCATCTTTACACTAAACTTTTTGTTGGATTTTTCACACTTTTTACACTAGGATCGACTTGCACTATACTCGGGCCGGAAGTGCACTTATCCTCGGTCGGTACCCATTTCTCTACACTTAAGCACTTTGCTTTCAATCCACTATTTTTCCAACTTTTCTTTCTTTCTTCTCTTCAAAGATGCACTACCCACTTGATTTATAACTCCATCTGTTGCCCTTCACCAAAGAGAATCTCAACTCTCCAAATACTCTTCCAAAACCTCTCACTAAAGTCCAATCCCATAAGGGTCAAGTCATCTAGGCTAGGAATCATATTTTTGAGGAGTTTCAAACAAAGGTCTAAGGCTAAAACGGGGCTACAAACAACGGTATATCTTCAAGGTAGGTGATCGGTCCGGGATCGGAGGGTCTCACAATTTAAATTTATAAAACCGAACCTCACTTGTAGTAAAGAGGTAGGGTGTCGAACACACGGGAGTTCGTGCGTCGAGAGTACCCGAAAAGACTAAAAAGAGGAGAAAATAAAGACAAAGCGAAGGAAAACAAAAGAGATCTCCTCGGACCGACACAGGGTCACTTCGGTCCGAGGTAGGATCGAGGTCGAAATGGCCGGGACCGACGTTGATGCAAGTCGGGCCCGATGACTGGGTACTTCGATTTGGCAAAAATGGTAGATCGGTCTTGGGTTTTTGGGTTCCTCCCCCATCTAGACTTGGATATTCTTCCTCAATTCAACCAATAAGTGTTTGATTCTAGTGAGATCGAGGTTGTTCGCCTCAAATCCCTCCAATCTACACCTCGACCCAAGGGAGCTTTCGCGTCACCTTCGATGCTAGAGACTTGTGATGGGATCGAGACCACTTTCGCTTACTCTTACCAAACACAAGCTCTAGATCCCTTGCTTTCACAAGAGAATTGAAGCTCAATGTAGAGAGGATTCACAAATCAAGCACTCAAGGCTATGGAATTGGGGTTTTCTACCCAAATCTAGCTAGGGGATTCCCCCATAGCCCAAGACTATGGAATCTACTCCATATGGTAAGAGAAAAGCATAAATGACTAGGGCAAAGTCGTTGTTCCCTTATCAATAATAAATCCCAAACATGCAAACACAAGTATAGTAGGCAAGCAAGGGGTCGAACCCAAAGGAATCAATTTTATTCAGATTTTAGTGGTTTTCATGCAAGTACTCAAAGGGGGAGGTTTGAAAGTTGGTTTCAATCAAAGTTATCAAGCAGAGTTCATCCAATCAATTCCACTTTATTAATCTGTTGATCGTGAATTCATCCACTTCTTTATATGCTTAGGTCAATTCCAATCCCAATCATTAGAAATCGCAAGTCCACGGTCCAAGCAATTCTATAACCCTAGGCAAGGATGCTTAACCTAGAATTAGCATAGAGCACATGGATAATAGGAAATCAAATCATGCAATCAAGCTACGAGTCTCATGCATAATTTAACCATTGAATACTCTTCCCTAAACTAGTCCACGGTCCTAGAATAGAGTTGTTTCGAGAATAGGAAAGATGCATAGACAACAACCAATCCTAATTCAAACAATAGATCTAAGTCAATCAAACAAGTTGATCAGGCTCATAAAATCAAACATAGATCATGGGATGAAGCACAAGAGTATCAATAAAGACGTAAGGATAAAGAGGTTACCAAAATTTCACAACTTCATAATAAAGCTTCCTTGATTGAATAAACTCCAAAGGAGGATTAGTTCTCCATTACAAAGAAAACTCTAATCTTTATTGAATTACAATTGATTGACAAGTAGTGGATATTCTAAAAGCCTAGAAAGGTTCCCCTTATATAGCCCCAAGGTAGGAAACCGAAAGATAGGAAACCAAGATAGGAAACCGAAAGATAAGAAAGGAAACAAGATAGAAACGGTGAAATCTCGCCCGTCTAGAAGTCGGCTACCACCGCGACCGCGGCGCCACCACCGCGCCCGCGGCGGCCTTCACTCGGTCAAATCCCGGGTCAGCATCTACCGCCGCCGCGCCATAAGCAACGCGTCCGCGGCCTTCACGGTCTTGGTTGGTTCGCTCCTCCACGCCACCGCGCCCGCGTCATAGACAACGCGTCCGCGGTATCCATGCAGTGGCGATTCTTCGTCTTTAAGCTCTTTTACTCTTGATTCTTCATGTCTTGTGTCTTCGGTCTTGATATTACAATAATGCTCAAAACTAACCTAAACACTCTCAATATAGCTCTAAAATACAAGAGTTATCCTATACAAAATAGGCCGAATCAAATTCCCCCATACTTAGAACTTGCTCGTCCTCGAGTAAGCTCAAAACAAATATAACAAGTCAGCACATCTAAGATCTCAGGAAATACAAGGGAAGATGAAAAACACTCAGCTCACAACCCGAACCCAAACATATAGAGAAATCATGAGCATAAAACAATGAAGCTCAAACACACACCTCACCACATGATATAACACTCAAGCTCTAAAAACATGAAAGAGCAATCTAGGATCTACCCAAATCTAACATGTAAGCCCCAAAGTCCCCAAGCAAGAATGATCCTAAACACTCAAATTTTACCGCTCAATTCTGCTTAGGCGCCCTTTCGGGTTTTCACCTAACCACTCTTTTCATTTTTCAAAAGGTGTGCTCACAAATACTCACAACTCTCATGAACCTCATATTACCCCAGCCTAATGCTGGTCCGGGTTACCTGCTTATTACCTGAGCCGTCCTTTCGGGTTTTCGACTCATCCCAGGATTTATATGCCTTTTTTTTCAATATTTATGGCTTTTTCTATCTTTTTTCTTTTCTTTCTTTCTTTATTATGCAAAAAGTATGGTGCAAGTGCTCCATGAAAAGAAGAAAATCAAAAAATCTGAAGCAAATATCTAGCTAAGCTAACTAGGATAAGCGAATGCAAGTACTCCTTCCCCCATACTTAAATCCTTCATTGTCCTCAATGAAGCGAAGAGAAAGGATAGAAGCAAGGAGAAAGGTATATCAGAAGACTCACAAACGATGAAGAGGGGTGGAATAGAAGAACTCTTCATAAGTGGTAGAATAGAAAGCTTCGTATCTCCAAACGGGTGGCAAAAGCGCGGGCGCGACACCATGGGTGCGGGCGCGGAATTGATGCAGAGAGGGAAGTCATCATCGGGAAGATATCGCGGGCGCGGCTGATGGGGCGCGGGTGCGGGTCTCGTGCAGGAACAATGTCTTGACTTCGTCTCGAAAAACGTGATGTGTAGACAACCTTCGTATCTTGGCTCGTCTTCTTGGAAGATGGGTCAATACTCGAACTCGAGCCGTGGAGAAGAAAACTCTCGGGGGAAACAAAGCTCCCCCATACTTAGGCTTTTACACATAGCCAAAGAATGGAAAATACAAAGATGGATGGAAAGAAGAAATAGAAGGTGGAAAGATAGAAGATGGAATAGAATGGATATGGATGGAAAATATAGAGGTAGAATGGGACCAAAAAGTCCTCTTTTTTTTAATTTAATTTTATTTTTTTTGTTTTCATTATAAAGAGCTAAAACCGAGACGCAGTATGGTTGCCGCGAGCACGGGCTAGTACCTGTTCGTCGGGGCGCACTGGTGATCCACCGCGGGCGCGGCCAAGGAGGCGCGGGCGCGGTATCACGCCAGGCGTGTCCTTTCGGACCTAGTACCTGCGTGTTAGCTAAAAACACAAGCAAATCCTAAGCTAGGAATGGAAAAACAATCTATCTAATCCTTGGGTTGCCTCCCAAGCAGCGCTTTTGTTTAACGTCGTTGGCTCGACGTGGATACGATCAATACGGGTCCTCATCAACATCAATTCGGACCGTGTTGCCACCATGAGATATGGAAAGTGATCCATTGGCAACGTCAATGACCGTGTTGGCGGTTTTCATGAAAGGACGACCAAGTAAGAGAACCGGGTCGTACCGCCCTTCGCCTATCTCCATCACATAAAAATCTGCAGGAAAGATCAAACCTTGCACCTGCACTAAAACATCCTCAACTAACCCTTTCGGGCGCACGTTAGAATGGTCAGCCAACTCAATAACAATATCAGAATCCTTTAAAGGACCAAGGCCTAACCTATCATACATGCAAGCTGGAAGAACATTGATGGAGGCACCTAAATCTAGCATAGCACGCTCAATTTTAGTCTCTCCAATAGTGACAAGGACGGTGAATCTTCCTGGGTCTGAGCATTTTTTAGGTAGTTGTTTTTGGAGTAGGGAATTACAAGTCTCAATTTTGCTATCCTGCGTCTTTTCAACTAGAGCTACCTTTTCAATCTTAGGTTTAGTCTTATTCTTTCTTTTTATGGTGCATAGCTCTTTCATAAACTTAGCAAAACGAGGGACACTTTGAATGAGATTAAGGAGAGGAACATTTACCCGACAATTGGCGAAGGTCTCGAAGAGTTCCTTGTCATGTGCCGGCTTCCTTATGTCCTTGAGAGCATCGGGGAATGGAGGAGAAGGCTTAAAAGAATCCAACGGTGGAAGGGGTTGAGCCACATAGCCATCGTCCTCTTCTGCTGCTGGAGCTCGGTTCCTTCTAGGAGAGTTTGGGCGAGGAGGCGAGTAATTCTTGAAAGCATAGTCGAGTAAAGCCTCGAAATTCCTCTCGGCCTCCTTACCGCGGGCGCGGTCCGGACTCCGCGGGCGCGGGTCGTCACGCCTCTCGTGCTCCAAGAGTTCTGTTGGATTTTCGCGGGCGCGGAAGGGAGGGCGCGGGCGCGGAATTCCTACAGAAGCTTGGTCTTCGTCTTCCGTTGCCCCGGCGCGGTCGCGGCCAGGGGAGCGCGGGCGCGGTTCGTCACCAGTGGGTGATTCCCGGCTCGCAAGCGTTCTACCGCTCCTCAAATTCATGGCACTCACATTCTCCTTGTGATTGAGCGGTTGAGAGGGAAGTTTCCCGGAATCCTTAGACTCGAGCCTATTGATCATGGTGTGGCAAGTTGGCTCAGCTGAGTCTCAAGATTCTTTACAGCAGCTCTCGTCTCTTGGTTCTCCTTCAAGAGGGCAGTAATAGCATCATTCTGAGACGGAGCAGGCGCTCTCGGGGCATAGTTGTTGGATCGGAATTGTTGCTGCTGGCCCTGAGGAGCGTACTGCTGCTGCTGTTGTGGTGGATCTTGCTGCTGCTAGTTGTTCCACCTCAAGTTAGGATGGTTCGCCCACCCCGGATTGTAGGTGTTAGAGTAAGGATCATTCCGGGGTCGGGGTGCACCATAATTGCCAATAGCATTGACCGACTCCTCGGTCTCTTGAATAGTAGGGCATTGATCCGTGTGGTGGCTAGCATCATAACATAGACCGCAAGCGTTGACTTGCTGGGCCGTCCTTTTCGTGAGCAGCTGCTTCATAAGATCCTTGAGCTCCCTTACTTCAGCATTCAGGGACTCATTCACCACACTAACGGACCTCTCACTGATCCTGGACCTTTGATTGCGGGCTTGTTCCGCCAAGATCTCTACTTTCTGAAAAGCTGCAGTGGGGGTCAAGTTCTCGTAACTACCCCCACACGATGCATTCACGAGCCTCTTGTCATTGTCGCAGAGTCCCTCAATGATGTAGCAAATAAGATCCTTGGCTTGGTAGCCATGGTAGGGACAACTTGCGATGAGCCTTTTGTAGCGCTCATAATAGTCGTAGAGGTTCTCGTCTTCCCCTTGCTCCAAACTGCTGAGCTGCTTCTTAATAGATGTTTGTTTGGAAGCGGGGAAGTACTTCTCTAGAAACGCCTTCTTCATGGCCACCCAAGTAGTGATAGAACCCGGCACCAAATAAAGGAGCCAATCCTTGGAGGTGTCTTCAAGAGAGAAGGGAAAAGCCCGGAGCTTGATTTGATCCTCCGTCACATCAGTGGGCTTCATGCTCACGCACACCGGGTGGAATTCAGTGAGATACTTGTTCGGGTCCTCACCGCTCAACCCGTGGAATTTGGGTAAGTGGTGGATGAGGCCAGATTTAAGCTCGAACTTCACACCTTCCCCGAGTTCAGGGAATTGAACAGCGAGTTGCTGTTGCTGGAGATCGGGCGCCGTGAGTTGGCGAATAGTTTGCTCCGCCATGGCGTCTTCTGGTTCAGAATCAGAGAGAGAGAAAGATTCAAGAAGGTTGTAAGATGTAGAAGGTCTGGGGGCACTCCTTATCTTCCGAAGAGTCCTGTCAATTTCTGGATCAAAACGAACAGGAGAAGTATTAGTAGACCGGGTACGGACCATGTGTTAGGTCCGCACCCCAAAGAGTGGTTCTGCGTACGAACCGCGGGCGCGCCGAGGGGGGCGCGGGCGCGGTTTGGGCGCAGAACGCGAAAACACACAAAATCAAAACAAGAAAAAGATTCCCCGGCAACGGCGCCAAAATTTGACTCGGGCAAAGTCGTTGTTCCCTTATCAAAAATAAAATCCCAAACATGCAAACACAAGTATAGTAGGCAAGCAAGGGGTCGAACCCAAAGGAATCAGTTTTATTCAGATTTTAGTGGTTTTCATGCAAGTACTCAAAGGGGGAGGTTTGAAAGTTGGTTTCAATCAAAGTTATCAAGCAGAGTTCATCCAATCAATTCCACTTTATTAATCTGTTGATCGTGAATTCATCCACTTCTTTATATGCTTAGGTCAATTCCAATCCCAATCATTAGAAATCGCAAGTCCACGGTCCAAGCAATTCTATAACCCTAGGCAAGGACGCTTAACCTAGAATTAGCATAGAGCACAGGGATAATAGGAAATCAAATCATGCAATCAAGCTACGAGTCTCATGCATAATTTAACCATTGAATACTCTTCCCTAAACTAGTCCACGGTCCTAGAATAGAGTTGTTTCGAGAATAGGAAAGATGCATAGACAACAACCAATCCTAATTCAACCAATAGATCTAAGTCAATCAAACAAGTTGATCAGGCTCATAAAATCAAAAATAGATCATGGGATGAAGCACAAGAGTATCAATAAAGACGTAAGGATAAAGAGGTTACCAGAATTTCACAACTTCATAATAAAGCTTCCTTGATTGAATAAACTCCAAAGGAGGATTAGTTCTCCATTACAAAGAAAACTCTAATCTTTATTGAATTACAATTGATTGACAAGTAGTGGATATTCTAAAAGCCTAGAAAGGTTCCCCTTATATAGCCCCAAGGATCAACCTTTTCGGACTAAACAAGATAGGAAACCGAAAGATAAGAAAGGAAACAAGATAGAAACGGTGAAATCTCGCCCGTCTAGAAGTCGGCTACCACCGCGACCTCGGCGCCACCACCGCGCCCGCGGCGGCCTTCACTCGGTCAAATCCCGGGTCAGCTTCTACCGCGACCGCGCCATAAGCAACGCGTCCGCGGCCTTCACGGTCTTGGTTGGTTCGCTCCTCCACGCCACCGCGCCCGCGTCATAGACAACGCGTCCGCGGTATCCATGCAGTGGCGATTCTTCGTCTTTAAGCTCTTTTACTCTTGATTCTTCATGTCTTGTGTCTTCGGTCTTGATATTACAATAATGCTCAAAACTAACCTAAACTCTCTCAATATAGCTCTAAAATACAAGAGTTATCCTATACAAAATAGGCCGAATCAATAAACAAAAGGGAAATCAAGCAAATCTCAATCAACATCATCCAATCAAACTCCAATTGCATTCAAATCCAAAGTGTCTACAAAATCCAAGTTTCAATTCCACTAGATCAAAGCAAAACAAAGTACAAAACTCACAATTCCTCCTCTCTTCTCCACCGATCTCTCCTTCTCTTCCTTCTCCCTTCTTCTCCTTGCTCTCCAAGTCTTCCTTTGAGCCTTTAGAGAGTGATTTGAGTGTGGTCTATCCAAACATGCCCTTAATGCTCTCTAATCACCTCTATTTATAGCTTCTCATGGATTGGGGACCAAGGAATCCCAATTTAGAAAGGGGAAAATGTGGAAAGTTACTAAAAATATGCCTTGGGGAACAATCCAATCCTATGCCGACTTGGACCGACACGGAACGACCTCGGGCCAGACGTTGGGAACGTCGGTCCGGTTCATTGGGTACTCGATCTCGGGCCCGACTTGGTGTATCTCGGTCCAGGGCCTCGATCCTTGTCTTCTTCCTTGGTTTCCTTTGGTTCCACTTCATTCTTGGCTTGGCTCTTGCACTCCTTGACTTGGCTCCTTCATTAGCTCCTTGAAATTGTCCTCATTCTTGCCATTTTACCTACAAAACAAAGCAAACTCGCATAGTTTCCGACTCTTGAAGAAAACCGGGAACTAAGCTAAAAGGGAAACAAAACTAACAAAGAAGGGAATGAAAAACACATATTTACAAAGGAAATTAACTACTAAAACACCTCCAAAATGAGAGACATCAGAATACCCCATACTTAAACTTGCTTGTCCTCAAGCAAGAACAATGTAAGCAAGACCGAAGCACAATCTTCAAGTAAAGCCTCATATGAAAAATCAATCAAGCGCAAGTGATAGATATACTAGCAAGATTACATCATCACACATGATCAAGTGTCTAAGGAATACAGTCTAATGCAACAAAGCCTCACTTTAGGGACATAGAAATGTGTATCACTCATCATGTGTTTAGGCTTAGCAATGAACACTCATACTCAATAATCATGCAAGTAAAGGCTTTACCATTGAAGCTAATATCACCAATTCCTCCACCTAGAGATGCCTATTACAATGCACACAAAGAATATGAACTTGGCTCAATGGAGATCCTCAAAGAGGTTCCATTCGGCCGGGTTGTAATGGGGCTTTTGGTGTTTCTCAAGGTGGGAATCATTTTGGTCTTGTGGTGCTTACAATGGGGATTGAACTTTCTAGTCTCTCACCAAACTCACCAAATTTTTCCACTTTCAACTTTCACTCATCCAAAAGACTTTGATTTTTCTCTTTTCTTTCCTTTCTCAACCCACTTTTCACTAAACATTCCACTTTATCTTTGCACTACACCTTTTTGTTGGATTTTTCAAACTTGCATACTAACTCGGGCCCGATGTGCACTTTAACTCGGTCGGTACCCTTTTCTCCACTTAAGCATCTTGCTTTCAATCCACTACTTTTTTTTCCAACTTTTCTTTCTTTCTTTCTACTTCAAAGATGCACTACCCACTTGGTTTTGTAACTCCATTTTTGCCTTCACCAAAGAGAATCTCAACTCTCCAAATATTCTTCCAAACCCTCTCACTAAAGTCCAATCCCATAAGGGTCAAGTCATATAGGCTAGGAATCATATTTTTGAGGAGTTTCAAACAAAGGTCTAAGGCTAAAACAGGGATACAAACAACGGTTTCACTTCAAGGTAGGATATGGAACATTTTGTGACTAAATGAAATAAAGTTCAAATCAATGTGACAAAGCATAGAACAAATCTCATATTGGTCTTGGAAAATAGATAAACACCTCAATAGCAAGTTTTACTAAGCATGCATGAGCTATTTCACACAAGAAAATGAGGGATATGCAATATGAACAAGCATCCCTAAAATGGCCAAAAATCATCTCACAAGGTTCACTCTAGCTTAGTTGCATCAAAACTCATCCAAGAACTCATGTGCTCAATAAAAACATGCAAGATATCATATCACATTAAAAACAACATCACTTAGAGGCTAAACTATCCAAAAATATGCAAAGGAATTTACATGCTCACATCATCATTAGCCTTCTTATGGACATCTAAGATGGGAATTCCTAGTCCAAAACAAAATCTTTTTGACATTTTCACACAATTTTTCGAATTTTTATGATTTTTTGCAAAAATTTTCTCAAACAAAAACAAACAAACTCATCCATTCATGCCATAAGATCGATGATCATCCTCATACAAATCATGCCACAATCCAAAATGAAACATCCCTTAAACAAGAAAAACACAAATAACCTACACATGGAACTAATGAGCTACTAACCCACCCCATACTTAAAATTTTGATGTCCCCATCAAAACTCAAAAGTAAAGAGAAGAGTAGAGAAAACTCACAATTCCTTATTCTTGAATGGCTTGTTGAGGCTTAGTTTGAAGGATGGCCACGGCGTTGTCTCCTTTGGAGCCAGGCATGTTGCTCTCGCTCATACACTTGATCGTTGAAGGGATCTTGACTTGGCGGTTGGATTGGTGGCGTGGGGGGTGTCCATTGATCTTCACGGGATGAGAAATTCCCAGACATCCACTCATTGAAACTTGCTTGGACGGTCCACCTATGATCCTCGGCCGCCCTCAAGTCCTCCACTTCACGACTTGTGTAGGCAATGTTGCGGTTCACCTCATCAAATTGCACTTGGAAGTCTTCTTGGTGGTGAGAGAGTTGTTGTTGTTGGAAGTTGAGGTATTGTTGTTGTTGGTTGAGTTGATGCGCCTCTTGAAGCATTGATGATTGTTGAAGTTGGAGATGCGACAATTGGTTTGCCAAGAAGTTCATGTCCACCGATTGGCTAGGCTCGGGGAACACCATTCCGGGGCCGTACCATTGGGCATACCCCTCATATCCTCCATAGCTAGGTGGTTCTTGCCTTGCGCCACTTCCCTCGCCCCGCTCGAAGTGGCTTGAGACCGGATCGGGCAAAAATGTATCGGACCGACGTTGATGCAAGTCGGGCCCGACGTAGGATGCTCCTCGGTCCAAGAGTGTTGGGGCATAGTCGGTGAGCAAGTGGTGGTAACCACCTTCTTCTTCATCTTCTTCACCTCTAGGCACGTCCACCTCCATGTCGTCCCTTCTTACAAACTCGTATTGGTTGGGCTCCTCCTCTTCGGTGTCCGGGGAAGCTTGAGGTGTAGTGAAATGGATGTGTTGTGCTCGCCTCCTAACCTCGAGTGTCCCCTCCGGCTCTCCATAAGGATTGACATTCCCCGCCCACACTTGATACCAATTGTAGTAAGAAGTGAGGTCGAAGGGTCGAGGCTCCAAGGGAACGTGCACGTTGTTGAAGTTGGAGTGTGGGGCTAGGTAAGTAGAGGCGTCGGTCACTAGCTTCTCCTTGATAATGTTGGCCTTCTTGAAATACTTGAGGTCCATGAACTCCACACCATTTGGGGCCGGTGTGTAGGTAGACAAGTCCACCTCAAGACGGTGAGCTAGCCGGGCAATCATGCCTCCGAAATAGATCCATGAAGAACTTTGGAAGTCCCTCACCATCTTTACCCATTCCCATGTGAGGTTCATCGGCTTCTCATTCTCAAACAACATCTCATAGAGAATCATGGCCTCCTCCTTCATCGGCTTGCTCAATTCATGCCTTGCAAAGATAGAACAACCCAAGGCTCGGATCATGAATCGGAAGAGCGGGTTGACTATCTCATTAGTCGATGCTCCTTTCCTCATCTCGCTCTTCCCGGCCAAAAACTTCCAAAGGTAATCGACCTTTTCATTGTCAACATAAGCCTCCTCTCTTGTAAATGGAAACCCGAAGTAGGTAGCCAAGTTCCGGAGAGAGAGTTCTTGGAATTCGTTGCCCATTTGGAAGGAAATCATGCCTTCACTCTCGGGTCCCTCATACGTGCATTTGAATGTTGCCATGAATTCGGACGTCAAGGCGGGGTAGTGAGTGTTGTTCCACCTTAGCAACACATTGAGCCCTATGTGATTATAGCACCGAGCAAGAGCCTCATCCATGTTCATCTTTTGAATTGACTCCCAATCTAACCACCGAGTGTGGTGAGATAGACCCATGAGACGCTCATACTCTCTAGCATCATCCTCATCCTCAATACGCACATCATCCATCCTTTGGATTCTCTTGGACGACTTCTTGGACTTCTTGGTGGCTTTCTCCATCCTTGAAGAAGATGCTCGGGTAGACATGGTACCTACACACAATCAAAACCAAAGAACTCCAAGATAAAATCTATACAACCACAACAAAATCACAAGCTTCCATCACAAACAACTCATCATGCAAAGAGATGACCACAAGGGTGGTCGATCTCGACCCTAGGGGGGTCGATCCTGAGATTATACACACATGAACACTCACTCATCATGCAAAGAGATAACCCCATACTTACACTTGACACACTCAATCCACAAAATTCAATCATGTATGAACTAAGATTCACATATCAATGGTCAAGCCTCAAGATATATCATGAATAGCATGCTATAACCAACATTCAAGCTCATGAAATCCTAAATTCACACAAAAGAAGCTCGAAAAACGTCGGACCGATATGCAAAAGACTACGGGCTCGAGGTTGGGGACCTCAGTCCGAGACACTGGACCGACGTTGAACATCGGTCCCGAGGTACTGGGTACCTCAGACCGAGTCCATTCCGACTTCTCATCCTAGATTCATCCATGCAACACACTATCATGTCCCTAAAATCCAAAATCTATCATCAATCATCATCAATCGAAGTTCTAAGTGGGATTTAGCAACAATTAAGCACAAATTTCACAAAACATGCAAATCACCATGGATGCTCAAGGTTCAAGCACACTCAATCATGGCATATCTCAAATCTAGCAATGAAAGCATGAAATTCATAAAGAATCAAGTAGAGATTGAGATTTACATACTAAATATGAAGAAAACAAGAACTTCTAGCAAGCAACTCTTAGAACTCAAATTTTCCTCTTCTAGATCTAGAAGAAGGATGAAGATCTATGGGATTTGGGTGGGTTTTTGGCTTTTGGTTCAATGCTTGGGTATGCTAGGGGATGGATCGAGATCTTGTGGTGAGGTTCTTTGAAGATCGACTATGGTGGGGGAGATGGGATCGATTTTGGTTTTGAGAGAGAATTGGGTATTTTGGGAAAGTAGTTATGGGGGTGATGATGTTAGGTAAGGGAAAAGGGCTCTTAAATGGGGAAGAAGACAAAGGTGGGTCAAGAGGGTATAGTAGGAATTTCCACAAAGTCAAAGTCCAACATGGGTCGGCATAACTGGACCGACGTCGGGCACCTCGGGCCCGAGGTACTGGGTACCTCGGTCCTACCCGATTTTGGTTCCTAAAAATCCCACGCCTTGGTTACTTCTATCCACAAGTTCTTGCATCATTTCCACAAATACCACACATGCTAATGAAGCTCACACAACACACATTTCCACAAAATACAAGCTAGAGAGGAGATTAGGACTAATCTAAGCTAAGGCAAACAGAAACAAGCTAGAAACTACGAAAATGAATCTACTAAACCCGGGTTGCCTCCCGAGGAGCGCTTCTTTAACGTCATTAGCTTGACGTCTAACCTCTACCCTTCAAGGAGGGTGAAAAACGGTAAATTGATCCTCCTTGCCACGTGCTTCTCCACAATCCTCATAACCAAAGTGCCACCATTTATGTTTGATGAAAGTGTGGCATCCAAATTCTCCATCATCCTTCTCCTCCAACGTGTAGCTTGGCATCTCTTGCATCAACTCATCTTGCATTTTGTCACCTACACCACAAAAGTCTAAAGAATTTCAAGGAGACTCAATGACATCATAACTCAAATCATCTTGCAAATCATCCAAGCAAAGGTAATCATCTCCTAAATCCTCTTTCAAATCATCTAAGCAAATGAAAGAATCTCCCACATCAAAAGGATATAGATTAGGATACTCTTCATGATTTGGTGGGTTATCTCCATCTCTTGTCTCATCATGGATTTGAACATCGACCATGACATGGTCTCTCAATGGTGCTTCCTCTCTTGTGGACTCCCTCTTGCACTTGGCATTTTCCTCTAGTTTCAAAATTGCCAACGCATCCGGTTCATTAAGGGCTTTGTTGAAATAGAACTCCACCTTCTCCTCGCCAATCTCGAAAGTGACCTTCCCATTCCTCACATCAAACTTGGCACCCGCCGTACCTTGAAACGGCCTTCCGAGAATAATGGGCACCATCGGATCCTCTTTCATGTCTAAGATCACGAAATCATCGGGTACAAAATATCTTCCAACTCTAACCGGGACGTCATCAAGAATTCCGGTGGCCTTTGTTGATGAACCATCGGCCATGGTAAGACTCATATCGACTGGCTCCATATCTCCAAGGTTAGCCCTTCTCCATATGCTCATGGGCATAACCGAAATGCTCGCTCCCAAATCACAAAGAGCTTTGAATTGTTGAGAACCAATCCCTACGGTGATGGCGAATCTTCCGGGGTCACCAAGCTTTTGAGGTAGCTCCAATATCTTCACCTCGTCTTGCATCTCAACAATTGACCTCTTCTTGCTCAAGATTTCTTTCAAAAACTTAGCATAAGATGGCATCTCACTTAGAGCATCGGTGAAAGGAATGGTGATGTTCAAGCCTTGCAAAAGCTTCAAGAACCGCTTGAACTTGCCCTCAACAATCTCCTTGGGCTTCTTCATAGGATATGGAAGAGTAGTACCACTTTGCTTCTTGCATGGATCGACCTCCTTGGATCGATCTTTCTCAACAAATCCATCCTGGACCGACGTTGGAAGTACCTCGGGACCGACTTCAGGGACATCGGTCCCAGGGCAAAGAACTTCTGGGCACGTCGGGCCGACTTCAGGGCAAGTCGGGCCCGAGTTGGGTTCAACCTCGGTCCACTCCAAGGGGCTTCCTCCATTCTCCGGATCGACATCTGGGTACGTCGGACCCGAGGTGCTGGGAACCTCGGTCCGGCTCTCTTCTCTTGATCTTGGAATTTGTGGCTCGGGCAAACTCCGTCCACTACTTAATCCTATGGCTTGAACTTCGTTTTGTTGTTGTGGGGCACGGGGATTCTCCTCGGGTCGGCCCGGGAGTCTCCCTTCCTCTCTTGGAAGTTGATTCGCCATGTGAACAAATTGGTTGTCCACTTGCCTTCTCCATACACCAAATTCTTTGAATTGAGCACCCATTTCATCAACTCTTCTCTCCACATTGGTGAATTGATTCTTCAAGTCCTTGAACTCGCCTCTCATCTCTTGCACCCATTGTGGAGTTTGCTCATAGAATCCCGGAGATCGGTATGGTGGTGGTTGGGCCCTTGGCTCATTTTGGTTGAAGTTGTTGTTGTAGCCACTAGCTTGGCCTTGGTTCCACCTTCCTCCATTGTTGTTGAAGTTGGTTCTCCCTCCGAAGTTCCTTTGAACATAGTTGGCCTCTTCAATTTGCTCGGCCAATCGGACTTGGCGCTCGTTTGGGCACTCTTGAGCTCCATGCTTCAAAGAACCACACTCTTCACATGCTCTTGTGGTTTGTTGGGCATAACTCATCTTCCTCCTCATCTTGTTCAATTAATCCTCCAAGAATTGGATCTTCACATCTTTGTCCACATCTTCACTTTTGGGATCGTAGAGCTTCTTCGGACCTTCTCCATGGACTCTTGCTTCCTTGCTCACATTGCTAGTACCATACATTGCCTCATAGTCCGAGAGTTTGTCCAACAACTCCCATGCTTGTTCCGGCGGCAAATCTATGAACCCACAATCGGTATGGAGGTTCAATTTGTCTTTCGTGGCGGGGTTGATCCCTTGGAAGAAGATGTCTTGAAGGACATAGGGTTGTTGACCATGTGTCGAACACGCTCTCAACATCTCCTTGATCCGGTCCCACGCCTCAAAAAGTGGCTCATGAGCTCCTTGTTGGAAACTAGCAATCTTCCTTCTAAGCTCCGTCGTCTTGGTGGGCGGGAATGACTTCATCAAGAATGCTTCATTTAGGGCCCTCCATGATGTGATGGATCGAGGTGCTTGACTCTCCAACCAATGCAAAGCCTTGCCTCCCAAAGACCACTTGAAGGCTTTGAGTAGCACATACTCAAGTGTCTCATCATCCGTGGAAATGGTCTCACAAAGGTCCTTGAATTGCTTCACATGCTCGATCGGACACTCATTCGGCCTCCCTTGGAATTGCTCTCTCTTGATGAGTGAGATAAATTGAGTTTTTATCTCAAAATTCCTTGACACCTCCGGCAAGACGATGGCCGGCTCCGGGACTTTCAACTCCGGATGCATGTATTGTCTAGCATTCCGGGGTTGAGTGTTGATTTCGGCCTCCAACCTTATCCTTTGCTCCCTCTCTCTACGGGCCTCGGCATCTCGATTTGCCATCTCAATTTGCATTCGAGCCATGTCGGCTCTCATCCTCTCAAACTCCTCATCCCGAGCTTGGTCCACCATCCTCTTCTTCTTGCGGGCTTGCCTTAGAATACTCTCCGGGTCACACACAAAGTCGAGCTCAAGTGTTCCTCGGACGGAACTAGCTCGCATGCACCTACAACCAAAGACACAAACAAAAACCAAATCAAAACAAACAAGGGGTTTGGGCTAGTCCCTCACCCAAATCACTACCAAAAAGCAAAGACTCAACAAAAATGGGTACCTCGAACAAGTAGAACTCCCCGGCAACGGCGCCAAAATTCTGATCGGTCCGGGATCGGAGGGTCTCACAATTAAAATTTATAAAACCGAACCTCACTTGTAGTAAAGAGGTAGGGTGTCGAACACACGGGAGTTCGTGCGTCGAGAGTACCCGAAAAGACTAAAAAGAGGAGAAAATAAAGACAAAGCGAAGGAAAACAAAAGAGATCTCCTCGGACCGACACAGGGTCACTTTGGTCCGAGGTAGGATCGAGGTCGAAATGGCCGGGACCGACGTTGATGCAAGTCGGGCCCGATGACTGGGTACTTCGATTTGGAAAAAATGGTAGATCGGTCTTGGGTTTTTGGGTTCCTCCCCCAACTAGACTTGGATATTCTTCCTCAATTCAACCAATAAGTGTTTGATTCTAGTGAGATCGAGGTTGTTCGCCTCAAATCCCTCCAATCTACACCTCGACCCAAGGGAGCTTTCGCGTCACCTTCGATGCTAGAGACTTGTGATGGGATCAAGACCACTTTCGCTTACTCTTACCAAACACAAGCTCTAGATCCCTTGCTTTCACAAGAGAATTGAAGCTCAATGTAGAGAGGATTCACAAATCAAGCACTCAAGGCTATGGAATTGGGGTTTTCTACCCAAATCTAGCTAGGGGATTCCCCCATAGCCCAAGACTATGGAATCTACTCCATATGGTAAGAGAAAAGCATAAACAAAAGGGAAATCAAGCAAATCTCAATCAACATCATCCAATCAAACTCCAATTGCATTCAAATCCAAAGTGTCTACAAAATCCAAGTTTCAATTCCACTAGATCAAAGCAAAACAAAGTACAAAACTCACAATTCCTCCTCTCTTCTCCACCGATCTCTCCTTCTCTTCCTTCTCCCTTCTTCTCCTTGCTCTCCAAGTCTTCCTTTGAGCCTTTAGAGAGTGATTTGAGTGTGGTCTATCCAAACATGCCCTTAATGCTCTCTAATCACCTCTATTTATAGCCTCTCATGGATTGGGGACCAAGGAATCCCAATTTAGAAAGGGGCAAATGTGGAAAGTTACTAAAAATATGTCTTGGGGAACAATCCAATCCTATGCCGACTTGGACCGACACGGAACGACCTCGGGCCCGACGTTGGGAACGTCGGTCCGGTTCACTGGGTACTCGATCTCGGGCCCGACTTGGTGTATCTCGGTCCAGGGCCTCGATCCTTGTCTTCTTCCTTGGTTTCCTTTGGTTCCACTTCATTCTTGGCTTGGCTCTTGCACTCCTTGACTTGGCTCCTTCATTAGCTCCTCGAAATTGTCCTCATTCTTGCCATTTTACCTACAAAACAAAGCAAACTCGCATAGTTTCCGACTCTTGAAGAAAACCGGGAACTAAGCTAAAAGGGAAACAAAACTAACAAAGAAGGGAATGAAAAACACATATTTACAAAGGAAATTAACTACTAAAACACCTCCAAAATGAGAGACATCAGTAGGATATGGAACATTTTGTGACTAAATGAAATAAAGTTCAAATCAATGCGACAAAGCATAGAACAAATCTCATATTGGTCTTGGAAAATAGATAAACACCTCAATAGCAAGTATTACTTAGCATGCTTGAGCTAATCACATAAGAAAAGAGGGATATGCAATATGGACAAACATCCCTAGAATGGCCAAGAAAATTATCTCACGAGGTTCACTCAAGCTTAGTTGCTTCAAAACTTTCTCCAAGAACTCATGTGCTCAATAAAAACATGCAAGATATCATATCACATTAAAATCAACATCCATTTAGAGGTTAAACTATCCAAAAATATGCAAAGGATTTTACATGCTCACATCATCATTAAACTTCATATGGAACATCTAAGATGGGAATTCCTAGTCCAAAACAAAATCTTTTTGACTTTTTCACACTATTTTCGAATTTTTATGCATTTTTGCAAAAATTTTCTTAAATAAAAACAAACTCATCCATTCATGCCATAAAATTCAACCATCATTCATCATGCCACTATCCAAAAATGAAACATCCCATAAACAAGACAAACACAAACACATGAAACTACAAATGGAACTATGAGCTACTAACCCACCCCATACTTAAAATTTTGATGTCCTCATCAAAAGAAATCAAAACTCAAAAGTAAAGAGAAGAGTAAAGAGAGCTCACAATTCCTTATTCTTGAATGGCTTGTTGAGTCTTAGTTTGGGGGGTGGCCACGGCGTTGTCTCCTTTGGAGCCGGGCGTGCCGCTCTCGCTCGTACACTTGATCGTGGAAAGGGTCTTGACTTGGCGGTTGAATTTGTGGTGCGGGACGCATCCATTGATCTTCATGGGAAGAGAAGTTCCCGGTCATCCACTCATTGAAACTTTCTTGGACGCTCCATCTTTGGTCCTCGGCCGCTCGCAAGTCATCCACATCACGTCTCATGTAGGCCATGTTGCGGTTCACCTCGTCAAATTGCACTTGGAAGTCTTCTTGGTGATGAAAAAGTTGTTGTTGTTGGAAGTTGAGGTTTTGTTGTTGAAAGTTGATGTGGTGTGCCTCTTGAAGCAAGCTTGATTGTTGAAGTTGGAGATGCACCATTTGGTTGGCCAAGAAGTTCATGTCCACCGATTGATTTGGCTCGGGGAACACCATTCCGGGCCCATACCATTGGGCCCGGAATCGGCTCCACTTCCCTCACCCCTCTCAAATCGGCTCGGGGAACACCGATTGATTTGGCTCCACTTCCCTCACCCCTCTCAAATCGGCTCGGGACCGGATCGGGCAAGTATGCATCGGACCGACGTTGGTGGATGTCGGGCCCGACGTTGCTTGTACCTCGGTCCAAGAGTGTTGGTGCGTGGTCGGTGAGCAAATTGTAGTAACCACCATCTTCTTCTTCTTCTTCATCTCTAGGCAAGTCCACATCCATGTCATCTCTTCTCACGAACTCATATTGGTTGGGCTCCTCTTCTTCGGTGTCCGGGGAAACTTGAGGAGAAGTAAAGCGGATGTGTTGTGGTTGTCTCCTAACCTCAAGTGTCCCTTCCGGCTCTCCAAAAGGATTCACCTTTCCCGTCCACACTTGGAACCAATTGTAGTAGTTGGTGAGATTGAAGAGTCGTGGCCCCAAGGGTATGTGCACATTGTCAAAGTTGGAGTGTGGGGCTAGGTGTGTGGTGGCACCGTTCACTTGCTTCTCTTTGATGATGTTGGCCTTCTTGAAGTATTTTAGGTCCATGAGTTCCACACCATTTGGGGCCGGCGTGTAGGTAGACAAGTCCACCTCAAGACGATGAGCTAACACGGCTATCATGCCTCCGAAGTAGATCCATGAAGAACTTTGGAAGTCCCTCACCATCTTCACCCATTCCCATGCAAGGTTCATTGGCTTCTCATTCTCAAACAACATCTCATAGAGTAGCATGGCCTCCTCTTTCATTGGCTTGCTCAATTCATGCCTAGCAAAGATAGAACAACCCAAGGCTCGGATCACGACTCGGAAGAGTGGGTTTGCTATCTCATTAGTCGATGCTCCTTTCCTCATCTCACTTCTTCCGGCTACAAACCTCCAAAGGTAGTCCACCTTCTCGTTGTCAACATAGGCCTCATCTCTCGGGAAAGGGAAGCCGAAGTAATGTGCCATGTCCCGAAGAGACACCTCATTCAATTCGTTGCCCATTTGGAAGGAAATCATGCCTTCACTCTCGACTCCTTCATAGGTGCAATTGAAAGTCGCCATGAACTCGGACGTAAAGGCGGGATAGTGAGTGTTGTTCCATCTTAGCAAGACGTTGAGCCCAATATGAGAATAGCACCGAATAAGAGCCTCCTCCATGCACATCTTTCGAATAGACTCCCAATCTAACCACCGAGTATGGTGAGATAGACCCATGAGTCGCTCATACTCTCTAGCCACATCCTCATCCTCAAAGCGCACGTCGTCCATCCTTTGGACCCTCTTGGACGACTTCTTGGACTTTCTAGCTGCTTTCTCCATCCTTGAAGAAGATGCTCGGGTAGACATGGTACCTACACAATCAAAACCAAAGAACTCCAAGATAAAATCTATACAATCACAACAAGAGCACAAGCTTCCATCACAAACAACTCATCATGCAAAGAGATGACCCCATACTTGTTCTTAACTCACTCAATCCACAAAATTCAATCATGCATGAACTAAGATTCACATATCAATGGTCAAGCTACAAGATATATCATGATAAACATGATATAACCAACATTCAAGCTCATGAATTCCAAAGTTCACACAAGAGAAACTCGAAAAGCATAGGATCGACATGCAAGGGACGTCGGGTCCGAGGTTGTCAACCTCGGTCCGAGTCTGTGGACCGACATGCAACATCGGTCCGAGGTTCTGGGTACCTCGGTCCGACCATATTCCGACTTCTCTACTTCGAATCACCCATAAAACACTCTATCATGCTCCTAAAATCCAAAATCAACCATTTCTCATCACCAATCGAAGTTCTAAGTGGGATTTAGCAACAATTAAGCACAAATTTCACAATGCATGCAAATCACCATGGATGCTCAAGGTCTAAGCTCACTCAATCATGGCATATCTCAAATCTAGCAATGTAAGCATGAAATTCACAAAGAATCAAGTAGAGATTGAGATTCACATACCAAATATGAAGAATCAAAGACTTCTAGCAATCAACTTCTTAGAACCCAAATTTCTCTTCTCGATCTAGAAGAGGGATGAAGATCTATGGGATTTTGGTAGGATTTTTGGCTTTTGGTTCAATGTTTGAGGATGCTAGGGGTTGGATCGAGTTTTTGTGGGTGAGATTGCTTGAGGTTCGAGTATGGTGGGAGATGGGGATCGAAATCGGAGTTTTTGAAGGGATTGGTATTTTGGGAAGGTAGTTATGGAGGTAATGGGTGTTAGGTAAGGGAAAGGGGGCTTAAATGGGGTAGAAGACAAAGGTAGGTCAGAAGGGTAAAATAGGAATTTCCATCAAAAATCAAGACCAAAGAGATCGGCCAGCTTGGACCGACGTTGGGACCTCGGGCCCGAGGTACTGGGTACCTCGGTCCTACCCGGTTTTGTTTCCTAAAATTCCCTCGGTTTGGCAATTGTCTACCCACAAGTCATTGCATCATTTCCACAAATACCACACATGATCATGAAGCTCACATAACACACATATCCACAAAATACATGCTAAAGAAGAGATTAGGAAGAATCTAAGCTAAGGCAAAGAAAAACAAACTAGAAACTACGAAAAATGAATCTACTAAACCCGGGTTGCCTCCCGAGGAGCGCTTCTTTTAAGTCACTAGCTTGACTCCTAACCTCTACCCTTCAAGGAGGGTGAAACACGGTGAATTGATCCTCCTTGTCATATGCATCTCCATTCTCCTCATAGCCAAAGTGCCACCATTTGTGTTTGATGAAAGAGTGACCTCCAAATTCTCCATCATTCTTCTCCTCCAAAGTGTAGGTGGATATCTCTTGCATCTTCTCAACTTGCTCTTCATTACCTACATCACAAAAGTCTAAAGAATTTCTAGAGGACTCAATGATATCATAACTCAAATCTTCTTGCAAATCACTCAAGCAAAGGTAATCATCCTCTAAATCCTCTTTCAAATCACTTAGACAAATGTAAGAATCTCCCACATCAAAAGGATATAGATTAGGATACTCTTCATGGCTTGGTGGGCTATCTCCATCCCTTGACTCTTCATGGGCTTGAACATTGACCATGGCATGGCCTCTCAATGGTGCTTCTTCCTCCTTTGTGAGTTCCAACTCTCCTCTCTTGCGCTTGGCACTTTCCTCTAGTTTCAAAATCGCCAATGCATCCGGTTCATTAAGGGCTTTGTTGAAATGGAACTCCACTTTTTCCTCGCCAATCTCGAAGGTGACCTTCCCATTCCTCACATCAAACTTGGCACCCGCCGTAGCTAGAAACGGCCTCCCGAGAATAATAGGCATCATCGGATCTTCTTTCATGTCTAAGATCACAAAATCATCGGGCACAAAATATCTTCCAACTCTAACCGGGACGTCATCTAGAATTCCGGTGGCCTTTGTTGATGAACCATCGGCCATAGTAAGACTCATATCAACCGGTTCCATATCTCCAAGGCTAGCCCTTCTCCATATGCTCATGGGCATAACCGATATGCTTGCTCCTAAATCACAAAGAGCCTTGAAGTTTTGGGATCCAATCCCTATGGTGATGGCAAATCTTCCGGGATCACCTAGCTTTTGAGGTAGCTCTAAAATTTTCACCTCATCTTGCATCTCAACAATTGACCTCTTCTTGCTCAAGATTTCCTTCAAGAACTTTGCATAGGATGGCATCTCACTTAGAGCATCGGTGAATGGAATAGTGATGTTCAAGCCTTGCAAAAGCTTTAAGAACCGCTTGAACTTGCCCTCAACAATCTCCTTGGGCTTCTTCATAGGATATGGAAGAGTGGTAGCACCTTGCTTCTTGCTTGGATCCACCTCCTTGGATCGATCTTTCTCTTTCTCAACGATCTCAGCCTGGACCGACTTAGGATCGACGTCGGGACCGACGTCAAGCATCTCGGACCGGGGGCAGTGGATTTCTGGGCACGTCGAGCCACCTTCAGGGCAAGTCGGGCCCGAGTTGCTGGGTATCTCGGTCCACTTCAGGGGACCTCCTTCATCTACTGGATCGACGTCTGGGCACGTCGGGCCCGAGGTGCTGGGAACCTTGGTCCGACTTCCTTCTCTTGTTCTTGGAACTTGTGGCTCGGGCAAACTCCGTCCACTCCTCAATCCTATGGCACGAACTTCGTTTTGTTGTTGTTGTGCACGGGGATTCTCCTCGGGTCGGCCCGGGAGTCTCCCTTCCTCTCTTGGAAGTTGATTTGCCATGTGAACAAATTGGTTGTCCACTTGTCTTCTCCACACACCAAACTCCTTGAATTGGGTCTCTATGTTGGTAACTTGATTCTTCAAATCTTGAGCCCATTGTGGTGTTTGCTCATAGAATTCGGGAGGTTGGTATGGTGGTGGTTGGGCCCTTGGCTCGGCTTGGTTGAAGTTGTTGTTGTAGCCACTAGCTTGGCCTTGGTTCCACCTTCCTCCATTGTTTAAATTGGCTCTCCCTCCATAGTTCCTTTGAACATAGTTGGCCTCCTCAATTTGCTCGGCCAATCGGACTTGGCGCTCATTTGGGCACTCTTGGGCTCCATGCTTCAAAGAACCACACTCTTCACAAGCTCTTGTGTTTTGTTGGAGATGACCCATCTTCCTCCTCATCTTGTTCAACTCATCCTCCAAGAATTGGATCTTCACATCTTTGTCCACCTCTTCACTCTTGGGATCGTAGAGCCTCCTCGGACCGTCTCCATGGACTCTCACTTCTTTGCTCACTTGATTGACTCCATACATGGCTTCATAATACGAGAGCTTGTCTAGCAACTCCCACGCTTGCTCCGGAGGCAAGTCATTGAACCCACAATCGGTATGAAGGTTCAATTTATCCTTGGTGGCGGGGTTGATTCCTTGGAAGAAAATGTCTTGAAGGACATAAGGTTGTTGACCATGTGTCGGACATGCCCTTAACATCTCTTTGAATCGGTCCCATGCCTCGAAAATTGGCTCGTGAGCTCCTTGTTGAAAGCTAGCAATCTTCCTTCTAAGCTCCGTCGTCTTGGTGGGCGGAAAGAACTTCATCAAGAATGAGTCGTTGAGAGCCCTCCATGATGTGATAGAACGAGGTGCTTGACTCTCCAACCAATGCAAAGCCTTGCCTCCCAAAGACCACTTGAAGGCCTTGAGTAGCACATACTCAAGTGTCTCATCGTCCGTCGAGATGGTCTCACATAGATCTTTGAATTGCTTCACATGCTCGATCGGGCACTCATTCGGTCTCCCTTGGAATTGCTCTCTCTTGACGAGTGAGATAAATTGAGTTTTTATCTCAAAATTCTTTGACACCTCCGGCAAGACGATGGCCGGTTCGGGCACCTTCAACTCCGGATGCATGTATTGTCTAGCATTCCGGGGTTGGGTGTTGATTTGAGCCTCCAACCTTATCCTTTGCTCCCTCTCTCTACGGGCCTCGGCATCTCGGTTCGCCATTTCAAGTTGCATTCGAGCCATGTCGGCTCTCATCCTTTCGAACTCCTCATCACGGGCTTGGTCCGCCATCCTCTTCTTCTTTCGGGCTTGCTTTAGAATACTCTCCGGGTCACACACAAAGTCGAGCTCAAGTGTTCCTCGGACGGAACTAGCTCGCATGCACCTACAATCAAAGACACAAACAAAAACCGAATCAAAACAAACAAGGGGTTTGGGGTAGTCCGTCACCCAAATCACTACCAAATCAAAGACTCAACTAAAGATGGGTACCTCGAACAAGTAGAACTCCCCGGCAACGGTGCCAAAAATTCTGATCGGTCCGGGATCGGAGGGTCTCACAATTTAAATTTATAAAACCGAACCTCAATTGTAGTAAAGAGATAGGGTGTCGAACACACGGGAGTTCGTGCGTCGAGAGTACCCGAAAGACTAAAAAGGGAGAAAAGAAAGGGCAAAACAAAGAAAAACAAGGGAGATCGCCTCGGACCGACACTGGTCACTTCGGTCCGAGGGTGGATCGTGGTCGAGTTTGGCCGGGACCGACGTACACTATGTCGGGCCCGACTTGCTGGGTAACTCGGTCTTGCACAAATAAGTAGATCGTCTTGGGTTTTTGGGTTCCTCCCCTAACTAGAATTGGATATTCTTCTCCAATTCAACCAATAAGTGTTTGATCCTTGTGAGATCGAGGTTGCTAGCCCCGGATCCCTCCACTCTACACCTCGACCTAAGGGAGTTTTCACTCACCTTCGATGCTAGGAACTTGTGATGGGATCGAGATTGCTCACGCTTACTCTTACCAAACACAAGCCCTAGATCTCTTGTTTCCACAAGAGAATTGAAGCTCAATGTAGAGAGGATTCACAAATCAAGCACTCAAGGCTATGGAATTGGGGTTTTCTACCCAATCCTAGCTAGGGGATTCCCCCATAGCCCAAGACTATGGAATCTACTCCATATGGTAAGAGGAAAACATAATCAAAAGGGAAATCAAGCAAATCTCAATCATCAACATTCAATCAAACTCCAATTGCATTCAAATCCAAAGTGTCAACAAGATCCAAGTCTCAAATCTACTAGATTAAAGCAAAACAAAGTACAAAACTCACTAATCCTCCTCTCTAGGCCACCGATTTCCTCTTATCTTCCTTCTCCTCTCTTCTCCTTGCTCTCCAAGTCTTCCTTGAGCCTTTTGAGAGTGATTTGGGTGTGGTGTGTGTGAACTCTTGCTCTCCTCCCTCAATGATCACTAATCACCTCTAATTATCCTCCTCCTTGGATTGAGGACCAAGGAATTCCCAATTTAGAAAGGGGAAATGTGGAAAGTTACTAAAAATATGCCTTGGGGAACAATCCACTCCATTGCCGACTCGGATCGACACGGGGCAACATCGGGCCCGACGTTGGGAACGTCGGTCCTGGTCTCTAGCTGCTCGATCTCGGGCCCGACGTGATGGTGCTCGGTCCTGGGCCTCGATCCTTGTCTTCTTCTTGGGTTTCCTTTGGTTCCTCTTCATTCTTGGCTTGGCTCTTGCATTCCTTGACTTGGCTCCTTCATGAGCTCCTCTAAAATGTCCTCATTCTTACCATTTTACCTACAAATCAAAGCAAACTCGCATAGTTTCCGAATCTCAAAGAAAACCGGGAACTAAGCTAAGAAGGAACGAAACTAACAAAGAAAGGAATGAAAAACACATATTTACAAGGGAAATGAACTACTAAAACACCTCCAAAATGAGTGACATCAACTATCTATTAGATGCCTTAAGTGTGATTTGTTAGGGTGATTTTGAGTGTTCTAGGCTAGATTTCAGGCTTAATTGTAATACCGGCCGAATACACAAGAACGTAGAAAATGAAGATTTTTACAAATTTGGAGCTGATTTTGCAGATGAATCGCCGGCGCGGTAGCAATCTAGAAAAACCGGGTGTTGAATAGTTGAAGGCCGCGAGTGTGTTGTCTATACCGCGTGCGCGTTAGTAGCTGTTAAAGATATTTTGACCGGACGTGGACTGCGTGTGCGGTTGCTATAGCGGGTGCGCGGTGCGACTCGGAGCTGAATTTGTTTTATTGTATCTTTCGGATATTTTATTATTGTTGGATGGTTCGGATGTTTGTTTTGAACTTAGGATTTTATAGGGGATTATTATTCACTTGTTTTAGACTTGAGTTTTTCCTACCTTTGTTATGGAGAACTAAACCTCCTTAGGGTTTATCGACATTGAAGCTTCAATTGATTAGTTTGTGAGATTCTAAATCCTTTCTTATACTTGGGGTTAGTATTGATTCTCTTGGACTTCAATATTTCATGATTATTGATTGATTTTGCTTGTTTGACCAACTTGTTGAATTAATTGATTTTCTATTGTTTGATCTAGGTTTTCTTGTAGTATAGCCTGATTTGCAAAAACAACTTGATTTTTTAGGGCTCGTTTTTTCTAGGTTTTTTTAGAAGATAATTGATTGTATGCTTTTGAAATTGACTCGTAGCTTGATTTCTGTTGCATGCATCCTATCTATCCTTGTTCCCTTTGCTGATATTGGTTTGAGTGTTCTCTATCAATATTAAGTATTGTTTGGAATGTGGACCGACAATTAGTTAAGATCGGGATTGGAATTAACCATTAGAATAAAATGAATTGTATGAAGAATCAATGATCGAACGAACCTTTTGAAGTGGATTTGTTGAGTAAACTTGTCTTCCTCTATTGATTGAATTTGATAAGCTGTCTACTAATTCCTTTTTGTTTTGGTTAGTTACTTCGAAATTCTTCTCATTGGTAAAAATATTAAAACTAGAACCCATAAGTTCTCTTGGGTACGACCCCGACTAACAGCTATATTAAGCTTGTCATTAGGGATTAATTACATATGATTTTGGCATAACGATCTAAACCGAGTCACATGTGTAGTTTTCGTCATGAATTTCCAAGGCAATTTGATGATCCTCTCTTTTTTACTCGATAATCGCAGAATTGTTTTCCGTTATCGTATTTTGTGTTAGGAAAAAACTTATATGCTAAATAAACAAATTAGGGTTTATCATGATTTAGAGGTAATGATTACTGTTATTATTCATACTACTGTATTAGTACTTTGACTTATGTTTCCGATGATATGTGACCTTTACTTGTTTGAAGTATCTCTTCGAGACTTTGCTATAGCTTGCTTTATAATAGGGGTATGCGGAATAATTCTTCAATATCTCTTTGCAATTGTTCTAGGAGGTGTATTATATTTATTATTGACTTCTTATACAGGTCATGACTCTACCTTCTCTACGATTAAGAGAGGTGACTTTATTCTTGCAAAGTGTTAGAACTTTGTTTCCTTATCTATCGGCTTTGTCCCTCTATGCAATGTTTTTTTCTAAACAACTTGAAAAAGTGTACATCTTTGCCCCATAAATAGACATAACTCTAATTTCCTATTATACAACCCTCTAATTTAAAGGTTATTAACAATATGAAAAGTGATAAGGATCAAATTGGTGAAGCCGGTGCAAGATCACCTCGTCACTCTCTTATGTCGTGGGAATTGGATGTTCCAAGGGGTATCTTGTTGTGTTGGATTTGGGTGGACATGAAAATGGATGAAGTTCCTTGAGAGAATGGTAGAGATTGAAGGTAGATGGATGTGGATGAGTTTAGGATGTGCATATGACACACTACACTCAAAACTCAAACTAGGAGATTCAAGGAAAAGGATTTGAAACACCTTGCTCTTGAATCTCAAGGGTGATTCGATAATACTCACGAATCAAAGTTTAAAAACAATAACAACGAGAAAAACTTTATTCAAAGGCTTAAAGCCGAATTCCATAGACAAAACATATTAAGAAAAGAACAAGAGTTTCAAACCAATTCAAGTGTATATTTTAATGGAGAGGAACACCCCTTTTGTAGGAAAAATGGACCATCTTCCAAGACTCTTCACCATCTAGCTTTTATAGGAGTTTGAATTTAATTTGTATTTGGAGATCTTTTATGGAGAACTAAGCATCTTTGCTTAGACAGACAATTGAAGTGTTCGTTCTAATTTAGTTGTGAGATTTATAATTCCTTATCTATTGTATGGATTTAATCCTTTCTCTTGCTTGAATTGCTATTGAATTGTTTCAATAATACTGTTATTAGGTTATTGCTAGATTTAGAGTGTTTCTAGTTAAGCATCTCTATTTCATAAGTAGCAACTGCATTGTGCTAATATCTAGTTGTGTTAGTTGTATGCATGAGAGAATTGATTTGCATTCTGGGTTAAAAGTTGGTGGTTTTATCTTAGTTTGTATCCAATTATATTCACGTTATTGAATGCTGCTAGTTAGACTGAATCGTGATAGTTTCATGATTGTTTAACTAGTTAGGGTTAATAGTATTTGGTTGTGCTATTATTTATATTTGAAAAAGAATTGTTATTTCCATTACGTAGATATTGATTGAAATTAAATCAATGATCAACTTTTCAAGTGAATGTGGATATTTGTTTGTCTGAGTTGTTTCCAATTACTGATTAATTAAACTCTTGAACTCTTAGGATTTGCATAATAGTGTGTGACTTAATCCAAAAACCCTCCCTTGTTACTTCAACTTGACACACTTGACTACGAAAGATAATATGTCTCCCTGTGGAATCGACTCTTACTTGCTTTATAATGTGGTTTAAGTTAGTTTGGTTTTCTTTGCATAATTGTGGCTTAAAGCGACTAAATCACGCTTACCAAAATTCTAATAATGTTGTCTCAAAATCTCTCCCTTTCTTAAAGACAAAGTACTTACAAAAATCGATTAAACAACAAATAAGAATTTGGGTTATGGGTTGAGTTGGGACTGTAAGGTGATGAAATTGGATTAATGATAGACAAGTATCAAGAACAATAAGAACAACTACATTTTTTTTTGTTAATAAGAGTTTATGAGATTGAAGTGTTGAAATAAATGAGTTAGACAAACAAAATGATACCACTTGATGACGAATCGCACGTGTAAGGGTTGGCGCGATCGTTTTTAGTTGGAGTATTGGTTCCAATCACCTAGAAACTTGAATCTCACGAACTTCAACTTGAATGGAATGAAAACTATCGAGTTGAATCTCACAACTAGACTTGCAATCCAAGTTTCAATCAATCTTAAACTAAATCTCACGATCTAAAATCAATTAGAAACGATCCATAGTTTGAAAGCCTTTGCTTTCTAGAATACAATGCGTTTGTCTTTTGCATAAACTGATCTCCCATGCAAGGTTTCTTCATTGACTTAAATAAGAGAAATATTCTTACAAATAATAAAATATCTTATATATTAAAAAAATTCTTAAAAATGGAAATTAAAATAAAACGGACAATTCAGACAAAACACGAGTTCGATGTACGTGCGTCACGGCTCGTGATGGAGAGTGATCGAACAAGTGTCACTGATCGTGACGACCTCTTAGGACGAGTCACAATTAGTGACATGGTCCTTACTGGCTTCATCGACCATACTGACTTTAAAATAAAGTACATATATTAGTAAATTAAAAGAAACTCTTTCCTAAAATTTATTTGTTAAATTCTTTTTTCCTCAAATATACCAATAAATAAGATTAATTTAGTATTTAATTTTATTGATTCACTACTACAAAAAACACAATATACGCCGGGCATTTGATGAAATATACACCGAAAAGCATCCGGGGTATAGGTTGCTGGTGTATTTAGTCAAGTGACTATATACTCCGGACGTAAAATTTTCAAGCCCGGCGTATATTATTGGTGTTTTTTACATTCTTATTTTGCTTGAAAATGATGTCCGGTGTATAAAGGGAATATATACTCCTGACATATATAGCTTTGGTGTATTAAAAAGGTATAACATCCGGAGTATTTTGATAAGTATTATAATCCGGACACACTCGGTCCGGTGTATAAAGTGTCTAAAATTATAAAAAAAATAATTATGAAATTAAGATGTGAGGCCATTAAATACATAATTTACTCGCAAAAAAACTCACTAATCAATTGTACTTACGAGTTGCATAAGTCAATGTATTCACAACATAACAAAACTACAAATATAACCCCCACTCTTTACAAGAAAAAATTTAACACTGTAATGCATACATTAATTACTAGAAATATTCATATAGAAAGACTTTAACGCTCTAATCTAGTGTGAGCTAACTAGTTTTCATCTCCTTTAAATATGCAAAATGATCCTTGAGCCGTGCAAACATGAACTTTGCCGCTTATCTTCTGATATGCTTCCTCCAAGTTTTGGGGTAGCAGTTGATCGTGCAAAAATTTATCATCCCCCCTGTTATGAATCAAGTGTTTTAGCAGACTGCTAATAAATCTTGTACTACAGTCAACAAAACTTAAGCTGATTAAAAACCATTTCAACAGTACATTGGATAAGGAGGCAGATAGTTCTACCTGGATAAAATCATTCAAAAGGTGAAACAAAGACACTTTGCTAATCATTTACCTGATCAATCGGGATTGTGGCAGAAAGATTATTGTGCTTTTTGATCAAACAGGTAGCATCATACTCCTGCGAAATTTATCAATCCTGCGTTATGGATTCATCATTCATGCGATGCACATTCAAAAAAAGTTTAAATGATCAAGCAGCAATTGTGTGTCTGAATTGCCTCCCAATCAACCTTAATTATTATACAGCACAGCTAGCAATTTTCTACTTCCTTGAAAATAGCCTATGACCTATCCATGCATATCTTGATAATAACCAGATGAGCTGGAAGATTCACACCCCAAGCTAATGTGCTCGTAGATACAAGTACATGCAAAAAGGGAAAATAAAATAAAAAAGTGGCCTGAAACGTTCTAGGAATAAATGGGAGTAGATGGTTTTTCCTTCTATTTATTTGTGAAAATATATTTAATAACCTTATTTGCTACCTGAATCTTTTTATTTACAAAGAGTTTTTCACCTATAGAGAGGTCCTTGTCATTCAATCCAGCATGGTGTAAACCAATACCAAATTGAAGTGTATGACTTAAGTTCTGATCAGTAATTTGGGAAAGAATCATTTCCAATCCTTCCTCTGGAATGTCAATAAACTTTCTTGGATGCTCATCGGATGCAACATACTTCAAGTGAAAAATGTTTAGAGTGTTAATAAACTTGTTCCAATAGAATTATCAAAGGTCAACATATTCTTAAAAAAACAGAAAGATGATCAGAAACACATTTATATTTCTCTGAATAAGGTCAAGAGTAGTAAGCCCAGTTTGTCGACGTGATGAGACAAATATAAGCACTGGTTTTGTTGGTGAATGGGAACATATAGCAGTATATGCGGGTTTGTTCATGCTGTTCATCAAGGACAGTAGTACTTCCCAGGATATCCCTATGCAAATTGAAAATCCCCAAATTTTTGAGCAGTCTTCAATTCTCAGTTCCCCAATTAATCAAACGCAGAAGCTTACCTGGTAGAGGGAGGGTAGCTCGGCGATTTGAAAGGTGAAGGCTAGATAGAGAACCTCCACCATGAAATCCACCGCCGGACGACAAGCGAGATGGGAGCATTCCTCGTCGATGCAGATGCAAACGTCCTTGGGAAACGGCTACATATAACTGAAGGTACTGTTACTCACTATGTGAAGATAGATAGATTTGACCTTGTCGATGTTGAGATCCTGGTGTAGCTAGGGGTGGCAATGGGTCGGGTTTCGGGTGGATGGACCATTTCCAAACCCGACCCGTTAGATAATTTTCCCCACCCAAACCCGACCCGACCCGTTAGCATGGATCACCCAAACCCAATCCACCCTATATTAACGGGTGGGTCGGGTGGATCGGGTGGTGTTTCGGGTGGTATGTACCTAGAGGTGGCAATGGGTCAGGTTTCGGGTGGATGGACCATTTCCAAACCCGACCCGTTATAATTATTTTTTGTTAAAAGGAAGTAATCAACATTCAACAACTTTCTTTTATTGTAATTATCTTTTTGTAAAACTATATTAATTTCAAAATTATTTCAAAGATTATATAGGTATGAATATATTATTTTAACCATCAAATTAAGATTACAATGATAATACTTTTTGTATTATTTTTATATGAATATGCATATATGGATAAGATCTAAACCTATATATCTATAATGTATTGGTAAAAGTTTATTGTTAGGGTTTAGTAATAATCACCATATCTAACAACTTTATTTAATTTTTTAGTTATTATTTAAATTTGATAAATCACAAGTTTGAGTGTTTGACTATGATTTAAAATCTCCCATCAAAACAAAATAAAAAAGTTACAGCAAAACCTTGGCTAAACCCGAAACCCTAAACCCTAAACCCTAAGCCCTAAACCCTAAGCCCTAAACCTTGTATAATTCAAAATTTTAGTTGAACTATTTTACATTTTTACTTTGAGAGTTTAGACTTTGGATCATATTATTCATATACATAAACAGTTTTATAATACACTATACATTTGTCTAATTAAACTTTTGCTCAAATTAAATAAGTGAACTTGTAGATATTATATTTTTCTCACCAAATATACTTAGTAAATTTACTATAGTTATGCACGTATCCATACATTTTACTAGTGTTAAGCTAAGCTAGTCGAAGATAATAAAACATACTACTTTAGTACTCCGTATTAATTTGTTTAGTCAACTTATTGAAATAATCGATCATTGTCCATAAGACCATAAACAAATAAAAGATCCATCAACAATATAAGATAAAGTAAGATATTTGCAAATTACTTATCATAAGCTTTTATTATAATACAAAGTCATACATTTATCATGTATTTCAATCATGGTCATTATCATATAAAACTTTATAATTTTAATAGATAATAAAGTTATACCTTTCACACTTTTATAAGCGATAAAATTTCTCCATTATTTTTCATCTATTTTATAATTACACTTCATACAAATTATGATACTAAATATATATGGATCATAGATATTATTTTAACATATTTTAATCTTAAAAAATATGTATTTTTATTGTTAAAATATAATTAATTTAATGAGTAAAAGGTTCCAAGGGAATATACATATAACAATTTAAGTCGGGTTATCGGGTCGGGTTATGGGTGGATGGACCTTCACCCGAACCCGACCCGACCCATCACCCGTATCACCCAAAACCCGACTTCAACCCGTCTTTTTTCGGGTTTTCGCCCGTTTTTTCGGGTCGGGTGAAACGGGTACCCATCGGGTGCGGGTGAAATTGCCATGCCTAGGTGTAGCCGTTGGGGGACTCCGAGCTTGATGTGCAGTTTCATCTGATCAAATGACACCCCAGGAATAGATCCTGCATACACAATTTGCAAACTGTAAGAAACTCGGACAATTTCAGCAGAGCGCATTCAGAAACAATGGCCGATAGCACCTCTACGGAAAGCTGGGATGGAATTGGAAGAAATTGCATCTCTATAAGCCCGCATAGCTGCAGCCGTGATATCCTGAACATCATTTGCATTCAATTCAAAGTCGCGATTTGAAGAAGCAGAACAAATTCTGAGAGGAAAATAAAAGGGAGGATGGAAGAGATGAGGAACCCGTGCTGGTCATAGCCGACGCCCATCTCAACGAAGAGCAGTTTCATAGGTGGACCGGAGCTGCCGGATTGAGCGGTTTCCATGGCGATGGAGGAAATTCTGATTCGAAGGGGCGGACGGAGATACGAATACGATCGGTTCCTAGGGTTGGGAATTAGGGATTTAGTAGTTATACACCAGAAGAAGGCGTATTTTGAAACCTGTGGCGAATTCAGGGGCAAAGTGGGCGCTTGTAACATTTCTACGCTTTCTATTTGCACAATACACCGGATAGGATTTTTTTTTAATCATAACATACACGCCCGGTGTATAAACCGAAACAAATATTCCGGTGCTCATGTATCTGGCATATTTTTTGTGATTTAATACACCGGGCGTGTATGTTATGGTATATTTACTTAAAAACCAATATATTTTTATAACCATATACCTTGGATATGTACTATATCCGGTGTATATAATTTTTCATTACTTTTTTTTGGCTTTATAACTCATAAACTATAAGCCCGGTGTATATTGTCCGGTATATATTGTCATTTTTGTAGTAGTGATTGTTAAATGTATACATCCATATGTTATTTGTTCAGTTGATAAAGAAAATTTGTCATTTTATATATTTTCACCTGGTTTAAATCAATATGACCTCCGTAACTTTTTTTTTTTGGTAGAAATATGACCTCCGTAACTTAATTCTAGTATTTCTATATTATTTTATGAGTATAGCCAATCCGATATATTTAACTCTTAAGCATGTAAAAACCGTCCTGACTAGTACGGGATTGGGCCTAAGTATAATAAAAAAGTTGACTTCGAGCTAAACATGTATTCGATCAGTAGACTTTCTCATACTTTAAAATCCTTTAATTAACTCAAAGATCCATTCGTTGCCTACGAACATTCTAATGACACGAACGCATGCTATAAGTAATGTATGCGTTTATGTGCGTGAAGTCAGTAATAAACTAATAATATTTGACGTTGAAATTCAATTTCAACGATAAAATAAATAACTGAAATAGTAGGTTTTACTTTTGATGTTCATGAACTGGTTGACTTTGCTTAACAAGTTCTTATTAATATAATCTTCCTATTAAAATTGGTCTTGTATCTGTCAAAGACGGCAATTCGTCGGATATAAAATAGAGAAAACTTTTGTGTAAATTTAGTCATGCTAGGCAGACATGTATTGTTTTTGAAAGGCGGCATGCATGATATATTTAACTAATCAATCTATTAGTTAACTAATCTAAGCAGCCCAACAAAAATTAACAAATCAATTTATTGAGGATGACTGGGCGTTTAATCTTCGATTAATAAGTATAAATACAATTTGACCTTGTACTATAAAAATTGAACAAATACATTTTGACCTTGTATATAAAAAAAATAAGTCTGCACGTATTAATAAATTATTAAACTATATACTAGCTAAATGTGATGGCCAGGTATCTCCTAACATAAACATAAGCATAAGCATAAGCATAAGCATAAGCATAAGCATAAGCATAAGCATAAACATAAGCATAAGCATAAGCATATAAACATAAACGTCTTGTAATGCTGGTGTCACCATGATGCATCAAGCAGGCCCGGCTTGTGGAAACCATGAGTCCTATATAGTATACTGATCTATCAGTTATGATCCAATTTTTTTAACTTTTAATCATCAAGTAGATTACCTTTCGATAATTAATTAGTAGCATATTGAGAATATGGTTTTAATATTTTGAACAATATGATTACATGTGCACTTACCTCATATTTTTAATACTATCATGCGTGTGAGTAAGGGGACAAGACCCTACACATTATTACCAAGTAATCACAAATTAACATTGAACAATTATAAAATTTAACCTCAAGGGGTCGGTCTAGTAGAACATGACAGGGCATCGTTTTGACAGGTCGCAGGTTCGACCCTCCCTAATCTCCTTGAAGTGATATGTAAATCCCTTTGTAATTAAGAGCTCTTTGAACCCTTAGGTCTTCCATACTATTGGACTGGGACGCCATCCCCTTCACCCTAAATTTTTTTGACAAAAAAACAACAATTAAAAAGAATTAGAATTCAACCTATCCAAAAATATTGGTCAGTCTTTATATTATCCAGTTACTTTACACAAAATAATGATATACTGTATCAGTTAATTTGATTATCCAGTTTTTTTATGTATATTAATTATTTACATATTCAAGTTTATACAATCATATAATATGATTAAATACACAATTTCGAGTTATTTAAATTGTGCTATGAAATACCCTGATTACTTGTATAACCAAAACAAACATAATGTTAAAAAGTTTGTCTATATAAATCATTTAACTTTTTAATCGGTACACATATATTAATTTTAATTTGTAGCCTAATATATTATATTCATCTTCTTTTCTTAATCTTCTCATAGTTTTTGTAAATACCTTTTTAAAAGCAATGTTGTGGATAGTTCATGATGGCATTTTGTTAAATTTAATGAGATTTTATAAATAGTCCATAATTTTTATTATTTTGAAACAAAAATTCGAGGGTTCTTATAAAGAAATATATAACTAAATGTCAATATTTATTGGATTTCTTTTGAGAAAGTCCTTACATATTGTTTCTTTTTTATCGATGAAAATCAAGTGAATTTACAAAATTTACCGTATTTTCTCCTTTAACAAAAAGTATGCAAAGTAAAATCCTAAAATTTCATAATTTTTTTCAAGAATTATTTATCTAATCCTTTCTCTTTAATATAGGCTCTAAATGGGAAAAAAATCTTAACATTTGCTTTTTATCTTCATGATCATTAAACTTTTGGAGCATTTATTTGACAATAGAGGGAAAATGTTAAGTGCTGTAAGGATTTTAAATGAAAAGCTCATTTATTTCATATTATAATATTAAAATATTGAAAAAGTTGAAAAATTATTTTTCCATTTTTTTGAAAGAGTCAAATTTGGTTATACACTCAAAGTTATATAGAAATAGATTTGAAAACAATTCAAAAAGAAAATTATTTATTTAGCTTTGCGAGAGAACTTTATATGTTGTAAGGATTCATACAAAGGCATGCATGGTAAACTTCATAAACTAGGTTATCCCGTCGTACCATGTACGACTATGTCTTAAATATTAAAATTATTTGAATATATTATTTTATTGAATTTCTGTACATTTATTTCCACTCCTAACACATACACCATGATAGTACTATTATATTTAATTTGAGTTAACTTATTTTCGCAATATAAGTTTTTATCATACTATACTTTCTTATTTATAAATTTCTCCTAATATCAATACTTGATTTGTCTTATAAACCAACCTAAAATATAAAATATGATATCAATTAATGTCCTAGTAGATTATATTTTCTTATCAAACTTTATAGAGAAACTAATACAAATCTTGTATCATGTACGGGTAATGTAAATATAAATCTGAATTAACCGATTCGAGATTGAAGTTTGACATGAATTTGCTTTTAACTCGAGAATTTACAATCCAAACTCGATAGACCAAGTCCGAACCTATTGAGCTATATATGTACTTTTAGTAATACAATGTTAATTCTAAAATAAGTATATTCAATTTTTCATATTTATATTATTATTTAGTATACTATTGATATATGTGAAAGTTTTTTTTTCGTTTTTTTCAAGATTTAATAATGACAAAAACATATACTATTTAGGACAAATTGTTAAGTTATCAAAAAAACATTTACTTGAATTTATTTATTCATATAAGAATATAATGTTAAAAAAATCAAGTTAGGATAAAATCTTAGGATATCAAAAATCGGGTAAGATATCAAGTCGATATAAGGAAATTGGATAAGATATCAAGTAAATAAATGAGTTATTTCTAAAAAATAATAAAATGCAAAAAAAATAAAATCATTATTTTATTCAGGCTTGATGATGTGGCGCAAATTTTTACATAAACTTGAGTTCTTCTTTATATTGTATTATTATAGTAGATATATAGAATTACATCTTTTATGTAGATAAATCAATTTATATACTAATATTTATAGTTTCTTAGAGATAAATCTAAATACTTTCTTAATTAGTATTGTATACATTTTCATATATAAAAAAACACTTAATTCACTTGTAAGTTGTAACTATGTGTGTGAGTACTAAGTAGTAAGGTTTGACGGAATTAATCAAGACATTAAATAATTGGGGAAGCAAATTGATATGGGTGTAAAAGTTAAAAAATAATCAGAATCTAACCATTAACTTAAATTTTTCAAGGATCGAACTATTTAATATACATGAATAGGTTATGTGTCATGAACTGTATAGTGAGAGACATGTCGTGCATAACTTGGATGTAGTCTACATTCGTTTTTATTTTATCACCTTTGATTTAAAAGCTAATTTGACTTCTTGATACGCAATATATCATACATTATAGCCATGATTTATTTAAATATCATAGTTTTCAAAACTAGTAGTATCCATCCAAGCTTAGTTTGCACAACATATTCTAGTTCTTAATTTTTAATCTTTGGATTTGACGAAGGAGCACCTGAATAAATTTATTTCTCAAATTTATACGTTGGATTTGAAATCAATACGGTGTATTGGTCGAATCGTATTTACAACTAACCATGATGGATGGCGTGTCTGATCGATCAGCTACCGGTCTATCGGTGGGCCGAGAGAGCTGGGTGACGTGTCGGGATAAATTTAACCATTTCGTATATAATGTAGGAATCCACCTTTTTACCTAAAAGTTTAAGCCAATGGGTAGGGTTTAACATTTCATTATATACTAGTGGGATTAGCCCACTCCTTCCTGATGTGGGAAAAGAGCTCATCCAACACGCCCCCTCAAGTGGTAACAAGTGGTAACTAGCCTGGCCTAATTAGCATTTGGACAAACGGGTCTAGCAACTATTCTCTTTATAGCTAGCCCAGAGAACGGGCGGTGACATCTCAATCTCTTTTTTAGCCAACTCGAACCCAAAGAACGGGCGGGTAGCTCTTAATGCTAAACCCAATCCCAAATAGCGAAGGAGAAACAGACCCGGACCGAACCTCGCTCTAATACCACGTGAGATTTCCGGTGGGCCGAGAGAACTAGGTGACATTTCGGAGTAAATTTAACCATTTCGTATATAATATCGGGATCCATCTTTTTACCCAAAAATTTAAGCCAATTGATAGGGTTTCACATTCCATTATATACTAATGGGATTAATCCACTCCTTCCCGATGTGGGAAAGGAGCTCCTCCAACACTTACTGATGATCCGTCCGAAATCAAATCCCATTATCCGCATTGGTACATCCCACTCTCTATGTGATTCTACTTATAAACTTTTTTATACACGTTGTTCCGCCTGGCAAATCCAGAATAATATAATAGCGGGAGGGGAAGGACATTAGCCCAACTGTTGAGTGACGAATGGCATGAGCTTGAACTTGGCGTGTGACCAGGGTCGGTCCTTATATTTTGGAGGCCCTTGACAAAGTATAAATTAAAGGCCCTATATAGCAAAGAATGATAACTTTAAGTATTCAAACATAATCATTTTGAACTTAGTTTGCTCCATTCTAACTATTATCCACTCATAAAAGCAACACAATGTATGAATATGAAAATTCATGCTAGTCGTCTTAACTTTTGAGCATACTTAAACAAACCATCATCTTTTAACCCCATGAAACAAAGCACACATATGTTCAAACTCTTTGTGTCATGTATTAAAAATATAATAATTGATTAGGATCTTAGAAATTAGCAAATAAGATCTCAATGAAAGTTGGAGTGTTTAGCATATACAAGTACACACAAATTAATTAAGTAAGCACCAAATTGTTGAATGCCCCTCACAAATTAACTAATTATCAAATCCGTGAAACACCCCTAAGTTTACACTAGTAGCAAGGAACTAATTCAAGCACACATAAATTACTAAATCAACACCTTTAATTAAACTAGTCTAAAACACTATTAAACTATCTAAATCAACCAATTTTAAATCTAATAACTAATCCATTGATCAATTCGACCAAAATGTTCATTATGATCTTACCGAAAAAGTTACACATGGATCAACTACCGTGGGCAAAGTTCTTTCAAAAATGCATACCCAAGAACAATAATGGTGATTCCAACAAAAAAAAATAATGGTGGGATTAATTAATACATCGGTGAGAAATAGAGAAGACAAAGAGTTATTGATAGTTTGATACTATTATTTAAATTTCCTTTCTTAATTTCCTCTCTTTTTCTTTATACTCTCTAAATTTACTTTCTCTTTCTCTATAAAGAGATCTTTCAATTCCTATTAATTGATACGATACATTATTTTTCTTTTGTCTATCACTTTAATTAATAGAGTAACAAATTATTTATTTATGGGTAAAAATATATCGTACTAATACTAATAATATCTGGATTGGGGTCCCACTATTGCCTTGGGCCATCACCCTAGCCTAACAAGGTAAACGGCCGGCCGCAAGTGTGATGACGTGTGACGGCGTGAATCCATAACCCCCTCTCAGGCCACTCTCGAGTCATGTATGTAACTCTCGTCAAAAGTTGTGGTTAGGTGCTTGGTATGTCGTATTTCTTATATTGTAATAATTTTTAAACACCTTATTAAGAGAGTTCTAGGCGGCATTTTCATGAAGACATCTAAGAGCCGACAGAAGTGAAGATTTGAAGAAAAGTATGGTTTTGTAGAAGAACCGTGCTCACAAGTGGAGAGATGCGACTACGGAAGAGCTACAGAGACCGCGGTACAAGTAGCGAAGAGTTATGGATTGTTCTACGATCGCGGGTCGAATTTGACTGAGATTTTTCCCGAGTTTTGGTTTTGCTTATTTTTATTTTCTTATATTCAGATAGTTTATTTTAGAAGCTATTTAAGTTTAGAATATTATTAGTTCCATATCTTTTTATCAGACTTTTAAAATAGCAAGGTCACCTCAGTTTGGTTGGCAGAGAGATATCTAGAATTCTATAGGGATGATCCACAATAAAAGCTTGATAGATTCATGAATGTTGCGAGAAGGGATTTCAGGGTTAACATCACGTACATACCACCAGGCATGGAAGGCTAGATTCAAGGCTGTATTAATGACACAAGGTGATGCATGCCTTGGGTCAGTATGCTAGTGTGTGGGATTATGCAACCCCAATCAAGAAATGGAACCTAGGGAGCTCAAGCTATGTGAAGGTTTGCCTAGACAATCCAGAGAAGCCCTTATTTCAGAGACTTTATGTGTGTTTTGATGCCTGTAAACAAGGGTTCTTAATGGATTGTAGACCCATTATAGGGTTGGATGCCTAGATGGATGTCATCTTGGAGGAGCATAAACAGGTTAAGTGTTGGCTGTTGTGGGGAAGGATGACAATGAGAATATGTACACAATTGTATAAGTTATTGTTGAGGCAGAGAGGAACGAGACCTAGAGCTGGTTTCTGAACATTTTGATTAGAGAAATTAGAGAGTGTGACCCTACTTTTATTTTGGTTATTCATATTTCTCCATCTTTCAATATATATTCCAAACTTTGTTGTGAAATTCTCTACTAATCCCTTGTATTTGTATGTATCTACAAGGGCTTATTGAGTTATTACATAAAGTGGTGCCATTGGCTGACACAAGAGTGTGTGTGAGGCACATGTATAACAAGGAGATGGCCTGGGAAGGCATTCAAGGACTTTGTTTGGGCTGCTGCTAGAGCATGCAACAAACCTGACTTTGAGGTCCCAATGAGGGAGGCAAAGAAGATAGATGAATCTTCATATAAATACCTTGTTGATGCAAATCTAAACTCATGGTCCAGACATGGCTTGAAGAATTACACTAAGTGTGATATGTTGCTTTCCAATGTGTGTGAGAGTTTTAACTCCATGCAAAAGAGTTGCCAATACTGTCTATGTACGAGTGAATTAGAAGAAAGTTGATGAAAAGGTTCTTAGCTAAGCGTGAGAGCATGATGAAGTATGAGGTTGTGCTAACACCTCATACTAAGAAAAGGATTGAACTAATGAAAGAAGAGTACTTGAGAAATTACGTACACACCTTTCTAAGCTGGTGGAGACAACTTCGAGGTTGATCACTATGGAACGACCTATGTGGTGACCTTGCAAGAAAAGAGTTGTGGTTGCAACAAGTGGGATCTTACTGGTATGCCATGCCTACATGCCATGTGCTACATCATGAAGGACAAGTGGTCAGTTGAAGAGTATGCACACCGCTTTTTCACCAAAGAGACATATCTGAAGGCTTACAACCTTGTGACTAATCCAATGCTTCGAGAAGCATAATGGGAGAGAAAAAAATCAAGAAGCTTCAAGCCCTCCTAAGTATATAGTGCAGCCTAGGAGACCAAAGAAGGCAAGGAGAAGAGAGCATGGAGAAGACCCACCATGCAAGAATAAATTGATAAGGATTGAGGGTAAGACAAGGTGCTCAGTCTGTGGACAAGGTGGTCATAATGCCAAGCTTGCAAGAACCCACCAAAAGGACCGGAGTCACCAAAAGAACCCAAGCAAGATGGGAGGCCTTCTAATCCTAAGACTGTGTCTGTAGGTGGTCAAAAGAGGAAGTACAACAAAAAGGTAAGTCAACATTTAGCCTTGCTTCCTTGCTATCAAGACATGAATGTGATAATTTATTACTTTCTCCTACATTGCTGAACAAGAGTCGAGTGGGAAGCGCCCCCCTGAACATCCAATGTCCAACCTCATTTTGAACCACAAAATCAGTCTCAATCTACCTTTCATTTGGTAAATGGATGCCTTCTTTTTTGCGTTCTTGTTATGCCATATAATTGTTAGGTTTTTGACATGTCTTTTGTGTTTGTTTACCAAAGTGCCAATCTCATGGATAATATCAATAGTGGGAGTGTGGGACACAAAATTCTATTGCTAGCAACTTTGCGCAGGTGTTGAGTGCTATGGTTGATTATGGATTTTTATTGTTTTTACTTCAATGGTTGATAACTCATATGTTTGTCTCAAGTAGCACAAACTGGTCAGCAATCTAAAAGTGTTGTCCTAGGACCTAGCTCACACATGAAAAAGACAAAGCTGAAGATGATTACAAATCAGGCTAAGGGTAAAGCTGCTCTAATGAGATCACAGTGGGCCTTTAAGCAATCAAAGGAGATCAGGTCGTGCATAGAAGTGAAGAATGTTAAGCTAGTCTTTATTGTCAGATTATGTATATGCTAAGACTGACTATGGTTATTCTGTATTAAGAAGTTGGATACTTGTTGTGTGCTACAAACCCAAACTTTTTTGTGTATTTTGTGGATGTTATGTATTGTGTGATCTGTCGATTGTTTAGTTGGGTACTTGTTATGTTTAGTGGTAACATGATTTGTCGACTGCTTACTTATCCTTAATAAATGTATTTTGTAGCCAGTTGCAACTAGATGTTATTTAGTTATAAACTTGTTTCGAAATGTCAAACTATCATTTTGGAATTTTACCTTGCAATTTAGTTGTATTTTGTGATCATGTTACCAATTAGCTTGCTGTTGGGCCACGAATATCCGGTAGCCCACGACACGCGCTGGAGCAAACTGCGAGACGTCTATGAAGCCCAACGATGAGCTTCTAGAAGGCAGACCAAGTAACGCGCCATGGTTTCGACATATTTGCCCGTCCAAGCGTAAGATGGAATTAAAATATATCTTATGAAGTTCCTTTCTATCCAATGTAATGAAATATTAAGCAAATCTAGGGATATTATATCTTAGACGATTTATATCTATCTAGTTATCTATCTATCTTGTAGAACACTCTATCTTTTAGACCCCTATAAATACATAGGGGGGGTCACGCATTGTACATCTACATTATTCATTCATACAAAAATACAATCGATTACACACGAATTCAATACAATTTTCGCATTCTTTTTACTTGATTCTTGAGTTCGTATTGCTTAGTTCAAGCCCGATCTAGGCTAAGAGGTCACCAATCTTGCTTGGTTGATTTCTAGCTCTAACAATTTGGCGCCCACCGTGGGGCACAAAATTTGGCAAATTACGAACGAAGAATCGCTTGTGTTCGAGTTTACCATCTAAGACAATGTCAGAATCTGGGGAGTTCGTGCCGGAGAAGAACAACGCCACCCAACAAGAAGAAATCTTGTCTAAGCAACGAGAAGACGAGATGGCGGCGTTCGGTGCCGCATGGAGCTTCCCCAGAAAGAGCTCGAGCAGCAAAAAGGCTTCTTTGAAGCCAGCATGGAACGTTTAACTAACGAGAACAACCAGCTTAAGAGCCAGAACCAGCTGTTGACTACGGCAAGACAACCCGCCAACGTCACTAGAAACACTGAGGGCCTGGCGATGTGGCTGAATTTTGACTCCGGAGAGGGGACTTCTGGGGGAAACAACGGGAATGACACCCAAGGCGGAGCTTTGAACACTCAGCAAACGCCCGTCCCCGGAAGCAATCGCGAACAGGGAGGTCCCCGGAATCCAGGTCACCCCTCCGGGTAACACCTACAGAACCCGTTCCGGGAACGTGTGGATAGCTGAGAACGCTTACACTGAACGACACCAAGAGGTGGACCTAGACGCTCTCATCAGGAAAAAAGTTATAGAGCAGATCGGGGCCATCTCCGATCAGGTCGTCAAAAGCCATACCGGATACCAGCCGGTGCAACCAGAGGCCCAAGACGGATACGACGAATCACCATTCGTCCCCAGGATTGCTCGGGCCGAAATTCCGAGGAAAGTCACTATTCCCTCTATGAACCCCTACAATGGCACCACGGACCCTAACGAGCACATAGCCATCTACAAACAAAAGATGATGACTAGCTCGGTTCTCAGTCACTCAAAGGAATCCGTGATGTGCAAGGGGTTTGGAACGACCCTGACTGGACCAGCCCTCACCTGGTTCATCGGTCTACTCAGAGGAAGCATCAAGTCTTTCGCCGACCTCTCGGACACCTTCCGGAGCCAGTTCGCGAGCAGTCGCAAATTTGAGAAGCAGTCTAGTGACCTTTACCGGGTCAAACAAAAAAATCATGAAACCACAAGGGCTTACCTAGATCGCTTCAACAAGGAGACCATCCCAAACTGCGATACCACAACCGCAATCGAGGCTTTCCGGCAAGGAATCATACCGGATGGAGGGTTATACCAGGAGTTAACCAAGCACCCATGTGCTACCTTCGAAGAAGTCAAGTCCAAAGCACTAGCACACGTGCGATTGGAGGAAGAGAGATCTCTCCGAAGAAGGTCGGCCGAACCCAGGAACTCCGACAGGAGAAACGACAACGATCGCAAGAGGGAATATCCAGAGCGAAGGCGATCCCCCTTCGACCAGAGAAGGGGTAGGCGTGATCGATCCTACGATGGACATCCAGCCAAACGGGTTAACGTAGCACGCAACAAGTCGCCAATGGAGAAAGAACGCGATCCATTGCCACCGCCCCTGGAGGACTACAACCTCAAGATCTCACCATCACAACTAGTGAAGAACCTCTCCAAGATGGGAGAACTAGTCAGATGGCCCAGAAAAGATAAAGCGCCCAAGGCAGGGGCCGACGAGAACAAGTGGTGTGAGTTCCACGAGAACCACGGTCATTGGACCAAGGATTGTATTATGCTAAGGAGGGAGGTGGCACACTTAATCTCTAAAGGCAAGATCCGGGAAGCGGCTCCAGACGCCAGAGTCCCTCGTGACCTTCTAGATAACCCCTATCGAAGCAAGACGAGCGAGAGAACACCCCCTACTCCAGAAAGGGTGGTGAACGTAATAACCGGAGGATCAAGCGTGTGTGGTCTTACCTACTCAACAACCAAGAGGCACGCGCGAGAGGGGTACCTGGGAAAACCTACCCATCTGGAGAGGCGACCTAGACAACCCATCGGGTTAGCAATAGTCTTTGACGACTCCGACATTGATCAAGTCGGTCCTCATCACGACGGCCTGGTGATCTCCTTACACATAGGAAACATCCTTATGAGGAGGATACTGGTCGACACCGGTAGTTCCACAAACCTTATAACACTCACCGCCCTCAAAGAGATGGGTCTGTCCGAAAACGACATCCACAAGCAACCTATCCCCCTCGTGGGGTTCAGTGGAGAAGTGAAGCACACCACGGGAAACATAACTCTACAAACCTTCGCCAAAGGAGTGAACTTGCAAGTGGAATTCATGGTGATAGATTGCCCATCCAGCTACAACGTAATCTTGGGTCGCCCTTGGTTACACGACATGAAGGCGGTGGCTTCCACCTATCACCAGACAGTGAAGTTCCCTACACCAAGGGGAATAGAGGAAATTCGAGGAGATCAGAGGCTAGCTAGAGAATGCTACAAGAGTGCCCTAAAGCCTACGGCCGCTGGGCCGCAGGCATAGGAATTACAGAGCGCTACCCCTCCTACCCAGACCCGAGAGGGAGAAGAAGAAGTGGAGGAGGTAGCAATAGGGGAAGGACGGATAGTTCGGTTGGGCATCGGACTAGAGACGTCCATCAAGGCAGAACTCGTGTCCTTTCTAGAGAAACACCAGAAGTGCTTCGCATGGAGCCATGAGGACATGGCTGGAATCGAACCGGGGGTGATCACGCACAAACTCAACACCGATCCTAGCTTTCCCCCCGTGAAACAAAAGAGAAGATGATTTGCCCCGGAACGAATCCAGGCAGTTGACGAAGAAGTGAGGAAGCTACTAGACACAGGCAAGATCCGAGAGGTAAAATATCCTGTTGGATCGTTAGTACTGAGGGACGTCATTTACTGGAGTAAAGGCGTCCTTTGGTCTGGCGTCCCTACGAGGTGTAGGGGCGTCCTTGAGTAATGTAGCGGAATAAAGTACTAAACAAGTTAACAGATGAACGCAGTGAATTATAGAGGAACCACTCAAGACCAAGTAGTCCTTGAGTGTAAACCTCTACCTCCTTGGAGGATTTTTGAATAGTTCTTTCCTTTATATTGAACGTTCTTACAGTTGTACTGGCGAGTCTTTATAGTTCTCTGGTACTTAGCTTTTCCCTAAGTCCACTAGTAAAGGACTCCTCTAAGCCTACAACTTAAGCTGGTTCAATCTACTAAAGGACTCTATCCCTATGTTCTGCAGTACTTCGCAGAACTCTCTCTCTCTTTTTGGGTTTTCTGTTACAAACTGTTTTTGTGATTTGTTTACAAGTCTCACTCGATCTAACACAAGTTCTAGCACTGTTCTTGAGTTCTTGAGTTAGTTCTTTGTGTTCTTGAGTGAGCCGCTTTCTACTGATTCTCTCTGAATATTCCTGAAAGCGTTAATGTCACAATAAATGCCTTGGGGCTATTTATAGGACTTGGGGAAGGGCGTCTTTCTCTTGGGACGATCATGCCCTTCGAGGACGTGGCTACAGGATCTTCCTCCACGTAGTAGGGCGGTGATGAGGAAGCTTCCTGTATCCAGCTGTGTATGATGAACTCCGCTACAGGATCGGCCGCCACGTGTTGATGGACTCTGCAACAGGATCGTCCGCCACGTAGTGTTGGACTCCGCTACAGGATCGGTCTCCACGTGTCCTTGGATGATCAAATATTGTCGAGTGATGTCATCCTGTCGGCTATAGAGTAAGGACGCTCTGCTTGCGTTCCTACTTGCTTGGGACTGCGTCCTTGCTCAAGTAGTCTCTGGTCGGTCCTTACTTCCTGTTAGCTAGCGTCCCAAAGCCTATGGGACGCCCATACAGACTTGTTGTCCTTTTGTCACTAGCGTTCCTGAACACTTGGACAATCTTTATTAGAATCAAAGTGAGTTTGTCATATCAAAACTAAGGGACGGTTGTGGGCACACTACCAAGTACGAGGGCGTCCTTGATAGCGTCCCAACATATCCAGAGTGGCTAGCTAACGTGGTGGTCGTCCCAAAAAAGAATGGGAAGTGGAGGGTTTGTGTAAACTTTACCGACCTGAACAAGGCCTGTCCTAAAGACTCTTTCCCACTCCCACACATAGACGCGATGGTCGACGCCACCGCTGGTCATGAACTCCTAACATTCATGGACACCTTTAGCGGCTACCACCAGATCCAGATGCACCCCGAAGATCAAGAGAAGACGTCCTTCATAATAGGACAAGGGACGTATTGTTATCGAGTTATGCCTTTCGGCTTAAGAAACGCTGGTGCAATTTACCAGCGTCTCGTTAACCATATGTTCCAGAATCAAATCGGGAAGACCATGGAAGTATATATTGACGATATGGTGGTCAAGAACACGATGGCGGTTCAACACCAACAACATCTCGAGGAAGCTTTTAACATTCTCGAAAAATTCAATATGAAGCTTAATCCTCAAAAGTGCACATTCGGAGCTCAGTCTGGAAAATTCCTAGGTTACATCGTGACTAAAAGGGGGATTGAGGCCAGTCCAGACCAAGTGAAAGCAATAGCCTCCCTGAGATCGCCCAAGAACATCAAGGAAGTACAAAAGCTCGCAGGGAAAATCGCCGCCCTTAACAGGTTCATATCCAAGTCAGCCGACAAGTGTCGTTTGTTCTACGATATACTCAAGAAAAACAAAATTTTCCAGTGGGACGAACGACACGAGAGGGCTTTCCAGGAACTCAAGGGCTATTTCTCCAATCCATTGTTGCTAGCCAAGCCGGTGCTAGGAGAAATCTTGCAACTATATCTAGCAGTATCAGGAAGCACACTGAGTGGGGTCCTAGTCAGGGAAGCTGACGGACAACAATTGCCTGTTTACTTCGTAAGCAAGACAATGACTTCAGTAGAGACTAGATACACCCCCCTCGAAAAACTGGTCCTCGCCGTCGTCATGAGTTCGAATAAGCTTCGCCCTTACTTCGAATCGCATACGATCGCAGTGCAAACCAGCTACCCTCTGCGACAGGTGATGCAGAAGCTGGAGTTCTCTGGACGAATGACCAAGTGGCCAGTGCAACTCAACGGGTACGACATCAAATACGAACCTCGCAAAGCCATAAAGTCGCAGGTCCTAGCTAACTTCGTCGCTGACTTCACACCTGATCTAGAGGAGGCAGCAAACACAAGCACACCCACTCCTGTCCCAGAGGAGACACACGAAACGTGGACACTCAACACAGATGGGGCTTCCAACACCAGAGGGATAGGACTAGGGGTGGTCCTGGAATCAAGCAAGGGAGATAAGCTAGCTCAGGCCGTAAGATGCGATTTCGACGCCACAAACAACGAGGCAGAGTATGAAGCTTTGATTTTCGGATTAGGGCTAGCACGAGACCTAGCAATCCAGAAGCTACAAGTAAGGTGCGACTCTCTCTTGGTAGTTAACCAAATACTAGGCCTATTCGAGGCAAAAGACGAGAGGATGGCACTTTACCTAGAAAAGGCGAGAGCATTAGCGGGAGAATTCCAACAGGTTACCTTTGAACAGGTACCTAGAGAGAACAACACGTCGGCCGACGCCCTAGCAGGTTTAGGCTCAGTACTCAACCCAAGTGAATACTCTCAGATCCCGCTAGTGCACCTTCTTTACTCGGCGATCGAGCATCCCAAAGAAACATCCATGCTACACACGCTCCCAGTAGCCAGTCTTGCCACACACTCTGGAGCAAAGCCTAGCCGCTGGATCCAACCATACCTAGACTGGCTAGTGCATGAGAAAACACCTGAAGATAAGGCAGAGGCAAGGGCTTTAAGAGCCAAAGCCACACTATTCATCGTCCACCAAGGCATACTCTACCACAAGTCTGCATCTGGGGTCTTGCAAAGATGCGCAGAAGGAGAAGAGATAGAAAGTGTTATGAAAGAGATCCATGAAGGATACTGCGGGAACCATGCTGGTGGCAGGAGCTTGGCAAACAAGATACTTAGACATGGGTGGTACTGGCCAACGCTACGACGCGACGCCACCAAGTATGCCCAGGAATGCAAGGCTTGCCAACGACACGCACCAACTTCCAACCAACCCTACGAGAGCCTACATCCAACCCTCACTCCTTGGCCCTTCATGAGGTGGGGGATGGATATTGTGGGGAAATTACCTCCTTCTATAGGGAAAAAAGTGTTCTTCTTAGCTAAGACCGATTACTTCTCCAAATGGATCGAGGCTGAAGCATATAGGGAAATCAAGGACAAACATGTGATCTCCTTCATCGAGCGCAACATCCTTTGCCGCTTTGGAATACCAGCAACGATCGTTTGTGACAACGGTTCATAGTTCATTAGCCAGAGAATGAGAGAATTCTGCCAGGGGTGGAACATTGATCTAGTAACTTCAACACCTAGATACCCCCAGGCGAATGGACAAGCGGAGTCCTCAAACAAAGTAATCATAAGCAACCTGAAGAAGAGACTAACCAAATCCAAAGGCAAATGGGCAGAAGAGCTACCTTACGTACTTTGGGCTGATCGCACCACTCCCAAGAAAGCAACGGGGCAAACCCCCTTTTCTCTGGTATACGGGTGCGAGACAGTCATCCCAGCTGAAATCCAGGTCCCAACCGCGCGATACGGTCTAGCTACGCTTGACCAGAACAAGGAGCAACTCGAGGCAGACCTAGACACGGTCCAAGAGTTAAGGGAATCGGCCCACCTCAGAGTAGCTCGATATCAGTAGTAGGTATCCAGGAGCTATAACAAGAACGTAAAAGTTAAGGTCTTCCGAGTGGGAGACTGGGTACTTCGCAAGGTGTTCCAGAACACTGCAGAACAAAACGCGGGAAAATTGGCACCTGGTTGGGAAGGACCTTACAGGATTACGAAGGCCGTAGGGCAAGGAGGTTACCAGTTGGAATCCGAGGAAGGAGAACCAGTGCCTAGGAGCTGGAATGCCACTCATCTCAAGAAGTACTATTTCTAACAACCCTATCTCTAGTAACTTAGTTTATTTTGTGTTTTAGAAAATTTTGGATTTTCTTCTTTTCGGGGGGATGTAAGGGGGTTCCCGAACCGTCACCCCACTTTTATTTCTAGATCATAGTTCTAGTATTGAGAACTAGTTAAGACACTATTTTATATTCTTGTGATTCTTTTGAGTTATGAATGAAATTTATTACGAATCACTTCGTTTATATACGCAAACAAATGCTCCTCGAAGAGCATATCTTTAATTTGCAAATCTCGCACGATACAAACACCCACACCAGGGTATACGCCTAGTAGCCCCGATCAAGCTACGAAAAGGCAAATATTCCCACAAAACTCGTGGACGTAATGATTAGGCCCATAAGTGACCTAGGCATTTATCGCCAAAAATCCCACAAAACTCATGGACGTAATAATTAGGCACATAAGAGACCTAGGCAAGTATCGCCAGTATTACAAAATTCGCACGGAAATTTGGATCCATGAATAAGGCACAATTCGCCTGACACATATACTAGCATCCAAGGGATTAATCCACCTATACTACCTGGTTGTACAACCTAGACATACTATCAACGTTTGACATCTCGAAACTAACGGTAGCACTTCAAACAAGCTTGTTTCTTACAGATAATAACCGCCAAGACGCACTAGGTACCTACGCAACCTTTGTCGATGACAAATATGTTTTTTCAGATACAGTCTCTAGATAAGAGCAGTTCTCCCCTACATGGTACAAGGGGTAGTGAATCCGCCAACACCTACATCGCCGCACTACGACGACTTAACTAATCACGTGATTATCAAGAATATGGGTCAAGCGCGCCCCATGCAAAACAAAGGGTACTAAGCTTTACCAACACAGCCTACTTAGGGCATCATCTCCGAAAATGAGTTTCATTCTAGACGTCACGAATAAGACAACTCTCTAAACGACATCTAGACTTATATCCTCGCTAAATAAGTATGGGGACAGCCACACTCCCAGATAAGCGTCTACGTAACGATAGTAGGGGTTAGGCCCCAACATTACATGATCTCGCTTGCTATCAAGCTTAGAACGCTAGCAAAGAATAGAAACCGAGTTACTTTTTAGGCAAGCATTGCCAAAATCGAGAATGCAGCGTAAGTGAACGGCCATACAAAGGGCCTATAACGACTAATGAAGGTTGGAAATTTTTACACCAGGGGTACGAAGTTTTCCCCATCAAAAAGTCTTGGCACGAAGGCCACCAAAATACCATCATTCAAGTCTTACGGCAATAGACATTGCCAACAGAAAGTTCTTAACACCAAAAAGGACAGAGAAGAGCATAAATTTGTTAAACTAACGGAGATTACTTAGCTGGAGAAGGGGTCTGCGACGAGAGGTCCTCATCCTTATCTCCCTGCTGGACCACCTCGTCAGAACCTGCAGCTGGAACAATATCTGCTGGAGCGGGGGAATTAGCATCATCATCCAGATCTTCGTTAGGAAGGAAATCCTCCCCTGGGACCTTAGAGCCAGGAGGAAATAGCTCGTCGAAGGTAGCTTTCAACTCCTCCAGGTTCCAACGGTCGTTTTCCCCTCTAGCAACACTTTCTAGGACTTCGATCTTGGCCTTGGTCAAGTAGTAGGTGCCAATCCTTACGACTTGCTGGGTGAAGACATCCGCGGCTCCCTGGAGTTCGGCAATTTTCCTGGCTTGCTCGGATACTTCCCCCTGCAACTTAGCGACTTGGGCACGGTGAGAACTCAACGCCTCTTCAGGGACGCGATTCTGACGACCGGCCTCCAGTGCTGCTTCCGAGGCGCGTTTCTCCTTAGACGTCAGTTGGCTAATCTCCCTCATATACACGTCCATGGCCAGAGCAAATTCTTGGGTTGCCTGCAAGCAACGCTAAATTAAATAACCGCGACAGCGAGAAATTAGTTTGACAAATGAGAAAGGTCGTGCAAACATACCTTCTTCATAGCCGCCCTAGATCGCGTCAGTGCTTGTTCCACTCCGCCTTTGACAGAGGCAGCCCTAGCCTCACCGGAAGTGGATTCCAGCACGACGCCCTAGAAATCAGCAGTGTCCTCCTTGGAGAGGTCTACAGTGGGGGGAGTTTCCAGCTTGCGCTTCTGTGTAGGACGTTCTTGCTGAACCTCTTTCTTCGGTACCAGAGGAGGGTTTGAGCTATGGGATCTCAACATTCGTTGTAGCATGGCATCAGTGGAGGTGTTTCTCTCGCGTCCTAGGCACATGACGCCCCCACAGGTTAGATTCTGTACCAATAGGGTTTTGTTTAGAACACAGGAGAGGAAGTATCGCCGAGGACTTACCAGAATTGGCGGGCTTAGAGGTGCTTGACATTCTGACAGCAGGGGGTGAGGTTTCCGGCTCTGTAGTCTCGTGGCTAGAGCTCTGGGGCTGGTCCTCCTCTTTGGGCTTCTCCGGCTCGTTAAACACCTTGCTAGGGGCGCGATTCTTGGGTTCGGTGGTCAATAACACTTTGATAAGCTTTCCACTGGACGACTTGTAGTTGAAGTTCTTTGGCACTGCACAAGATGTCACCAGATGAATATTAGCAAGATACATAATCCAGGATAACAGATCTAGTTATACACTGTTGGGACGATATTAAGGACGTCAGTCGTTAATATCTAAACCAATAATAATCGTCCCTTGTTTTGATAATGACAAACTCAAATGTATTTGATAAGTTGTCCAAGTTTTGATCTCAGGTAAGTCCAGTGGACGCACATGAGCGAAAAGGACAACAAGTGAACAGCAGTCCCTATGCTGTAGGGACGCATGTTACCAGAACTTCCAAAGCTAAACGTAATTGGCGGAGTCCCTGCGCAAGATAGGACGGAGTCCTCATCAAGAAGGGACGCGCGCCAAAATACGGACGAAGTTCAAATTCAAATCAAGGCCGCCCCAACATGATTACATCATCGTCCGGCCTTAGTCCTCAGAAGGAAGCTTCCTTTGTCTGGGCACGTGTAGACAATGCCAAAGACGTCGCTTTCCCAGCAATGGTCCCCTACCCACGCGGAGGCTTCCCAAGCGTCAACAGAGTTGACCTCCTCAAGACGCTCATCGCACCGTTGATCAAAGATCGAGGATCCTGCCAAGTCTCAGAGGACGCTAGAGGACAAGAATCACTTCCGCTATAAATACTCTTCAAGGAGTATGCATAGCGGCATGTGTGTGCAAGAGTGGACTTTGAAGACTTTCTCTCAAGCTCTCCCGAAGCATTCAAGAACACGAACGAAGATCAAGAAGATCAAGTGAGCTTGAAGCAAGAGAAAGAAAGTCCAACCACATCAAATCCAAAACAAACCACAAATCAATTAGAGTTGTAGTTTGTCTCTCACAACGAACCGTGAGAGACGTGAGTGATAGCTTCCTTATAGCTAAGAGTGTTAGGTTACTTGTTAGGTTGAAAGGAGTGTTACTAGTGAGGCTAAGGACGGACGCTTAGCTCAGAGAAGTGTAACGACTCGCCTAAGTTGTAAGGACTCGCTCTTAATAAGATAAGGGACGGCTATTGAAAATCCTCCAACGGAGGTAGAGGTTTACCCATAAGACTAGTTGGTCTTAGTGGGGTTCCTCTATAAATACTCGTGTCCACTTATCTTGTATTCTGTTACGTCTATTTTCCGCTGCACTAAAGGACGCCCTTAACCCAGTTAAGGACGCCCTCATTAACTGACTTACGATCCATCAATTGGTATCAGAGCAGGCGCTCTAGATTTTTGTTGAGTTGCAGGTACAAGATGGACATGGAACCTATTGGAATCTCTTTTGTAAAGCCTCCTCGTCTGACGGACGGCAACTTCAACCGCTGGAAGATCCGCTTCGAGAACTTTTGCAGAAGTCAGAATTATCAATGCTGGAGAGTGATCATGAAGGGTGACCTTACCATCCCTGATGACAAGAAAGACAAAGAGGACGAGTGGGGTCCTGACGAATTCAAGCTTTTGGAAACAAACGCTAAGGCTATATGCTTCCTTCAAGCGTCCCTTTGCGAAAGGGACGCCACCCGAGTTAGCAATTTGGCAACAGCCAAACTACAATGGGAAGCTCTTGAGAAGTACCATGTGGGTACGGCAGAGATGAAGGAAGACGTCAAGCTTGAAATCAAACGAGAGTTCTATGCCTTCAGAATGCTTCCTAACGAATCTGTCAAGGACTACTCATACCGCTTTGAAGCTCTTGTGACCAAGATGCGAAATTTAGGCATCCCAGAAGCTGAAGTCTCAATGAGAAACAGAGTCGGAGTAGTCATTGATGGGCTTACAAGAAAATGGAATTTTGATAGGACTACGTTCAAGGAGAACACAGCCAACAAAACCCTGGATATGGAAGAGATCTATGGGAAGCTGAGAGGCTATGAAGCGAGAAGGGAAGCTGATATGGCTGAATTGGCTAGAAACCCCCAGACAGATCTTGCTTTGATGACGTCAACTCCAGAGTACGCTGAGTATCTGCGCCACCAAAGAGATATTGCCCTAATGGTGGAAGCAAATAAAAATGAGAATCGTGAAAGGATGCGTGCTCAAGCTTTGAAAGAAAAGGAAAGCAAGACTAAGGAACAGCTGGAAGAAGAGGAAGAGATTGCCCTTCTACACAAAGTTGCTCGCTTATGGGGTAAAAAGGCCAGAGATTCCAAGAAACACAAGATGCCTTACAAAAAGGAGAGTCCCAAGTATACGGAGGCAGAGATGAAGGAACTTACTTGCTACAAATGTAACAAGAAAGGACACTTTGCTAAAAGGTGTACTACGGGACTAAACTCAAAAGAAATGAAGATGAAAGCTCTCTTGGGAGCGTGCGAAGCCGCATGGGATAATGTGAGTTCTGATGATGAAGAACCAGAAGGACCAGTGGCGTACATAGCCGTAGAGGACGCCTCAGATAATGAGCAAGTGGCGTACATGGCTGTGGAGGACGCCCCAGTCCTTGAAGAGGACGCTTCTGAAAAGGAACAAGAGGTGGAAGTGAGGGGACGCCCATGGATCATTGATAGTGGCGCCTCAAACCATATGACAGGAAGCCAGATCCATCTCACTTCTATCCAAAGTAGCGCCACGGGAGGAACTGTCTCGTTTGGCAACAAGGGCAAAGGAAAGATCAAAGGGACGGGAACTGCTATTCTAAATCCGTCTATCAAAGCGACAAATGTTAGCCTTGTTGAAGGACTTGGCTTCAACCTCCTAAGCGTCTCTCAAATGTGTGATCAAGGTGAAAACTTAGTCACATTTGACTCAAAGGAGTGCCTCGTCATCAACAAGAAATCCAACAAAGTCGTCCTCAAAGGAGTCCGAAAGAACAATGTCTACATCTTCAATCAGGAGTTCAAGCCAAAATCTGAGTTGTGCTTATCTGTGTCAAAGGAGGACGCTGACCTCTGGCATCGCCGACTTGGCCATGCTGGACCAAGCACAATCCTCAAGCTTCATCAAAGAAATCTTGTGAAAGGTCTTCCCCAAATTGATCCTGAGAAAATTGAACAGTGTGAAGCATGTATCAAAGGGAAGCAGACAAGAACGTCCTTTAAGTCAAAGAACGATGTCAGCACAAAGAAACCTTTGGAACTTCTCCATATGGATCTTTGTGGACCAATGAAGACGTTAAGCTATGGTGGAAAGAGGTATATCTATGTCCTTGTAGATGACTTTTCTCGATTCACCTGGGTTCTTTTCTTAGCTTCAAAAACAGATTGCTTCAACGCATTCAAAGTCTTCATCAAACAAGTGGAAGTTGCGCTTGAGACGCCTCTCAAATCCATAAGATCAGACCATGGGACGGAGTTTCAAAACTCAGAGTTCGTGGCCTACTGTGATCAACATGGAGTCTCTCACAACTTCTCAGCTCCAAGGACTCCTCAACAAAATGGAGTGGTGGAAAGAAAGAATAGGACGCTGGAGGATATGGCAAGGACTATGCTCTTAGCCAATAGCGTCCCCAAGTACTTCTGGACTGAAGCTATTGCTACAGCGTGCTACATTATCAATCGAGCCATGATCCGTCCTTTGCTGAAGAAGACGTCCTATGAGTTGCTGAATGGAAGAAAGCCTCGCATCGACTATCTCAGAGTCTTTGGATGCAAGTTCTTTGTTCACAACAATGATAAAGAAAGACTTGGAAAGTTTGACGCAAGAAGTGACGAAGCCATATTCCTTGGATACTCCCTCACCAGTAAAGCATATAGAGTTTTCAATAAACGAACTCTAAAGCTTGAGGAGAGCATTCATGTTGTGTTCAAAGAAAGTTCTTCTCACAAAGATAAACCAAGTAAGAAAGAACGCTCATCTCCTCTGCAGCAGGATGACTCCGATGATGAAGTTGATTTCGGGTCCTCTGGAAAATACTATGTTCCTAAGGACGCTACTCAAAATCCTGAAGAAGTCTCAGTAGAAGTTCCCAGTGTTGTTCAGGAAGTTCCATCTCAAAGTGAATCTCCAGCTCAACATGAGGTCGCTGAATCAAGCCTACAAGGAGAACAGCGTCAAGAAGAGGACGCTCAACCTGAGGGGGAACTCTATGAAACTCTCAATGAAGACGACGGGTTTGACTCAGATGAATCTGATTGGACGGACCCTAGATGTACTCCTGTAAGGGACGATACTCATAAGGGATCCCATCTTTCGAGACTTCATTCAACGGATCAAATCATCTCAGATATGTCAAAAGGAGTTCAAACAAGATCAGCCGTGAATTAGTCCCTTAATGCTAACATAGCGTTCTGTGCCTTCAACGCCTTTGTGTCCTTGGTTGAACCTAAGAACATAAAGGAAGCACTCCAGGACGCTGATTGGATTCAGGCCATGCAAGAGGAACTTAATCAATTCGAAAGAAATAAGGTTTGGACCCTCGTCCCTCGTCCGAGAAACAAAAACATAATAGGGACGAGATGGGTCTACAGGAACAAGCTTGATGAGAATGGTCGCGTGTCAAGAAACAAAGCAAGGCTTGTGGCTCATGGCTATAGGCAAGAGGAAGGGATTGATTATGATGAAACCTTCGCTCCTGTCGCCAGGATTGAAGCCATTCGCCTCCTCATCGCCTTTGCCGCTCACAAAGGGTTCAAGCTTTTTCAAATGGACGTCAAGACAGCCTTTCTCAACGGCAAGCTCAAAGAAGAAGTGTACGTCGCTCAACCTCCAGGATTTGAGGACGCTGATCACCCAGATCATGTGTACTTCTTGGACAAGGCACTATATGGACTCAAGCAAGCCCCTCGTGCATGGTACGATAGATTTGCGTCCTTCCTCTTGTCCAACGGGTACACACGAGGTAACATTGATAAAACCCTGTTCTTAAAGAAAGTTCTTAAAGATGTCTTAATTGTCCAAGTCTATGTCGATGACATAGTCTTTGGAAGCACTAACATGAAATTTGTAGAGGAATTCAAGAACTTGATGAGTAATGAGTTTGAGATGTCCCTCATAGGAGAACTCAACTTCTTCTTGGGACTCCAAATCACTCAGCTCAAAGATGGGACGCGGATTCATCAACAAAAGTACATCCGTGAAATGCTTGAGAAGTATGGGATGAACTCTTCAAAACCCATTGATACTCCCATCTCCCCAAACACTCGCCTCTATGCTGATGAAGAAGGCAAGAGTGTAGATCAAAAGCTCTACAGAGGAATGATAGGGTCCTTGCTATATCTTACGGCAAGTCGTCCCGACATCATGTTCTGCTTGTGCGCTCGATTCCAAGCAAATCCAAAGGAGTCCCATATGCAAGAGGTCAAAAGAATCTTCAGATATCTCAAGGGACGGGATGACCTATGTCTATGGTATCCCAGAAAGACGTCCTTGAACCTGTTAGCTTACTCTGACGCAGATTACGCTGGCCATGTGGTGGATAGGAAGAGCACCTCAGGAATGGCACAATTCCTTGGCTCATGCCTTATATCTTGGGGATCCAAAAAGCAAAACTCCGTGGCACTATCAACCGCGGAAGCTGAGTACGTTGCTGCTGCTTCGTGCTGCTCACAAGTCCTATGGATCAAGTACCAACTTGAAGATTATGGTACGTCCCTCAACACAGTCCCTATCTTGTGTGACAACACCAGTGCTATAAGTATTGCCAAAAATCCCGTTCATCATTCTAGGACGAAGCATATTCACATAAGGCATCACTTTCTTCGTGATAATGTTGAACTTGGATTAATTAGAGTGGATCATGTTAGGACTGAGGACCAAGTGGCCGATATTTTCACAAAAGCACTTGATAGACGTCCCTACGAGCACCTCCGGTTGCTCTTGGGGATGATAACTTTTAAATGATCAAGTCCCGTTCTATTATTCCCTCCATGATTGGCTATGTCTTGTTGAGAACTTGTTTTAAGGTGTGTCATGCATTAAAGTCATCTTTAAAGGACGCTAGTCTAAGATATGTGTATTCGCTTGTGTCCTTGAATGGTATTCATTTCGCTTTTCATCTCAAGAGTATCCCTGATCACCCTACCCTCATCATAAGCCGAAATGATGGGAACTCTAAGCTTACCCAAGCCGAGAATCTTGCAAACGCGTCCTATGAGCATTCCTTGTTTCACCTTTACGGGACGTACGTGCTTGATTTTCAAAAATGGTTCTAAGTGATCAAAGGGACGCGTGCTAAGAGCTGAGAGTTGTCTGTACAGAGTTCTAATTACAGAGGTTGAGATCAGTGAATGGGACGCCGTGGTTCAGTTCTGTGTTGTGTAGTGTTGTGTGTTGAAAGGACGTCAGGTCAGAGTCCTTTGCAGTTGTGAAAAGTTTGAATGGTTGAAATTGGGAAGGTAAACCGTTTTAGCGAATCGTCAGCGAAAATCTCGGGATATGCGCAAACAGTGCTCAACAGCTGTATTCCTTAGCAAAGAAGAAAGCCACGTGTGGGAAGGCGGGTGGAGGAAGCTGTGTGTAAAGACCCTGTTACCCCTTCCGTCCGTTAAGCGCCAACTGGAAAAGGAACGGAAAGAGGCTGAAAGGAAAGCCAAAGCTGAGAGGAGAGCTCAAGCTGCTGCTGCTGCTGAACCTGGAGAAGGAGATCACGAAGCTGAAAATGTCCAAGTAGTTGGGACGCCAGCTGAGGACGCTGCTGATGACGAGGACGAGCTCGATGGTATGAGCGTCCCTGATGAGGCTGAGAGGCACTCTACGAAGTATCTGATGGGCATGATGATCGAGAACCAGTGCATAATGATTGATCTAATTCAGCAGGTTCACGACACACTTCACGTCCACACAGACCTTCTTGAGCGCAACAACGAGCTCCTTGCCCAGAACAACCATCTTCAGGAGCAACACCTCAAAGCCCTTGGCAAGCGTCCCAGAAAATGATCACCTCCCCCTTCTCTAACCCTGAAACAATGTATCATTTCTTGAGTTTTTGTTAAGACAATGGGACGCTGTCCCCGTTTTGAGCAGTTGTTGTGAATGTCTGTAATGAACGTTCTCGTTTCTCATTCTGAATGCCATTCACTACATTTGTGCTTCATTTTGTCTAAGCGTACCTTTCTTTAGTTATGACTTTGTGCTTGCATGCTTTTCGACTTGTTCTCCTTTTCGATGATGCCAAAAGGGGGAAGTATAGTTTTGCAGAGATGCGATTGTCCTTAAGTTATCATAGAAAGCATGTGTTCAGGGGGAATTTCGGCCAAGTCAAAAGGTCGTTAGTTAGGAATAAAATAGAACGCACTTAAAAGAATGTGTTGCATGCCAATCTAAGCTGAAAAGAAAATCAAAGTGTAGTTCCTCATGCTAAAAGCTTTACTTCTGTGTGTAGTTCCTCATGCTAAAAGCTTTACTTCTGTGTGCATTATTTGAAAGAGTTTGTCATCATCAAAAAGGGGGAAATTGTTGGGACGATATTAAGGACGTCAGTCGTTAATATCTAAACCAATAATAATCGTCCCTTGTTTTGATAATGACAAACTCAAATGTATTTGATAAGTTGTCCAAGTTTTGATCTCAGGTAAGTCCAGTGGACGCACATGAGCGAAAAGGACAACAAGTGAACAGCAGTCCCTATGCTGTAGGGACGCATGTTACCAGAACTTCCAAAGCTAAACGTAATTGGCGGAGTCCCTGCGCAAGATAGGACGGAGTCCTCATCAAGAAGGGACGCGCGCCAAAATACGGACGAAGTTCAAATTCAAATCAAGGCCGCCCCAACATGATTACATCATCGTCCGGCCTTAGTCCTCAGAAGGAAGCTTCCTTTGTCTGGGCACGTGTAGACAATGCCAAAGACGTCGCTTTCCCAGCAATGGTCCCCTACCCACGCGGAGGCTTCCCAAGCGTCAACAGAGTTGACCTCCTCAAGACGCTCATCGCACCGTTGATCAAAGATCGAGGATCCTGCCAAGTCTCAGAGGACGCTAGAGGACAAGAATCACTTCCGCTATAAATACTCTTCAAGGAGTATGCATAGCGGCATGTGTGTGCAAGAGTGGACTTTGAAGACTTTCTCTCAAGCTCTCCCGAAGCATTCAAGAACACGAACGAAGATCAAGAAGATCAAGTGAGCTTGAAGCAAGAGAAAGAAAGTCCAACCACATCAAATCCAAAACAAACCACAAATCAATTAGAGTTGTAGTTTGTCTCTCACAACAAACCGTGAGAGACGTGAGTGATAGCTTCCTTATAGCTAAGAGTGTTAGGTTACTTGTTAGGTTGAAAGGAGTGTTACTAGTGAGGCTAAGGACGGACGCTTAGCTCAGAGAAGTGTAACGACTCGCCTAAGTTGTAAGGACTCGCTCTTAATAAGATAAGGGACGGCTATTGAAAATCCTCCAACGGAGGTAGAGGTTTACCCATAAGACTAGTTGGTCTTAGTGGGGTTCCTCTATAAATACTCGTGTCCACTTATCTTGTATTCTGTTAAGTCTATTTTCCGCTGCACTAAAGGACGCCCTTAACCCAGTTAAGGACGCCCTCATTAACTGACTTACGATCCATCATACACACTAGTAAAAACCACAAAAAACAGAGCAAGCAAGGCTCTTACGGGTGGTGTTCCAAGCATCTAGGAAAACGTCCTTATGGATTTCCCCTAATTCACCCAGAGAGCGTCTTTCCACGAAGAAATAGCGTGACTGCCATCCCGTATTAGGGTTCTTGACACCGGGGATCAAGGGGTCGTGGGTATTTCTAGAATGGACAGAGATTCTCCCCGGCCTAGAGGGTACTACCTTGTAGGCAACTAGGAACTCACTCACCGACATGACTATCCCTTTCCTAGAGGCCAACTCATCGACACACCTTAGTATACGCCAGGTTGTTGGCATAATTTGAGAGGGTGAAACCCCTAACTCCCTAAGGAAATCCCTAATAAAGGGGGAAAACGGGAACTTTAGCCCTAGCGAGAATGGGAATTCGGTAAAACAAATCCACCCTAGTCGGATCCAATCGATTAGTTCATCCTGGGGGCAGTAGGTCACGGTACTAGCCGGAAACCCTCCCTCGGAGACGATTCTGGCTACGTCGTCCGGCGTAAGGTTACACTAGAATTGATCTTGGGCCATTAGAGAATGTGAAGGTGCGAAGAGAGGGGTCTCGGCCATTGAAAGAAGAAAGATGGCAAGGGGTAAAGGAAAAGCTAAGCAAAAGAAAACGGAGAAACCTGGTTTAAAGGGAATAGCGGAAGAAAAAAGATAAAGATGAAGAATGAGAGAGAAGTGTGTACTTGACTTGAACAAATGGAAGTGACGCCTATGGGCAAATGGAAAGAGGGCTCAGCGTTTTAAATAAGATGTAATGATGACGCTCAGACTGCGTTTTCCAAGGCATCAAATCAGTGTTTATAGATTTGGTTTGTTTTAAATTCGAAATTTGAAATTTCAAGTTTGAATCAAAAGGGGTATTGTTGTGCCATGAATATCCGGTAGCCCACGACACGCGCTGGAGCAAACTGCGAGACGTCTATGAAGCCCAACGATGAGCTTCTAGAAGGCAGACCAAGTAACGCGCCATGGTTTCGACATATTTGCCCGTCCAAGTGTAAGATGGAATTAAAATATATCTTATGAAGTTCCTTTCTATCCAATGTAATGAAATATTAAGCAAATCTAGGGATATTATATCTTAGACGATTTATATCTATCTAGTTATCTATCTATCTTGTAGAGCACTCTATCTTTTAGACCCCTATAAATACATAGAGGGGGGGTCACGCATTGTACATCTACATTATTCATTCATACAAAAATACAATCGATTACACACGAATTCAATACAACTTTCGCATTCTTTTTACTTGATTCTTGAGTTCGTATGGCTTAGTTCAAGCCCGATCTAGGATAAGAGGTCACCAATCTTGCTTGGTTGATTTCTAGCTCTAACACTTGCTTATGAATGCAGTCAGGTTACCAATTGTAAGTGTTCCATCATGGCTAAATTGCATGTGCTAATTTGTAAGTGTTGTCAGGCTGTGTAGTTTGTAGATTGTCTATGGTTATCCTATCCAAGCAAGATTATCACAACATGAGCTAAATTGTTACACAACCCACTTTGGTCAAAGAGCAAATTCCAATTCAATAGTCAACATACTGCATTTCAAATGGAAAAAGAGTGAATATAGTCTTACTACAGCATCAAGACACAACTTAATCCACGTACACATTCCTACTTTAAACACTTCACAAACACAACAGAAATTGCATGTATTACACAACTAACTATGTTCTTTAACCAATAACTCGATCCTTGCCTTTCCTGGTGTTTTCAAGCTCTTTGCTTAACATCATAATCTCATTCTCATAAGCTGTTACTGAAATCTCTATTTTCCTCTTATTTGCTTCCAATCTTTCCTTCTCCCCTATCAACTTCTTGATCACATAGATTGCCCTTGTATTATATGCTTCATCACCCCATAAGAAGTAGTTGCATTTGGTGTGCAATCCATACAAGCGACAACCATAAAACCTTCTCCCATAATTGTTCTCAGTATGAGCAGTGGATTCTTTTGTTGAAAGACCATAGTAGCACACTCGTTGTTATAAATTTGTGGATGTAGAGCTCGAGCTAGACATGATACACTTGTAAGAATTCAAATCCAAGCCAAAATTGTTAATGTATCCAGCTTCTGCTACACAATTGCAAGTTTGCAAACCCTAAATTGCTAAATTGGAGCCGTAATTCACGAATTCCAAACATAGGTTTAAGCCCTAAACTGCGAAGTTGTACATCAATTGAACAAATACAATTCAGTTTGCCCAAACTGAAATCAAATCCAATCAAAATATAAACTCCAGTTACGCATCTCAGATTTATGAGCCCTAAACCCAAGATAGCAATATGCACGACCCCCAAATCGTAGCCCTAAATTCGCACCCAAGAAGATACCAACATTGATAACTTACAGTAAAGAGCAAGAAGTTGAGGAGCCCTAATAGTTTCGAGGAGATATAGTCGATGAGCAATGCCAGGATCATGCAGTGCAATTTTGAATGAGGTTTGAAGGGCTTCACTTGGCTTTGAATGAATTTCGTTGGTGAAGGGCCAAATCTTGATGAATCAAATGTAAGGTGGCGTTATGTGGCACCCAAATACAAAATAAATATTAAAACCGCTAACACATTAGTGTTTTTTAACGGAAACGAACAGAAGGTGGTTAATCCTTAATGAAACATATTATATATATATGTGTGTTTTAAAATAATTTGGCAGTACAGGGGTGACTTAGTGATATATAGCATATCATAAGGGTGGTTTTCAACATTTAAGGCATTTTTTTAAGCATATAATTCTAATTAATCATGTTAAAGTGGTGAAAAATATAATTTATAGGAAATAATATACAAATTTAAAGAAATATACAATTCAACTATAAATCTTTAATTACAAAAAAAGACTAATTAACATATTAATTAGAATTAAAAGATTTTGACTATTTGATAAGAGTATCTTTTGAGATATATAATTATGAAAATACTTCCTTTTTAAGTAATGTCTTAATTAATATGTTATAGATAAGATTTTTATAGCTATAAAAAATATAAACAATCACTACATTTACCTATTTGGTAGAAACAATCTTTATATTTACCTATTTGGTAGAAGCCAATCTCTATATTGACCTAATTGGAAGAAGAAAAATCTTTGTATTTACATATTTGGTAGGAAGAAAAATCTCACGTGGTGTATACATATATATGACATGGATAAATAGATAGATATGGTATGGCTTAATAAAAAAATTAAATAATATATGACGTCAAGCAATGATAGACCGACATGTGGCAAAATCATAGATAACGAAATATGAGAACGACATGTGGAAAAATTCTATGTGGTGAAACCTTATGACTTATATATATACATAGATTAGAGCATTTAAGATAAAAGGGCGTGATTATGTGAGAGATTATTTTTTATTCGGTTAAGGAAATAATCCTAATATACATGATAAACTCATAATAAAATCAGACTTTTTTCGTTATTTGTATCGATTCTGCACTACCAATCTATACTACCTATAGTATAAAGCGGAGACAATGTCTTCATAAAAATTTGCGCGACATGTCATTCCTATAATAAAATAATCAACTGGGTCCTCCTTTATACAAATAAGGTAGTTAGAATCTCATATAATCTTATCACGTAAAAAAATGCTTAAAATTATCAAAAATTATGAATTATCCGGAAAATTGTGAATTATCTATTACCAAGAATTAATTGTAATCTTATAATATATTATTATTTAATAAAACGTGATGTTTATCATAAAGTATTTTTTGAACAAATCCAACTTATTTATATTATGAACTTATTTATATTATGAGTAGACCATCATTGGTAAAAAGCACTCATCACAATAGAAAATTTAAATTTAGTAGGTAGGAAATTAGGAAATAAACATATATTCTAAATATTTATTTTTTTAATCCGAATTTTATTTCAAAATTATAAAGATTAAGATAAAATCGGAAAATACATTGAAGATAAAATCATGTTTGAAGGCATATTTATATCTATATCTAAAGGATTAATTTCTATAAATATTTAACAATATATCTATATTATTTCTTATCGAAGAAGTTCATGAAACATATCTATATTAAATCGGGTTTATAATTACATTACTCGTACATGCTACGGGGGTTAAACTAGTTGAACTTTAATGGTGGCATTAACACACAAACTCCACATCGGCCACTTCTCATAATTCAAACTTCCAACAACGCATTGACTTCACCACAGAATTTGATGTCGCTGTACAATTCTCGTTTTTTTTTGACCGACTTCTCTAGAGTCTTAAAATCATCAAAAGTAATTTTTTAACCCTAATCATCATAACTATTTACTAAAATGGAAGTTACTATCAAATGATAGGTATCAATTTGACATTAAACAGTAAAACAAATATTAATTTTGTTTTTGGTATAAATATTATTGTACTTATCAAATAAGTAATGAGTAATGTCTACATAAAATTGTATGGAAGTCTAGGAACAAGTTGGGCTCCCATTACTTATCAAATAAGTAATGAGTAATATTTAAGTAATGGGTAATATTTAGATTGAACCTTTTATCTAGAGCATCAGATAAGAAAATCAATCATCCTATCATATCATGATCATATCATTATGTTGGACCAAAAAAATTAGCATATCACTAGTACAGTTCCCCGCGCCTTGCGCGGATTTTATCAATTTATATATATAATAACACCAATCAAACAATTTTATACTATATAATATGTATTGTAAATAAATTTCCAATTAAAATATTTTTTCAAATATTATTATTAGAAATTGATATTTATATCAATATAATTTTTCGTAAATTTTATGTTTGGTAGTGCTAGTATTTTTTTTGCTAATCTTAAATTTTATACCTACATTTGTGTTACTTTTCATTTTGTATTATATAAAGTTATATTATTATTATTATTATTATTATTATTATTATTATTATTATTATTATTATTATTAAGTCTTAATGTAAATTGATATATACTGATTGATTGTATTTAAGTTGTGATATTCTAGCTACTATCCATGACTCATGTTTAGAATGAATAAATTAACAAATGTATTAATCGAATATGGTTACTCATCTTCTACTATACTTTACTTTTATGCATGTTCATGTACTTCTTGACTTAATCTGATATATTTTTATGATAGTTTTCTGATTTTCTTTTTAATGTAAGCTTTATAAAAATAAATTAGTTAGAAAAATATTGCAAAGGGATAATGTTAGTGAAAAAAAGATTAATACAAATTTATTAAAATTTGTAATTTATTGGTTTGTGGTAGGTAAGGGTTTTATTTTATTATATAAATATAGCATTATAATTTTGAAGTAGAAAATGATCTTATTTAAGAGAAAAAACACATAATCTAATAACAAAGATCTAGACATTAATATAAAGAATAATTATATTAGCAATTAGCATTAAGGTTGTAGAATTTCAATAGGCTTTACTCTATATTTAATTTAACTTAAATTTTATGTATATTTTAAAAAGTAGGAAATAGATATCAATTGTCTTGCTATCTAAATCTTATTGTAATAAACATAAAAAAGTTTACAAAATTATTGCATAACCCCTTAAATAGATTATTTTAATTTTCAAAATTTATAGTATATATATCCCGGGTGTGTTAATTTGTTTAGATATCTTGGGATTCTTGGCTATAATTATTTATTCCTTAAATTACTTTTGGAGGAAACTATAGATATTGGTTGTAAACTATAATGATATGAATAACAAAATCTTACAGTCTGTTTGGCAATTGGGAATTGATGGGAAAAGAAAGGGTGGTGAAAGATAAGAAAGGAAGAGAAGAGAAAGGGTAGGAAATTGGGAATTGATGTATATTTCTTGCGTTTGGCAATTGGGAATTGATGTATATTTCTTGCGTTTGGATAAAGATGGGTTTTGATGGGGAAATATAAATAAATTTGTTTTTCCCTTTTTATTTTAAGAGTGTGTATTTTCCTTTCCCATCAAATCCCACCAATTTGGTGAGATTCACTTTCCCATCCTTTCCCCTCAAATTTTCTTACAAAATCCCACTCAATCCCTTCAGAAAACTAAACCAAACACTAGAAAATCATTCCCACCATTTCCCACCCATTAAAATCTCATGGAATCCCACCATCCAAATTCCAAACACACTATTAAAGATTAGAGTAGAAATTAAAGGACATGGTTCAAATAAAAAAATAAAAATTAAAGGATAAGGATCATGAAAAAAGGAAATATGAAAAAGATATGTAAAATTACCATGGTACGTGATTGCTATACTATCTTTTATTGATTGATTTTGACAATAAACGTTTATCCAATATGTAAAAATAATTATATACAAAAGGCTATTTTTAAGGAAAAGAAGGATTCTAGGAGTTAAATTAGGAATAGTAACAATGTTCAAGATTTTATTTGATTCTATCTAAAATAATATAATTAAGGAAATTTCAAATTATCTAACAAAATTTACGTAACAAAAATCAATCAATTATCAGTTTCCTAAATAATCTCTAAGTTGATTTGGTTAACTTAAAGTGTGGATTGGTGCACGACTGCACGTAGTAAACTTTTATCAAATCTTGAAAAGAAAAAAAGTACTCCAAAAAAAATTACTTGAGTTAATCCATCAAAATTTACACCATATATGATATAGCTAATTAACAATTAAATTTTATAAGTTACTTATGTGTGCTTTTTATAAGTTTTATCATAAAAAAGAGGGCCATTTTTTCTATGCTTAATCACTAAGATTAAGAAAGGAATTACATCAAACGAAATTCAGAAAGGAATGAATACCATGAAAAAGCACACACACTGTTTAAAGTTTATTGCTAAAGTTTCGACCAAAAAAAGTTTATTTTTATAGTCAAATTAGAATCTCGTGTAAACAGATTAATAACAATCTCGTGTAAGGTTTTTAAAAATCAAATCAACGCATTAAGTGGTCACGATAACAATTATTTGACCTAAGATAAGATTAGGGTTTGTTATGGATTGGGGAAAAAAAAGTACTTGGAACAATAACACATAATTGGAACTAAAAACAACATATTAACTGAAAGCTATTTTTTTTCAAAGAAATATGGCACAGTTGTAAATTTTGAATTATAAAAAATATATTGTCAAAATGTTTAGATATGTATTTGAGTAGTTATCAGCTTACCATAGCAAGAAGATATTGTTTTTTTCAATATCGGTTAGTTTGATACATGTTGGGACGCTATCAAGGACGCCCTCGTACTTGGTAGCGCGCCCACAACCGTCCCTTAGTTTTGATATGACAAACTCAATTTGATTCTAATAAAGATTGTCCAAGTGTTCAGGAACGCTAGTGACAAAAGGACAACAAGTGTGTATGGGCGTCCCATAGGCCTTGGGACGCTAGCTAATAGGAAGTAAGGACCGACCAGAGACTACTTGAGCAAGGACGCAGTCCCAAGCAAGTAGGAACACAAGCAGAGCGTCCGTATTCTATAGCCGACAGGATGACATCACTCGACAATATTTGATCATCCAAGGACACGTGGAGACCGATCCTGTAGCGGAGTCCATCAACACGTGGCGGCCGATTGTTGGGACGCTATCAAGAACGCTTGCGTACTTGTTAGTGTTCCACACAACCGTCCCTTAGTTTTGATATGACAAACTCACTTTGATTCTAATAAAGTTGTCCAAGTGTTCAGGAACGCCAGTGATCAAAAGGACAACAAGTGTGTATGGGCGTCCCATAAGCTCAGGGACGCTAGCTAACAGGAAGTAAGGACCAGCTAGAGACTACTTGAGCAAGGACGGAGTCCCAAGCAAGTAGGAACGCAAGAAAGGAGTCCTTACTCACTAGCCGACAGTATGACATCACTCGACAATGTTTGATCATCCATCAACACGTGGCGGCCGATCCTGTAGCGGAGTTCATCATACACAGCTGGATACAGGAAGCTTCCTCATCACCGCCCTACTACGTGGAGGAAGATCCTATAGCCACGTCCACGAAGGGCATGATCGTCCCAGCGAAATGACGCCCTTCCCCAAGTCCTATAAATAGCCCCAAGGCATTTATTGTGACACCAACGCTTTCAGGAATATTCAGAGAGAATCAGAGAGAAAGCGACTCACTCAAGAACACGAAGAACTAACTCAAGAACTCAAGAACAGTACTAGAACTTGTGTTAGATCGAGTGAGACTTGTATCCAAATCACAAAAACAGTTTGTAAGAGAAAATCCAAAAAGAGAGAAAGAGAGTTCTGCGAAGTACTGCAGAACGTAGGAATTGTGTCCGTTGATAGATTGAACTCGCTTAAGTTGTAGGCTTAGAGGAGTCCTTTACTAGTGGACTTAGGGAAAAGCTAAGTGCCAGAGAACTGTAAAGACTCGCCAGTACAACTGTAAGGACGTTCAATATAAAGGAAAGAACTATTCAAAAATCCTCCAAGGAGGTAGAGGTTTACACTCAAGGACTACTTGGTCTTGAGTGGTTCCTCTATAATTCACTGCGTTCATTACTTATCTGTTTAGTACTTAATTTCCGCTGCATTACTCAAGGACGCCCTTACTCCTCCTAGGGACGCCTAACCTAAGGACGCCTTTACCAAAGTAAAGGACGTCCCTCAGTACTAACGATCCAACAATTGGTATCAGAGCCAGGCGCTCTAGATTCTTACTGAGTTGCAGGTAAAGATGGACATGGAACCGATTGGAATCTCTTTTGTGAAGCCTCCGCGCCTGACGGACGGCAACTTCAATCGCTGGAAGACAAGGTTCGCGAATTTCTGCAGAGGTCAAAATTATCAATGCTGGAAGGTCATTATGACAGGAGATCTAAAGGTGCCCGCTGACAAAGCTGATAAGGAGGACGAGTGGGGTCCTGACGAGTTCAAATTGATGGAAACCAACGCAAAAGCCATGTGTTTCCTTCAAGCATCCCTATGTGAAAGGGACGCCACTCGAGTTGGTAACTTGCCAACGGCTAAACAACAGTGGGACGCCCTGGAGAAGTTTCATGTGGGAACAGCTGAAATGAAGGAGGACGTCCAGCTGAAAATCAAGAAGGAGTTCTATGCTTTTAGTATGCTGCCAAATGAGTCGGTGAACGACTACTCATATCGCTTTGAGGCCCTTGTCACCAAGATGAGGAACTTGGGCAACCCAGAAACAGAAATCTCCATGAGGAATAGAGTTCAAGTGGTCATTGATGGTTTGACCGGAGTCTGGAACTTTGACAGGACAACGTTCAAAGAAAATACAGCCAACAAAACTCTAGATATGGAAGAAATCTATGGGAAGCTCAGGCAGTACGAGGAAAGAAGAATTTCTGATATGGCTCAGCTTGGACAGAATCCTCAAACTGATCTTGCTTTGGCGTCCACAACACCAGAGTACGCTGAGTACCTTCGGCGTCAACAGGAAATCGCTGTGATGGTGGAAGCCAACAAAGCTGAGAACCGCGAGAAGATGCGCGTTCAAGCCTTAAAGGAAAGAGAAAGCAAGTCTAAAGAACAGCTGGACGCAGAAGAAGAAGTTGCTCTCTTTAACAAAGTTCTCCGTGTTTTTGGCAAAAGGAACAAACATGTCAATAAACACAAGATGCCCAAGAAGGAAAGCCGCAAGTACTCTGAGGCAGAAATGAAGGAACTCACATGTTACAAGTGTAACAGGAAAGGGCACTTTGCTAAGAAGTGTACATCAGGGATGTCTGCTAAAGAGATGAAGATGAAAGCTCTCATTGGAGCGTTCGCCTCTGCATGGGACAATGGGAGTTCTTCCTCTGATGATGATGATAATGAAGAACCCGATGAACAAGCATACATAGCCCTTGAGGACGCATCTGGTGGTGAACAAGTAGCTTTCATGGCTATGGAGGACGACACAGTTGTTGAACAGAACGCTTCGAAATCTGAAAATGAGGTAACCCGTGAGTCTATGATGAGTTCATTAGAAAATTGTTCTAAATCCAAGCTCATTAAACTTATTGGAAGAATCATGGAAGAAAGTGTTGTCATGCAACATAGAATGGATGAACTTGAACTTGAAAATGAAAATATAGTGGTTGAATGTGAAAACTGTAGTTCCATGACTATTCAACTAGAGTCCTCTTGTGAAGAAACTAAGTCCCTAAAAACTGAAATCATGTGTCTCAAACTTGAGACGCTAAGCTTAGGGAAGAAGTTAAAGTGATGGGTAAGAGTCCCATAGTTGAAGAAGTGAGACCTATGGTCTTCGTCCCAGCTAAGAGAGGTCTAGGTTATGAATCTGACACTAAGAACTCCCTTCCTAGTGATTTTGAGGCAAGTAAAATTTCTGAACTTGAACTTGAACGGGAGAAAACCAAAAATCTTCTTGAAAGAATTAGAGTTCTAGAGAGTGGAGAATTAGGAAAGGAAGACTACTACACTAACTCCACCAGTCATAAAATTTACAAGAAGATTGCTAAAGGGGACGGTTCAAAAGTTTGTGATCCTCAAAAGATGAAAGAAAACAAGATTCAGCGTCCCAATAAGAAGTACTACCTTGGTACTTACTATAGGACGTGTTGGTACTGTGGACAAGGGGATCACTTCAAATATGATTGCTTAAAACTCAAAGAAGATGTTGAAAATGGAAAAGCTGCTAGGACTAACAACGAAAATGCTAAGTCTGTTCCTAAGGCTAATCCTAGGCGTTCTAGACGCTCTAGGAACTCTTTCCGCAAGCATGCTATTTCAAATGATGTGAATATTTATGACTACATGCCAGAACCAGAGTTCTATTATTGTAACGAACCAGGTAAGGAACACCTCGCCTGGGTCGCCAAACACTAACGTTCTTATGGCAGGTGGAAGTGAGGGGACGCCCATGGATCATTGATAGTGGCGCCTCAAATCATATGACAGGAAGCCAGATCCATCTCACTTCTATCCAAAGTAGTGCCATGGGAGGAACTGTCTCGTTTGGCAACAAGGGCAAGGGAAAGATCAAAGGAACGGGAACTGCTATTCTCTACCCGTCCATCAAAGCAACAAATGTCAGCCTTGTTGAAGGACTTGGCTTCAATCTCCTTAGCGTTTCCCAGATGTGTGATCAAGGTGAAAATCTAGTCACTTTCGACTCAAAGGAGTGCCTCGTCATCAACAAGAAATCAAACAAAGTCGTTCTCAAAGGAGTACGCCAGAACAATGTCTACATCTTTAACCAGGAGTTCAAGCCTAAATCAGAGTTGTGTCTATCTGCTTCAAAGGAGGACGCTGATCTATGGCATCGCCGACTTGGCCATGCTGGACCAAGCACAATCCTTAAGCTACACCAACGAAATCTTGTGAAAGGACTTCCCCGAATTGATCCTGAGAAAGTTGAACAGTGTGAAGCTTGCATCAAAGGGAAGCAAACAAGAACGTCTTTCAAATCCAAGAACGAAGTAAGTACAAAGAAGCCTTTGGAATTGCTCCATATGGATCTTTGTGGACCAATGAAGACGTTGAGCTACGGTGGAAAGAGGTACATTTACGTTCTTGTAGATGGTTTTTCTCGATTCACTTGGGTTCTTTTCTTGGTGTCCAAAGCAGATTGTTTCAATGCGTTCAAAGTATTCATCAAACAAGTGGAAGTTGCTCTTGAGACGCCTCTCAAAGCCATAAGGTCAGACCATGGAACGGAGTTCCAAAATTCAGAGTTCCTGGCCTACTGTGATCAACATGGAGTCTCTCACAATTTCTCAGCTCCAAGAACGCCTCAACAAAATGGAGTTGTGGAAAGAAAGAATAGGACGCTAGAGGATATGGCAAGAACTATGCTCTTAGCAAATAGCGTTCCCAAGTACTTCTGGGCGGAAGCTATTGCTACAGCGTGTTACATCATCAACCGTGCCATGATCCGTCCTTTGCTAAAGAAGACGTCCTATGAGTTGTTGAATGGAAAGAAGCCTCGCATTGACTATCTCAGAGTCTTTGGTTGCAAATGTTTCGTTCACAACAATGATAAAGAAAAACTTGGAAAGTTTGATGCAAGGAGTGATGAAGCCATATTCCTTGGGCACTCTCTTACTAGCAAAGCATATAGAGTCTTCAACAAAAGGACTCTAAAGCTTGAGGAGAGTATTCATGTTGTGTTCAAGGAACGTTCTTCTCACAAAGAAAAGCCAAGTAAGAAAGAACGCTCCTCTTTACAACAACAGGATGACTCTGAAGATGAAGCTGAAGATTGGACCTCTGGAAAATACTATGTCTCTAAGGAAGCGTCTCCAAATCCTGAAGAAGTCTCAGTGGACGCTCCCAGTGTTGTTCAAGGAGTCCCATCTCATAGTGAATCCCCAGTTCAACAAGATGTAGCTGAATCAAGTCAACAAGGCGAACAACGTCAAGGTGTGGACGCTCTCTCTGAGGGGGAACACATTGAGGACGATGCTCAAAGTGATAGTGATGATTCAGATGGCGACATTGATCCAAGATTTGCTCATTTGTTTCAAAGGGAGTCCCGCTTCTCTAGGGACCACCCAACTTCTCAAATTGTCTCAGATCCTTCTCAAGGCATTCAAACAAGGTCAGCTGCAAGCAAGTCCCAAAGTGCAAATTTAGCGTTCTGTGCGTTCAATGCCTTTGTCTCTATGGTGGAGCCAAAGAATATCAAAGAAGCACTCCAGGACGCTGATTGGATTCAAGCAATGCAAGAAGAACTCAATCAGTTTGAAAGGAACAAAGTTTGGACTCTCGTCCCACGTCCCAAAGGCAAAAATATCATAGGGACGCGATGGGTGTTCAGAAATAAGCTTGATGAGAGTGGACGTGTGTCAAGAAACAAGGCAAGACTGGTGGCTCAAGGATTCAAGCAAGACGAAGGCATAGACTATGATGAGACCTTTGCTCCTGTTGCTAGAATTGAAGCTGTTCGTCTCCTTATTGCCTTCGCCGCTCATAAAGGATTCAAGTTATTTCAGATGGACATCAAGACTGCCTTTCTCAATGGAAAGCTAAAGGAGGAAGTGTATGTTGCTCAGCCGCCTGGCTTTGAGGACGCCTCTCACCCAGATCATGTGTACTACTTGGACAAAGCGCTCTATGGACTCAAGCAAGCTCCTCGTGCATGGTACGACAGGTTTGCGTCCTTTCTTTTGTCTCATTGGTACACTAGAGGTTCAATTGATAAAACTTTGTTTATAAAGAAAGTTCACAAGGACATTTTAATTGCCCAAGTCTATGTTGATGATATAGTCTTTGGTCGTACTAACATGAAGCTTGTAGATGAGTTCAAGTCCTTAATGAGTAGTGAGTTTGAGATGTCCCTCATTGGAGAACTTAATTTCTTCTTGGGACTTCAAATCAATCAACTCAAGGAAGGAACACGCATTCACCAACAAAAATATGTCCGTGAAATGCTTGAGAAGTACGGGATGAACACGTCCAAACCTGTTGCAACCCCATGTTCTCCAAACTCGCGTCTTTACGCAGATGAACAGGGAAAGGACGTTGATCAAAAACTTTACAGAGGGATGATTGGTTCTTTGCTCTACTTGACCGCAAGCCGTCCCGAAATTATGTTTGCCGTTTGCTTGTGTGCACGCTTCCAGGCGAATCCAAAGGAGTCCCACATGCAAGAAGTCAAGAGGATCTTTCGCTACCTCAAAGGACGCGACGATCTTTGCCTTTGGTACCCCAGGAAGACGTCCTTCAAGCTAGTTGGCTACTCGGACGCAGATTATGCTGGTCACGTAATTGATCGGAAAAGCACTTCAGGAATGGCGCAGTTCCTTGGTTCATGCTTAGTCTCTTGGGGATCTAAGAAACAGAACTCTGTGGCGCTCTCAACTGCGGAAGCCGAGTACGTTGCTGCTGCTTCGTGCTGTTCACAAGTTATCTGGATCAAATATCAACTAGAGGACTACGGTATCAATCTTGAAACTATTCCCATTCGTTGTGATAACACAAGTGCTATTGAAATTTCTAAGAATCCTGTTTTTCATTCACGCACAAAGCATATTCATATAAGGCATCATTTCTTGCGTGATAATGTTGAACTAGGACTCATTAGTATGGAGCATGTAAGAACTGAAGACCAAATAGCTGATATTTTCACTAAGGCGCATGATAGACGTCCTTTTGAGCATCTCAGGTTGCTCTTGGGGATGATAACTTTAAGTAGCAAGTCCCGTTCTACTATTCCCTCAATGATTGGCTATGTTTTGTAGATTCTAAGTGTTTAAGGACTGTTATGCATTGAATTCATATTTGCAAGGACGCTAGTCTAAAACTTCATGTGTTTGCTACTTTGAAACGCCATTCAAATTTTCTCTATTTTGTCTTGAAAAGAGTATCCCTGATCACCCAACCCTCATTATAAGCCGAAATGATGGGAACTCTAAGCTTACCCTAGCCGAGAACTCCGCAAAAGCGTCCTATGAGCTTCATATTTTCTTTTACGGGACGTACTTGTGTTGTTCTCAACTGGTTCGAAAGGTAATCACAAGAACGGTAAGTTGGTTGTTGGTTTGCTTGAAGAAGTTTGCTTGAAGAGGTTAATTGTTGCTAAGTATGAGAGAACGTTCAGTGTTTGTTGCAAAGAACGCCAGTTCAATTGTTGAAGAGTAGTTGAAGAGTCAGAATTTTGAACTTTTGAAAGTGTGAACAGTGACCGTTGCTTTTGCTCAAATCTTAAGGGGGAAGTTTTGCCACGTGTCGCACAGTAAAACAGTGTTAATTACCATTTGTGCCACCGCTTCCTCTATATAAGGCCAAAACAGTCGCAATCAAATTTATTACGCTCAACCACTTTCTCGCTCTCAAAATTGCTCTGACTTCTCTCTAGAACTCCGGCGACTTTCTCTCTCTACACTTCATCTGAACTCATGTCTCAAAGACAGTTGAACGTAGCCGGATGTTCCACCGGCGGGAAGCGTAGAAAGCTAGTGAAGTCCCACTACATAGAGAAGCCCAAACCCATAGTTCTCAATGAGTCTCTATTGGACTTTATCAACAGAAAGCCAAGTGTGGAAGGAAGAGGCACGCCTTGCCGTACCCTGGTGTAGTGAAGGCGATCTTGCAGTCCCAAGATGCTTATGATGAGAATGCTCCCTCTGAAGAACTTGGTTTGAAATGGAATGCTAAGAAGGGACTCGTCGAGATAAGGCACAATGAAGAGCTTCCGTCTGTGCTCAAACAGTTAGAAGCTGAGGCTGAGGAAGCCAGACAGAAAGCCGAGGAAGAACGCCTAGCTGCTGAGGCCGAGGCCGCAAGGCTTAATCCTGCGTCTCAAGAGTCTCCTCAAGACCAAGAGCCTACTGGAGATCTTACAACTCTTGATCAATTGCTCTTAGGGCCTTCTTCTCCAGCTCCTCCCACGGACGCTCCTTCATCAAGTACATGTCCTTTGCCCCGTTCTGCTCCTGCCAACATCTCTCAGCATCCTCCAGCAGAACTCATGGGTGCCATTTTGGATAATCAGTGCCTCATCTTCTTTGCCTTAAAGGACTTGTCATCTGCGTTCGCCAAGGCTGCTGAACTTCAAGAGAAATTGCTCCAGTTTTATCAAGATCAGCGCCGTTCTCAGTGATTGCCACCACCCCTTTAATCTCCTATCATTTTGCCTTTGCTTCTTTTGAACTTCAAACATTATGACCTTGGTCTGTAATAACTCTAAGTTTGTTTGAATGGCAATTCCACTGTTTGCTTGCATGTGTTTGTTTAAGCGTTCCACTGCCTTTAGTTATGTGTTTATGCTAACGTCCTTATCACTTGTTATCCTTTTCAATGATGCCAAAAGGGGGAAGTGTAGTTTTGCAGAGATGCGCTATAAAATAGTTATCTAGAATAAGCAAGCGTTAAGGGGGAACTATTAAGTGAAAGGTCTAAAGAACGCTCATGCTAGAATAACAGAAGTCGCTTAGAAATTTTTCTAGGACGCGACTCTCTCCTTAAAATCCAAAAGCTAGAGAATCAAAGAATGAAAACTTGTGCTCATTAAAATTTCTCTAAGTATTAGAGGACGCCTCTAAGTTTTCATGCATGCTAAGTTCCAATGTCAAAACTGTTTTGCTGAAGAGTTTGTCATCATCAAAAAGGGGGAAATTGTTGGGACGCTATCAAGAATGCTTGCGTACTTGTTAGTGTTCCACACAACCGTTCCTTAGTTTTGATATGACAAACTCACTTTGATTCTAATAAAGTTGTCCAAGTGTTCAGGAACGCCAGTGATCAAAAGGACAACAAGTGTGTATGGGCGTCCCATAAGCTCAGGGACGCTAGCTAACAGGAAGTAAGGACCAGCTAGAGACTACTTGAGCAAGGACGGAGTCCCAAGCAAGTAGGAACGCAAGAAAGGAGTCCTTACTTACTAGCCGACAGTATGACATCACTCGACAATGTTTGATCATCCATCAACACGTGGCGGCCGATCCTGTAGCGGAGTTCATCATACACAGCTGGATACAGGAAGCTTCCTCATCACCACCCTACTACGTGGAGGAAGATCCTGTAGCCACGTCCACGAAGGGCATGATCGTCCCAGCGAAATGACGCCCTTCCCCAAGTCCTATAAATAGCCCCAAGGCATTTATTGTGACACCAACGCTTTCAGGAATATTCAGAGAGAATCAGAGAGAAAGCGACTCACTCAAGAACACGAAGAACTAACTCAAGAACTCAAGAACAGTACTAGAACTTGTGTTAGATCGAGTGAGACTTGTATCCAAATCACAAAAACAGTTTGTAAGAGAAAATCCAAAAAGAGAGAAAGAGAGTTCTGCGAAGTACTGCAGAACGTAGGAATAGAGTCCTTTGATAGATTGAACTCGCTTAAGTTGTAGGCTTAGAGGAGTCCTTTACTAGTGGACTTAGGGAAAAGCTAAGTGCCAGAGAACTGTAAAGACTCGCCAGTACAACTGTAAGGACGTTCAATATAAAGGAAAGAACTATTCAAAAATCCTCCAAGGAGGTAAAGGTTTACACTCAAGGACTACTTGGTCTTGAGTGGTTCCTCTATAATTCACTGCGTTCATTACTTACCTGTTTAGTACTTAATTTCCGCTGCATTACTCAAGGACGCCCTTACTCCTCGTAGGGACGCCTAACCTAAGGACGCCTTTACCAAAGTAAAGGACGTCCCTCAGTACTAACGATCCAACACCGATCCTGTAGCGGAGTTCATCATACACAGCTGGATACAGGAAGCTTCCTCATCACCGCCCTACTACGTGGAGGAAGATCCTGTAGCCACGTTCTCGAAGGGCATGATCGTCCCAGGAGAAAGACGCCCTTCCCCAAGTCCTATAAATAGCCCCAAGGCATTTATTGTGACGTTAACGCTTTCAGGAATATTCAGAAAGAATCAGAAGAAAGCGGCTCACTCAAGAACATGAAGAACTAGCGCAAGAACTCAAGAACAGTAACTAGAACTTGTGTTAGATAGAGTGAGAGTTGTAACCAAAAACCAAAAACTGTTTGTAACCAGAAAACACAAAAGAGAGAAAGAGAGTCCTACTAAGTACTGTAGGACCTAGGGATGGGAGTTCTTTATAAGATTGAACAAACTTGAGTTGTAGGCTTAGAGGAGTTCCTTACTAGTGGACTTAGGGAAAAGCTAAGTACCAGAGAACTGTAAAGGCTCGCCAGTACAACTGTAAGAACGTTCAATATAAAGAAAAAGCTATTCAAAAATCCTCCAAGGAGGTAGAGGTTTACACTCATGGACTACTTGGTCTTGAGTGGTTCCTCTATAAATCCCAGCGTTCACTTTAACTTGTTTAGTATTTTATTCCGCTGCATTTCTTAAGGACGCCCCTACACCTCGTAGGGACGCCAGACCAAAGGACGCCTTTACTCCAGTAAAGGACGTCCCTCAGTACTAACGATCCAACAATTGGTATCAGAGCAGGACGCTGAGAAAGATGAGTCAGGTGACTCCGCTGATGAGAATAGTTCCTCTGATGAAGAGGACTCTGAGTCCCCCAAGGGCAAGCGCAAGAGAAAGCCTGATGGTACACCGGTCAAAGTTCTCAGCCCCTTGATCTACTCGGAAGAATGGCTCGCCTCCTTCCAAGATGAAGACGTCCAAGAATTCCTCGAGCTGCTAAGATTCCAAGGCTGGCTGAACGTTGGGCCTGCTCCAGCTACTGTTGACAAGGAACAGGTCAAGGCGTTCTACAGAGATTTGCGTTACAAAGCTAAAGATGGCTCTCTCCATTTCAAAATTGATGGTGAGAAAGCCATAGTCAATGAACGCCAGGTCAGAGCTTTCATGGGTCTTAGTTCTCAAAAGCCTCCGTCCAACGCGCTAAGCAGTCTTCCAGAGGGTGGATTTGAAACAACTGATGAAGAACTACCTCTAGTTGAACACATCTTTCAGGGCAAAAGGCCGATAGGACTGGACAGGGTTGCTCATGTCTTAAGCAAGGTCGGCGCCATAGCTCATTACTTCCTTTGTCGCACCGTCCTACCCCGGCAAGAGAAGCGCTCCATCGTTCAGACGCATGACATTATATTTCTTGATGCACTGCTTGAACGCCGCCCCATAAACCTTGCCAGGATTGCTATGCAACACATGGCTAAGTGTGGGAGGAAGCGCCACGCCTTGCCGTACCCTGGTCTTGTCAAGCTCATACTTCTGTCTCATAACGCCTACGACGAAAGCGCACCGTCAGAAGAACTCGGTCTGAAGTGGAACGCCAAGAAAGGGCTTGTCGAGATACGGCACAATGAAGAGCTGCCTTCAGTCATCAAACAGTTAGAAGCTGCGGCAGAAGAGGCAAGACAGAAAGCTGAAGAAGAACGCTTTGCTGCTGAGGCTGAAGCAGAACGCCTAGCGTCTTTGACTCAAGACGGTACTCAGGAAGAAGAGCCTGCTGTGGACTTTTCTGCTCTTGACCAAGTATTGATGGCTCCTTCTCCCGCTGGAGAACCTCCCTTGAACGCTCCTTCCTCGAGTTCTGGTCCAATGCCCCGTTCGGCTCCTGCAAACATTGCTGAGCATCCTCCAGCAGAACTTTTGGGCGCAATAATGGATAACCAGTGTCTTATCCTCTCTGCTCTAAAGGACTTGTCCTCTGCTTTCGTCAAGTCGGCTGAACTTCAAGAACAACTTCTTAAGTTTTATCAAGACAAGAGCCGTCCTCAGTGATCACCGTTCCACACCCCTTTATCCCTTAATTTCTTTTGCTTGTGCTTCTTTTCTATTTTCAAACACTTGACTCTTGGTCTGTAATATTCTACTTTTGTTTGAATGGAAGTTCCGTTGTTTGCTTGCATTATGATTGTTTAAGCGTTCCAATGCCTTTAGTTATGTTTTTGTGCTTAACGTTCTTATCACTTGTTATCCTTTTTGATGATGCCAAAAGGGGGAAGTGTAGTTTTGCAGAGATGCGCTATAAATTAGTTATCTAGAATAAGCAAGTGTTAAGGGGGAACTATTAAGTGAAAGGTCTAAGGAACGCCATGCTAGAATAAACTAGAGGACGTCTAGAAAATTCTAGGACGCTTTTCTCTCCTTAAAATCCAAAAGTTAGAGAATCAAAGAATGAAAACTTGTGCCAAATGAAATTTCTTTAAGTGTTAGAGGACGCTTTTAAGTTTTCATGCATGCTAAGCTCAAACGCCAAAACTATTTTGCTGAAGAGTTTGTCATCATCAAAAAGGGGGAAATTGTTGGGACGCTATCAAGGACGCCCTCGTACTTGGTAGCGCGCCCACAACCGTCCCTTAGTTTTGATATGACAAACTCAATTTGATTCTAATAAAGATTGTCCAAGTGTTCAGGAATGCTAGTGACAAAAGAACAACAATTGTGTATGGGCGTCCCATAGACCTTAGGACGCTAGCTAACAGGAAGTAAGGACCGACCAGAGACTACTTGAGCAAGGACGCAGTCCCAAGCAAGTAGGAACGCAAGCAGAGCGTCCTTATTCTATAGCCGACAGGATGACATGACTCGACAATATTTGATCATCCAAGGACACGTGGAGACCGATCCTGTAGCAGAGTCCATCAACACGTGGCGGCCGATCCTGTAGCGGAGTTCATCATACACAGTTGGATATAGGAAGCTTCCTCATCACCGCCCTACTACGTGGAGGAAGATCTTGTAGCCACGTCCTCGAAGGGCATGATCGTCCCAGGAGAAAGACGCCCTTCCCCAAGTCCTATAAATAGCCCCAAGGCATTTATTGTGACGTTAACGCTTTCAGGAATATTCAGAAAGAATCAGAAGAAAGCGGCTCATTCAAGAACACGAAGAACTAGCGCAAGAACTCAAGAACAGTAACTAGAACTTGTGTTAGATTGAGTGAGAGTTGTAACCAAAAACCAAAAACTGTTTGTAACCAGAAAACACAAAAGAGAGAAAGAGAGTCCTACTAAGTACTGTAGGACGTAGGGATAGGAGTTCTTTATAAGACTGAACAAACTTGAGTTGTAGGCTTAGAGGAGTTCCTTACTAGTGGACTTAGGGAAAAGCTAAGTACCAGAGAACTGTAAAGGCTCGCCAGTACAACTGTAAGAACGTTCAATATAAAGAAAAAGCTATTCAAAAATCCTCCAAGGAGGTAGAGGTTTACACTCAAGGACTACTTGGTCTTGAGTGGTTCCTCTATAAATCCCAGCGTTCACTTTAACTTGTTTAGTATTTTATTCCGCTGCATTTCTTAAGGACGCCCCTACACCTCATAGGGACACCAGACCAAAGGACGCCTTTACTCCAGTAAAGGACGTCCCTCAGTACTAATGATCCAACAATACAGAATATGTATTGTTTTCCTTATTTTATTGGTAGAAACAAATCCTACCTTTCCTAGTTAGTTGAGAAGATTTACTAATTTGATTTTGATTTTGGTAGTCGATCAAAATTTTCAAAAAGTGTATAAAAAAGTTTAAATTTCAAAGATAATTCTTTTTTTTTTTTTGGTGAAATTTCAAAGATACTGAAATTTGCATAAGAACAATACTGAAATTTGCATATCAAAACATTACAAAAAAAAAAAAAGCTATTGAAGAAGCAAAGATTTGGTGGGGTTGAATTCGCATGAGATGATACATTCAAACATATGAAGGGGAACTTCTCCAATTGATCAACCTTCCACAAACTGATCCCGTGACTGTTGTATTTCTATTGGTAAAGAAGAGTTGGTGTCACCGGCCGGAGGAAAAAAGCAGAGTTACACATTCTCCGTCCTTGTTTGGTATCACCGGCCGGAGGAAAAAAGCACAGTTGCAACATGTGATCTTATGGTGGCATCGACCTTGATGAAGGTACAGGTAAATTTTCGAGAAGGTAAAAGTTTTAGAGTTGATCGACAATCAATGTGATCGTATGTAGAGGAGACGGTAGAAAAGCTAGAAGTGGCCATGGTGGAATATGGATGAGATGTTTAAGTGTTGCTCAACACTTTGATGGTGGAGAAGGACGTCGTTGGTGTAAGTGGTGGAGATGGACATCAACTTAGAGGAAGAGATGAGAATAAAGAAGAAAACTAACAAATTAGAGTGATTATTTAACATACATATATTATTTATTAGTAAAACTATAATTATGATGTGTAATTGACATGGCTTAACGAAAATATATAAATAAATTATGTGGCATATGACATGTGAAAAATGATATGACATGGCTTAATGAAAACGTGACATGTGGTAAAATCCGAGGTGGCGTAATGTATGAATGCCATGTGGAAAAAGCTGAGGTGGCGTAATGAGAAGACTTTAATCCTTAGTGGTTTTAAATATATATAATAGATTATCATACTAGTGATACAAAACTATATATCCGGATGTAATTAGATCGGGAATAAACAGGCGCGCTCGTGGATTAAAAAAGATTTTTGGTAAAATCGGAAACATGGTTATTCATATCTTATCACACACTGCTATAGCAAACATCTGATCCAATTGATCAAATCAAAAACATTGATTAATTTGATACGCATCATCTTCCATTTATCTACTTGCCAAAAGGGCCATTTTTATATTAACTAGGACGCTGAGCCCGTCCGCTGGACGGGCGAAAGCAGTGTATTTTACTACATCTTAACAGATTTTTAAGTGGCCTAAGAATATCATAATAGTCTGTTTGTAAATTATGGTTCGTTGGTCATGTGAATTCGAAAATTCGAATTTATTACTAAGAGGTCCAAAGTATATCGATCACAATTTCAACTTAACTGAAAAGCCCGCATATGTTAACTATATATGCAGTAGAAGTATAAGACTGATATGTTAAGAGTTTTTTTTTTTTAACTAATTGACCCGTTTACAGTTTAGCTATGTAGATGGAAAGGGGTCAAATAAGGAAGATGAATGTTGTTACTGTAGGAGCAGTTTGTCTTTTTTCAGACCTTTTTTTTTTTGGAGCAACAAGTTCATTATGGAAACAGGTGATCACAAAGGTAATGAAAAAGATATAGCAGATATGGTATGGCTTAAACAGATAATTCAATTAAGATATAGCAAACGTTGTTGTCATGCATGAGATAACAATCCTTTTGACGGATGTAAATCTTTTATAATATTCGGTCTAATTCCATGGTATGTGTGGACGGATGCTGTGGTAGTTGTCCGTTTCCGTGCTGCCGTCGTGCTCGAGTTCGATTACATATGTTGGTAGATCTTCAGGATCGATGGAAGGTGTGGCTTTCCAATCGATTCGCTCTACTATTGTGCCTTTCCATAGGACGTTGAAGTCGTCCCAATCGACGATGTCTCCTATGTTGAACTGGATACCTTCTTTTCTATCCACGGCTGGACGAACGTATCGGTTGTGGACGGTGTGGTATTGGTCTTGTTTTTGAAGGTAGTAGTCCTCATCTGCCGGTTTGTTTTCATACTCTCCTGACTCGTCAGGATTCAGTATAGTCCAAAGTTGGACGACGTAGAATTCCGCCCTGACATAGTTGACTACTTCCCCCAGTAATGTTGCTCCATCCCATCTGTCGAAACCTTTGACCTCGACGTGTTTTCCGATTGGTAACATTACCATTGTCTGTTACTGACTGTGTATTGAGGTTGGTGTATCTACAGCGTTAGATTGATAGTGCGTAGTTAGTATTGAACTTCGTGTGAAGTCGGTATGATTGTATTACTGGATGTAAGGAAAGTTGAGGTGTCTTTTACCTTTATGTCGTGGGGTCGTCATCGTTGAGAAGGCGTCTTTGTGGTTTTGACATAGTTGTTTTTGTGTGTATTTATATTTGGCGTAGTCTTATGTTTCGAATTAATGCGGTTTTATGGTAATCTCTTATTTCTTGCCTTTTTAAACAGATCCTGTAATTCTGTGGTTTTTTTTTGGCAACGCATCTTTTGACTTTTATTGTTAACGATCGCAATCTTTTTTGTTGTGATGGTGATGGTAATTAGTTGATTTGGTGTGTGTAATGTGTATTTATCATGGGTAGAAATCGGGAAAGGGTGGTATTATGAGGAAGGTTTGTGCCTCAGTGGGACATGTTTTTGTTTTTTAATCTCTTTTATGGGAACTGGAAAAGAGCGGTAGCTCCATGGTTTGCGTTTGTCTGGGGCTACTCATTGGTTTTGGTTTGAGCATGGATATTGATTCAAAGCTTTGAATGAGTGTGGGTATTTGAGTGGGCATACACATTATTGGCTTCAGTTGAATGGTCTTTCGTACGTATAATGTTGTACGCTATTTATGAGCAATCCTTTGTTTGAATTGAAGTCTCTGGTCAGCCATTGCGTAAATTGAAAGCGGTGGCTCTTCAGATGAAGACAGCTGCTCTGATTAACCTGGGAATAGCCAAATAAAATTCAATCGTTAAGGAAAAAGCTAATTCGACTACAACACGTGGGTGAAGGGAATGGAATGATGAAAATCAGTATTACATCACAGGAAGTACATGTGATAGGCTAAACAAATGGAATTGGCATGATGGTGCAACCCAACACAGAAAATTATAATGACATTAGGCCAAATCTCGATCTTTTAATTGGACCACAACACTTGATCAATTCCTCCGACAGCAAGTCCATTGTATGATGACCATCCATACCATGATTATCCTTACTGCTAAATGTAATGCATTCTTGACCTTGTACAACAGCTGCGGAAAAGTACAGAATTGATTTCTTTTGTTCTGATGATTCTAGCTTCAGATCAAGCTCTGTTCTTCCCTCAACAAATTCTCCGTTCTGTGTTAATAAAGGCTTCCAAATTCCGCTGCCGAACTTGTTTACACATGTCTTTAGTTTTTCTTCTGCAGATGCACTCCATATCCTGGGTTGCCTCCTCTTCTCTGGTTAAACTGTGGCTATCATTCTTCAGTTCTCGGTTTTTTATGACTACCACCTCTGATAGTCTTATCCCCAGAGTGGCCTTTCTTGCTTCCTTTATCAGTAGTGATAGCATCATTAATCATTCTGGTATCTCTTGCTACATGGGATGAAAGACACTAATCATTTTTCAAGGCTTCATGAATGTTTTATTTGAAGCAGATAGGTATCTGAGAAGGTGGCTTACATTGATGTACACACGTATAATTGTATAGGACAGAGTATATTGTATAGATAGTATGATTCTTGAATATCTTCAATTATGCTATTCCTTTTTTATTTTCACCGAAATTAAACAACTCATATCTCGAACTGGAAAGCTATTGTCTCAGCAAACATAGCCAGAAATTCAACTTAGGTAAAAACTCGAAATTATATTGAAAGCATACTAAAACCAGAAGTCTGAAATATCCAAAGCAAAAACCATAAATTCGACTGAGGCAATCATTGTTCAACCATACTAAATATTGAAAACATATTATAAAACTAACAGCCTATGAGGCTGTGTTTTATTCTAGATGCCTGGAGGTAATGATGTTTCCCTCTTGTGAGAGCCCAGGAGTTAGGTGAATGCAAGTTTAGAAGTCTAGCTCAGTGCTAGGTAGTGCTAGAACATCGTTGCAAACAAAGTTTGGATAGCCAAGCATTGGACGGTATGTAGCTGTCTTCACTTCGACTAGTTGGGAGGTACCAGTGAGCTCCCGCAGCGTCATTGGTATCATATCTGAGCTGACACCATCCTGATTGAAAATATTATTTTCCCATTATTATTATTAGTTCAATATTGGAGATTTTTATCAAATACAGCTATAGGAAGTTGAAAGTGAAGATTTGCTCACCTCAATATGTTCGGTTAGAAGATCTTCTGCCTTTTTCTTGCTGAGCTTTTCAACGATTTCATCATAAGCTGTGATGGTCGCACATGATGTACCATCATGTACTTGTAGCTCTATTTTCAGTCTGCACATATATTATTGGTGTCAGTCAGCTGTTCACATTGACAAGGAAGAGATTTTCTTTGTTGTATAGCATATCAAGTTATAAAAGAATGTTAAATGCATATGCTTTAGTACCTTACGTCTGGCTGCTCAACAAATATCTCACATGTCTCACACCAGAAAGAGTTTTCAATACGGAGGAGTTCACGCATGCATTTGTTCTCAGTGCATAAGCAATGATACCATACATTTGATAGGGGTACTCTAGAGATAACGACCCTACATCTGAAAGTTCCTCCCTGCGTTGATTCGTGACCAATGTTTGATGATTCTGGTATATTGAGAGATATCTTGGATGGATGGTTGGATCAAAGTAGAGTTGATTATACCTTATTCCTACTCTCAGCAAATTGAATGAGGTCTGTCAAGGAGATCATAGCAGCTCCAGCTGGTTCCTTTTTGCTCCTCTTCGAAGCCGCGCCACCCACAACATGAATGTCACTGGTGACATGTAATTTCTTTTTTATATCAGCAATGAATGTTACGTATGAGGTATTGTATATATATGCGGATGATTATAATGCTATCATATTTCAAATTTTACTTGCCTGTTCAGCAGGTGCTTCCTGCTTAAGTTCAGCTTGTATGTGAAAAGCAGAACATGTGGAATTTGCCTAGCATCATTTATTGTGGTGTCTAGAGTAGTGGATAGAGAAATCTCCTCTGCATGTTGTATATGTTAACTCGTTACATATACCGTTAAGCAGCGCTAGTTTTAGTTTGCTGTTATTTGAACAACTGATTTTCTTACCTCTAAACTTGTTTACATTCATGGCAGTAAGTAGTACATTGAACTGTAATCCATTGGCTGGTCTCTTTGCGAGCATCTCAGTACTAAGATTACCCCAAACTGTGATCCTCATTTGTGTACCTCTGAATTGAAATATGAGAATAGTCCATTTCCATGGAGTTTAATATAGTATAGATTTTAGAATGCACCTACAATACAATAGTATTCAGCGAAGAGTATGATTGATTAGATTTTACCTTTCATTAATGAGCATACATTCAATGTAATCGTGGCCTTGAATTCTTCTTGGTAATCCAATATTGGTAACACAGCCAATGATATCTGGTTTGTTCGAATAAATCTAGTTAGCAAAATATCGTTTCTACAGCTGCGTACAAAATATTTGTCATAGTCGTATCTTACCAATTAGGTATCGACTACCGACATATGTGACATCTTCCAGCTCTGTGATGTCATATGCATGTCGTACAAATCCTCTTTCTTCTGATTCAACATGTGAGATAATACTGTGAGCTTGTAAGAGGATAACGTAGTCATTATCTCTGTGAATTCTGTATTTTTCTTTGTTCTTGACCAACGTGAACCCACTGATTTGATAGATCAAACCTTCATCTAAGCTTGAAACCAATGAGTGTGTGAGGTCCGTACATGCAGTGCATTGCATGATATTGCCCTGTTCATTATAAAATAAGGAAATTAATATTCTTAAACCATTGAATGGAGTTCATAAGTTGAGGTCATACCTTACTGTCAGAAAGAAGGTACTCAGTAGCTATGTATTTCCCCATTTTCGTTTTGACATCCCACTTTTTCGCAAGCATGACCTCAATTTGACATTCTGCTCCTTCATGCAGTTTGTTCAGAGGTGTGAATTCCTATGAAAACAAATTGTAATCAGTATCATCATCATTTAGTAATCAGTAATCATCAGTAAATTAGGGAAGATAAACACTGGAATGTAAATAATCTGTATGCTAAAAAACAGATGCTGGGGATCCGATCCTTCTCACCATTTTCGTAGTTGGTATAATATGGTACCTTCTGTGTCTCTCTTATATATATATATATACTGGTGGCGATTGCAATATTATAGATGGAGCTAAATCGAAAGGTCTTGGATCTCATTATTATTAGAGGGTTATGATAGATGAAAAGGTGAACTTATTTATTGATTAGGCATATGAAGGGTGGATCTAAAAAAATTTAAGACAGCTGAAAAGACTATTATAACAATGCTTTAAATCAACTGAAGAGGTTAGTACGTACAATGTAGCTGATCTTGATGTTGTGTTTTTAACCCATGTGTGAGTAATTGCGATTTTACAATTATTGGTTATATATATATATGTATATTTTTTTGTGGGATTTAACATTATTGGTTATATTATACGCTGTCATGTCTAAGCTGCCTTATGCTTTAAATCAACAAATTTTAGTTAACCAATCTTCATATATGATATTAAGCAATTTTATTGAATTGGCTGAGAACTTTATGAGAATTCATGTATTTTGTCTGTACAAATTTTGTCTGTTTTTAGTCAAGAGTACAATTGATCGGTCTTTAGAGGTTAACTTTGTTCAGATATGCTTTGGTGAATCCATTATCTTTTTAACATGGTATACGATTGTATGTAATTTGTTTTACAGTCTAGCTTTTTCATGTGTTTTATTGTTGTTTCGTTAAAGATATAACACCAAGACCATAGCTGTAGGCAGTTAGTCGATATCTCTGGAATTTTGCACAGACTGGATCTACAATGATCATAGTTTGATTTCCACAGGTGCAAGATTTTTTTGTACGCCAGTAAACTGAAGTAAGTACATCAGTGTATTTGTTTATTAGTTATTATATCACTGCTGAACAATTAACTATCATTATCTTGTGTTGTATATGTTATGAAATCATATACCAAACATTCATTATTGTTTTGAGTTTTATAGCTCTATGCAAATGAGAGCATACAAAGGTTGAGTCGTGAAATCATAGATGAAGTATTCACTATTGATACGAGATTGATATCCCAAAAATGATATTTAAAAGAAGTTGTGAATAAATGAGTGTTGATATTTAGAGCCTGACAGCTTCCGTAAACTTAGTTGTTGAGGATGGAGTCATGAACCAGAGCGTGATGATGAACTGAGGCCATCGACTGGTTCCTTGTAAACAAAGTTTCTCGTGTGGTTGCTGGGTTGTCCTTCCTTTTCTTCTATCACAGTTGTAAGACCCTTTGGATCTGTAACACGTGAGATGTGTACATATAATTATCCATGACAAAATACAGGCCTTGGAAGGTACAGATCAACACGATTGAGCGATTGGCATTGGTTTTTATTGATAGTTATAGCAAAGCATTGTCTGACTGAAAATTGACGAAGTTTCACCAAGAACGGCCATTTTGATCTATTAGAAGTCATTGTTATCCTCGGTCTAAGGACTCTCGTGCCTGTATTGCTACACACCCGCAGACCTTAAGATGATTTATTGATCCGTAAGGAGCTTTTTTTGGACTAATTGACTTGTCTACATTTTGGTTATGCATCTGATCAAAAGGAAAAAACACTTTGGTTATGCAGATCGAAAGGGGTTAAATAAGGAAGATGAATTCTCTTACTGTCGGAGGAGTTTTCTTTTGTTGAGACCGAAAGGGGTCAAAAACACTTTGATTATTCAGTTGCTCCCTATGAGGTGGTTATTAAGTATTCGAGCAACTTGATGTTGTAGTTTATGTTAAGTATCATGTCATTATGTTATCTTTGTTCTTATGCAATATTTGATACACTATAGATGCCGTCGTGGTGGTAAAATAGTTCGGTTTTCTTGTACATGCTCGCACTTGCAGAATGCAATTGCTGTATATATATGCGGCTTCTAAATTGTTATACCTTCCAACAAATTCAAAGCATTGACCAAAAAACATGGCGAGCAATTACCAAAGCAAACGTAATTTCATGGCAAGTTTTGAGGACGCTGAAAGTTTGCAATTGAGAAGCAATTGGCCGAACTTATTCATGCATAATAAATCTGAATTAAAGGCTGCACTCTCTGAATTTAGTTGATATCACTCTGTTGTCGGTGCTGTTTCTGCATGCCAGCCTCCGCTCTCTGTGTTTTCACCCTTTGGGCAGTCGGATAGCACCTCGTGTGCGTGGGAATTATGATCGAACACATTAGAGAATAGCACGTCAGCAACGGATCCACTGATCACAGCAGAGTGGTCAGGCTTCTGGTGCTGTTCAGTATAACTGAATTACAGGTGTTATTCTATACGGTGGAAAGCAATATAGTCAGTTGTGATTAATAATATTTGGCCGATCTATAATGAGCAGTAGAAGAGGGTGATTTACTTTAGTGAGTTGCTACAATGATTCTGCGGTGTAGTAGAAAAGAGGCCAGGCAGATCTGTGTAGTCCGATGCACTGCGGATAGTGGTATCCAGAGTAGTTGCCAGGTAAATTTCGTCTGCGTTAGGTCACCGACAATGTCAGAATCTGTTTGTAGATGTGAAATTTTAAAAGTTCAAATGGTTGGAATTGCGTATGGAATGTGGATTACCATTTAGCATTTGGATACTCATTGCGGTGAATATTACGCCGTGCATAGGATCTGATGCAGCGATGTCCTGGAAGTCCTGGAATACTGGGCCCCAGACAGTGGTCATCAGTGGTGTACCCCTGTGTTAACAGACATTAGTCGAGCTGTGGATAGTTACGAAAACGTATATATGAATTGGTGTATGACCTTTCGTTGATCAGCTCGCAGTCAACAAATTTGCATGTTTCCAGCCTTGTCCTTACACTCCCCACTTTCGCTATCCTGCCTATGACATCTGTGTGTATAATAAACAATCAATGTCAACATTATCGTATATTATGCGCGAGATATTTAAATTGCACGGAGAGCATGCGTACCAATTAGATACTTGTTATCCACAAAGGTAATATCTTCAAATGGCACAAACTGGAATGGGCAACGCAGAAAGCCGGTGTCGTTGGGGTGGAGCTTTGTAACTGAAGTGGATGATCGAAGCAGAAGAATAAGTTTGTTATCCTGGCGTATCCTATGCCGATCACCAGTCGGTGTCGCGAATAGGTTTGTTAGCTTATAAACACTGCCTTCTTCCAGTAGATGTGAGGTTAAGGGAGATATTTCTTTGTATGAGGAGCACTGAATAATATTGCCCTGCTCGAATGAGGGATTAACACCATTAGTGGACATAAATTGCGTGTATTAGTACCCATTTGTTTGCCGTGTACTACACCTTACTATCGGATAGAAGATAATCCGTGCTGATGTACTCTCCTAGTGCCGTTTTTGCCTCCCATTTCAGAGACACCATGACTTCGACCCGGTCAATCAAACCTGGGTTTAGCTGATCAAAGGTTGTATATTCGTTTGCAGCCTGCGTTATGCAGGTGGTAATTATCGTCAGTAATTGGGTGAATAGCAGTCCGTTGGCATAACAGATAACGTATACAGTGTTGATCGTATGAGACATTACCTGTAACTCTAATGGATACGCCATGATGTTTCGTTGTTGGGGGTTGATGCTGGTCCGATCTGCGTTCATATGCAGAGCGATATAGAAGATGGAATGGGTTATTAGCATCTTTACAAGAAACGGTTGTCTTAAATATTCACGTGGTCAACTCTTGGATTTTCATAACCGGTTACAGTTTCTTTTATTGATCAAGGTTTGGTAACGGTAGACTCATAGAGTTCATACTGAGTAATGAATCCATTAAAATGAAGGATTTACCATGACGTAGGAGTAGGAAATTTCACTACTAAAAAAGAATGACGATTTGAGATAGCTGTTGTTATATACCTTTTATAGATATTTATATATTTATATTAAACAGCTGGAACTCTTCCTCTGTGTATATTATACAATTGTATAAAGTCTTCTGCTTGCCAAATAATTGTCCCATTATTATGAAATTATTATTGTTGTCTGCTAATGTGCCCAGAGACCTCTATTTTATTCTGTTAGTTTCGCGTATTAGTTGTAAGATACTTATCCTGATCCAAATCACTAATCGAGTTTAACCTAAAGTTTAGCTGACAAAATAATTCCATCAAAGCTGGCAGCATCGACAAGTAGATCATCAGTCTTTGTTATATCTTTCATCTTCCAATACTAAAGAGAACAAGGCAAGGGTAAGCTAAACCGTACCATGAAGATGATCTTCCGATATACTAATACAATTACACAGAGACCTTTCACGAGAGAACGAAATGAAATACAAGGGGAAAATTTCTAGCAAGATCATGTCTCGATCAATGATCAATAATGCATTACAGAAAATATATTGAAACTCAGTTATGTTGATGCCTTTATCATCAATCCTAAAGACCTCAATATGAAATACAAAGCAGTAGTTTCTATACAGGTGAATTATTCAAGTCAACCTAGGTTATGAAGTGAACTTCCAGAGTTCACCCACTGCATGCCTTCAGAAACAGATAAATCTTCCCAGAATGCTCTTCAATCTCACAAGCTCACTATATACCTCACAAACTCACAGATAAATCTTCCCAGTTTGACTCAGTTATTTGAGGCATTTATCCATTGAGATGAATTCTTTATTCCTGATCAAAGCTAGAAATATAGATCTCTGGCTTGTAACTATTCATTTGAAATTTATCCTGCCTCTGAGAGATAATTGTCAAATATCCTGGTTTTAATGATCTGATATCTTATTCTGCCATGTATACTATTCCTCACATTTTATAATTGATTGATTAAGAATATCCAGACAAACCTTGATCCTGATCATCAAGCGTATAAGTTTTTTGAATTTCTAGCTTATCATGTATAGTATTCGCTATGTATGACCCAGTTTAACTAATTTCAAAAATATGCAATAACATTACAATTGTAAGATATAACTCGCAATCTCAGATTTAGGAACAAAACTCTATATCCCACCTTTGAACCTTTATTAATAGAATCTACATTAACCATTAGGCGAGTGTATCCATAGATGGTAGTAATATGGTAACGGTGCATATGCCATGATTCGTTGATTTGCTATATATACGTACACATAGAGTTAGCTCAATACATCTGAAGTTTGACATAGTTTATATATTGCTGTGTTTTTGCCCCATGGTTTCAATTGTTATAATCTGGCACAAATTTCTAACAGTACTAACACAAAGAAACAAACCCTAAAAAAACCCTTTTGAGATCGGAAGAGAAACGTGATTACCCAGATGGGAGATTATCAACAAATAATATGGATGCACAAAAACAGATCTGGTAACTGCAGCTTAATATAGATGCATACAAACAGCCTAAACCGGCCAACGTTAAGCCAAAGAAAATTAGGCTCACACAAACATAAAACCTGAGATAGCCAAATTCAGAAAATAGTAAAGTACTTCGCAAACTGTAAAAGTTGAAATATATCAGTCATCTTCAACAACATCTGTACAAACGAATTCTTCCGAGCCCATGTTTTTGTAGTAGCTGCAACTGGCAATGCGCAGTTTTTGTCTGGTTCTGACAATGCGTTGTATCTGGCGTGGCACTTCAGTATCTTGTTGCTATCAATACACAAGTCAGTAGAAATAGGGTTTGAATCAATAGTCTTGCGTTACCCACTTATGGAAAAATAGGGGCTTTAACAAAGGTCTGAATCCGTAGTTTTTCAAACCTTGAATGCTTCCTGTAGCAGCAATGGAGCTGTGGTTTTTGTTATTTTTTCCACTGTATCGTCGAATATTGTTATTAGCATGTATCCAGTAGGATCGTGAACCCGCATCCGTAGTTTCAGCCTATTGAATTTAATAAAGCATTTAGGTTGTGTAAATGTCGTCTATAAGCTGAGCATTCATGTGGGTGAGATTTTGGGGACCTTATATCTGGATCTGAGATGAATAGTTCACACCTCTGACACCAGTAAACAGCATCGATTACTGCCAGGGGCCTCTTGCACACCGGTTTTGGGCATAAGCAGTAAAACCAATTTGTTATAGGCTCAATATCAGTGACAACGACGTCACATATAAAAGGCAATCCCTGCATAGAATGTTGATGTCGATGTAATTTTTTAAGCTGTTCTAATTATGTCTGTAATAGTAGGATGGTACCTTTCGTTGTCCTCTTGCCCAACATAGTAACTGGTTTATGGAAGAATCCACTCCACGTCTATACCGGCGCCTACCATTTTGTATTTTTGTTCTACTTGCTGCAGATGCAGTGTAACTACAACAAAGTATAAGGGTTAACATTGCTACATTATATTAGATATTTGGATATCATTTGGTTGGGCAGACTTACTTAAGGAATCTGTTATCATGTGAGCGTCCAAGTTCTTCAGTAAATTGCATGTGATCCTCATATTCATCTGTAGTAAAGATGTTTGTGTGTGCTGAAGTATTCAGAATTAGGATACCTGCATAATGGATAGTAAGGTATTATATTCAGTGCATCGATAACATGGAACTGGAAGAAAAAATAATGAAAATATATGTCTTTGGGCAGACGTAAAATATGGGGTACTGCTCAACATAAGAGATATTCATAGCATATGAATTGGTACCGTTAATTAGTTCAACATTGAGTGCAGTAAAGATGAATACTGCTCCAGCTGGCTTTCTATGCTGAATAGCAAAGAACTCTAGAGCCAGAGAACCCCATATTGTTAAGTGTACCGTCGATCCCCTGTATCCAATAGTGTACGCCAGATTGAACAACAACAAAGGATTTTACTGAAGAAGCACATAATTTGGACTGGGGACTACCTTTCATTGATAAGTTCACAATCCAAGTATTCAATATGTCCTGGTATCATCTGTAACTCTGATTCCAAGAATAAGTCACCGACAATATCTACGTGTATTTTCTGCCAACAGTTAGTACGTGACGTAGTCTAAATGTCACCTGTAAAATGTAGATTATAAAATTAAGGAGCTCACCAATCAGATACTTGTTGTCGACATACTTGATTTCCTCGAAATTGACGAATTGGAATGGACAGAGATTGAATCTTGTGATCTCCGTTTCAAATTTTGTTACTGTGGTGTGTGGCTGGAACAGAAGTATGAATTCATTATCATTCCGAACCCGGTATTTCACCGCGTTTCTCACGGCCTTTAGATAGGTGATGCGGTATAGCTGCCCATCATATAATGTAGGAGCTGTATTGTGGGTAACACATCTAGGGGCTGAACAGTGTACTATATTACCCTGTCATGCGTATATTATTGACATCATATTGAAGCTGGTCGAATAAGGAGTAAACGAAGATTAGTTGAAAGTTCAATACCAGGTAATCCGATAGAAGACATTCCGTGCCCTTGTCATCTGCATCTGTTGTTCTAGCATCCCATCTTAGACTGACCATCGCTAATATATGATAGACATACCCTTCTTCCAAGTTGTCTAATCTTGAGAGGCGATATCTTTTCTGTCCAGGGACTGGGATTGTTTCCAGGGCTGAGAAATTGGGAGGCATTTTTTTTGTTAAGATTGTTTTTGGGTGTTCGATTCAGTTAATGGGAAACTCTTATATAATCTCGAATCCTATCTGCGTGCTTGTTTGTATTCTATAACAGTGGAGTGGTTTATGTTGCTACAACAGTTTGCTATCTCTTGATATCCTTCAGTTAACTATCTATTATATCTTATCCCTATTTAAGTTAGTTTAATAGTAGCATTAATCATCAATTATCTTCTTGTTTAGTATTGCTGATATTAATGTCCAGTATTTGGAAAGCCATTCCTGCAGTTGTCTATAGAGATCTACATGTACAGCATTCTCATTTTTTATATGTGGATTTTGAGCTCTTTTTTAATTTTCCCAGTACAAAGTCAAGAGTGTCTGTTGGGTGAGTAACATAATTCCACTGATATGTCTGAATTTTTCAAGAATAAATGAAAATCAAGATGCGATTTATACACTGAAACCTGTCTAACATAGATATATACAAAGTTCATGCATAATCAGCAAATCACATAAATATAAGGTAATTGCCCTATCATCAGACACGGATTGTATATGGGTCTGGAAGCTGGATTCAACTAAACAGATAGGGTGTTGTTTTATACCTTCAGACAACAATGTAGTCCCAGGTCTACAAATCTTATGTAACAGCAATGCCCACTTTTCTCCTTACAATCAACAAAAACCCATATTACACATTCTCGAAGAGGGCTAGAAACGTAACCAAATTACAAGGTTTTGGATAGGCTGCCCACACTTCTTCGAGGAGAACACAACCATGGAAAAGGTACATCGGCTCTTTCTCTTTTCGTTTGGTGATCAGAGAATTCAATCCTCGGAGAAGGAGTGCTATTGTCAGTTTACAGATTACATACAGTTCGCGATCCGTAAGATAAAATTGCTTATATGAAAAATCGAATACATAACCAACTTTTCCACGTTGAAGTGGGTAGAGTTACTCATGACTGTATTTTATATATGTCACCAACAGGGTTGTAAATTATTTTTTCCTCATCACTGCATATAGCAAATGAAGGCAGGGATGGTCAATATAATAGACTTTAGTGACACATGTATGCGTTCAGGCTATGTAAGTGCAATCATCAATTATTGAATAGCATGTTATAAGTCCTACATTTGGTTTGTTTGTTATTCCGGTAACACTGTGATCTTATATCGATAAGATTAATGTTTCTTTTCCATTTCAGGGGTCTTCGTCACAGACACCTTCAAGTGCTTATTGAAAGGATTTCTTTTGGCGGATCAAACATGTGTAGTTCAAAATTTAAAAAAACGAAGTCGGTTCAATCTCTGCAAATTGAATTCGTATTTGCAAAGGGAGACTGAAATCAATCGGCCTGTAGGTTGAAGTCTTTTCAATGTTAAAATGGATGTCATCATGTAATTTATAATTCGACTTGAGTTTGAAACTTGTGGTTGGTTCCTAGATGAATGCATTTAACCACGGGTTGCATTTGTTTATGCTATTTGGCGTGCCCATCTTCTATTGTTGAGCTGAAGTTTATCTGAGGATGAAAAATCTCATTTCACATGTTTAAATCTGCAGCGACTATACTCTGCATACAATTTCAGTAAGGTATAAACTAAGTTGTGGTTTTTGAAACTCTATGGCGATTGGTAATTGAATGAAATGGGACTAAATATTCAGCACTCGAAGGTTCATATATTCTTAAGGCTGCTGCTGTATATACGAAAGGTCATCTGATTAGTGTACTTGAAAAGGATGTATCTGTATGATGGAAAAGTGTAAATACCAGCATGGCAACAAATTGAACTGTAGAATGTAAAATAAGAAGCAAATCCATCCGTCTTCATGAATGGTTGTAAATCAAATAGAAAGTCTTGGAACCGTATTACGCAACTTACAGAAATAAGAAGTTTTTGGTTCAAAGTAGAAACGGAATTGAAATAGCATTGTTATGTATTGCCAGTGCAGCACTTTCAATCAAGACCACAGCATATGTGGGCGGATGTTGTAATAAGTGACATGAGCATCCCGTCCTGACCCGTCGAGCCTGACAACATAGGTATACTTTCGGTTAGGGTCTGGATCTCTACCCTGTGATTGGATTACCTTTCGAATAACCGTTCCTCTCGATAAGATGGACAATTCTTCACAATCAACGATATCGCCAGCGTTGTAATGAAGGCCGTCTTCCCTGCCCTCAGCCCTACGAAGAAACTGTTGATGGACAACGCGGTACTGTTTCTGCTTTTGCAGGCAGTAATCGTCACCGGTTAGCTTTTCAGGCCACTCATCCGGATCATCTGGATCGATAACATACCAGAGACGCACCACATAAAGTTCGTCTTCACAGTGTTGAACAATATCCCCGAGCAATGTGTGACCGCTCCATCTACCAGAGCCCTTGATCTCAACGTGTTCTCCAACGGTGAACATTGGCGTGTGCTGATTGCCTGCAACCAATTTTTTGACTTTGAAGTTTGTATAAGTACTGTATTCATGGCTCGATATCAGTTCATCAAGCAAGAAACGGGAATCCAATCAAGGGATTATACACATAGCAATTGGAACAACAGAACAATAGCATTCTTGATACATAAAACCAATGTAACTAAAAGAACACAGCAACAGGTTTTCGATGAGATTTAGGATCCAGGAAAGAGTTCAGTAGAAATACTATGATTAGTCGTTAGGCAAAAAGAGATCCCTATTGGTGGCGTTCTCGTATACAGAGAAAAGCAACGTACCTGGATGGGAGGAAGTTACTGGATGAAAGTAGGGTTTCAAGCGCAGGATAGGAGTATTTATATATCAAGGGTCCGTATTATTAAACGGAGAATATCGTGTGCAATATTATACAATAGATAATTGATCCAATATGATCGTATATAATAATCGAAGATTCATGCCTTCCAGATTGATAGCAACAGATAATTTATTCAATATAGGCATTCTTCCAGTTGCAATATCTGCTTTGATTTACAATACAATACTCTTTCATTCATTTTCAAACACTAACATGTTTCCAACTGCTCATTTTTTTAACCTGCAGCGATGACTATTCGACGGGAAGAACGGCAAACCCAAGTATCGTAGTGTTTTACATTTGAAATAATCATGGTTTTATTTCTTTAGTGTTGTTGGCTTGAATAAGATCAATTTGATTCAACGTTCAGTTTGTAGGATCTGTTCTGTCATTACACCTTGATCCTGTTGTTTGGAATGTATGCAATCGATTGTGAGGAATCAATTAGTCGCTGTGGAGTTGATTCATTAATAGCAGGCCGAAAAGTCCAGTAAAGGTCTTTATCTGAATATTTGCTGTCCAACCTGTCAATCTGAAATATATAAATTCAGTATAATGTTCATGCGAATGGCTTGACGCAGAATAGGCTTAATTCATTAAAGTTCGTCCGATTCGATTGAATGCCATTTGGTGTCTATTTTGATTACATTTTTTCTGTGGGGGGTGTTGGGAAATATATTTAACGAATGCAGTTTTAAACTCCAATAGCCAAAAGTGTGTCGTGATTTTTATTCGAGTAAAGGAGGCTCGTTGCAAATCAAATTTGTTACGTAACTTGTTCTGCTTCCCGGTATAATCCGTGACGAATCTTATGCTTCGCAGGAAGTTTGTTTTCAATTGTTTTGTTTCTATACCAGCCGGGAGAAATTCATATTTATTGGGCTCTTTCATTGTCCCTTGAAATCTATGATATGCTGTTTGCAGTGGCAGATCCGCTTAATATAGCAATAGATGGAGGAGGATAATCGGTGTCCTCCGCAAATCAAAATCAAATGGCATGATCATGGAACGGGAACATAGTTAGACGAATTGATATTATTGGATATATGTCATGCACAATGGGGTTGAGTGTCTTTGACAATGCGGTGAAAACTTGTTCGTACAGCGGCCATGGAAAATTGCACAGAACAGATAATACACAAAACCATGTAGAAAACTTCGTAGTGCGAAATAACAGTTGTTCTGTGGCCAGAAGACGTAGAGAAAAATCAAACCATGGATTACTACTATGCCAATGCAAGAGCCAACTCGGTGCAGTTCGGCACATCTTCTTCTCTATAGATGACGGTGTCCAAGGTAGTAGCCAGATAGAGATGCCCTAGTACATGGAATGCAAGTGTTATATGGGATTGAATACCACAATGGTCACAGTATGCATGCAATAAATGTTGATGGGAATGACTATAACAGCTCTGTTGACAGCAAGATTGTTACCCTCAAGACGTTCGACGCTCACGCCAGCAAATATAATAGCCGTGTATGGTGATGTGTATGCCTTTGTTGCAAGAAAATCCTCGAGTAGACAGTCCCACACGGTGACCTGCATTATAAGACCCCTGCAAGCAAACAAACCCAGCTATTAGTGATAACTGCAGGGGATTTCAGATTAGAATTGACGAATGAAGGAACCAGTCGGAACGGGATTATACACCGCGTTACCTCGCATTGACAATCTCACAGTCCACGCACGTAAAGCTGCCAATAGCCCTTTGAACACTCCCAATTGTAAGGATGTGGCCGGCAATATCTACAAACAGAGACGATGGTAGGTATCACAACAATCACAACAATAGAACAATAAGAGACTGTCATCTATAAAATAGTAAGTTCTAACTGCTTACCGATTAAGTGTTTGTGGTGAACATACTGTATGTTCTCAAAAGCAATAAATTCAAAGGGATATCTAATAAACCCTGACACATCCACATCCAATCTGATCGCCGAAGTACGATGTAAAAAGAGAAGGATAACTTCATTCTCTTTCCGGACCCTATAACAATTCTGATTGGGCACTACTAACAAATTTCGCAAACGGTACACAGCTCCTTCACGTAACATGGGCACTGCAAAGCCGGGCAGATGACGGATAACAGAGCACTGTACAATATTACCCTGACAGAGCGAAACGAAGGGAATTAATATGTGCCTTTAAAGAATACAGAGAAACAGACATGAATTGCATACCTCACGATCCGATAGGAGGTAGTCAGTAGTCTTGTAATCCCCTTCCGGCGTTTCATTGTTCCACCTTCGGCTGACCATCACTTCAACCTCGGAGAGAGTTCCTTCATTCAAGTTTTTCAAAGTAGTGTCCACTTGTACGCTTTCATGAGACTGATGATATATGGCCTGCACGAAAACCGCAGAGATTAAAGTACCCATAAACGAACAACGATATAGACGATAGATCTCACAGTCTCACTACCCAATCAGCTCTCACCATCCTTATTCTTATTGTTATGCACGGAAGAGGAGATTAACGCGAGAATTGCAGACGGAAGAGGTCGTAAATATATTGTCCAGATTCACAAACCATTATTACGCGGGTAACGTAACAGTTACCTTAGAATGACAGTTATAGCTTATTAAGATTGCCCTGATTTAATGAGGGGTGTCATAAACACATAACTGTTACACAGGTAGCATCATAAACCCCAAAAGAAAGGTTCGCTCCTCGACAGCACAACTTCTGACCGTTGCCATATAAGGTCTCTATGTACGTTGTTTCTTCATCGTCGCCATGAAACTACTGTCCGTCTTCACGAAAGCCTTCTTGATCACAACTTCTGATACGCTTTGGTTCTTCGACGCAAGCTCTGCATCATATTACAGCGGTATTCTTACACACTAAGGCTACATGTAAAAAATGAAAATCGTTTCTTATGATTGTTCTGAAATTCTATGAAGCTTAGAAACATCAATGTTTTACACTTTTCCGCCTATGCCGAAGTTCCAACAAATAAAATCTTTTGTTAGAGGTGTATGAATCCCAATTCTTACATTTATCCGGGTGCCATTTCTACCCAGTAAAATAAAGAACCAACACAAAAAATTCTATAATAATGGTGGCCAAATAATATTAAAGATGAATGACCAATGTAAGAAAGATATAGTCCGATTAAATCACCCCCTCCGAAACATCGTAGTGCACTCCTAGATACTCTATTATATGCAACCAAGTGTTTGTATTAGCTATATGCACGACCCTCTCAGCAAACTATAGTAATATCAGTTCAATGGTTTCTTGAAGATCATCAGATGAATACAATACCTCACAGGTTTCGATAACACTGGGATGTTTGATCTCCTCCGCTGCGCAGAACATATAAGATTAAATTGGATAGGTTATGAAAGTTGGTCGCGAATACACCCAAATGAAAACAGTAAATGACTATAAACAAATAAGGGATCTTTCAACTTGCTAACCAAAATCCATATCATCCCACAATTTCAATTGGAGTATCAACAAAGGAAACACAACTGAAACCAAATTCTAAATCCAAACATTGTCAAATCATGTTTTACAAATTCCAGCGGTAATGTAAAATAATATTATGGAGTGTTTGATGAAGCCATATGATTGATTAAGCCCACGGGACATGTGGGCGGATGTCGTAGTAATCGGCTTCAATAACTTCATTTGACTCTTCCAGCCTGACGGTGTAATGATAGAGCCTATTTGGATCATTGTTCTCATCATCTTTCGAAAGTTCCTTTCCTATAACAGTACCCTTCACTAAGAGATATGACTCTTCCCAATCAACAACATCTCCGATGTTGTATTCAACTCCTTGTTCCCGTCCATCAGCTTCGCGAATAAACTCACGATGGATGATGGGGTACTGATCCTGTCTCTGCCGATAGTATGATTCGTCAAGCGGTTTATATTTATACTCATCTGATTCATCTGGATCCTCAGCAGCATAAATCTCTACCACATAGTACTCATTCCCAATGTAGCGAATGATCTCCCCGAGCAATGAAAGTCCCGTCCATTTACCGAACCCCTTGATTTCCACTTCCTCTCCGCTGTTGAAGTTTGCCATGGTTCACCAGGTCCCCGATAATTGCACTATAGGCCATAAATGGAATTAGTATCATATTGTGCTGATGAATACGTAGAATTACAAAAAGCCTTGAGTCAGAGGTAACTTCGAAAAGTATCCCTTGACCTATTCCAATCTTAATAATACTGTAATTATTGTTTTTAGATTCCATTCTGACTGTACTTTTACAAATAGATTTGTCTTTTTAAGAATGCGGCGGAATATTATATCGATTCATACAGTATGCAGTCGAAACTAATCCAAACAAAGTAGGAGAGTCTTGAGGAAGAACAACGACACAGAGAATAAGAGATGTGGTCACAATATATTTCTTAACATACAATGAAAGATGCATCTGAGACTTGAACTATACGCATTCCTAAAGCGAGATTCAAACTTGAAGTATTATGGATTTTGAAAATAGAATCGAGTTGTCTATCTATACTGTATAGGACTCAAACATCTTTTACCTCCGATTGAAACAGAAGGTCAAACGTGTTGTATTGATATACAGCGAGGCAGTATTAGAAACCTCTCTGCTAGCGGTTCTGAAGTACGCCACCGACGGATATACAGAAGCGAGTAGGGTACGGCGATAGAATGGATTTGTTTGCTGAGTGTTTTGGTTTGGCTATTAGAAACGGGCTCTTTTTCGTGATCTTATAGAATAAATAGAAGATATCTGCCCTAATGGTTGTGTTGTTTTACTGATCCAACGCACCCAAAGAAAACCATATCTGTAAAATTGAAATATATCATGCAAAAACAAAATAAATTCCGCGGATTCCTATGGTGGAAAATAACATAGCAGCGACTTTCACCGAAAAAAAAACACAACCCCAAAAAAATAACATAGCAGGGACAAAGGAATCCTGGTAATATGGGGTTTTTGAGGAATAAAGTTAGTCTGAAATCCACTGTTGAACCAAAAAACCGCACGGACAACTCAAGAACTACTCTTCGTCAGATGAGAGTACAATATTCCTCTTCTTGCTGCTACGCGTATGGGCCTCTTTGTCACCACCAGCACTGTGGGCAGGAAGAATAAGTGTCACATAGACAGAGACGCTAACGACAATCAGGAACAAAGCATCGATCATGACAAACTAATTGCAAAATCTCACCTAGAAATTGTCTTCCTTATGGCGCTGCTTACAACTGATGCAGAGGATGAACTGTCCTTCTTCAGCAGACTCGTGTGCATCCCGGGGCCGTATCCATCCAAAGCGACTGTTGTTTCCTGTGATCGCACCCGCAAGAAAAATGAATAAGTGTCCATTGGACATCACGGGGTAATAAACAAGAAAGAGTAGAGTGAAGGAACACATCAGAGTATTACAGCAAATTCAGGCTGAGCACAAGGTGTAACAGTGACAACAATGTAATCCTCAATCATGTGTAAGCAGTAAGATTGAGAAGGAATTTCAAACGTATGCCAAGTACCAACCATATTAAGCATAACCTGGGGAGGCATGTCACCTATAGCGTTATCCTGAAAATAATGCGAGGAGTCAAATCAAGTATAACACACGAAAGATAGCCAGCTGTAAATATTTGCTCACTTTATGACCAGCAAGAAAGGCATCAACACTCGCAGATAACATCGCCTCAGCAGTGGAATCAAATAGGGTGACAGCAGCAGCACAGTTAGCATCGTCGACATTTAATCGAATTCTAAATCTTCAAAAAGTGTAGTTTAGAATTGAATAAGATATAATGCCCAAAAACTGTGGTTCAAGAAAAACGATAACGGCCAAAAAGTGGTATTCAAGCAAACAGTACTACAGAGTCAAAAAAAGAATTACCTTGTCTTCGGGAATTCAATTCTCATGTCACAGGATTCACAGAAGAAGCCCCCTTTCCGGCGGGTCACATCTCGCAGACAATGGAGAGAACTACATCCGAAATAATACCAGGGGGAAGCAGTATCTACACCGGTAATCCTTAAGTTGCAATGGAAATTCCCGGCCTTCAATGTTAGCAACATAACAACAGGATCAGTGGGTATCAAATGGAAAATGAGCTCAATCAAGTACAAGCATTTGCAGTCAGGCTACCTTCTTCTTTGCCCGGCACCACTGGGACAACTCCATTAAGGTAACCCTGACTGCTCCACATTGGCCTTCCACATTCTTAAATTCAACCAACTGTGAAATCTCCTCATCATCATAAATTAAAGTGTTGGGAGTACTGGATAGATACATAGCTGCAGTAGCAGGTTCACTTGAAAAACAGTTAATAGTATCATAAAGGTAATCACAAGGGAACTACAGGAATGATGATGGGTTATTCACCATGGGAGTTTCGGACACTAAGGCCCACTAATATGACAGCGTGTCCCCTGTTATCAGGAGGCGTGCACTGAAGGAGCTTATCTGCCAACTCACCCCACAGTGTTACTCTGATCTTATGGCCCCTATGAGATTAAATTAGTAAATCAGTAGCGAAAGGAAATGGAGTTGAGTAAATTATCGAATGAGTCCTTAGAGCACAGAACTACCTGTTGTCGAGCAAACAAAAATCCAGTGCTTCTGATTGCCTTTTTAGTTTATGCAATTTGTCAACATCCCTCGATACAATTTTGCCGACATCAACGACATATCCAATCACATCTATAGGATCCACTGGAGTATTAAGGATTCCAGGCAATAGCATAAAACGACAAAGATCCTCGGAGGGTACTTACCAATCAATGACGTATCGTGAGCGTTAAATTTGACATCTCCAATGTTAGTGAGGTCAAACATATGCTGTGAAAATCCGATTGGAACACCGCGATGGAACCGAATAATAGAACAATCATGCAATTCCATCATGTATTGGTTTGATCGCACAACCCTGTAATCCTTCAAGTTCGGGATAACATAGAAGTTCTCGAAGTAGTACACACATCCTTCCTTTAATTTATCCATGAAACAGTGTGCAACATTGCTCTTGGTCGTACAATGAATTACGTTTTTCTGGTCGATGAAACAGAAGAACGCCTTAAATAAAGCCGATGGAGATTTGATGGAACAGAAGATCTAGAAAAAGACATGAACAGACCTTTGCATCAGATAGAACGTAGTCGGTACTCTTGTATTTTCCATACTGATTGTAGACGTCCCACTTTCGGCACACAATCGCTACGATTCTACAGAGAATACCCTCGTTCAACTCATCCAGGTAGCAAGACATAGTTGTTTCAAGGGCGTACACCAATCTAGAGAAAACAGTTTGCAACAGTGGTGAAACCTACAACTATTAACACGCAATTTATACGCATGTAGGAAGACGCTCCGAAACTGGTCTATTCAATGCGATTGCGAGGGAATATTCTGTCTGGATCCTGTTCAAATAAACTGCAACGTTGAATGTGAAATATAACAGCCAAGTGAATACGCCTAAGTAAATTAGTCCATGGTCAATATCGGTGACCAAAACAGCAAAAGTTGTAGTTTTGAAGTGAAGAGCTGCACTAATTTTATTCTCAGCCGAAATAAATGCTCAAGGGGTTTTAAAGGAATCTATAACGTATTAATCTATTAGTTTGAATTGAATGTTGAATGATAATAAACATACTAAATGTGTATACCTTGAGAGGTAATATCAACTAATTAAAAATATCTTCATATTAAAACAGTGAAGGAGCGGAGAAAAGGTGTTATGATCAATTTGTAAAGGAGCTAAAGTTTCTTGCATCTTGGGCGAAGTCCAGATTGATCGAAAATGATATGGGGGTTATCAACGTATATCCTTGGTCCATAATTGATCCAAATTGACCCACTAATCTCTGGTTGTAAATCCGTGGCCCATAAAAAAAAAAGCAGACTATCTCTCGGCCCATCAAAAATAAATTCATTTTTTATAAGAAGTCTATATGAAAAGGACAGAATCAAGTCCATTGCTACTTTTCCCCAAAATCAGTCGATAGAAAGGCGCCGTTTATCGAAGCCATGGAATCCAGTCTTCCCGAAGAGCTATGGCGGAGGATCTTCGAGCTTGGAGTGGAAAGCCGACGCCTAAGTTTCATAGACGTGTGCTGTCTGTCTATGACCTCTCGTCTCTTTCACCGCTTATCCGGTGAATCGGTGCTGTGGTCCTATTTGTTCGCTCTTGATTTCCCCAACCAAGTGTCAGAGCACTCCACTTCTTCCTCATGCCCAAAAACAGTCTACAAGAATAGGTAGACCACTATCTCCTTCTTCCCTGTCTTCTCCATCTATCTGTCAGCATTCTTTCGAATTAGGGTTTCAATTTTGGAATTTCATTTACGGATCTAATTACGTATTGAACGAAGGAGTTATTCGCCTCTTCGGAGGAGAGGGTTGTTTTTTTCTTGTGGTATGACCTCGGTCAATTCCGAATCCTGTTTGTGAAACTGCTATTGGTTTGATGATTAAGGATTGTGATCACGTTTAAATTTGCTCCTATTTTTTCACCTTATATGTTTGCTTGATCACATGCACCTAAATAGGAACCCGAATTCAGAGTGCAGTTTCTTGTGAAAAAAAAATAAGCCATCACGGTGCCCATTTGCATTTTCAATACTTGATCGCCGAGTCTGTGTTGTCCTTTCATATTGCGAGGTGGAACACTCATTTTCATTATATTCCCTTCGTTTCGCTGTTTTGGATATTTTCTGTAACCTCTTCTGAATAGAGTACACAGCCAGGTAAAATACATTAATGGATCAATGCACCCCCTTTGAAGCTGGTTTGTATAATGTTCAGGAAGAAGATGATAAGTTGTGCCTTGTCACTTCCACGATACTGTAGCATTCTGTGGGCTTGTTACACGTGTTATTTGCATCTTTCTATTAGACTGTGCTCAATTCTTTACCACAACGTTTTATTTTCCTGCAGTATGAATTCCTCATTGATAAACAATACAATTTATTACTCACGAATGCAGAAAGCTGACAATGTTTGGAATTGGACGAAATGTGGAGATCAAGGGAGTTGGAAATGGGCTGGCACTACATTACTTGGTCATGTTGTGGACCATTTCAACAAATCTTCGTACATAGTTGACATATGGGGCATTGTTGATCCGGATGACTCAGGCGAGTATGACAAATGGTCAAGAGACAAAGAGTACTACATCATCAAGCAAGAGAAGTTTCAAATTATCCACCGACGCTTTGTCCGCGACTCGGTTCCAGATCAGCTTAACGAAGAAATCAACATTGGCGATATTGTCGATTGGAATGACCGGAGCATCCTCAGGAAAGGTGTCATTGTTGGGAAGATCTACGGTTTAGATGCATACCTGGGTCCAGACGAAGCGTGGACTTATTACATTAAGGTTGAAGGTTCAGATGAAACCGAGAGTGATTACCGATACCGCATTCGTCCACATCTGCGTTGGATTTAAGACGCAACGTAGCCACTCAGACGGTTCAGCACACGATCTTTGGATACTATCTTTTCTACTGTTAACGCAACTTTGCAGTTTAATTATGTTTGTTCTAGTCTATATTATGGATGCTCCTATGATTTTTGCATGTTAGGTCCTTGAAACGTCAGGTTGCAAACTGTGGACTGCATTTTGTAATGTTAGCTTATCATCAGTCGCAGACTTCGTAATCCAGCCTGTTTTTGGCTGCTACAAATCGTATGTAGTTTGACATCTGCAGATTGTATATTCTGATTACAGATTGGTAGTTTAAGCCAAATCTTATGTTGCATCTGCAGGGTGTATATTCTGATTATAGATTGGTAGTGTAAGCCAAATTTTATCTTACAACATAACATTATTTACACAACATTACTCATTATAGGGACACAATACCCTGGGTAAATAGAATAACACACGTTGCAAACTGAAATATTGGAAAAAAATTCAAAGTACTCGCCGTCAATGATGTTAAGCATCTCAGCATACGGACATCAGAAACTACATTAGGGTAATTGACATCAACAGAGCCTGTAGCACGCGTTGTTTATCATGATAAATCAAATAAAGCCGGGTAATCACGCCTTAAATGTTTCAAAATTCAACCATAGCTATTTTCTTAGATTGGACAAGTGTTGCATGACCCCAAGTAAATAGCCAGGAGTGAATCCTGTCCACCTCGATTGTCATCGAATGCCACGATAAAGTACCAAACTTCTGGTGATGTTGCAAAAAGGTCTAGATCAGCTACATGCACCAATATATCGAGGAGAAATATTAAATTAAACCATATTGATATTATTCAATTAGGACTACGCAATGTTACTCATTATAGGAATGGAATATCATGGGGAAATAGAATACCATATCGCCGGAAATAAGTATCTTTTGAAGCAGATCGCAAAACGCTTTAAGATAGTTTAATAAAAACCGGATGTTTAGCTGAAGCCACAGTCAAACTGAAATAGATGAGCGGAAACTAAATACAAGCCGACATACACAAAACAACACATAAAATAAGTGGATGGTAGGTAGGATTGAGCAGGTTCTGTAGACGCTGCGAGCATATGGGCGTCCAAGCAGTGGAGACAGTGTGGTATTCCCGTTACTTAGATAGCTTCGAGGAGAATATCACTGCATACAAACTCAACACCGTTGTGCTTTGGATAATAGGTGCAGCTGTTGATTCGAATCGTATGACTGGTTGGTACAAGGTCGCTCAGGCTCTTTGGCATGTCCGGAAAACGGACTTGATCCTATAAGACCATAAATGTGAGCACAGTGAGGTCAAAAAACGCCAAACATATACGGCAAGATATTAACCGAATTACCTGGTAAGTTTCATCCATCAGTTCTGCAGCGGTTTTCTGAGTTAACTTCTCAACTGTGTCATCAAACACCGTCAGCAAGAGCTCTCCGGTTTCATCCGTTGCTCGAAGTTTAAGTTTGAGCCTGCATGGGTGAAAAGGTGTTATGTTATTAGGGGTAATCAAATCTTGCTATCAATGTAAAGGAGCAGAGAATTTAGAACCATATGTCTGGGGATTGAACCAAGGTCTAGCATTCATCGCACCAACAGGCTGTCTCAATTCTTGTTAAAACTTTCTTGCATTTTGGATTTGGGCATAAGCAATTGTACCACGTATTGCTGACTTGCACTTCCCTTATAACCACGGTGCAGTTGAAATATCTTGGCTGTGGATGGTAATTGGGTAATTCATACAGCTTTTACTGTAATTATATAGATAAATTGTATCGAATCTCGTATAAGTATACCTTGTTATGGCCTGAAGACCAGTGTAAAAGCTCAGCTATTGACCCATTGACAGCGCTGCGGTTGCTTATCTCCTTATGCATAGAAATGTAACTGGTACATAAAAATCAAATCACGAAAACGAAGCCAGTTACTATCACGGTTGTTGTCCTCGTAGCTGATTAACATAAGGGAGTATAACAATTAACCCAAACCCACTTCAGAAATCGGTTTCGATGGAATCGGGGCATTGCTGAATGGAGGCCCGGTAAATCAGTGTAGCCGGAGATGTTGCGTACTGTACTGTCCAAGGTGCTTGCTAGGTAGTTCTCTCCTGTTCATCAATTATCACTAACATCAGTAATCCTTCCTAGTGTAAGCATATATGCATTCAGCCTAAATCAATAATGAAAGCACAATGTAGATGGCGTAACAACAATAGATGGCAGATGAAAACAGAGGATTATCCTATCACCATCATCGACAGCAATATGCAGCAGAAGAGAACTTCGATTAAGCTTACCATTAAGCTGTTGTATACTCATTCCAGTGAAAATGACGGGTGTGTTCATAGCTGATGAAGCATTAGCTTGGAGGAACTCTTCGCATGTGGGTCCCCACAAGCTTGTCATTATTCGCTTACCCCTGTTGTAAGATGCGTTATTCTTTGTGTATATTATGTATTAAAAAAGATTAGGAATACGGTGCAATGGTACCTCTCATTGATGAGTTCACAGTCGACATACTTGCAATGACCCAGCTTAGTCTTGACGCTTCCGACACTGAAGACACTGCCTACGACATCTGGGTGTAATCCAAATGGATTTTCTTCAATAAATGGATGTATTTCAAACAAAGATAAAAACAATAGGATCATATTTACCGATCAAGTATTCATTATCGACATAAGTGATGTCCTCGAACTGTATAAACTGGAATGGGTAACGGATGAATCCATCGGTAATGCAGTCAATCTTTCTCACAGTTGTCGATTTTCTAAGCAGAAGAACATATCTATTCTCTTTGCGCACCCTATGACGATCATTGTTTGGTGTCACAATGAGATCTTTGATTTGATAAACATTCCCCTCTTCAAGTACAGGTGAGATTGAAGGGGACACTTCCCAACTCGAAGAACATTGAATGATATTACCCTGGAAAACAATATTAACAAAGCATCAATCTACATAACACGTGAAATATCCAGTCATTCTATAACATCACATACCTTCTTATCAGAAAAAAGGTAATCCGTGCTAATGTACTCTCCAAGCAACGTCTTTGCTTCCCACTTTAAACACACCATGACTTCCACTTCAACAACAGAACCTTCAATTAAGCTATCAAATGTCGTGTACACAGCTTGTTCCTGCGTTGAGGGCGCAAGGGTATTAGTTAGTTCCCTCGAAGAGGAGAATGTTTATCAAATCAAAGACCTCCGTGAAGGGCGAAGCTAATCGTGACCAGCAAAACAAACATAATACAATTATAAGAGATCAAAGTGAACTTGATGGTTATGCTATTACCACCGCCGTCACTGAGGATGTCATGTCGGTCGATCCTGAATTCACGCGATTTGCGAGATGTGGAATGCAGTAATCCTCTCACCTGTTATCACCTCTGTTAAATATTGCCACAAAAGCCTCCTCAGTTGGTGCCATTCTCGTCAGTTTCGGAAATAAACCACCTATAAAAGTATCAATCAATGAAGTAATCAAGTAGTTCAATCGGTAAGAGGATGAATTACCTCGTCCTGCAAGTTTTGGAGATGAACGATTGTTGGTACTACTGATTCTCATTTATGCTAATAAATGACCGATCGATCAATCATGAATAATTTCAATTACAAACACAGTGATCCCTTGGAGTTCTGATTCTAAGTTATGAATAATTACACACAGTGATCCCTTGGAGTTCTGATTTTAAGTTATGAATAATTACACCGGTAGATAATTGGTCTTGCCATTAATAATGCACCGGTTATACAGAACCAGACTATACTATTAATTGAAAATTAATGATTACCTGAAGTGAAAATGAATAGCGCTCAATCAGTACATGAACATGAAGCTTGCTTTGCCATTTCAATTTTGGCATTTCATATCATAATGAACACGAGATTATATGCCTTAACACAGCCTAACCCATCCCATACGAAAATTAGATAAATCTTAAAGCTACATTCTGAACTTAGCCGTGCTGTTTAGTTTTCGTTCAAAGAGAATTGGCGGTGGTACCTGTATTTCAACCAACCAGACATGTAATTATCATCCGGCTCATAGCTCACCAGTTATAATCGAAAATGCTGTTAGTAAATGTTATAGTAGGCTTGAGAACTAAACTCAGGAATGTGTTTCCGAATCTCAATTACAATTACACCAGAGGGGGATTCATCGCACTCTATGATATTTGATTGATTCCCGTAGAGATGAGTAAGCTGCGAGATGTTATTGAATCAGTACATGGAATCACAAGTTTGCATCAAAAGCCCAAGGATACACAAAGTAAGCAATATCTTCATAACGACGCAATATGGAAACTCTATTCAGACGTCTGAGGAATGAGAGTACGGTTGTCCCGTCCATCCTATCAAGATATATATCCATGGAATCAGTATGCAGTCTGTATATAATCATAGTAACACTATACATAACATCCGCGAGTGTTTGAACTTTACCTCTTCAGTGCGTGTGACACCATTGAATGCCTCCTTGTAAACTATGTTTCTCGTGTAATTTCTCGGGTAGCCAGCTACTGGTCTTAGAAGAATTTTTAATCCATCTGGATGGGTTACTCTAGATACAGCAACATATAACTGCCCATGGCAGAAAACAGGCTTAGGCAGATAAAGACCTACGGAATTCAATGACTGACCCTGGCTCTTGTTAACAGTCATTGCAAAACAGCATTTAATCGGGAACTGGCGCCGTTTCATGATAAAAGGCCACTGCGTTTTCGTACTACTCATCGTTATCCTTGGTATGAGCACCCGACTTCCCACATTCGATCCACTAATTATTTCCGCTTCTACAATCCACTCGCCCAAGTGGGTTATAATCATCCGTGTTCCATTACACAAACCTTGGGTTGGATTCACATTCCGCAGCAGCATAACCGGCAAACCCTCCTTTAGTTTTAGATTGTGAGGCGGCATACCTGTGCAGAAAAGATACATATCATTTAAGACTGCATGATGTTTGCTATCCACAGAGCACATTTAAAAGAATAGCAGGAATATAATATGAAATTCATCAATTTTTAAGCCACGTCTACATTCTATTATAAATCGCATATACCTGGGAAGTTCAGACTGTGTAGAAATTCAACAGGATATAACTGTTCCTGCTCTGATATATCAGTAGACGCTAAACAGATCTCATCCGCACTCTTGTATTCTCTGGCCATACCTGCCAGGGTGTTGAACATGTATGCATTTATTTCATCAGCATCATCATTAAGCGGTGTAAGTATTGCCCTCTCTTGCAGATATTGAGCCTTCGTCTGATTCTTCTCAAAATCGATAAATACATGTTCAACAATCTGCTGAATTGGATTGTCAGCCGCTTGAATGAGAAATCTTTCAGGTATCTCAATCCATGTGGGGTCATCTTCATTTGGCAGAGCTATCGCTTCTACACTTCCATCCCCAATCTGTAAGACCCATGTATTGAAATTCTGCTTATATTGATCTATATTCCCCATTTCATCAGTTTCAGTAACACGCATGCTTTGGGACAGCTTCAAAACATGACAATGTTTCCAAAGAGGTGAATTATTTATGCATACCTGAACGATTTCCTGCCTTCTACCTTTCGGTATCACTGGCAAGATCTGTCTGAAATCGCCCCCAAGAAGAACAGTGATACCGCCAAAAAGCTTACATCTATTGCTCTCATTTTTGGTACCCATAATATCCCGCAGTGTACGATCAAGGGCTTCAAATGCGAATCTCTGTGTCATTGGGGCCTCATCCCAAATTATGAGTTTGACCTCATGCATGAGCTCAGCAAGATGGGTATTTTGACTTATGCCACAGGTGCTGTTATCCATCAATTCCAATGGAATAACAAATCGGCTGTGAGCTGTCCTTCCACCGGGCAGAAGCAACGAAGCGATACCTGAACAGAAAATGGGGATGTAACATTGTCTTTTCAATCAGGCTAATAATCAGTAGCAATAAATGATATATGAATCAACTTACACAGGGGAGATCAAATTCAGTTGGAAAAACAGGATTTATATATCGAAGGAGAAACCTCCAATATACGGTGCTCCCTCGTTTACCGTATCAAATTTACATATTGGGCATACAAAATCCACAAAAGACTGGGACATCCATATTTGACATAAGAAGCACCGCCTATCATACATCAAGCTCAAATTTCATATTTTCTAATCTAGTAAAAAAGAACACTGATACAAACTGTTATATGGAATATAGTATATATAAAAGTGGGTACAAACAACTCAATCCATCCCAATTCACTGATAATCCAGATCACACCGAAATATCGTCCCTAAGCCTTATTTCATAACCATGTACAAATACACCGACATCATCCCCCCGGCACAAATATACCACAACATATTTTAAGATTACAATACAATGCACATGCAGGGATGAGAGGAGACTATTCTAATTCAGAGTAAATATAATACCGATATGTAACCAGAAAAATGGTGGAAAACATCAGACAGTAGACAGCATGTGGTGTATAGCTCAACCGGGGAATCATATCAATGGATTATAGTGATTCCATATAATCGTAACTCGAAATTATAACAACATACCTGAAGATGCAACTGCGAGTACTATATTCCGTTCGGAACGTAACTTTGCTATGATTGTTCTATACAGAAATGTTTTGCCGGTGCCTCCAGCTCCGTACACAAAAAAAAACCCACCATTTTCCTCCTCAACAGAGCGCACAACACTGTCATATAACATTTTCTGCTCTGCATTCAACAATGAACGTAGCCTGGCATGCTCATCAGCAAGTTCTAAGATATTATAATTCAACTCTTCTCTGATCAGTCTATTATCAAACTTCGTCAACAGGCTTTTGTCAGGCATTGGCATATCTGGGAAATCAGCTAACGATCTACCATTTCTATTGAGAATATCCTGAATATGTAACAGACAATAGTTCTGAATCTGGTGGTCTGTAAGCTTTAAACTGGGGAAACTGTACTGTTTTCTCTTTTCATACAATATATCATGTGATAAAGCTTCCCAATTTTTTTCCCATAAATCTTTTGGAATAGACACCTCACAGAATAGCAAGATAGTAACGAACAACTCTCTCAATTGTTGACCAGTCGCCCATATGTTCGCCTCCTGGATCGCATCAGTCCATTCCCTATCATCATTAAGCATGCCCAATGCATAGCAGGTCTGCCTGAAGGTATCATACACCTTGCCGTCCACCGTCCTCAGCTCTTCAAACGACCGCGGTCCTTTAACAGTATTTAGTAGCATCCTCATGTAGTATCTTTCTCCTGCAGTGGGATGTGTGTACACTATTCTACCAATTGTGTGACCATTCTGACGTGGAGACCAGATTTTCTGTTTTTGATCCCAAACATATCTCCTTGGGATTTCAGCATAGGTGTATTGTCTTGCTTCTGGATTGCTGGCATTCAAAGTGAACCATTCTGTGAACATGGTTTTTTTAATATTGTCTCTGTACAAAACCGATGCCAAGCTTTGGGAATCATGTATAGTCACTGTGTTCTGGCCTGGCAAGTGATACGTCATCCTGATAACCTATGGAGTAGAAAAGTGAATATCAAACGCCAGTATACGCCACGTTGCCTCACATGCAGACAAGTAACGACACTCCAAATACTGTTTTATTTCATCAACCACCACCTGTTTTTCAGGTGGCTGTTGACCGTCGGAAGAATCGTGTACAATCACAGCAGTAGCTCTATCAGGGCCCTTATTGATATACTTGAAGAGATATTTGATTGCCCTAGCCTTGTTGCACCACTCAACATTAATATGGGCGCCATATTTCATAAGAAGGTATCGATTGTACGGCACAACATATCTGTTATCAAGCTTTGCCTTCCCCTTCTGAACATAGACTCCATTATCTCTACGTTTATAGACGGGGAATCCCTCCTCATCTATAGTGGTCGCAGAATAAAAAGACCTTGGGAATTTTTTGTTACACTCACCATTCGACATACATGGGGCCTTTTTATTACTCAAACCACAGGGACCACGTAGCATGTGTTCAGAAACCAACTTGAATGCAACCGGGTCTTGTTCTTCAGAGGGAATTTCAGCTGAAATCACATCATCTACATCAGACGCAGTATAAACTCTGTTCCGCCCTTCCAACCACAACAAAATGTGTGCATGTGGAAGACCTCTTTTTTGGAACTCAATAGTATAAACAGCTGCAAAAATAGGAAACAGAAGTACATTTCAAATTAATCCATATATAACTCCAAATGAAAACCGAGAAAAATAATAGCCCAAGATCATACCAGCACGCGCCTTCCCAAAAATGTTTGCCTTTAGGATGTCATCCATAAGCTGGGACAGCTTCAGCTTGAAAACCCTAGCCATTATGTCTGGCCGATCATTTGCAGTCTGCGCTTGTGTCTTCAACTCAGACAACATCTCCTCTACCTCTGGCCACTTGGGATTGGCAGTAAATGTGATGAATAATGTAGGATTTCCATATGCCCGACATACCGCCATCGCATCCTGATAATTCTGGACCATATATCTAGGACTACCAGTATAGCTGGAAGGTAACACTATCCTCTTACCAATTGTAGTTGCATCAGTATCACCTTTCAGGACAGCATCACATATATTGTTGTATAGATCAGACCTTAAGGTGTCCTGATTTAACCTGGTCCATCGTAACCTCTGTTCTTCCACTGTAGTGTATGCATCCACTAAATACTGTTGGAATAATCTCCCCCCCTCAATTAATGTGGTGCCCTCCGTAGACCTCTGCTGTATTCTGTAGCAGTAATATTCTCGTGAGGTAACACATTCTCGTTTTGTTTTTCTCCTACCAGCATTTTCATGGTATGGGGTATTTAGATGAAATCCATCTTCACCATATGGAAATAGAAGAGGGTACTGCAGAGACATATATGATGGATGCAGATCCGATATGCGCTGCAGCTGTTCTGCCTTCGTTTGAATTAACACATCTCTTGTACCATTGCCCTGCCCAAAGTCACCTACAACCAATGCCGCAACTTCACCAACAGTTGGGGCGTTATACTGTTTGTTTGGCGACTGTCGTTCACCAAGGAGTCTAATCTTAACCGACAGGCACCTGTTCTGTGTGCACCAGTCTTTTGCAATCCTGAAGGCCTTAGCAATACAACTGTGATTGTTTAGCATATCAATAAGCGAGCTTATTATGGTTTGGTCTACATCACTGGCATCCACATTCATGCAGCCCATTCTATTTTCCACTTCGTGTTGAGTATCAAAAAAATATAGCTGTGCATATCTAGGAGGGCTACCTTCATCCGGGACCAGAGATCCGCACAGGTGATAATTCTGTCCAGAGATATGGAACGTGTAAGGGCCCCTGGAGTGATTGACGCTTTCATCAATTCTAGCACCAAAAGATGTGAAATTGAACATGCTATTATATATCCTAATCTTCTGCCTGAAAGTTGACCCCATTGGACTTGGATCACGGAGCAGAGTTATTAATGGTCGAGGGGCCTCTTTCAATCTCTCAAGTCTAACTTTACCGTCTTGGCAACATTTTGAAAAGGTGATATTCTGCAAGCTGGAGTTCTTTTTGGTCCTCTCCTCATACCACATAGTAGCACTGCAGAAACGACATCTGAAACTGGGTGATTGAAGTTTGTGGTAGGATACAACAGTACCTGTGCAAGAAATATGGAAAATAACGTATTAGTTAGCATTACATTATCCAAGAGGTGGATAGGATTATTAAGAATAGCACTATGTCAACCACTGGAGTTGTGGGCGGCCGGTATCCTATCCGGATGAACCGTGTCCTGAGTACACTGCACATCTGCATAATACGACAGCGAGTTAATGACATAAACCATTCATCTCACAAAAATGACTATTTCGATATATAAAGTAATTGTTCTGGTCAATCGATACGCAGCGAGTAAATAAGATAAATTTACACTTACTGGAACTATTTCGGTCAGTATGTATAACCTTATGCTTCTCAGACGGTTTCTTCCGGATGCGACCTACTCCTCCAAATATCAATAACATAACTAAATTAGCTGCGATGAGAAAATAGCATTCAAAAGGATAAGCAGTATACCCACCGACACTCGTTACTAATTTCAGTCCACAATAGTATCGCTGCCTTCCATCATGAGTCGGCGTAGAATTGGAGAAAAATTGTATAGAAGATTGTAGACTCTGGAGTGTTGCCAAGACGCCTGAAATGATTTATATTACCAGAATACCCAAACCAGTAGATCAGACCAAATCCTGCAAATCATATGAGAAATAAATAAACATTCATCAGACCTTTCCCAGCATTTTGACGCTTTCTGCTGCTGGATGCCATGGTAGAGTGAACAGTAGAATTCCAAGGAATACTGCCAGGTTCCAAGCATTATATGGTAGAACACTCTTCAGGTTCCAATCATTAACTCAGAAACTGTAACTACTTCTTCAATTGACATAATTAATTCAACACAAAGAAGGTGATTTGCACTACGGCCACATTAAAATCACTCCAAATTTCAGTAAATTGAATAAGTGTAGAATGCAGCCACAGTTTCTCCCTCTCATGCCATAGGAAACACCGTAAAACACTGTAAATGGAAATGGATGCAATCTTGTGCAGGACTTTAGGAGGTAAGACTGAGAGTTACTTCCAATCAAGGAGCGCAGATCCTTGCTTTTGCTGCCCCTGGAGGATCGTTCGAAGCTGTTGTTCACAGAGGTACATGCCAAGACCCGTTAATCCAAGTCATATTCTGATGTTGCTGTTTGGTATTCTGCTGATATGTGAAAATCAACCACTTCGCTAACTCTGTTCTACTAATTCTTTCTGGTTTTCATATTCTCAGGGGCCTCGCATCCATAAATTCAGTGCTCTTAAACATTATGCACCTCATCACCCCGAGGACAAATTATTAGATGCATTGGAGGCGGTTACTCGATTAGTACAAGGTCATCGAGTTACAAAAACATCGGTTCGGGGTGGACATAATACCTCACAATTTGAATTCACGGTTTATACTATATCTGTTCAGGGAAATATCAACCTCTAGATCCTCAGAATTGGAAACCATAAGGGGGCACAAGCTAAATTTTAAATACATCCCCAGAAATCTAAGAAAGGTGCTACGAAGACCAATGCTTTAAGCAGGCTTAATCCATTAGTGGATCGGTTATTCAAGGGGGGACCATGTCAAACGTAACCCATGAAGTTCTTCCGATAGCTGTGAGAAAACTGTGTCAAGCCCACAAGATTTGCGGGTGCGAATGTTCTATTCCAAGTCCCATTGCGCAGCGTTCAGATGGTATTAACGTGTCTTCATACTTTGGTTTTTATTTTTTGCAGCACCTTTCCTACTTGTTCATTTTTTTGGAATAACTGGCAGCCTCCAGACAATATGCCATGGCTTACAATCCATGGACGCTAACATCAGTGCCCTCCGAAAGGCCGATGCCTCAAAAGAAACCACCTCATACTGATCTTTGTTCATCTCAGAGACATTCATTGGAAGTCATTCATAAATGCAAACTAACACGAAGCAGGACATGGGAAATCTCACGAAATAAGTAAACATTATATCACAAAACAGGTTTTATTCAAGGGCCAGATAACCCCCAAAAAACACCCAACAAAGGTGCAAACACCATGGGCAGTCAGACAAAACATTAACAGAGATTAGGTTCTTCAGCAAAAAACAACAGATGTAGAAGCGATATAAAATGGTCCAAAGATATAAAGCAAGGAATATAAAAATTCAGCAGCATATAGCTCAACAGATGTTCAGGCTATCGATGTGGAACCGCCTGTCCCAGTAGGGCTCTCGGAAGGGCAATCATCAGCATGATTCGGGCCTTCATCGTCGTAAACACCACCTCCAGTCTTCAAGGTCTTGAATTGGCCATCCCGGGCATCAGTTGCATGGGTATCACGTGGACGCTTTGACAACAGAGCCGTAGGATTCTCACCAGACTATGCAATTCCAACGCAGGAAAGAGTCAGACATAAGCTAAAAGTAAAAAAAGGTGTTCATAAATAAACAAAAGAACGCACCATTGGATTAGTTGGGGCCGTTTCTGTCAGACCAGTACAGGTGAAACTCTCATATGAGCCATGATCATAATATGTGTAAGACTTCAGCTCAAACGTGTGTACAGTGTCAACCAGACTCTGGATGTCATGTGGAAGAATAGTCTCGTCCACATCATGCTAGAAAAAACAGAGAACAGAACGAATCAGACCAGCCAATTATACGAAAAGACATTAGAAGGAAATCAATGGCATCAATGCTACAGATATAGGGAAATAGGTTTGAAGGAACTCACCCCAGAATCACGTAGCAAAGTCTCAGCATCCCTTTTCACAAGCAGCTCAGCAATATCATCGAAAAGAGTAATGACAATAGTACCGCTGTCATCAGCAATATCCATTTGCAGTTTGAACCTAGCATTTGGATTGGTTTAGCGTACACCAACATACACACATATTCCAGCCAATGTAGAGGCTTACCTGGTATGTGGGAACTCAATGACCTGGTTACACGACTCACAGAAGAAACTACCGCCATTACGGGTGATCCCCTTCCTGCACTTTGCCAGGTTGCACGAATAGTAATACCAGCGGTTCTTGGTCCGGATGGTTGCAATTTTTGCGGTACACAGATAGGTAACAGGAGTCATTTGCGTATCAAAAACAAAAAAAGGTGGAATCAGTGACAAAACAAGGGGAACAAATAGAACACGGGAATTGGAGTAAACAATTCAGCACCCTTTTCCCTTTCTTCTTTGCAGCCTTTTCATCGCGTCCCCGATTGAGAAGCTCTGTCACTGACGCCATCTTAGGTCCATTGGAGCACCCCAACGGAGACTTCCTAAAAACATGGTAGGACTGAGAATCGAACCATAAAGTCATATAAATACAATAAAACCGTGAACTATGCATGCAGCTCAAAGCTGCGGGCATACCCGATTTTCTCTCTCAGACGAGCTATATAGGGAATGCGGCGGTCGGTGTAAATGAGCGTGGCCGATGTACTCGACAAATACGCATCACCTGCAATTACAATTGGCAGGTGGTCAGGTTAGCAAGGGTCAAAAACCAGAACGAAGATAGAATGAGTAACAAAAATCCACAAAACAGCGGAGCTTCTCAATAAACTGTAAAGCAGTTCGCGACACAGACCTTTGTATTCCTTGACGTTCAAACCGGTGAATATGACAACAAAACTTGCCTCAGACGCCTCCTCCCTACCAACCAATTCAGAGCAGTGGTTCCCCCACAATGTTACCCGTATACTGCCGCCCCTAATCAGAAAGCAGAGGGTAGTTTAGATGACGCAGCAAGCATATTTACGAAAAAGGTACATCAACACCAGGAACAATACCTCTCATCCAAGAGATAGCAGTCGAGGAAGGAGGAACCACCCCTCGTGGTCTTGTTGGATCTAGCAATGGAAATGGTACCTATCACATCTGGTAGGAGACGAAAAAAGCGGGAGTCAGTATACGCGGAAACAACACAATCAGAAATCCCCTAAAACAGAATTGACAACGAAAGGCGTCCGGAACGAACCGATGAGATACTTATGATAAAAAAAACAGATTTCTTCCAGAGCAGTGAACTGAAAGGGGTATCGGTTGAAACCACGGGTGGGAGGTTCAGCGGAAGGCCTCACAACAGTGTTGCCTTCAAGTTGGATGATGAAATTGTTATCACGACAGATTCGATAACTGTCCTTGTTAGGCACCACGCTAAAATTCATGATAGAGTACACCTTCCCCTCCTCCAGAGTGTCCACAAAACAGTGGGCGACACTACGCCAGGCACTACACTGGATAACAACGCCCTACAATAGCGGATAAAACAGGGTCATGGGCTAGACAACCACAACACAGCAACAACATCTAACACGAAGTTAAAAAACCACAGACCCATATCTTCACGTCAGAAACCAGATATTCAGAACTTAGGAACTTGCCATACGCATTTGCAGCCTCCCACTTCCGGCAAACCATGACCTCCACCGGACCATGAAAGACGTCGGACAACTCATCAAGGCCCATGGAAGCACCACCAAGTGCAGCAGCAGAAGACACACCCTTGACTTCCACCTGCTTATCCATAGTTGACAAACTGGGGAATACATGGCCGAGAGAGACCATTATATAGGGAGGTAAACAACAACATCAAACACCCGACTGGTAGAGGAAAGGCCGTCAGTCTCAATGCAATTAAATAAGACAATGCCATTAACCTGCATCATAAGTAGCGGAAGTTCAGTACAACAATGCTATTAACCTGCATCATAAATAACGGAAGTTCAATAGCTTCACCATATCAATAAGTGAGAACAGATGAACAGATTGGATCATAACTAAAGAGGGTGAAAGAATATACGAAATTCATCCGAAAAAAGAGAGAAGAAAGCAAACATGGAGAGGGAAATTGAAAGCAGCTGCATTTATTTAACATGCCTTGGGGACAATTTTAAGAGTAGTATAGATAGTTTCAAATACTAATTCCCTTTTTAAATACGCCTTCAATTTAGACGCAAGTTTATCTATATTAATATTAGTTCGATTTTTAATATGCTTATCACGTGTCCTTAGGGCACACAATAGAAAAACCAATATTCGTATTACCTTGCAGAATCCTCTATACAAGCAAAACATTGAGATTTTTATTTCGCATATTACCTATTAGACAGTAAATAAATAAATAAATACTAAATAAATAGAATTTTTTTTTATCAGGAAATAAATAATTTGAATGTTTGAATTAAGGATAGGATTTATTATTTATGGCAATAATGAATTGGGAAAACAGGATTTTATTCAAGTGGCAGACAAGCAACGTCCATACATACTCTCCAGTCTCCATAGGATCGCAACAGCTCAAGAGGGTATTTAATTAAATAAATACATAAATCTATACTACCTATAGTATAAAGCGGAGACAATCTCTTCACAAAAATTTGCGCCACGTGTCATTTTAATAATAAAGTATTCAGTCGGGTCCTCCTTTATACAAATTAGGTAGTTAGAATCTCATATAATCTTATCCCGTAAAAATTGATTAAAATTTATCAAAAATTATGAATTATCCTGAAAATTATAAATTATCACTTACCAAGAATTAGTTATAATCTTCCCATAAATATTACTATTAAATAAAACGTGATATTTATCATAAAGTAATTTTTAAATAAATCCAACTGTTTTATATTATGAGATGATTTACTATTGATAAAAAACTAATCATAATACAAAGATAAATATATATATGATCCTATAATTTTAACATGATCATTAACATTACGTATCTATATTAAATTGGATTTATAATCACATTACCCGTTAAACTAACTGAAATTGAACAAACGAGACTCGTCAACTTAACAGAAAATGGCCAATTTTATATTCCCGAAATAAAAATCAAAGCCACTACTGACTAACAAGAAAGAAGAAAAAAGAAAAATCAAATCCGTCTCTCCCACGCTGAGCTGCTATTTAAGCCCCCACACCTTGCACGAGCAGTGTACACAATAGAGATAGAGAATAGAAAAAAAAGGATTACAGTTACACACAAAAACCACCAAAGATACCAAAAACAAAAGAGTAAAGCTGCTCACCGGCAAAAACACTCCCACAAGAAACCCCCTCAAGAACGATGATCGCCTACGCAGAGCGGTTCTTGCCGGAGAATGACGCCGATTCGATGCCGACCGAGTCCGTCAACGGCGACCACGCCTTCGACTCCGGCCACGGCATCGTCAAGCCGCTCCTGGATGGCCTAGGGGTCCGAGCCACGGTCGGCTTCCGCTCAACGGCCTCCGCCGGCAGGGATTTCGGCGGGATCGTCTCCAGGCCGCCGGCCGCCGTCGTCAAGCCGATCTCCTCCGACGATATTTCAGCGGTGGTGCGCGCCGCCGCCACGGCCTCCCCGGGGACCATCACGGTCGCCGCCAGGGGAAACGGCCACTCCATCAACGGCCAGGCCATGGCCGGCGGCGACGGCGGGATCGTCGTCGACATGAGATCGCTCGCCGATTCCTGCTTCCAGATCGTCGACGGCGGCTGCGAGGACGGCCTGGGCTACGCCGACGTCAGCGGCGGCGCCCTCTGGGAGGACGTGCTCAAGCGCTGCGTTAGCTCCAAGTTCAATTTGGCTCCCCGCTCGTGGACCGACTTCCTAGGGTTGACCGTCGGAGGGACGCTGTCTAACGCCGGCGTCAGCGGCCAGGCGTTCCGTTACGGCCCCCAAACGTCCAACGTCACGGAGCTTGAAGTCGTTACCGGTAAGGGCGAAATCGTAATTTGCTCCCCTCAGCGCAACTCCGAGCTCTTCTTCTCTGTTCTTGGCGGCCTGGGCCAGTTCGGAATCATCACCAGGGCCAGGATTCTGTTGCAGAGGGCGCCCGATATGGTTTGTGTTTCCGTCGATTAACTGATCGTCTCGTTCAATTTTCTGTTTGGATTGTCTGATGGATGATTTTGAATTGATCGGTTGCGCAGGTTAAATGGATAAGGTTGGTTTACACCGATTTCGACGAGTTCACTCAGGACATGGAAACTCTTGTGACTCAGGCGGACTCGTTCGATTACGTGGAGGGATTCGCCTTCGTCAATAGCGACGACCCGGTCAACGGCTGGGGCTCAGTGCCCCTCGTTCCGGAGCAGTGGTTCGACCCGAACCGGTTACCCGAAACCGCCGGCTCGGTCCTCTACTGTATCGAACTCGCCCTCCACTACAAACACCAGGATTCGCCTTCAATCGTCGATGCGGTAAATTCTCTCTCTGTTTTTTTTTTAAACTTTACGTCACTACTGCTTGTCTGGTCGGGTTAGAACTAGATTTTTACCGTGGTAAAACCTGAGCCGTTGCACTTGCAATTCATGTGTGATTCTGAGCCGTTGGATGCGTCGGGTTCTGTTGCGTGAGGTTTGTGGTGCGATTTTTTAGTGGCTAGAGAACTCTACTTGGGGGTTTTGTTTTGTTTTGTTTAGGGAAAAATAAAAGGAAAAGAAAAAAAAGGAATATTGAGACCTAACAGTTGGTACTTACTCTGAAAACTACTAGATGGTGGGGTACCACAATGAGCTGTTTGACCGTGAACTCGAAACTCTAAAGCGGGAGGGACCCAAAATTTGCCGAGGCAGCAATCCACGTGTACAAATCCGTGGATGACGTGTCCCCCTCAATCGCTTTCTTTTCACCAATCAGCCCCTTGTCCCGTTTTCTAAGTTGTAGTTACTGTCCACGTGCCATATAAAATCGTACTAATTGTAAAACGAAAAGAGGGGATTGTAGGAAGCTCGAAGTGCGTATTTCCTATCCTTTTGGCCTTTCCCTTTTATTTTTATCTTTCGTTTGAGTCGGGTTCCTGGTTTTGGAATTACGTGTATGTGATGGTATTATCCGTCCCTACCACGACGAGGCAACGCCATCACAATATATATGTATGTATCTTGCATTGGATTTTCTGACACCAGAACGTACCAAAACGGCCATGCAAACAAACCACCATTTATAAAGATGGATTGCAGATTTGTAAAAAGAAGAAATATATGGCGATTGGGGAGGGGTGGGAAAAACCGAAACACAAACAAAGAATGATGAGGGGCCTGTGAAATCTCGGTTATGACCTTGTGGGGTTCCGGGGGGGTCAGCCTAGGGGCAGTAGCGTAAAAGCAGGCTGACGGGGCCGGTGTCGTTTTGCGGATCATTGGGTGAGTTTTGGTCCCCCCATTGGGGGAGGGGGTCCCACGGCCGTTGCTTTCGAAGCGAATCTCTAAGCCATAGCGGGAAATGACGTTTTTGTCCTCCTCCGACTTTCTTCTTCTGAATCCTCGCTAACTCTCTGTGTGTGTGTTTCTCTACTGTAGGATGTGGATGGGAGGGTGGAGCGGCTGAGATTCGTGGTGGGGCTGCGGTTCCAGGTGGACGTGAGCTACACGGAATTCCTGCTACGGGTGAAGAAGGTGGAGCAGCAGGCGAAAGATAATGGGATATGGGACGCCCCCCACCCCTGGCTTAATATTTTCGTGTCCAAGCGAGACATTGCTGATTTTGATCGTACGGTGTTCAAGCGCATGCTCAATCATGGCATCGGCGGGCCCATGCTTGTCTACCCTCTCCTGCGAAGCAGGTCAGTGAATCCTTTCCCCCCTATCCCTTTTTTAATCTATTCTATTTTTCCTTGCTTTTTTTTTTTCTTTTTTAAATTCAATAATATCACCATTTGCTTTTTTTGGGTGTTTAATTAGGGCTTAATAAAACCACCACAATAATAATAATAACAAAATTTGATATACATGGATGGTCCTGATGGACCACATCACATCATGACAATGGCTGTAAAACCGAACAGAGGTGGTCAATATAAGCTAACATCGTCTTCATATGATAGAAATGTGGCCAAGCTGCAATTGAATTGGGCAGAGAGTGGTTGTCTCTAGTTATCATGAATCTTCTAACCAATCAACATCCATCTGGTCCATTACCATTAGTTTTGCCCTCTGCCCTGCCTAATATGATCAAATTCCCAACTATCTTAATTTGCCACATTTGTTTTGCTTTCATTTGGAAACACTACTACTACCTACACAGTCTGTCTACCTTTGTACAAAGGCACAGCATTTTAGTTTTTCACCTTTGTTTGACAGAATTAGCTTGCAACTTTCCTTTGCTCTGTTTTTTTTACCTCTAACAATCTAGGTGAATTACTAGAACTAGATTACCCAACCCAATCAACAATTTACCAAGTGGGATACACTGTGGGACCCATGTTTCAACAAATTCCTTTTAATCAAAATAATAATAATACTCCGTACCTTTTAATCAAGAAGGGAATCACCCAAAAATGCATATCTATGATCACCAACACCGTTAATCATTTGTTTGTGCGAAGATCTATTGGCTACTCCATAATTTGTCTGTATATGATGATCGCTAAACTCTAAATCTGTTCCCCCTCCATTATTAGGTCGTGCAACACATAAGCATTTTCCAATTCTTTATTATATAAGTATGTGCGTTTAGGTTGTGATCCATCGAGTACATGTGTTAAAATTTCAGTAATAATTGGATTAGTTTTACTGTATTCTTTTTTATTTTTTATAATGTGTTATCCATTTGGTATGTTATGATGATAAAACAAATCAAATTATTACGCACGTTTTTTGGTTTCATACTCAACACTAGCTAGTAGGTTTTTATACTCAACGAATACAAAACTGAACGCAATCCGGCCTACCCTTTTGAGTGTCTTTTGTGCTAGACAAAGAGACCAATTGGTGTTTTCTTTTCTATATTAAAATTGAGTTTGTTAAAGAGCCATTTTAATTAGAGTCGGCTAGCTCGTTAGTTATCTAACGAAACGACACCATAATTGCCAATAAATTTAATACTGCTGCTACGTACAGAAATCCTCTGCTTCTTATTGGAGGAACGAATGAATGAATGAATGAATGGAAATCCAGGCTCTTTTGGCGGATTTTGTAGATGACAAAATCTCCTTCCCTCCATCACTATTAATTTATCGTCACTTTTGTTTTCTTATTATATTCTCTATATTCTTTTCATCCTCTAGCTTAGAGATACTCTGCCAACATGGCAGACAAAATTTTCCCCACCAACAATTCAAGTGTGTGCATTAATGAAAATTAGCATTTGCATCTGATAGTGACATACAAATTAATCCATGCTTCATCTTTAACCTTCCCATATAAATGCAGTAAAAACTGTTGAATTACTTAATCTGTAGTACCAATATATTAAGAAGCTAGCATTTTAATTGAATTGCGTTTGACCGCGTGCGTGCGTACGTGCAGATGGGATAGCCGAAGCTCGGTTGCCTTACCGGAAGGTGAAATTTTTTACATTGTGGCGTTGTTGCGATTCGCTGAGCCGTACCCGAAAGGCCCGTCCGTCGAAGATATGGTTGCCCAAAACAGAGAGATCATACACTTGTGCAACAGAAAGGGTTACAGTTTCAAGCTTTACCTTCCGCATTACCACTCGCACGACGAATGGAAGCAGCACTTCGGGGGCCAGTGGTCGAGGTTCGTCGAGAGGAAAAGGAGCTTCGATCCCAGCAACGTGCTCGCCCCGGGCCAGAAGATCTTCCCAAGAACACCTCCTTCTATGTTGTTGCCCTAGCACCCATTAAACACTGCCAAAGTATTTCTTTTTTCTATTTTCTTGTTCTTGTATCTGTTGATCGGTCTAAGTAGCTCATGATGTGATAATTCGGGGCATCACCATGCCATATACATGCTTGTTTTAATTACCCATCCAATTAACCGACCCCCAATCAAATTAGTCTTACGGGACACTAGTTTGGGGGCATTGTAAATGAAATATTCTTGCTTAAGAGAAATGAAGATGGAAATTTTATTCTTGTAAGGCTAGCTAGCTAGCTAGCTAGGTAGCTTGGTTCATTGAAATTGGGGTTTTGTTTTATACTCCACATTGGTTCCATTCCATCCAATGTATTCGTAGCTTTTGTAAAAGAAAGGAAGATCATGGGTACGGGTTTTTGGGGATTGATCAAATCGATGTGATTGGATGCACATTTATTTAAATAATTAAATTGAACCCTATATCATGTATATAGAGTAAATAAAAAGAAAAAAGAAAAGGTAGGGTGAGCCCTCACATAAGTCTATCACATGCCATGGTGGGTACGTGAGTGTGACAAGGGGGAGAATAGCATTTGTGAGGACATGTTCGTTCTCCCAACATGCAATTACTTATGTGCTAGCTACTTGCAATTGCTAGCTAGCAACTGTTGCTACTATATGATACAGTATAATGCACAACCATGCATATAGATTATAGTAGTACTGTAGTAGATGTGTTTGCGGTGAATGTATATTGTTAGGTTGGACACCCTTTGTGTTGATGGGGATGATTCAGAAAGCTTATGTCTCTATCAAACAAATATTGCACATAATCCTAGAGATTTGGCTTTCATGTCTCTCTATCTACACTATATTAAATGGCCCATGGTATTATATTCCATCAAGGCCATATCACATAGCTCCACTTTCCTAGAGATTGTGTATATCTACGTTTATTTATTATTCTATACTAGTACTATTACCTACCTAATTAGAGTTACCAATTTGAGATTCCACTTTCACATCCATTCCTCTCCTCTCCTTTCCTTTTACTTTCTCTTTCTTTCTTTCCTTCTTTCACTACACCTCCTTTAGGTTTCATCAGTTGAGGTTATATGTATTCATTTCTCTTGGACTAATTACCAATCTTTCTAGAACTTCATGTTTTCGTAGGAAAGATGTTATACATTAGGAAAATAATTGATAAGAATATGTCTCACAGTGCTCGATTTTGTATCCATTTTTCTCTCAGTCACATTATTCGAACATCCCGCATATATAATTTTGTCATTTTTATCAATAGTATTCAAACATCTCAAAAGCTACTATATCACATCATAAAATGTACTCCGTCATTTTATATTAAATTACAATTATGCTCTAAGCTTACTGACCTACCAATTATTATATTCCTCATCAAAAATAGTAAATGACAGGAAAATTACTATATATTAGAGAATATTACATTCTCAGGTCATGTAACTTTTGTTTTGGAAAAGTTAAAATTCTATTCCAAAGTGTTTTATAAAAGTTACCGGGCAAACCCAATAGAGTATTCAATTACAAACTCGAATCAAAGCCTTAAAATGCTACAAAAAAATAGACATGTAATATTAAAATGGGATCAAATTACTATGAAAATCAACAAGGCCCAAATGAAATGCTTAGTGAAGTTTAAGCATGGGGATCCAACTTTTCTCCACTTTGGAATTCGCCCTCATAACCCGGCTAAGTCTTGTTTAGATCATGTTAATGCATCTAGTCATGCACTCATCTGAATGAGTGTCAATGCCATTAAAGTATTTGTCATTATGCACTAGCCAGATAGAGTAGACCGTCATAGTTAGTAAAGCAACCATTGAAGCCACTCAACTAGGATTGACAATAGTAGTGGACATCAATCCATACCATTTTTTTAAGGATATAACACCCTAGGAGAAGTCACATTCAAACTATACATAGTCAAGATTTTTCGAGAACTTGATTACTCACACAAGTTGTACAACAACAACAATTACCCAGTGAAACCCGCAATTACTCGTACAAGCAATTACTCGTACAAGCAACATTGACAATTAGATTCAACATATGCAACCTCTCTTTAGTGGGTATTTATTCATGCTTGCAATCCAAGATAATTCTTGCATAAGGGGCTATCAGTAGATGGGCATGCAATCTCTCGTAGTGCATGTGTGGGTTCATCTTAGGCTTCATAGGAGACCATAAATGTAACCAACCCTCATGGTCCTCTCTCCTTGTTCCGTTATGACTTGACCGGTTTCATCGATTTGGACACCAAAAACACCGGAGAACACAATCAACATATGCTTAATCTCGACAATAGAGTCAAGATTACCTATAAAGAAGACGATCAAATCATCAATAAAGGCATGCCGGGTGGCATTCCTACACCTAGAGTGGAAAGAGAACATACAAGCCTCAACCATCTTGATCAACAATCTAAATCATATATTCTATCCCAAGGGAAAAAAGATCAGATCCATCAGTCTTCCTTATCAAAGCCTCTCTTACGCTCAAAGAAGCCAACATGGATAATTTTAGATTAATAAAGGATGAGGTGGTCATCACACACTGTCGTATAATTCCAACAACAACATAAACAGTTACCTAATGACTTGTGCGAGTGCAGGGTCTGGGGGGTCAAGATAGGGGCATTCCAGATCTGGATGGAATGTGCTTGAGAAAACCCAAAAGTCATGAAACAACCAACTTTACAAAAAAAAGGAGAAAATATATAAAAACAAACAAACTCCATGCATAGAATCCTGCGAGTGCCTCGTTGTCTATTACTCTAATTAATCTTCTCCTTCCAACTCTCTCTGCATTGAGTCAGGTCTACTGAAATCCCTAAAAGACCGATATCTTGATTAATGTTATCCATCCATCGCTTCTTTGGTCGACTTCTATTCCTCCGACGGACCCCAAAATCCAAACGCTCAAACCTCCTAACTGTGGGCTCAGGGCTCCGCCTCTGAACATGTCCGAACCAACGAATTCTCGACTACCGAAGCTTGTCTCCTATGCTTGCTACCCCCATCTTACCTCTGATCTCGTCATTCCTGATGTTATTCATCTTGGTGTAGCCACACATCCATCTAAGCATCCCCATCTCTACAATTGCGAGCTTTTGTTCTTGTGCCTTTGTCATCAACCAATATTCTACGCCATAAAGGATCGCAGGCCTTATAACAAATATGTAAAACTTTCCCTTGAGCTTGAGCGGGATGTTCTTGTCACACAATACCCTTGAAGCCGCCCTCCACTTCTACCAACCTCTTTGAATCCGGGACCTAACATCTTCACCAATACTCCCATCACTAGGCAAAATAGATCCTAAATACTTGAAGTTCTTCTTTTCTCGCAATGACCTCGCCTCCCTACCACACCTCACCCGAAGATTCATTATCTAGCTTGAACAGAAACTCCACATATTCCGTCTTAGACCTACTCAGCCTAAACCCCTTAGATTTCAACCTCTCCACAATTTCAGCTTGGCATTTACTTCAACTCTAGAATCCTTGACCAAGATGATATCATCTACGAACAACATACACCTTGGGACCTTTCCCTGGATGTCCCTTGTCAGCACGTCTAGCACTGTCGTATATTCCCAAAAACTTAATAAAAAATTCAAGTACACGCATCACTGCAAAGAAGAAGTCCCAGGTGATGGTATCATATGCCTGTCTAATGTCAAGTTTGATTGTGCACTTAGGCGTAGTCATAGAAGTGTAATAGTGAACGTCGCATCTTGGCACATAAGGAGGTTATGATCGTCAGGCTTTGACATGGGATGAAGGCGCTTTGTTTTGTATATACCATGAAATCAACAAGCATTTTCAACCGAGAGGTGACAATCTTAGGGATGATCTTGTAAATAGTAGTGGACGCAACACTATTGTTGATTGATTTTTGGGTGAAATTTCATTGAGATTGTACAATGAACGATCTCTAGTTTATGAGCTCAAAAAGTTCTACATAATGTTAATTAATTAAGGTACGTAGAATACACTAGATAAAGATAACACGCACACAATGAGGAAGTAAATTTTAATATGTAATCTCATGATAGTAATAGAATAACTTATCAGTTAGATGGATTACTGAGAATCAACAAAAAAAGAATGAAAATAATAAGCTTTGGGTAGAAAAAGAAGCCCATCCACAAGCAATGAGCCGTCATACACTTGCAAGCCACAAGTTGTAAGATGACCTAACTCCAAACATATATAATTGAAATAGAAAAAGAGATTAAGTAAACTTTCCTGAAAAGTAAAAGTGGCATATCAGATTTGCATTGTAAGTCGCACACTTTACCCTACATACACAAAAATTATACTATATTCATTGATTTCCATCTTGTCATGGCCTAATTAACCAGTAGCTTTCCCAAACTCTCTTAAAAGAGAACCCTTTTTCATGTCTTTCTCTTTCTTTTTTAATTTGCAACTCCTCCTCCTTTTCAATTTCTTGGGTTTCTCCTACACAAAACCATATCTCAATCTTCCTTCTTTTTCTCGTTTCTCTTGTCTCCTTTCTCTTTCCCTCTACTTTTTAGATTCTAAACCTCTGTAACCTGGTCTCAGTATATCAACAACAACAACATTTCACCTCTTTTGCGGTAGAAATGTCATGGAAAGCAGAGAAAAAAGGGCAAGGGATTTAAAAGATGAGTGCATGATTTAATATTTCTAGCCATATAGGTCACTTTGGTTGGTCTGCATGCAAAGCAGTAAAAGTCAGTACGTACCCGGGAAGCCGTGTCATGCATGGACGTCGTCTACTTTATGGATTTGCACTTCAGCCCCTACGTCTCATGTATAACACGTGTAAATTAATAAACATCCACTTTAACTTATTTCCTACTACTACCCATTTCCGTTTGCACATTATCTTGTTGCCACCTTTTCTTTTTCTAATCAACTACAATTTGTGTGGGGATTTCATGAAGGTGCACATTTTGTATGGTCGCATAATGGTCTTCAAATACCCTATGTTTTAGCTAGAAATCCACCATTATGAGAACAAATCACTAGTTAAGATCGGGCCTTGAATCAATGATCGAGATAGGAAGAAAAAGGTTCAATTTCTATCGTATGTTATTCTCTGCTTCTGGTTATACAAAAAAATCTCTATCCTCTAGATCAAAATCATTACCTATAAAAGAAAGAAAGAAAGAGTTGGTCTAAACAAAAGAACGCGCCTCACGCGTGGGTTTAAAAGCGACAAGGTGTGTCAGTCCTGGTTGGGTTGTCTCTTCTACGCTGCCGCCACGCTGGCCGGCGATGGCTAGGGGAAAGACAATTGGGCGCAGGAAAAAAAAGCGAGTCCGTCGAAGTCAAAGGCCAATGAAGTGGGTGTGGAGTATGTTTCTTAGGCGGAGGATTCCGAAGGAACCATTAGGGCAAACAACAAGAGGATTCTCAGGAGTTCGGTCAAGGGAAGTCAAGAAATCGAGGTTGCAGGAAGGTCTGAGTTAGAGGAGAAAGCTGATGAGTTCTCGTCCGTCGAGGTGTCTAAGGACCCTTCCCCTAGCGAGTCTAGAGTGGAAGATTCAGAGGCAGTCGAGGTACCTCCTTCAGTAGAGGGGAAGGAAAATGCAGAAAAGGCGGTTGATAGTGGTAAGGGGGCTGTAGTTCCCCCACCCATCAACTTGGAAGGAAGGAGGCCATCATTTAGAGATGCTCTGGCAGGTAACCGCGCTAATATTGACGGGAGAAGGCTCAACTATGTGGAGGGTTGCGAAGATGGCATCATCAAATTCACTAAGAAGGACGTGGAAAATACGACAGAGAAATGGAAAAAGAGTCTGGTGGGGATTGTGGCAGGTTCTAGAGTTGCGTTTAATTTCGTCCAAGGTTTTGTCAATGCCAGACGGACAGGTATTCAGAGGCCCAAGATAATCCAAACTGACTCGGGCATCTTTGTGCTCAAATTTGAGAGCATAGAAGACATGGAATGGGTTCTCGCTAATGGCTCCTGGATGGTGGGAGGAGTGAGACCTCTAGCCTTGACAAGGTGGAGCGAAGGGACCAAGTTGGATCCTTCATGTTTTGAAACTACTTAGGTGTGGGTGGACCTACCGAATCTGGATGTCAGATTTTGGGATGAGGATTTTTATGAGAAAGTGGGAAGCGCTATTGGAAAGCCAGTGTTGGTAGACAAGGTCACTGAAAAGGAGGGACGTCTATCTTTTATGAGAATTTTGGTGGAAATATGGGCTAAAGTTCCCCTCAGGAAAGAAGTTACCCCTCTTGGAGAGGATGGAGAAAAATTGTGCAACCTTTATGCTATGAATGGATTCCTCCTAAATGTGACGAGTCTAGAGTGTACGGCCTTGCACAAGGAGGGTGTGGAAAGCGTCCAGATCGAGTTCACTTGGAACAGGAAGAAGGGACCGTTTCAGCAGCATAAAAGGGTTTGGGTGCAAAAGAAGGCCATCGAGGCTCCAAAGAGCAAGCCTTCAGGGGAGGTTATTCCGGAGGCAATGGTCGATAACTCCCAAGTAAGAAAGACAAGGCCAGAGGCTGTGGAGGTGGGGGCTGGATCCAACCAGTAGGAGAGATCCTCTGAGGCTCAGGCCATTGCGGAAGATGAATGGGAAGTGGTTAAATCAAGGAGTGGTAGGAAAAATGTTGATTTGTCGAGAATCTCCAAAGGGAAAGAAGTTGTCATTAACAACTCAAAATTTATAGTTCTTAGTAGAATGCCAAGGAATGAAGAGGGAGGTTTGGAAGGAGCTGATAATGATGCTATCCTGTGCAATGATTAGTTGTTCTTTAGCGAGCTGGAATGTTAGGGGGCTCAATGAGCCCTCTATGTGCGATTTCGTTAATAGGATGGTGAAGAATCGAGGAATAGATGTTCTAGCCGTGCTGGAAACGAGAATAAGAGCGTAAAAAGTTGAAGCTGTTTCCAGAATGCTGTTCAAGGAAGAATCGAGGAATAGATGTTCTAGCCCCATGGTGGGCACCAAATTGTTTGAGCCAAAATTTACCCAAGGAAGAACTTTGGCCTAGATCGGGCCTGATCGAGATGAATCACAAAGAACAAGCAAAGGGCCCGAAGCTATGAACTGTATTGATCGTATGTATGGATGTGTAGAAGAGCGTAACCTTGCTTTAGGGCTTACAATTGATTTATATAGTACCCTCGAAGGTCAATCTATCCTATGAAAAAGATAAGATAATACAAGATTCTATCCGATCCTAATCTTAACGGCATAACTCAGCAAAAATCTATCTTATATCTTCGACTCTATCTCGTTCTACCGACTTCCCTCTTCGCCGTTCCTCGTTGTGCTCTGAAGAAGTAGCAAAGAACACCTGACCGGGTCTTGATACTTTTGTGAAGAAAAAGCGGGTCCAACAAGAAGTACGAAATGTATTGGGAGCAATGCAAGAATCTGGTTGTTTTGGAATGATAGGGTTGTGGATAAGCTTGAAGTCATTATGGAGTCAGCCTAGGTTGTTCATTGTGTCGTTAGCTTTGGGGCGCTGAAGGTGCATGTGACCTATTCTTTTGTATATGCATCGAATGATGAGAATGAAAGGCTTAATTTGTGGATGGTGGTGGATCAGATGGCAGTTGTGATGGGAAACGCTCCTTGGGTCTTAATGGGAGATTTCAATGCAATTAAGGAAGCTAAATAGAAGTTTTCAAAGAAGGAGAGAAATACAAAGTTTAGTAAGGAGTGTGTGGCTTGTTTAGATAGAAATGGGCTGAGTGATCTGTGGTTTTCTGGAGCTTATTACACTTGGTTGAATAAACACTCTGATGGTACTAAAATCATGTGCAAGTTGGATAGAATTTTGGCTAACCAAGTGTGGGTTGATGAGTTCAAGAATTATGAAACTAGTTTTGGAGAACTGGAGTGCTCTGATCATAGCGCAGCTTTGCTGAAATTTTTGGGAGATAAAGAGAAAGATAAAGTGCCTTTCCGGTTTAATAATGTCAGGGCGGACCACCCTGACTTTTGCTCGACAGTAGGTAATGTTTGAAGCTCGTCTACTATAAGGGGAGTCAAGATGTTTAAGTTGGCTAGTAAGCTCAAGATCTTGAAAAAACATCTTAAATGTCTTTAGAGAAGCAAGCTGGACTAAATTGAAGAGGAGATTAAGGATGGCCACGACAGACTTTCAATAGTCCAGAGAGAAATTCAGATAAGGCCGCTTGATAAGGGTCTCTTGGAGCTGGAAAAATCCATTTTTCCAAGCCTCAAAGGTTAGTTGAGAATAAGAAGGTTAACGCTGCAGCAACTTGCTAAGTTCATTGGCTCAAGTATCAGGATTCTTGTAGTAGCTTCTTCTACAACAGTTTAAAGCAAAGATCAAGAAGGAGTGAGATTAGATCTTTGGTGAAATAAGATTGTGTCTTGATTCAAGATGAAACTGAAATCAGATCGTATATTGTGCAGCATTTTGAGGAAGTCTAGGTAAAGAAGATACTTGCAGCGAGGCTGATCTATCTGTGCTTAATGAAGGCAAGAAAATTGGAACCAGGGAAAGAGATCTCATGGTTCAAAGTTTTTCCAAGGAGGATGTGAAGTCGGCTTTGTGGAGCATTAGCAAGAACAAAGCCCCGGGGCCTGACGGGTTTAATACTCATTTTTCAAGAAAGCGTGAAGCATAATTGGGGAAGAATTTACTGATGCCATTCTGGAGTTCTTTGAATCAGGGAGAATGCTGAAAGAAGTTGGAAATACTGTAATTGCCTTGATTCCCAAAGTAGAGAATCCTACTGTTATTGGTGATTATAGGCCAATTTCCTGTTGCAGTGTTTTATTAGCAAAGTGATCTCTAAGATGATTGTGTCTAGAATGCAACATGTGCTACCAAACATCATTGATAAATCCCAAGGGGCTTTCATAAAGGGGAGGAGCATCAAACATAATATCGCAGTTTGGCAGGAAATTGTTAAGTGCTATGGAAGGAAATTCATAAGTCCCAAGTGCACGCTCAAGATTGATCTTAGGAAGGCCTATAAAAAGGTGAATTGGAGATTTTTGTTTCATTTTATGGAAGGCCTTGGATTCCATTCGAAACTTATCCATTGGGTCCTTGAAAGTATTGAGAGCTGCCAGTATACAGTCAAAATTAGAAAGAGTTTCTTTGGCCACTTTAAGGGGAAGAAAGGGCTCAAGCAAGGGGATCCCCTCTCCCCTTACCTATTTGTGATCGTCATGGAATATTTGAATCGAGCTTTTAAGAGAATGGCGGCGTGTTCTAACTACAAGTTCCACCCGGGATGTGCTCGAGCTAGAATTGTAAACTTGAGTTTTGCCGATGATTTGTTTATCTTTTCTCATGGAAATAGGCGATCACTACAGGCCGTGAAAGAGGTCCTTGTTGAGTTTTATAATGCTGCTGGATCGGAGATTAGTCAATCGAAGTCTAGAGCGTTTTGTGCTGGATTAAGAGAGGATGAAAGTGAGGAGATCTCGAACCAGCTTGGGATGGAAAAGGTTTTGCTGACAGTGACATACTTAGGTTTTCCACTGTGTAGTACTCGACTTCAAAAGAGGGATTTTGAGGGTCTGATTCGGAAGATCAAAGGGAAGGTCAACTCATGGGCATGTAGGCACTTGTCTTATGCATGTAGATTAGAAGTTATGAAGGTTGTTCTCTTTGGAATCCTTAATTACTGGTGCAGGATCTTTCTTTTCCTAAAAATATTATTAAGGAGATCACCAGGCTGCTTAGAAACTTCCTTTGGAGTGGGAGTTGTGAGGGAAGAAAAGCCCCTATGGCTTGGAAAAGCTTGTGCTGTCCAAAAGAAGAAGGTGGCATTGGTATAAAGGACTTATTCACTTGGAACAAAGCGTGTTTTGCTGAACTATTGTATGATATTATTAATAAAGGAGCAGAGGGTTCTATCTGGCATCATTGGGCGCATAAATCTCACATCAAGAATTCAGATTTTCGGAGCCTAAATTGCAGACAGAACGTGAGTTCGAGGTGGAAGGCTATCATCAGAGTTAAGGATGAGCTGCTTGAGTCTCTAGATGATCCGAATAGTGCTGCTGTCATGTGTACTAGAAATGGGAAGTTAGACATTGCTGCTATGTATGATAGATTTCGAGGTCGTGGGGAAATTGTTGGTTGGAGCAGTGCAGTGTGGCACAAGCTGAACACCCCTAGATTGGCCTTTAATGCTTGGAAGATCATCTTGGGTGGAGCCATGACTAAAGATAGATTATTCCGATTTGGTGTCACTCATGATGATCACTGTGTCTTATGTGATGAGAACAAAGAGGAGAGTAGAAACCACTTATGGTTTGAGTGCAGATTTTCGAAGAAGGTGTTGAGTGGTGTAATGGACTGGGCTAAGGGTCTTGAATGTTCAGGATTGGTTGCAGCAGGCTTAGCACTTGGGAGGAAAGAAGAAGCTAAGGTACACCCGGAATCATTGCATTTGTGTGGTGATGTACTTTGTTTGGCGAGCAAGGAATGGAGTTGTCTTTAAGAATGAGAGAATGGATACTGATGTGTGTATTAGTATCAACATTAATATGGTGAGAAAATGCCTTAAGGCAAGATGGAAGGTCAAGAATAGAGAGGCTAAAGACATTTTTGCTTATCTTGGCATTGAAAGTAATGTAATGTGCTAGTTAAGCTAGTACTCAATTTTGTAATCCCACTTTTTTGTGAATAAAATAACCCCTTTTATTAAAAAAGATATTATCTATTATAACTAATCCAACTGCATGTAGATGTAGCTAATTCGTATCTCAATTTTGGGAATTTGGTTCGAGTAGATCGAGTTCAACCTTTCTTACACTTATATATTTGTTGCACTTCGTGGGGTCCAACAATACCCCCGAATCTGACGTCCAACCTGCTTCTTAATGGGTATCTGATTTGCCAAAACATCCTACCTGCAATCCTCTAGAGCGTTCTCCTTGTAAGTCGAAACGACTATTGAGTTTCCTCCTTTATTTACTAGAGGTGTGCGTGAGTAAAACCCAATCACTTTTACTACCACCTTTGTTCACTTGCAGGTAATCTTCTTCAAACTCTTTCCTTTTCCGTTAACTGTCTTCTTCATGGCTAACTCCTCCAGTTTCTTGTCTTCTAGGTCGTTAGGTTCTCAAGATCTTTTCAAGTGCGAGAATTCACCAGAAGAGATTGATGAGATTGTGTCTTCTAATGGGTTCCTGGTCGGAACTAGGGCGTTCTATTCCCCGATTGAATTGATTAATTGGGTGTGGCAGGTGTGGATATGCTTCACAGAATTTCCGTTTGCTTTGGGTCTTAAATTTCTATTTTCTACCTTTATTAAGAGTTTCCTTAAAGCACTGAGGGTATCGTTGTTGCAACGCCTTCCCACCACCCAGAGGATTTTGTACTGTGTAGACAAGCTCGCTAATAGTCGGGGGCTTACCATGACCGTTAGCGACCTCCTGCTTTCGTATTAAGGCGGTCCCTCATAGGGCAGGCAAGATTATTCTTCATGCCCGTGAGTCAAAGAATCACTTGATTCAGGTATTATCCCCCAACTGGCACTCCCGCGTCTTCTTCATAGAGAGGGCCTCTCTTGGGGAATTAGGGGAGCGGTTTAAGTCGGATTTACGTGATGATTAGAGTGTGTCTTGTAAGGAATTTGCATTTATTTTGCACGACCTTTCTATTTTGATGTGTTTAATCCGTTCTTACTTTTGTCTTTCTTGCAGTGCCTAGGGATCTCAACTCGAAGTGTACTGACAGTGGGGTTTGTTCTCGTTTCTTGGAGCTTTCAACTCATGGAGAGCTTTACCCCAGTAGAATCCTTATAGACCTAGAAGAGTCAACGAGCAACGAGTAGCTACCCAACAAAGAGCGTGCAACAAAGGCTTTTGACATTCAACCCCTAGCGTGTATCATGGCTACTTCCTCCAAGTCAGATTCCTTGGATTTGTATTGCATTTTTTAGTCTTGGGGGGTCTCTCTGCTCTTGGGTTTCACTGTCCGCATTTGTTTGCGCAGCGGGTCACGAGCCTTCCTCATCTGCTAACACCATGATTCGTTGGAATTTAAGATCACATGATTCAAAACCGCAACTAGCTGCTCAAGTGAAACTTGAGGGGGGGGGGGGAAACGCTTACTCAATAGAAACGTCGCATTGAAGACTTCCCAATCATCGATCTTTTGTGGGGAGAAACCGAAGGATCTTTGGGCGTCTTTTGATGGTTTGCTAGTTCAACCGGTTAATATGTCACTCCAGGTGCTTTTATCAAAGGTGGCCTTCAACCATGCCAATGCTTCACTATGGAGGTTGTCTATGCTTATCCCTGTCCTTTTGGCTAGTTGATTTAGGATTTTACTCATTCTTTACTTCTTCCGGCTAGTTGACTTAGGATTTTGCTTATTCTCTTCCTCTGCCCTAGGCCTTCCAGGAGCTGCTCGTAACAACTAAGCATTGCCGATAACAACTAAGCATTGCCGAGAAGAGACAATTGTCTTGAAAGAAAAAGAGAAGCATGCTACCAATTTGGCGGCCAGTGCAGATCATAAGGTGTGGAACCTCTAAGCGACTATGGGTATCCAAACGTGGCACGTTGAAGAGCTTCAAGAGACAGTCTGATCATAGGTTAAGAGATTGGAGGTTGTAAAGCAATCCCTAAAGTCTTTCTCCAATGTGCTCCTCGATTTCGGGGTCTGCTACTCGATGAAGGCGTGAATCGAGGCTCTATAGGAGTTTTTCAACTGGAAGCACGTGGCTTGGGATTTGGCTCAGGAGCTTGAGAATATCTCTAAGTGTTCCTTTCTCAAGGCTCCGGTCCCTAGCTCAGACTATCTTGATGAGGAGGAATTGATGGATGATGTTGGGACTAGAGATCGGGGCGAAGAGGTTGACGGTGTCTTAGCTGAGCGAGACACTATAGAGGACCCTGAATGCTTCATCTTCTATCCATTTCGAGAAATAATCGGTCATGGCCAAGAATAATACCTTTTGTCCAATTGATGGAAGCAACTTCCCAACAATGTCCATTCCCCATCGCATAAAGGGCCAGGGAGTTATAGAAGGATGGAGAGCTTCAAAAGGTTGGTGCAAGATAGGTGCGTAAAGCGGGCAAGCTTCACATTTTCTGGCATATTCGGTTGCATCTCGTCATATCATAGGGCGGTAACACCCCTACCATAGTATCGTATTGGCTAGACTCCTTTCTCCGATGTGATTCCCGCAATCTCCCTAGCGTATCTGAGGATCTTCACGACTTCTTCCGGTTCAATGCACAGCTGGAGAACGCCGGCGATTGATTTGTGGAACAAGACCCCGATATAGATGGTGAAGTTGGTTGCTTTTTCCTTGAGATCTTTTCCCTCAATCTTGTCTTCTAGAGTGATTCCGTGAGCTAGCTAGTCGATGTACGGTTTAGTCCACCGACCGTCGTCTCCACCCGTCAGATCGGCTGGGATCTAGGGAAGACTCAGGCTTTGCTGGACATCTTCGGAAGGACCAATCGTAGTTACTTGGTCTGTTGCTAACCTAAGGTCGTGGATGGCGGACTGAAGCAAATGCATTAGTGGTACTTAAGTATATTCGTCGGGGTCCATGGTCGGTCCCAATCCTACTAATGCGTCGGTGTGGGCATTGCAGTCCCGAGGTAATTATTCAAACTCTACTTTTTCGAGTGCCATGACTAGCTTCTTAACAGCTCTAGATAGGCCAACATTCATTCCTCCTTGGTGTCAAAAAGGCCCAATATCTAATTTACCACAAGTAATGAGTCACACCGCACCTTCAACATCGTGCCAGCTCGAGACCAAAGATAAGTGCTTCATATTTAGATTCATTATTCGTCACATTGAGATCACATTGGAAACCATGGGCTATCTTATCCCCCTTTGCAGATTTTAGAGTGACTCCTAGCCTGATGCCTCTAGCGTTACCTGCTCCGTCGGTGTGCAATGTCCACTCATCTTGTGCCTCGGCAGGTGTGAGTGTCATGGCTTCCCCTTTAGCCCGCTCTTCAAAGGGAGGAGTGAAATCAACAATGAAGTCAGTAAGAACTTGAGATTTTACGGCTCGTCGGGGCTTGTACCTTATGACATATCTGCTCAGATGGATGGCCCACTTGGACATCCTACTAGAGAACTCCAGTTTCTACATGATTTGCTTTAGCGCGCAGTTAGTCAACATGAGTATCGTTACGAATCAAAGTAAGGTCGAAGGTTGTTGGAACTCATCGTGATGGCCATGACGAGCTTCTCGGGAGACGAATATATGGTTTCCGCTAGGACCATGGTTTTGCTAACAAAGTAAACTGGTGACTACTAGCCGTTATCTTCTTTCACGAGCACTCAAATGAGATTATTTTTTGAGACTGTAGATACAATTAGAAAACCTATTCTGGCTTTGGTTCCTCTAGCAACAATGGGCTCGAGAAATATCCCTTTTAACTCTTGAAATGTTGCCTCATGGTCTGCGGTCCACTGCTTTTCTTCAAGACATCATAATATAGATGACATTTATCAAAGGACTTTGAGATCAAAAATTATTTAACACTGCTATCTTACCGACCAACTTTTAGACTTCTTTGATGCTCTTGGGAGATTGTAGGGAGGCTATTCCTTTGACCTGGTCTAGGCTGGCCCATAATAACGTTGTAATAGGAAGGGAAATCCATCATGAGAAAGCTTACCTGTAGGTTTACCTCATGGCGTACGTTGGCAGTAGGGTTAAGCAAAAATATCCGATCCGCCGATCCAATACGATAAAATCTGTATCCAATGGATAGCTTAGCTTTAATATCCGTATCCTATCCAATCCGCTAATTTTTCCGCACATTTGGATCGGATACGGATAGGTGTTTTGAGTAAAACAGATATCCGAAAATATCCAATATTATATATACTATATATGTTTTTAGAAAGAAAATATATGCTCCACATATCATAGTTGATTAAAAAGACTATTGGATCGTTAGTTCAAAGAGGGATGTCCTTTACTTGGGTAAAGGCGTCCTTGAGTGAGGCGTCCTTACTAAGTATGAGGGCGTCCTTTAGTTGTGCAGCGGAATTATGGAACTAAACAGGTGAACTTACTAAGTATGGAGCACAGTGATTTATAGAGGAACCACTCAAGACCAAGTAGTCCTTGAGTGTAAACCTCTACCTCCTTGGAGGATTTTTGAATAGATTTTCCTTTCTTATTAAACGTCCTTGCGTTGTATTGGCGAGTCCTAAACACTTCTCTGGCACTTAGTATGCGTCCTAAGTCCACTAGTAAAGTTCTCCTTTAAGCCTACAACTCAAGCGAGTTTAATCTTCTAAAGGACTCCATCCCTACGTCCTACAGTGCTTCGTAAGACTTCTCTCTTTTCTTTTGTTTTCTAGTTTACAAACTGTTTTGGTTTTGATTACAACTTTTATCTCGATCTAACACTCAACCTAGAAGAGTTCTAAGCTTGTTCTTCGTGTTCTTGATCGAGTCGCTTTCCTCTGATTCTCTCTGAATATTCTCTGAAAGCGTTGATGTCACAATAAATGCCTTGGGCTATTTATAGGACTTGGGGGAAGGGCGTCTTTCCTCTTCGGACGATCATGCCCTTCGTGGACGTGGCTACAGGATCTTCCTCCACGTAGTATGGCGGTGATGAGGGAAGCTTCCTGTATCCAGCTGTGTGTGATGGACTCTGCTACAGGATCTGCCTCCACGTGTTGATGAACTCTGCTACAGGATCGGTCTCCACGTGTCCCGGATGATCAAATGTTGTTGAGTGATGTCATCTTGTCGGCTTGTGAGTACGAACGCTTCTGAGTTGAAGCTCGCATTCCTACTTGCTTTGGGACTGCGTCCTTGAGCGAAGTAGCCTCTTGCTGGTCCTTACTTCCTGGTAGCTAGCGTCTCTTAACCTCAGGGACGTCCACATACTTGTTGTCCTTTATGTCACTGGCGTTCCTGAACACTTGGACAAATTTATTAGAATCAAAGTGAGTTTGTCATATCAAAACTAAGGGACAGTTGTGTGGTACACTAACAAGTACGCAAGCGTCCTTGATAGCGTCCCAACAATTTCCCCCTTTTTGATGATGACAAACTCTTCACCAAAATAGTTTTGACATTGGAACTTAGCATGTATGAAAACTTAGGAGCGTCCTCTAACACTTAGAAGAATTTCTGTAAGCACAAGTTTTCATCCTTTGATTCCCTAGCTTTTGGATTTTAAGGAGAGAGTAGCGTTCTAGAATACTATCTAAGCGTCCTCTTGTTTATTCTTGCATGGCGTTCTGATATCGGTATTTTAGTCGCCTTAATACCTATCAAAATAATCCGAACAACCCAACTAATGTAGTAGGGAAGTAAGGGTCGATCCCACAAAGACTCAGGTTTCAGTGTTTATTGTTATGGTACTCAGAAAAGGGGGTTTTGAATATTAATCTAGAATCTAAACTAACTAAGGAATGGAAATCAAAAGATGAGATGTAAAATATGGGAGAAGTATGCTTAACCAGTTAATATTCATTGTAAACATGATTATTGATCATTGATTTTCAAAATTCTCTTTTTACCTTGACTAATCTATTGCGGAATGCTAATACCCCAACTTCATGGAATTATTAATCCTACTTCAATTCTAGTTATTAGTCCGACCGGTACTAACAACCCTAATTATCAAATAACCTAGGAGACCTCCTAGATTCAACTTGACAACAGCATTAAGATCCAAGTATCAATAGAAACATGTATTCAGAGCAACCAGACATCCAAATAACATGCAATTGAATTCTCTTCTCTACCCAATTAGTCCTACCAGTCCTAGATTGATTAAAGGTTCTACTTATGATCTAATTAACACCGACCGGTAATTAGGAAGATCTAGTTGTAATTCAACCTAGATCATATTAGGTGATCAAGCTAATAAAACCCTAGGCTGAAATTAATCAATTAAGCACAGAGAAAACAATCTAGTCAAGGAAAATTAAGAACAATTAAACCTCACAATAATACTTCGTTCACAACTTCAATTAACTAGTCAAGCAAAAGGAATTTAGCTACTGAAAGACATTGAAAAGCTTACAAAGTTTCCCATAGGGTTCTTGCTCTCCTCAAGCTCCAACAATAATCCTCAAAGTCAAGAATTATGAGATAATAAACCTAGAAACTAATATCCAAAAATATATCTAAGAGGTTTCTAAAAATATTATCCAAAACAAGTTTCAACCCAAAAGCTCAAGCCCATACGAAATCTCGGTCTTCGCTGACGCGGGTGAAAGCGCGGGCATACCCATGAAAACTCGGTCGCGCTTCCGAAGCCATGCCCGCGCTTTCACGCCAGAGGCTCAGTTGCCGAAACGCGTCCTATGTCACAGAAGCGCGGGCGCGCTTCTGAAGCCTTGCCCGCGTTTTCAACACTGGTCGTCATGTATCACTTTAGAGGCTGTTTTGACCCACTTCGAGTTGGAATTTGGACTCGGAGTAAAAAGATGAATTGTAGCTCTTCGAGTTAGCTTTCCAATGACACCAAAATCAGCTCAATCCAACCATTGTAGCTCCAGATCCATCCTTTGCAAACAAGAGGTGTCGAAACAACAACTCCAATACATAGTCCGAATCCAAGTGTGCTTTCCCCATCACCTCTTGGGCTAATCTCATAGCTTGGCTCTCTTCTTGCTTTCTCCAATGCTTTGGCTTCACCTCCTCTCCACTTATTGTCTTCACATCTACAATTAAAAACCACAACAAAGTGTAGATATCCGAATCTTTCTACAAACTAACAAAACTAGCAAAACTAACTAAAACTATACCAAAAACCATAAAAATCCTAACTAAACATGTCCTAAAACACTACCTAATATGTGTCTATCAAATTCCCCCATGCTTGAACCTTGCTTGTCCTCAAGCAAGAAATAAAATCAAAGTCACACCACAACTAGCATGCCAAGCATCCATCTCAATATCAATCCACATTTCATCAAATAAGCTAAACCTTGACCAAGACATCATTGCATACATGGAATAGAAGCTTTCAAAATCAAATCATTCATCCATTCTAGACCTCACCAAGATAATGTGTTTTGCACTCACTCAAGTGTTTAAGGACATGTGTTTCACTCAAAATCAACTTTGAAAGCTAGACTACCATAGGCTTGCATCAGTGTTCTAAATCTCCACTACGATTGATTAAACACATAACAAAAATCATGAGGACTTTTATGGGCTGTAATGGGGCCAAGGTATAAACAAGTAGGTAGAGAAATATTTGGTCATGTGGTGCTAAAAATCCGGGAACTAGAACGCGCAAAAACCCAAATTACAAAAAAGAGAAATTTGCCGGAAACCACCCGTATGATAGGCCATATTTCGCTAAACCACCCTTTTGTTTCGATATTATTTTGAGCCACCTCTATGATACCCTCCGTTAACAAATAACCACCTCCTCCCATTTTCCGTCAAAATTCCATCCACAGCGCGTGGCCACGTGGATAATAATTACTTTGCCTTTTTTTCACCCTTTTACACATTAAAACCAATTCACTCATTAATTCCCCCCAAAAAAAACCCTTTACACGTTTTTAAAAACCTTATTAAATGAATTTCAAAATCTGATTCAGAAAAAACAAAAAACAAAACTCGAAATTCATAAAACCCCAAATTCCCAAATGCTAGCCCTAATTTCCCAAATTCCCAATCCTGACTCTGCGATAGCGAGGAGCGTTGACTGAGCTTTGTTCGCGCTACAACAACAACGTCAACAACAAATTAGAGGGGCATGCTTCTTAGAGAACCCACAAACATGAAAACCCTCCAACTTTCTGCCCAATTTTTCTAGGGTTTCGCCGGCCACCAAATTCGATCGATTTGAGTCGATGAAGACGGTGTCGGGAGCGGTGCTATCATCGAAGCCCGTCTCTCTTTCTAAGGCTGCGAAGATCCTCTCGAAGTTCGCCTCAGCTGATAATGGAGCCTCCCCTGCTTATGTGCATTACCTTAAGCGAGCTTCGGAATCGTTCGAAGAAGTCGTCCAGCTCCACAGAGATCTTAGGGCTTCCACTTCCGAGCACAAGAGTTACGAGATTCGATCCTCAATTCGTGAGAAAGCTGTCAATTCGACGCCGAATTTTGGCGATGTCGAAGCTAACGGCGTTGTGGATGGAGAAAGCCACGAGCTTGTTTTGAATGGTCGACGAGATGAGGTGAAGAAGATGAAGAAAGAAGGCAAGAAAGGTAAGAAGGATTCGATTGAAGTTGGAAGGAGTAATGGTGCTGTGGGGATTTCAAAGGAACCAATTGAGGTTGCTAATGGCGTTTCGAACGGAGTAAAGAAGATGAAGAATGGAAGTGAAGAGATTACTGATTCAAGAGAGGGTGAAAAACAGAGTAAGAAAAGGAAGAGTGAAGAGATAAGGGATGAGTGAAGAGAAATTGGGAATTGGGGGTTTTTTCAATTTTGGGTATTTTTTTGTGTTTAATGATCAAACAAATTCTAAAATTCAATGCAAACGTTTTTTTATGTGTAAAAGGGTTTTTTTTGGGAAAATAATGAGTAAAAGGGATTTTAATGTGTAAAAGGGTGGGAAAAAAAAAGCAAAATAAATATTATCCACGTGGCCACGCGCACTGGATGGGTTTTTGACGGAAAATGAGAGGGGGTGGTTCTTTGTTAACGGAGGGTATCATAGAGGTGGTTCAAAATAATATCGAAACAAAAGGGTGGTTTAGCGAAATATGGCCTATCATACGGGTGGTTTCCGGCAAATTTCTCTACAAAAAACCACTTTCTACTAATTATTCCACCAACTTATTTTGCCTTCTTCTCATTACTTTTCTTTCAGCACTTTTGCTCATTCTTTCATATTTTTCTTTCTCTTTTTCACTTTTTTTTTTCTTTTCATAAGAGACATATTTTCTTTCTTTTTTTCCAACTCCTTATCTTTTTCTTTCTTTCAACACAACACTCTTCCTTTTCTTTTTTTCAATTCATCCCCATGATACCACAAAGAACAACTCTAGCTAAATCCTAATTCCCGGATGGGTCAAGCTTATCAAGGCTAGGAGTTATTTTTGTGGAGCTACAAAATAAGGCTAATAGGCTCAAAAATAGGGGCTATCAAACAAAGGAATAATGCAAGGTAGATAAGGATAATATGAGCTAATGAACATGCCTCAATCATCTTAATGTCATGCATTCAAATCATGTAATGTAGCCTTGAAAAAGATATCTAAACGCAAGTTCTAGAGCTAGCAATAAAAGCGATACACTCAAGAAAAAGATGCAAATATGCAATAAAAGCTCAAAATAATCTCACAAAGGATATATGTCTAGAACTTCATAAACAATCCAAAATTTCAACTTCTTATGCATGCTCAATCCTATAATCAAGGTTAATAACTTAAGAATCATGCTTCAATCCAAAAAAAACTTCAACCAACAAGCTAGTCATGGGTTAGATAATACTCTTAACTTAGAGAGACAAGTGGACAAGTAGGGAAATTTGGATCCTAAAATGCAATATTTTTGTGATTTTTTCAATTTTTCAATTTTTTTTTGTGATTTTTGATTGATTTTTTTTCCATTTTTTTTTCAATTTTAATCGATGCAAAACTATAATTTAAACATGCAAATGCAACTATATGAATGCAATCTAAGACTAAGCAAGCAATCCCTTCCCCCATGCTTAAATTTTACGTTGTCCCCAATGTAAAGTAAAAGTAAAGAGAAAAGAAAAACTAACCAAGTTGTCGAGTAATCCGGATCTTGAGGTGGTGGTGGGAAGCACTCGGCGGCCGAGCTATGATATGTGCAACCCGAGTTATGAGACCTGTACGCCGGGCTAACTAGAAACAAAACAAAACAAAAAACAAAAAAAAAACTATACTAAACTAATACTAAGAATCAAAAACAACTATCCTAATCACTTGGGTTGCCTCCCAAGAAGCGCTTCATTAACGTCGTTAGCTTGACGAGAGCACAATTTCACAGGCTCAGACATTGTCAATGCCCTTAACAACCTATCAAATACCTGCGAGCTCATCTTAATGAAACATAAATAACACAAGAATAAGTTGAGTTTAAATAACATGTTAGTCAAACACCGTTTCAACTTATCAAACCTATGAGCCCAATTTTCATAAGATGGCATATGCTCGAACCAATGCGAATCAAGTGGTGGCTTTTCAATATATGTATGAAATGAATCAAAGCTCTTACCAGAAATACCACTTTCAATCAAGATGAACTCAGAGAAATCCCTAGAATTTTCATCATGCTGCAAACTTGGTTCTTCGAATGAATAAGCGATAGGAAGGAATGAAATCGGCTCATTGAGTTCGTTGGCCTCTTCTTTAGCAATATAAACTCCACAAGGCTCATCTATGGTCTCCTCGAGATGAGTAGTATCACATGGAACATCAAAGACACCATCTTTACCCAACTCATGTGTAGGGATTTGCTCCTCCACATGGATTTGAGTATCCAATTCAGGGGCTCTTGAGATGTCAGGAGCCTCATCAGGTTGGAGTATTGATGAAGATGATTCGACCAACAAACACTGACGGCCCATATAACAAAGAAAATCCCAACACTCCATAGGATCCATACATAGAATTTGTCCATTGCTCATGTATTTGGCGAACTCTAGAGTTTCATGATTCATACCCTCAATAATGCTCATGCAAAAGCTTCCAATATCAATATGAAGTCCTTGAGCACCAAGTCCATCCATATAATCTTGGAATCTAACGAAGTACCAATGAAATTTCTCATCCTGAAACTGTTTACAGTCGAACAAAGCCATAGATTAGTAGCACGGGTGTGGACCGTAAGCTAGGTCCACACAAGAGTAACAAAACAATAAACACAAGAAAACAACCGAGTCCCCGGCAACGACGCCAATTTGATAACGGTATTTTAGTCGCCTTAATACCTATCAAAATAATCCGAACAACCCAACTAATGTAGTAGGGAAGTAAGGGTCGATCCCACAAAGACTCAGGTTTCAGTGTTTATTGTTATGGTACTCAGAAAAGGGGGTTTTGAATATTAATCTAGAATCTAAACTAACTAAGGAATGGAAATCAAAAGATGAGATGTAAAATATGGGAGAAGTATGCTTAACCAGTTAATATTCACTGTAAACATGATTATTGATCATTGATTTTCAAAATTCTCTTTTTACCTTGACTAATCTATTGCGGAATGCTAATACCCCAACTTCATGGAATTATTAATCCTACTTCAATTCTAGTTATTAGTCCGACCGGTACTAACAACCCTAATTATCAAATAACCTAGGAGACCTCCTAGATTCAACTTGACAACAGCATTAAGATCCAAGTATCAATAGAAACATGTATTCAGAGCAACCAGACATCCAAATAACATGCAATTGAATTCTCTTCTCTAACCAATTAGTCCTACTAGTCCTAGATTGATTAAAGGTTCTACTTATGATCTAATTAACACCGACCGGTAATTAGGAAGATCTAGTTGTAATTCAACCTAGATCATATTAGGTGATCAAGCTAATAAAACCCTAGGCTGAAATTAATCAATTAAGCACAGAGAAAACAATCTAGTCAAGGAAAATTAAGAACAATTAAACCTCACAATAATACTTCGTTCATAACTTTAATTAACTAGTCAAGCAAAAGGAATTTAGCTACTGAAAGACATTAAAAAGCTTACAAAGTTTCCCATAGGGTTCTTGTTCTACTCAAGCTCCAACAATAATCCTCAAAGTCAAGAATTATGAGATAATAAACCTAGAAACTAATATCCAAAAATATATCTAAGAGGTTTCTAAAAATATTATCCAAAACAAGTTTCAACCCAAAAGCCCAAGCCCATACGAAATCTCGGTCTTCGCTGACGCGGGTGAAAGCGCGGGCATACCCATGAAAACTCGGTCGCGCTTCCGAAGCCATGCCCGCGCTTTCACGCCAGAGGCTCAGTTGCCGAAACGCATCCTATGTCACAGAAGCGCGGGCGCGCTTCTGAAGCCTTGCCCGCGTTTTCAACACTGGTCGTCATGTATCACTTTAGAGGCTGTTTTGACCCACTTCAAGTTGGAATTTGGACTCGGAGTAAAAAGATGAATTGTAGCTCTTCGAGTTAGCTTTCCAATGACACCAAAATCAGCTCAATCCAACCATTGTAGCTCCAGATCCATCCTTTGTAAGCAAGAGGTGTCGAAACAACAACTCCAATACATAGTCCGAATCCAAGTGTGCTTTCCCCATCACCTCTTGGGCTAATCTCATAGCTTGGCTCTCTTCTTGCTTTCTCTAATGCTTTGGCTTCACCTCCTCTCCACTTATTGTCTTCACATCTACAATGAAAAACCACAACAAAGTGTAGATATCCGAATCTTTCTACAAACTAACAAAACTAGCAAAACTAACTAAAACTATACCAAAAACCATAAAAATCCTAACTAAACATGTCCTAAAACAGTACCTAATATGTGTCTATCACGTTCCTTAGACCTTTCACTAATAGTTCCCCCTTAACACTTGCTTATTCTAGATAACTATTTTATAGCGCATCTTTGCAAAACTACACTTCCCCCTTTTGGCATCATCGAAAAGGATAACTAGTGAATAAGGACGTTAGCATAAAAACACAATTATAGGCAGTGGAACGCTTAAACAATCACAATGCATGCAAACAAGGTACTTGCCATTCAAGGAAATCAGAATTAATGTCATTACAGACCAACGATCAAAAAGATCAAGTGTTTGTAAAACAAAAGAAGCATAAGCATAAAGTGATGTGGGATTAAAAGGTGGGATGGTGCTCACTGAGGACGGCGGCTTTGATCTTGATAAAACTGGAAGGGTTTCTCGTGTAGTTCCGCAGACTCAGTGAAAGCAGCAGATAGATTCTTGAGCGAATGGAGGATGAGACACTGGTTCTGAAGAATGGCAGCCATAAGTTCTTAAGGAGGGTATCGCTCAGGGAACTCTGGCGCAGGAATTGGAGCAGGACCAGTGCTTGAGGATGGAGCGTCCATATGAGGCAAAGAGGGAGGAGGTGAATTGGCCATCAACATTTGATCAAGAGCTTCATAATTTACGGCGGGCTCTTGTTCAGTTGCTGTCGCTTTACCTGTAGAAGCAAGGCGCTCTTGTTCGGCTTCCAGAGCAAGCCGTTCTTGCTCAGCTTTCCTCTTAGCTTATGCCTCTGCCTCTAACTGTTTCCTGATGGACAACAGTTCCTTATCATGTCGAATCTCAAGAAGTCCCTTCTTTTTGTTCCAAGACAGTCCCAGCTGCTCAGAGGGGGCAGAGTCATCGTATGCATTTTGAGACTTAAGGATGAGCTTCACTAGACCTGGGTACGGCAGAGCATGTCGCTTCCTCCCACACTTAGCCATGTGTTACATAGCTATTCGGGCCAAGTTTATGGGGCGGCGGTTGAGGAAGGCGTCCAACAATATGCAATCGTGAGTTTGAACGACTGAACGCTTCTCTTGCCTTGGAAGGACAGCAGGACATATGAAGTAGTGTGCTATAGCTCCAACTTTGGACAGAACATGAGCCACTCTATCAGTCCCATAGGGTCTTTTGCCTCTGAAGATCCTTTCAAGCAGCACAACCTCTTCGTCGTCCGTCATTTCAAATCCATTTTCAGGAAGAGAGTTAAGAGCATCGGACGGCGGCTTCTGAGTACTTAGTCCAATAAAGGCACGAACCTGGCGTTCAGTTACAGATGCAGGCTCATCATCATCTATTTTAAATTGCAGCGGAATTATGGAACTAAACAAGTGAACTTACTAAGTATGGAACACAGTGATTTATAGAGGAACCACTCAAGACCAAGTAGTTCTTGAGTGTAAACCTCTACCTCCTTGGAGGTTTTTTGAATAGATTTTCCTTTCTTATTAAACGTCCTTGCGTTGTACTGGCGAGTCTTTTACACTTCTCTGGCACTTAGTATGCGTCCTAAGTCCACTAGTAAAGTTCTCCTTTAAGCGTACAACTCAAGCGAGTTTAATCTTCTAAAGGACTCTATCCCTACGTCCTACAGTGCTTCGTAGGACTTCTCTCTTTTCTTTTGTTTTCTGGTTTACAAACTGTTTTGGTTTTGATTACAACTTTTCTCTCGATCTAACACTCAACCTAGAAGAGTTCTAAGCTTGTTCTTCGTGTTCTTGATGGAGTCGCTTTCCTCTGATTCTCTCTAAATATTCTCTGAAAGCGTTGATGTCACAATAAATGCCTTGGGCTATTTATAGGACTTGGGGAAGGGCGTCTTTTGCTCTTCGGACGATCATGCCCTTCATGGACGTGGCTACAGGATCTTCCTCCACGTAGTATGGCGGTGATGAGGGAAGCTTCCTGTATCCAACTGTGTGTGATGGACTCTGCTACAGGATCTGCCTCCAAGTGTTGTTGAACTCTGTTACAGGATCGGTCTCCACGTGTCCCGGATGATCAAATGTTGTCGAGTGATGTCATCCTATTGGCTAGTGAGTAAGGACGCTTGTGAGTTGAAGCTCACGTTCCTACTTGCTTTGGGACTGCGTCCTTGAGCGAAGTAGTCTCTTGCTGGCCCTTACTTCCTGGTAGCTAGCGTCCCTTAACCTCAGGGACGTCCACACACTGTCCTTTTTGTCACTGGCGTTCCTGAACACTTGGACAAATTTATTAGAATCAAAGTGAGTTTGTCATATCAAAACTAAAGGACGGTTGTGTGGTACACTAACAAGTACGCAAGCGTCCTTGATAGCTCCCAACAAAGACATTTCTAGACTAATATATATATATATATATACATATGAACATATGAAATGAATCTCTCCTTTAACTTTGTTTTATAAACCATTTTTTCCTATTTCCACCATGTTGTTTTGATGCTTTTAAGGTTCAAAATTCTTACTTAAGTCCTAACTAACTAATAACACTTAGGTCAGTCACTTACAATTTTACACATAAGTTTTTTTTATAATGTTTTGTAGCTTAATTTTTGGACATAAATTTCATTTAAATTGGGCTTAAATACATTTTTATTCTTGAAATGGATAGTTTGGATATCCGAGATATCCCGTTCCGGTTATCCAATCTAAACGGCTAATTTTACCGGATATCCAACTAAAAATAGATCGGATACGGATCGAGATTTTTGTCAAAAAAAATTCATATATCCGGCATTTCGGATCGCATCTGATTATCCGAATGCTCACCCCTAGTTGGCAGCACGATACCTCCCACTATGTCTTTAACCTCCCAATTGAATCCTTTTAATGGGACGGGGTGTTTGTGGAGTAAGAGAGTCCATACACACTCCAGAAATCGCGTTCACTACCTTTTTTGGGGTTGACAATGCATTTCTTAGTTGAGGGTGGTTCTCTAACAAATCTCATTGTACTTTAGCGTTTGGGGCCACTTATTGATTCCTCCCCTTAGCAACCACGTAGGCTACCTCCCTCCAAAGTATCACTCAATCCCTGGTCCTATGCTCGTGTTTCTACGAAAATTGAATCACTTGGTCATGTATTTGTTTGGGTGTGGTGCTTTATCCTTCTTTGGACACCTAATCATGTCCCCTAAGTTCGCATGGTTTTTTACTAACTCTGCTGGTGAAAACCTTAAGTTGAATGATTCTTGTCGGGGGGTGGGGGATAATGGCTCGCAATCCCTTTCTTTTGTTGGTTTGGCCCTAGCCACATTGACCTAGTCGTACGTTATGGCTTAGAATAAGGGTGGTTCCGACGATCTTTCCTATGGTCAGACAAGCCCCTCCTATCTTGCCTCTCAAGCTCGGCGGCTCCCGTCCTAAGCTTTTGGTCCTCTTCCAACCGTACGTGGGCCAATGCTCTTCTCTACATCTTCAAAGCTAGAACAAGGGTGTTTTGTCAACTCCTTGCACATCCCACTATTTGGGATCACCCCTTGTCGGAATGCCTTTATCGATTTCACCACGTTACAATTTGGGATGGCTATCTTCTCTTGATTGAAGCAGTCCAGGTAATCTTTTGTTGACTCTTGCATTTTCAGGGTGATCCTGTATAGATCGTCGGATTGCTTCTCAAATTTGCGGCTACTTGCGAACTGAAAGCAGAACGAGTTGGAAAGATGCACGATGGATCGTATGCTTCCTCAGTAAAGTTTGATTAACTAGGTAAGGGTGGGTCTAGCCAAAGTGGTCGCAAAACGTTTGTACATCATTGCCTTCTTGGAGTGGTAGGGGACTGCACTGGTCATCCGTTTTTGCTTGTAGATAGCTACTTTTTCATTTGGGTTAGTCTTGCCATTGTATGCAACCATGGTGGGCACGCATCGTAAAATTTCTAGGGATCTCTACACTTGCTATACGAGGAGCAAATGGCGACTCATCATAGCCATTGGTTCCATTGGCTAGAGGCCTCCTTGCCCTCTCACTATCTGGTTTATGATTGCTCCAATTTGCTCTTTCACCTTTGTCTTGATAGCTTCATCTAGATCCACCAGCCTATGCCGCTCGTTGCCCTCATCTTCCTCGTCCTCTCCAGCTATCTAGAGATCCTGGGGCTGGATGAGGCACTGATCACCGTCTGATATGATGACTACTGGTTGGGCAAGAAGAGGATCTCCCGTTCTAACATGGCTTGTTGGGGTATATTGGGCATGGTTGTCGGCGGGGTTAGGTAGTTTGTTTTGATGTCATGCCCACTACACGCACCTGATGCGTCGTATTCAAGCCAACTTGATCACATCTATCCAACCTCAACTTCCACTTTCGCAATGTCGAGAAACTTCTTGCCACGATCTAGATTGAACTCTAGTGAGGACAAGGACGCATCAATTGGTAATAGAGACAAGGGATAACGTATGTCTCATTTCAACCCTCTAGTTCCATACCACCTTTATCCACACTAGGTTACCCAAATTTGTTTTCTTCTTTGCTTCATAAAAAAAAGAGCTACCTTGCTCGAAACTTAGTTCAATCAAGCTTGAGAGTGAATATTGTTCACTAACTTGTGATCATTGTGCATGTTGAGAATATGATTAATTTTTGCAAAGCTCTATCTTTTTATCTTTGTTCATTCATAGACGATTAAAATCCACACCAAATTTATTTTATCAAAAAAATTGTGTGTTAAACCAAAATAAGGTCACACATATGATTACATAACACAAAAAACGAGACCTTAGATGGCCAAAATATGGATGAGTTGTTTGCTTTGTTTGATTAAAAGCTTCGAGTTTGCCGAAGCCAACCAAAACCAAAAGCCAAAAACACAATATCTTCTTTGAACTTTTGGGTTCGACTTGACTTGGACATCTCAAAGCCAAGGTCCTACCTTTCCTACTGATTACTTGCGATGGCTCATGTGACTATAGGTTCACTTTCAGAGTCTCAACATGCAGATAAAAACAATCCGAACCAACGGCAACAAAATCCACCAATTAATCCACCACCGGTAGACCTTCGAGTTTGGGAGATGACAGGAGAACAATAATTAGATGAGAAAATCAATTCACTTGAGGATCGAGCTCACCAAACCGAGAAGTGCAATAAGCTCTTGGCTCGCCAACTCGTCGGTCCCAATGCTAGGCTTACTACTTTGATGCCCCCACCTAACTTAGTGATCAGTCCCGCCATTCTTCAACAAGAATTCAAGACGGCTACCCAACTCCAACAAGCACTCCATGGAAAGGATCCATTACTGCCTTTTCAACAAAGCCCCTTGCATTTTGTGGAGTCCATTATGAAGTCTCGTGTCGTCTACACTAGCGGCCGAGGACTAAAGAGTGGTCAAAGCATTTCGGCCTAACCTTAGGATCCATGACATTGAGGTTGTCCCCGGTACCAGTGATGAGCGATCCGAGAGGACAAACAAGGTCCAACCGTCCATCGAGCCTAATGTTGCTATAGGGTCAAAAGCATCACAGACCCACATGCACACTATGTAAGTACACTAATCCTAGAGTCTCTCAATCCCCTTATTTTGCTAATAAGTTCAATTTTGAGGATTTTAGATGCCATCAATATACCATATCTCCATATAAATCTTATTCACAAGACTAGGATAATCATTATGATTCGTTTAATGAGTATGATGAGGAGATTAATGAGGGTGATTACAACAATTATGTCGATTATCATCCGCCACTATATGATCCACTCGAGCACCAAGGTCCCTATTCAAATTGGATCCCACCTCTCAAGCTAATAGAGAACCGACATACCTATGACAAGGCCATGTGCAACAAGCGCAAGGCGGCGACTGAGGCAACCGAGGCGGTCGAAGTGGTTGAGGGGCACCGAGGGGGAGTTGTCTATGGATATCCCTCAGATGATGATGGGTCTGACCTTAGACATGGACATGGCAACACCCGCCCATAGGGCCAAGTCCTAGACTATGGGTAAGGCTAAGCCCAAATCCAAGCAAAACCCATACCCCATGCCCGCTGAGATGTTAAGGTAAAAATCAAACCTTTTGATGGTGAATACGATGTTGAGAAATTTCTCAAGTGGATGCATGTCACCAAAAGGACTCTTCATTATTTAAAGTATGAAGAGGATGAGAAGGTCGAGGTGGTTACTCTCTCCTTCAAGGAGGGGGCACCAAGATGGTGGCACCAGTTGATCGTCGATTGTGCGCGATGACGCTAACCATAAATCAAAGAGTGCGCACAACCCATCCATCTTATGATGAATATGTGCCTAGGAACAACAGGGACCACATGTGCATTGAAATTGCTTGTGTAAGGAAAGGATCACTAACGCCCGACCAGTTCTTCATGAAATTGGGGAATATGTACAAGAAGACGAACGTGAGTGTCTCACCTAGCACCCTAGGGACACCTTTTACTCATCATTTCTTCTTTCAATACAAACTCTTTTGCTCATTTTTTCGTTCTTTCCACAAACCCTTGAGGTTTTTCTCTCAATTTCAGTTTAAAGCACAATTCACCTCAATCAACCAACTCTCTGTTTCATTATTCACTTTTGATTTTTTTTTCTTTTCCCAACTCCTTATCAGCTTTTCATTCTTTTCAACACTCAACATATTCTTCCTTTTCTTCTTTTCGACTCAAACCCAAAGATCAACATTAACTACACAAAAACACCCTAGTTAAATCCTAATTCCCGGAAAGAGGTCAAGCTTATATAGGCTAGGAAAATTTGTGTGGAGTTACAAAATAAGGCTATAAGGCTCAAAAATAAGGATATCAAACAAAGAAAATAATGTAAGGTAGATAAGGATAATAAGAGGCAAATAAAAATCATGCTTTAATCATCTTAATGTCATGCATTTTAACATATAATGTGGCCTCGAAAAAGAGTTTCAACGCACGTTCTAGAGTTTAGCAAAGAAAAGAGATACACTCAAGAAAATCATGCAAATATAAGCATTAGAAGGCCCAAAATCTCACAAGGTAATAAATGGCTAGAACTTTAAAAATAACTCAAATTCTCCATTTTCTATGCATGCTCATTCTTAATCAAGTAATTTTGTAGAACTTTCATCAAAACAAACAAGTCATGGGATATGACATCATGCTTACTCAAAAAACAAGTGGTTCCAAGAGAATTTTAATCCTAATCATGCAATTTATTTTTGAATTTTTTGAATTTTTTGAAATTTTTGAATATTTTGAATTTCATGCTTTAATCGATGCGAAACAAAGAATTAAATATACATATGCAACTACATGATCTAACTACTCTAAGAACTTAAGACAAATCAAAGAATCCCTTCCTCCATGTTTAAATATTACTTTGTCCCCAAAGTAAAAATAAGAGAACAAAGAATAAGAAACTAACCTTATCATAAGAATTTGCAACTCAAACAACTACTCCTTGAGTGGCGGTGGTGGTGGATACACCGGGTAAGGACATGAGAAGAGGGCAATGCACTCTGTTGCTCAACACCCAAAGCACACGCAAGGCCTCAGAGGACGACCGCTCTTCACCCTTCTACATTGCGCTTTGCCAGTTGAGAGCGAATTGACCTGAAACACACAACACACCCGCAAAACAAAAAAAAAAACAAACTTCTAGACCATCTAAAAATCTAACTAATTCTTGGGTTGTCTCCCAAGAACAGCTTGTTTAACTTCATTAGCTTGATGCCTTTTCATTAACGCATAAGATCGGATATAGTCAATGCCCTTAATAACCTGTCAAACACCTGTGAACTCTTCTCAAAAAGACATAAGTAACCCAAGCATAAAGTGAAGCTACTTAACATACCATTCAAACACTATTTCAACTTGTCAAACTTGTGTGACAAATCTTCATGACATGGCTTATGCTCAAACCAAAATAGCAATAGCAAAGAGCATCAAGTATCAATAGAAACGAAACATACAAACATTCATATGAATAGTGGTTGAATTTCCTCTTTAATTCAATTAGTTCAATCGACTCTACAATGATTAAAGTTTCTTACTTTTGATCAATATCTGTAATTAAAAAGATCTAAAAACAATTCAACTTAGAAGTTCAATTAGGTGATCAAGCTAACAAAAGCCTAGGTTAAATGTGATTCAATGAAGCACAAGAAAAACAACCTAATGAAGGTTCAATGTGAATTATCAAATCTCACAACGATTCAATAAATTAATTGGATAAAAGAAATTAGCTAGAAAAATCCATGAGAAAACATACATGATGACAGGCCCAAAGTACTATACCAATCTAAGGATAGGGCCCCGGGTCAACCAACAAAAGAAATTTGTATCACGACCCCGTTGTAGTACGGTGGTCGAGGTCGATCACAGGAAATTATTTCATGCGCGTTTGAACGGTTAATTTGTCTAACACAAACACAATGGGAATAAATCACATGAAGCAACTCGGGACCGAGGTTGTCAATCTCGGGACCGAGGTAGCTAGGCACAAACAAAGTCGGGCTCGAGGCTAGGGGACTCGGGCACGACGCAACAATCAACACAAAAGGGGAGAAACAAGCTAGGCTAAGGAGATCCTAGGGCTAGGGGTTCATGCCAACATCAACTTCACATGCTCTCATATAGATAAATGAACTAGAGGCTTTCGCCTTAGACATAGATCAACAATTCCAATCAAATCATGCCATAAATCTCAAGGAACTAGGCTCACGCATTCATTCAAACCAAACGACCCTCTATCTACTCCTACTCGACCGCGGGATCAAGAGACTTTCTCTTCCTCCCTTCGAACCAACTTTCCCAGGTTGTCAATCTAAGAATCTTGCTCATAAGGTAAATAGACATGGATCTAGGCAATCAAATCATGAAATTGGTTCAAGCACATGCAATTGAGTTGGGGTTTTCACCCCCTACCCTAAGATCAAGCTAACTACTCACTAATCATGGAATTTAAGCTAGCAATCATCAAAGACCATAAGCAAATCATGATTCATGCAAGTCAAATCCACAATCAACAACATAAACACAAAATCAAAGCCAAAGCAAACTTGAATTAGACTAAGAAGAGGAATTCTTACAATCTCTACTCCCACTCCAAGCCTAAGGGTTTCTTTCCTGTCCAAGGAAAGGAATTCACCCAAATCCTCCTCTAGATCTTGGGTTCTTTCCCTCCCTTGGAGAAGAGTCCACCCCCTTCTTCCTTCTACTCTCTCAAACCTCACTCTCAATTTACTCCCAAAGTGTATGTGATGATTATTCTTCCAATGAGAGATTACAAGGGTTTATCTAGAGATTTTTCCTCCTACTACAAAGACTAGATTACCCTTCTAAACTCCTTCGGCTCCAAGGCTTGTCCTTGACCTCCAAGGATTCTAGAACTCCTTGATCTCCAAGGCTTCTAGACTCCTTGATCTCCGAGGAAGCAAATATAATTATGGGAATTAACAAGAAAATCCCAAAAAGAAAGGAATCCGGAGCCACGACCGACATGGATCGACACGGAGAACCTCGGGCCCGACTTGCTTCAACCTCGGTCAAAAGGCATGTCTTTCATGTACCTCGGGCCCGACATGCCACACCTCGGGCCACCACCTCGGACCACCTTTGTACCTCGGGCCCGACATACTGGGTACCTCGGTCCTAAGGCATTTTTCAGCTTGTTTCGCCCCGTTCTCTCTCGTTTTAGCTCTGATTGACTCGATTCTTTCGCCATTCTCTTCGTCTTCACTTGAGGCTTATTTCCATGCATTGTTAGCTCCATTTCGGCTCCTTTTTCATCCTTGAATTCCTCCATGATTCCATGCTCCAATCTCCATGATTCTTGCTCCGAAATGCCTATAAACACACAAAACGCGCATAGTCTCCGAATCTCATAGAAAATCGGAATCTAAGCTAAAAAGGGACAAAACACACAATAAAAGGAACGAAAGACACATATTTACAAAGGAAAATGACCTATAAAACACTACTAAAATGAGAGACATCAATACAAAGGGTTTTTAGGGTTTTCTCCCTTCAAAGTTCTCTCATGTCTCTCCAAAAATAATAATCAAAACATAAAACATAACATATCTCTAACCTAAAGAAAACCAATGTATTTATAGAATAAAACATCCGAAAATAATAAAATAAGGCAGAATACATGTTTAGACCACTCAACTTGTAACTTTTATGCAAATAGACCCTCCAACTTTGAACATTAGCTATCAAACTCCCAAACTTAACATTTTTTCCTATTGAACCCCTTTTGCTGACCTGACGGGGTGCGTGCAAGTCACTCCTCCAGCTGGCCGTGAAAGTTCCCCAAAATTACTTACATGGCAAAAACAAAATATGCCATGTGGATTTCCAAACCCCATCTTCTTCTTCATCTTCTTCCTATCCACAATCCCCCCATTTTCAGACTGGGGATGTCACGTGGTTGCTGAGTGGAATGAAAATGGCCCCGGTTAGCGCGTGTTATTCACACTACCAAAAAAGAGGGTTCAATCGTAAAAAAAGGGCTCAATAGGCAAAAAAATGTAAATTTTAGGGGTTCAATAGGAAATATTCAAAGTTGGGGGGTCCATTTGCACAAAAGTGACAAGTTGGAGGGTCTACGGGTGTATTCTGCCAATAAAATAAATCTATCCTACAAAGATCTCGGGTTCAGTCGAAGGCGGCCCAATACTTCTTACGACAAAGGGCCAAAGCGCAGTCAGGGAATGCAAGGCGCGACCGCGCTTCATGGGCACCAAACCGCGCTTCACTTCCCGAGGCAAATTGGCCAAACGCGACTACTCAACGCAAGGCGCGATTGTGCCTTAGGCCATTAGCCCACGCCTGTGCTAGATTGTCTTGGTTGTCTTCATGCAATTCATTGGTCTTGAGCCGTCTTCATCGAGCCATTGTCCCTCTTCAAGTCCACCAACCCATGTATTGCCACATCTATGCTCTAACTCATCATCAACCTACAAATCATCACAAGAGAGCGTAGATACCAAACTACGAGGACAAACTAAACTACACTATAAAACAAAGACAAACCTACCTAAAAAATGCAATCAAACTGAATAAAACATGCTCTAAAACCTATGTCCTATATGCACTATCAATGGTAACCACGGGCCACCCCGGGGCCAGGGCGGCTATGGTGGGAATGGTGGCTATAGAAGAGATGACCCAAGAAAACACTCAACCCCTGGGCTATATGAGGATCGTCTAAGAGGAGGAGGGCATGGCTAAGGCTACGCCTCCCATTAACCGAGCTACGCCAATGGACACAATAAGGCATAACGATCGACACATGTATCACGTCGAGACGTTAGGGTAAAATTTGAGGATTTTCATGGTTAATATGAACATAAAAAATTCATTTCTTGGCTGCAAAGAGTTGAGCACATCCTACGACATTGCAAGTATAGAGAGTCTGAGAAGGTCGAGGTCATGACCTTGCACTTCATGGACGCCGCTTGTGCTTGGTGGAGTAGAATTGAAGATGAGCGCGCCAAGTGTTGGCTCCTATCGTTGAGTGGCATCAACTTGTGCATCTCACAAAGCCCAAGTATGTGCCCCAAAACTATAAAAACAACATGCAGATGGAGATTGTCCAAGCATGCTAAGGCGTGCTCATGCCGAAGCAATTCTAAGGCAGGAGTGAGTGTGTCTCCATCCACTTTAAGAGGTCGATTCCTTATGGGTCTGACTCGGCTAAAGTCGTCGTGCCAAGATCAAAGATAAATAACCCAAACAAACAAACTAGTATAGCATGCAAGTAAGGGGTCGAACCCAAGAGAACTATGGCTTCTAGTATCAATATAATTATCAACCAAAGATAAGGGGGATTGAAGAGAAATATCTAAACTAAACTAACCTAAGAAAACAAAACAAATAAACAAACAATCAAATATGGGAAACAAGTTCATTCAAAAGATTCACTCTAATATAATCACTCGATCATAAATTCATCCATTGATTTCATTCACACCTATGGTTAATTCCTATCCTGATCATTAACAATCGCAAGTCCACGGTCCAAGCAATTCTATAACCCTAGTCAAGGACGCTTAACCTAGAATTAGCATAGAGAACAAGGATATGCAGGACGTAATATCAAACAATCAAGCTACGAGTCAATTGCAAGATAAAACAATCAATTCGCTTCTTAATCCTAGTTGCATAGACAACGGGTCTAGGTTAAGCTGTTTTCACAGATTAGTTTTGTCCACGGTCCAAACCTAATTAAACAGTAGAAAATCAATCAACTCAATAGGTTAGCTACTCCTAGAGAAACAATCAACATTTATAAGATGAAGCACAAGAGAATTAATATCAACCAAAGGATAGAAATCAATTACCAAAATCTCATGAGTTCATACATCAGAGCTTCTCCCTTGAACAAACCCAAGGAGACTAGCTCTCCATAACTAAACTAAACTAAAGAACTAATTGAGGAAGAAGGTAGAATGTAGAATGTAGAATGTATCTAAAACCTAAGGAGGCTCCTCCTTATATAGACCCAAGGAACAGGCTCCCCTAATCTAATTAGGAAAGGAGAAAAGATAGAAAAGGAAAGAGGAAAGATAAGAAGAAGAAAAGAAGATAGATCTTCGGCCCGCATCGGATCCAGCATCACCGCGGTCGCGTCGTCTCCACCGCGCCCGTGCTTTTGCAACAGAAAAGAACAAGTCATCTCGGCAGCCACCGCGGTCGCGCTTCTCCCACTGCGGTCGCGGAATCGGGACAGAGCCTCTGGCGTCACTTCGGAGGCTGTTTTGACCATCTTCGGCTTGGAATCTGACTTTGGTGTAAGAAGATGAATTGAAGCCCTTCGAGTTAGCTTTCAAATGGCACTGGAATCAGCTCAATCCGACCTCTGTAGCTCCAGATATAGCTCGCAAGCAAGTGGTGTCGCGCAGACAGCTCAAAACGCCTTAAAACTCTTGATTCTTGCATTCCTGTGTTTTCGTTCTTCGTATTACAATAATGCTCAAAAGTAACCTAAACACTCTCAATAACATCTCAAAATCTAAGAGTTAACCTATACAAAATAGCCTGAATCAGGGTCTCAACCATGCCATCCAAGACCAACTTGAGATTTTGCCAATTCGAGACCTCTCAGAGCTTGTGCACACCGCAATGAAGTTCTACGAGCAAGAGGTGAGGAATAAGAGGCAACCTTCGAGCGGTTACAAGAGGTATGATTCTAAACCTTTTCCATTAAGTTTTAAGACTAACACCTTAATCTAATCCCCAAGTGTCTAGTACCAAGCAGGTTGTTGCTCGGGTTAATGACCCGAGAGCACCCAAACCGGGCACAAGCACACAAGCGCGCGTGCTGCCAACACAAGCTGAGCGCACAATGGATTTAGAGTGTTATAAATGTGGTGGGAGTGGGCATATCAAGAGAGATTGTCCAAATAAAAAGAATGTCGTTTTCCCCACTTAACAAAATTGCTATGAGAATGTGTGTGGAAAAGGATGCTACGAGCTATATAGAGGAGGCACCTTTTGACGAGATACATGACGTGGAGCTATGCCATTGGCTCGGAGGATTCCCACGGCGCCAATTATTTTAGCCTTGTCAACCGGCGATTCATGATTGTCAAGGAGGCCATCAATACCAGACATAGAGGGTCGGGACTCTTTTCCACACTAGGGGCCAAGTGAAGGGCATCTCCCTAAGTGTGATTCTTGATAGTGGGAGCTACGAGAACTTTGTGAGCAAGAAGGTTATCAACCATTTCAAGCTAGAGTAATTGCCCATAAAAGTCCCCTTTGGGCTAAAATAGATCTCAACCGACAGTGGTAATTGGGTAACGCCACGCAATTGTTGCTTGGTCGGCCATGACAATTTCACCGTCGTTTTCCATTGGACCGTTCGACACTTTTTCCCATGTTTCCTAATGAAATCCTACAAGACGGAATTTTAAACACCTACACGTTCAATTTCCATTGGCTTCCATCCCATGTTTACTGTTGCAGACCTCTCACCTTTTATGAGCTTGAGTTTATTAGAGAGGAAGCGGGGATGCTTCTCACCCGAGGGGGGACGTTGATGCACCCTCTCCCATGACCATCAAGGAGGAGTAAACCGCTCTAAGTATTCACTCAGATGGCCCCATCACTCAAGCTATAGCCAAGGCCATCACCTCCTTTGTGGCTTGCTCATTGGCCAACCTCTACCCCATAGAAGATCCAAGTGCCACAGTGTGCCTATAGTTGGTCGACGGCGACCTAGGTACACCTACTTTCCCGGCCGCTGGAGTGCCCGTGCCTATGCCAGGCGCGCTCATGCCTTCATCTCCTATCGCGCTAGATCTTTTACTTGCGATAGAGCCCAACCTCGTGCCAGGCTAGTGACCAACCTTGGGGCCATGTCTCGGCCATCTTGTGGTCCAATAGCTTTGTTGGTGAACCTTCATTTGACAAGGGCATGTCCTTGTCAAGTGCTTATCTATTTTTTTCCTATTTTTAGTATGTTTATTTTAGACCTTTCTATTATCCTTTCTTGCCTTATTTACTAAGGTCTTGCCTCTTCTCTTGCATGAGTAAGTGGTCCATTTTAGTAGCTAGATTAAGTTATGGTTGGCATATATATATTGGCGTGCCTTCCTTCTAAACTCTGTACACACACACTTTCAATTCAAGCTCAACTTGAGATATTAATCCTCCTTATTTGAGTTTTCTCATCCAACTTTCTATCTTGTGTTCTTGCTACCGAATTCCACTCTTCTCCATCACGTAGGATTCGAGAGGAGCTTAGGCCATCAAGTTGGGTTTGCAGAGGTTCCATCACGTTGGAATCTTCATATCGTTCGTCCAACCTCCAATTCCATTGCTTCCGCATTCACAAGTGCACGATCTAGATCAAGAAATACCGTTTGGGGTGTCAACTCGTTGGGTAGGTCCGGGTTCGAGAAGGGTCATTACGGGTTCGAGTCAATCCGGATTCCGGTTAAATTCAAATATTTTAATAATCGTGTCAGATTGGGTTGGACCATTTCGGGTCGGGTATTCAATTAGTTAGGTCAGTTTTTGTTTTCGGGTTAATTTCGTTTAAGTTATTTAGTTTTCATTCCAACTAGATTTCAGATTAAGTCGGGTTTCGAGTTAGTTGGGTTTTTGTTTGACTATATTTTGAATAATGATGTTTGTCCTAATATCGTTATCGTTATCACAAATTATTTAATCTAGCATTTAAATTCAAAAATATAATTGTAATAAGAGTTATTATTTTTATTTTTTAAATAAAATATTTTTTAAGTATAAATATATATTATATTTAATGTATCTAAACTATTTTTATAAATGATATTGTATTTTTTTCACAAATATAGATGAGATAGTTCATGAAATTTTGGTCATTAACTTCAAACTTACGGGTTATTTTGGGTCAAGTACTCTTGACTCAGGAAAGTTTGGTTTTGCGGTTGATATTGATTCAGGTAACTTCGGGTTTTTGGATGATTTCGGGTCGGGTTACTTCGGATATTAAGTAATATCAAGCTAGTACATTCAGATATAATCTGTTACGGGTTAATTTTGGTCCGCGTTGGTTGCATCTTCGGATCAAACCAGTTTGGGTTAAAAAATCTCGGGTACATATATTTTCCCCTTCTTTCGGGTGTCGGGTCGGGTTTGGTGTCAATCGGGTCAGGTGGGTAGGTTTCTTGGGTCTTTTCAAGTTTTGATAGCCTAAGCAACTGCCCTTAACCACTCAATCCCTAGTGCTTCAAGATATGGCGAGCGTTGGGTCAAGTCAAGCTCCCAAATTGGTCACATTTTCCATTGTAGGTGAAGAACCTCAAGACGGAACCCATTTTGTGCCTAATAAGCCCTAACGAGCACGCTAAAGCCACCAACGAGTCCTCGAATGAGCCACGAGCACTGTCGAGTGGAGAGACGTCATCGCAAGGCTTACCATCCACGCAGCATGAGGTTCATTGGTAGAGTTCAAGCACACACCATAGAACTAGCACACACGCGCTAATGCACACGGTTAAGCCGTCGACGTAGCAATTGTAAGTGCGTATGCGCCAACGAACTAGGTCACACGGCCGACCTTTGCCTTGCTTGCCTTACAAACTCCAGTAGGAATCATCTTATAAACTCTACACAGTTTTACTAGATTTCTTTCTATCTATTTTTAAAACGTGTATTTGTTAGATTGAAATATAAATTTGTTTCCTTTTATTTTTATTTGCTTAAGTTTATTTTATTTAACAATGTTGATATCTCATGCCTAAGATATCAAACCAAACTAAATAAGAATTAATCCTAGATTTCTTCTATTTAAACCAAGGGGTGTAACCTTTGGATTCATGTATAATACAAGATTAATTCATTGGTTAAGGTGAGTTTTCTCATCAAAGATCGAAAGCTCTCGCCTTTGAGCTCTCCATTTAGAACTCTAAATCAAAGAAGACCATCATGTTAGCCTTCACACATGTCATAAAGTTGACAAGTTCTCTGTTCGCTCTAATCACCCTAACGTGGATCTAGTCTCAACCTCGTGTTCAAGCCAACTTGATCACGCCTATCCAACCTTAACTTCCGCTTCCACATTGTATAGAAACTTCCTACCACGATCTAGACCGAAATCTACCGAGTCTTGGCTTACAGTGAGGACAAGGACGCATCAGGGTTTCGCCCAACAACCTTGAAGAACAAAATGGTTGTAGGCAAATTCAATAGAAGTAAGGATTTTCTTTCCACTGCGCGCACAAGTATAGGAAAATTAAAACCGAGGAAGACAACCTCACAATTATAAATTCTACCAGCGGTGTAGGAAAATGCCCTTGGAAAATTGACCAAATTATCTCAAATGCTCTTGGAATTAAACACATGGGTAGTACATGCAACTTAATTGTTGATAAATTGCTAAATTAAATCATGACCTCTGTATGAAAAATATTGTGAATCATTGAGAACTCAATGTTCTCCTCATTTGGGATGCTCTACGTCATCTCCATAGGAGACTAAATTGTTAACAGTTCAGTTGGTTGATATTGTATCTGCAGGAAGTCTGCTAGCCGACCCGGGCAAGTTGGCCACCATGGCTGAATGGTCAACCCCACAGACGGTCCACCAGCTCCGAGGGGTCCTAGGCCTCACGGGATACTATCGTAAGTTTATCTGGAACTATGCTTCTTTGGCAGCGCCGCTGACATCGTTGATCCAAAAAGATAAGTTCTCTTGGTCTCAAATTGCTGATGATGCCTTTAAATTTCTTAAGAAAATGATGTTAACTCCGCCTATCTTACAGTTGCCGAAATTTTCTAAGGAGTTTGTACTCGAGACAGGTTCCTCCGATCACGGTATAGGTGCAGTCTTACTTCAGGATGAACACCCTATTGCCATCTTCCGCAAAACTCTAGGGTGCGTCATCGGGGCTCCTCGGCTTATCACATGGAACTTTTTGCGATTGTGTCTGCAGTACAGAAATGACGACAATATTTATTAGGGAGAGAGTTTCTCATTCACACAAATCAGAAAAGTCTGAAAAAGCTCTTGTATCAGGTTATCCAAACACCGCATCAACAATTCTTTATTCGCAAGCTCATAGGATATAAGTTCCGGATCGAGTATAAAACATGCGCTAGTAACAGAGTGGCCGACACCTTGTATCGACGTATGATTGAGGACTATTATGATCTCCAACAATTTATGTCGTTGTCTTGTCCAATGCCAGATTTGCTGAAACGAGTGCGTGCCGAGAACAACACCCTCTTGGATTTGCTCAAGCTCCAATAGGCCGCGCGTGATGGGACGTTACAACCCCCGTTTCGTGTGCATGGGGGGTCTCTCTATTACGACCATTGGCTTGTGCTGGGCAAGAGTCCGCCGTGAAGGAGGACGTCTTGTTCGAATTCGACTCGTCTCCAAGCGTTGGCCACCCGAGCATTGATCGTACTTTCTATAGAGTTGCTGAAGTATTTTATTGGCACGATATGCGTAGAGATGTTAAAAAATATGTCGACTCTTGTCTTGTGTGTCAATCACAAATACAGCACTAAGAAACCTGCAGACCTACTTCAACCGCTGCCCATTCCGCAATAAGTATGGGACGAGGTCTCTATGGAGTTCATTATAGGGCTTCCGACATCTCTTGGTTTCAATACTATCCTCGTGGTGGTGGACCGTCTATCCAAGTATGCTCACTTTGTGGCCCTCAGGACGTCTTATGATGCTCCTAAACTTGTCGCGTTGTTTGTTGAGATTGTAGTCAAACACCACGGCATTCCGCCCCAAATTCTCTCGGATAGGGACGCTATATTCACAAGTGTGTTCTGGAAGGAGATACATCGCTTGAGTGGAACCACACTGCGACACATCACGGCCTATCATCCCTAGACGAAGGGACAGATGGAAGCCGAAACCGCAGCCTCGAGCGGTATCTTCGTGCCTTCACAAATGGCAGACCGAAGAGGTGGGCGGATTTCCTTCCATGGGCCGAGTTGGCCTTGAATTGTGCATTTCATGAGGGCATTCGTATATCACCGTTTCAGGATCTATAGGGCCGAACACTAACTCCGTTGATCCGCTGCACTGTGGCGACTCCGAACTCTTCTTCAACAACGGAAGCTATCCGGGATCAAGCACATGTGTTGGACTTGTTGAAGGAAAACTTGTGTAAAACGCAACAGCCTATGGCAGTGATGTCTCTTTATTTGGTGGTGTTTTATATATGATTTTCCTTTGTAAATATGTGTCTTTCTTCTCTTTTCTTGAGTGTTTTGTTCGTTTTTAGCTTAGTTCCCGTATTTCTATGAGATTCGGAGACTATGCGCATTTTATGTGTTTTGTAGGTGTTTCGGCATGGATCAAGGGTGTTTTTGAAGGAGAATCGAGATAAGGAGCAAGGCCCGAGCTTAAGAGGGAAAGGGAGGAGCAAGCCATGAAGAAGAACAAGAGAAAAGCCAAGAAGAAGAGGTGGAACGAGAACCGGATCGATGTGCAAGCAAAGCCGGACCCGAGATGGAATTTTGACCTCGGACCGACTTGCCCAGTACGTCGGGCCCGAGGTGCTCCGTGTCGGTCCGAGCCGGTCACTGGCTGGATTGGGCTCCAAGACACGAAATTGTGAACTACCACTTTTGCCCCTCTTCTATTAAGGCTCTCTTATCTTCTAATTGGAGGAGGATCCCACACATTAATCACTAATCAACTCACAAGAGCTCTTAAGAGGGTACTTGGGGAGGATGGAGGAAGAAGAGGAGATGGAGAAGAAGGAGGATGGGCCAAGGAGGAGATTGCTAGGAGGATTGTGAGTTTAGCTTTGCTTTGTTTAGACCTTGTGGATTTGGAATTTTGATTGGAATTTGTGGATTGCTTTTGCTTTGTTAATGAGATTTGGCCTTGATTTGAGTAAGAATATGATGATTGCTTTGCTTTGTGATTTGTTTGCTTTCTTTGTTTGCCACATGGAGTAGATCTCCTTGATCTTGGGCTATGGGGGAAACCTCTAGCTAGGTTGGGCTAAAAACCCCAATTCCATAATCCTTGAGTGCTTGATCTTGGAACCCACTCTACATAGTACTACAATTCCTTGTGAAAGTGAACAATTGCCCTTCACAAGACCTTGCATCGAAGGGGAGGTCAATATCCCCAATGTTCGATGTGTAGAAGTGGTGGGAACGAGGCGAAAGCTCTCGATCCTACGAGGATCATCACTTATTGCTTGAATTGGGGTGGAAAAGCCTACATCTACTAGAGGAGGAACCCAAAAACCCAAGATCTACCTTTCAAACTTTGAGTTTGACATCACCAGCCACATCGGGCCCGACTTGCTCTACGTCGGTCCCGACTTCCCTCTTTGTCGCCAACCTCGGGTTCGAGTGACATAGTGTCGGTCCCGAGAGGTCTTTGCATTTTCCTTTGTTTTAAGTTCTTTTTCCCAGCTTTCAAGTACTTCGGCACATCAAACGAATAGCCCGAGCGTTCGACACCCACCACGTGCTACAACGGGGTCGGGTTATAAATTGTATCTCTAGACCCTTGCATTTTCGAGCGATCAGGCAGCCCACGCGAACTCCTATCGTCACGATGTCAAGTTTAACGTCGGCGACTTGGTTTTGTTGAAACTTCAGCCATATCGGCAACACTCCGTGGCACGGCCCCTTTATAACAAGCCGAGCCACCGATTTGATGAGCCTTTCTCCATCACGGAATGAATTGGTAAGGTTGCATACCTTTTGTCCCTTCCGGAGAATGACAAAATTCATAATGTCTTCCATGTATCGCTCTTGCGTCCTTTTGTGGCTTCAAATGACCAGCGCATCCAGCCTTCGTTCCCCACAGAATTCATTCATGATCGCCCTTTGGCTCGCCCCTTCTGCACCATCGCCGAACGTCATGTGTTGGTTAACGGCGTACCGACGCAAGAGTGGCTAGTTGTGTGGGATGATGCAACCGACGACGAGGTGACTTGGGAGCCACGCGAACAGTTGCAAGCGTCCTACCCTGACTTACAGCTTGAGGACAAGCTAGATCTCACCGGGGGGGGGTTAATTGATACACACAAGAGCCAACCGGATGAGCCACGGTCGAGGCCGGTCCGTCAGCGACGAGCTCCGAATAGATTTAGAGATCAATATTAATTTTATTTTATTTCGTTTTGAATTAATGTAATTTTTATAAACTAGAGTTTTACTTTCTTCTCAGGTTTTCTGCACGGTTCTTTCTTGAGCCGTATTTTATTGAACCGTTAAGGCTAGCTTAAATACTCTTTTGTAAGCTATTATTGAGATTATGCAAAAAGTATCTCTTCTGCCCTAAACTCTCTCTTCCTTCGGTCCCTCCTTCTCCTCGGGCCTCGTGCCGTTCTTCTCCCTCGGTTCGCAAATTATGTACCTTGCTAGGCAAGGCTCGATACGTAGTCACATTGGCCACGTATCATCTTACCACTACAAGAAAACATGCTTTGGGCGGCGCAAAAATTCGTCGCCCAAAGTGCTTTTTTCGACGCCCTAGATCTAAGGCGGCGAAATCACTTTCGCCGCGTGTTCGCCGCCCAAGCCTCGCCGCCCAATATCTAACACGGCGAAACGAATTTCGCCGCCTAAAGTTTCTCTTCCGCCTCGAAAGCCTGTTTCGCCGCCCAAAGTTTTCCGCCTCCAAATCCTGTTTCGTCGCACAAAGTTTTGTGCCTCGGAGTGGGGTTTTGCCGCCCTAAGCTTTGGGCCTCGAAAGTGATTTCGCCGCCCTAAGTTTTGGGCCTCGAAACCGAGTTTCACCATTTTCTTTGATATATACCAGAATTATTATCGCTTAAGATTAATATTTTCAAGATCTACAAGATATTAATTTTTAATCACACAAAACTCCCAAAAATTATATTATAATTATATTAAATTAAAATATCATTACATAATATGTTTATACAATACTAGTACTTCTACTAGATATATCAAACATATAAATACCACAAGAAACTTCCATTACAAAATCTGTACCAAAATAATACTCCCTAGGCTGCCTGGCCTTCTTCTACATAAAATCCCTTCCTCCTTCCAAAAGTTTGCTAGCGGTCACACACAAATCTGTAACCTAAAAATATAAAAAAACACAGATCTGTAGCATATATACCGGAAATAAAACAAAAACAGTTAGGTAACTCACAATAAATGATGTCCACGCATTTGAAAGCACAAGGAAAAATGAGACTTGACCTGATCGCCAAATATGAAATTTGAGTATACCTCCTCAGTGAATGGGTTTGAAATATAAGACTGAAATTTATCAAGCATAAATACAAATATACCTCCTTGATTCCAACACATAGAAGCCCTCTGACAACCATAACAAGGACAGCAGCACAAGGATCCACCATTACATCAAGGCCAGGAATATACGTGCTAGAAAAGATGGCAAGCTGTTAAGGCCTCCGAAAAGCATTGCCTGCATAAATAAGAGTGATCAAACAAATGTCCAAATGATTATCCTTGAACTTTTGTCTCAATTCTTTGGTTCAATATATTCTACTGTTCTGTGCATAATGCAGTCTAGAATTTAATAACATCTACACTACACATGCCCGGCAAAAGCAAATTTTAAAGCAAATGATGGAGATACTAGGAGGAGTAATCAAATAGTTAGCATCTTCCAACTAAGCATATGATGCTAAACATTACAAAACAGTATGGTCCCAACATCAAGTTGGGAACCAAAAGTCTAAAGTCACAAGACTAAATGCTCATAAGCAGAAGCACGCCAGATTACAGCTCAGCTATATTCAAAAGATCACAAAAAATGCACAAACCAGATTTGGAGATATGCCTCAAGCCACCGCAGAACCACCAATAGTATATTCCAAAATCAAAGCCCATCCTATTATCCAAGCAACACTGGAAGATTCACAATAAAAAAGGGAGACTTATCAAGATCTTGGTTAAACTTACAAACACCTATAACAATCTATATAAGTTTATCCTGACACATAGAATGAACTTCCATAAAGGAAAAAAATACATTCAATTAGAAAAGAAGAGAATAAAAATTACCTTTCCCCAACACATATATAGGGATAATGGTAGGCACTTACTGCAAAGGGACACCTACTTGCAAGTTCAGCATAGCAAAAGGCAGAAATTATTTCATTTTAGGGAACTCACAGTATATCACATGATGATGATGAATTGATGATGATGATATAGGATTCCATTTTAGGCAGAAATTATTCCCTTATTTACAAAGACCAAGATGGGAACTCACAATAAAACTAGGAATCCGGCCCCTTAAGCGTTTCTGCATTGCAAAAACACACAAAATATCATAAAATCTACTAACAGGAAACAAGTCGCAGACATGTTGGAAGGAAAAGTTGAGCTAAACTAGTTGCAAATACAAGAAATCAGACCTCAACAATTGAGGAAAACTTTACTGAAAGCATAGGACTGAAGAAATTTGGCCAAATTTTAGTTAACAGTTTGTTGAGCCACTCACAATGCTCTTCTGATGTAACTGGATATTTACACCACAGCAATCAAGAGCAACACCATCAAGTTAAGCAATAAGCTAGTTTCTTAAAGAGTGAATAACAATTCTATAAAAAGTTCTAAAAGAGATTCTAAGTTACTAACTGATGATTCTAGTACAACTCTCTTCCACTTTTTCATCCTAAACACCCCTGACTTCCTAAATCTGTCAATTTCTGGAACACAATTGAAACCTAGGCATTGAATCTCACTATTTTAATACCTAACCCAACTAATTCAAACGTTTCCACTCCATTATAACTTATAAGCACACAACACTCCAATTCATTAAAATCAAAACAGTCATCAGGCTTGGAAACTGAAAATTGGAGAACCTGCAAGGAGAGGTGTTTGGAGACTTCGAACTCGGGGTCACTGATGTGGACAAAACGATAGAAGTTGACAACGATGAAATCCACATCTTTTCCGACCGTTTCGCCTCCAACTTCAGAGGGACGTGTGCCTCTACGGAGCGCGGAAGAGGAAAGTACTAGGGGCAACGCCTTGCAATCGCCATTATTGGATCTAGATTTGCATTTGCGAGGAAGATAAGCAAAGCAGTGAAGTAGATTTGGAGGAGAAAGAAGCAGAGAAACCGGAAGCTGCCATGGAAATCGGAATCGGGAAGAAGCAAAGCGTGGCCGGATTACATGGATCTGAATTCGGAGTTGAATGAAGAGCATCAACTCTGAATCGAACATGGAACCGGGATTTGGCAGATTTGAGGAGATTACAAGCCCAAACGGTGGCCGGATTTCATGATCTTGAACAATCGTTGTCTATGTAGAGACAAAGTCGGGATCCAAGGGGCTGAAGCGGAAAAGAGAATGAGGGGCTAAGGCGGCGATGGTTGGGTTGTATGGAAACGAAGTCCGGAGACGCATGGTGGGAGTGCTTTCGGCGAACAAAGGGCTGAGTGGTGTACTGGAGTGGTGTGGAGTTCCGATTGAGTGGCTAGGGTTTTGTTGGTAGGGGAGGAGGGAGGCTGAAAAAAATATAAATGAGATAGATTGAATCTTACATATTTTAAATTCCCTCCTATTTTTTCCCTGAAATATTTAATTGTCGCGCCATTCCATTTTTGTTACTACGAGTATATTTTTTTCATGGACAAAATAACAAGTACGTATTAGAAAGTCGGTCATTTAGGTATTTTTTAATTAAAATTTTGAGACCATAATGTCAAATTGGTATTAAAAAATATCACTTTTGGACACTTAGGTATTTAGAAAACATATTTGGACAAATGGGTATTTAAATTTGGATGTTTGAGTATTATAAAAGGCAAAAAAAATTCATTTTAGTACAATTCTATGAAACTGATGAAATTTACATGCAAAAAAAACTTGTATATTATTTAAAAAGTGTTACAATATGTTGAAACTAGTTTTTATTTATAATTAGAAAAACTATACTCAACTTTTATTTGAAACAATCAAAAAATGTAAATGATTGAACATTTAATAAAAAATTTAGAAATAAAATTTTCATGCAAATAAGAGTTTAATTTGCTTTAAAGCATAATTTCATTGTTCCATCATAAATCGTAATATATATTTCGTTTTGTTACAATAAAATAAAATCTATGTTTTTGTTCATTTGCAAAGACAATAAGACAGGTAGTATATAATGTCATAAGGATATCGAGTTCATCAGATTGCACTATTACGCAAACAATTGAAAACATATTTCCTCAAATATTTTCATTTATTATTTTTATTTACACAAAAATTTGATAAGAAATGTATTTAATAATTACTTAAATTTCAATTAATAATATGCGGCTAACTCCATTTTTGAAAATTTGTAAGTTGAAAGTTTAACGAAAATTGAGTACTAATTACTTGGAAAAATATCAATTCCAACATAAATGAAAAATTTGAATAAAATTTAATTTTATAATTGAAAAATACTTAAATGACCTTTTTTTGTAATGTCTATTTTTTTCTTTTTTAATACCCAAATATCCAAAAGATATTTTCTAATATTCAAATGTCTAAACTAAATGTATTACTTTTTAATACCAATATGGTATTTTCAAACATCAAAACTCAAATTTGTTGAAATTGAATGTTTTATTTTCCTTTATAAGTAATAAATGTTCATAGTTCGTTCATTACATCAAAATTAACATTTTAAATTGAAATCAACCAAATTTGTTCATAAAAAATCAAAATTCTCAAATATAGACATATCAACATTTGTTTGTAGGAAAAATGACTTGAAATAATCTCAAGTATCACCTTTCAACCAAAAATAATCCCAAGTTTGAAAATCATCACTAGCAATACAATTATACGAAGTATCAAACAACTAACCAAAAACGATTCGGACACACTTTTTGACGATTTTTTCGGTGGAATCGATGATGATAGGATCGAAAATCGGACATAACAACGTCATGGTTTACATTTGGTTGAAATATTTGTAATCGTCATATCAACGATTCCAACGGAAAACACGTCGGAAAAGGCATCCGAATCGTTTTTGGTTAACTTCGTTATAATTCATATTATTGGTGATAATTTTCAAACTTGGGATTATTTTAAGTCATTTTTCCTTGTTTGTAAATAAAAAATAGTAAGTAAAAAGTTTTAATGACATATGACTTTAAATTTTTTGCATCAAAGAACAATTCGATTAACTCATTATCATTTTTAATTATATAAGCATTCACGGTATTATCAAAAATAGCAAAATCAAAGACGTTGTTTTCCATTTATAAATAACCGATATGTATATTGTGATGTGATGACCAAATAATGCTTTAAAGAAAATAAATCTCCTATTTGCAAAGAAAATTATATTCCTAAACTTTCACTTAAAGTGTGAGAATGTTCTTATTTGAATTTTTTTTGATAAAATATGCATATTATTGTTAATTATAAATAAAATAAAATTTGTTTGACGCAATAAAAATGATTTTAAATAGTTTATAAGTGGTTTGCATATAGAAAACCAATTTTATCAATGGACAAATACTTAATGTTATTTGGTTTTTTAATAGTATATGTCAAGTTTTTTGTTTTTTAATACCCTAATGTTCAAAAATCTTTTTTAAATAATGAATTGTTCAAACAGATCACTTTTTAGTACCAATAGTCATTTTTTCATTTTTGAATGTGTCTTCTAGAGTCAAATAAAACAACACATAGCTAAAACCATTTATAATATGGCTTTTATTAGATTTCGTCGTCCAAAAATGAGTTATGTGCGACAAAAGTAAATTTTCGTCGCCTATTGTGTTGATTGGGCGACGAAATATGTTTTGCCGCCCTAATTTTATATTTTCGTCGCCCAAAGTCGTTTTTCTTGTAGTGTACTTGTTAAAAAAAAGAAGAAGCTGGATCTTAATGTTAGGGTAAGTGAACATATTTTTCGTATAAACTTAAAAAGGCATTATTCAATCATTTGGCAGGAAAAATATGGTCAAAATAACGTGGTTTTGTACATGAGTGCATCACTAATCTATTTATTTTCATACGAAACTTAATACGGAGTATGCCAATCTTTGACCAAAAAAACATTAATATGTCAATCTCCCCATCCATCAGCAGGACAATCTACCCAACCGGACCACAAAAACTAATGCACCCAATTACAACTAGAATTGGTCCAGCTGATTGAATCGCTTGCAAGTGCAGCTACATGATATGATCGATGTGACTTGTAAGCTGGACGCTTGCTGGCGCCTAGCAGGTAGCCTTGTGCAATGTGATACAGCATTATATTGAGGACTTGTTCACATCCATCCATCCATCCATCATATCACGGCTTTACATGTTCACCACAAGTTGCTTGGTTCCAAAACTACATACATTGCTGTCATTACTACTTTTAACTGCATTTTCCATGACTATATTTTGACATTGACATTGACATTGACATTAATATTAGTAACATTAACATACTCCGTAGTCAGTTTTGACTCTTCTTTTAATTTGTTTGTAATGGGACTACAACTTTGACTACTTTTCCACTTGTCATGTAATCAAAGAGGTAGTTTGACCGCTTTTCCATGAACCATTTTCACAGAACTATCGAGTGAAGATGAGAAATAATATACTGAAAAGTTTATTCATTTTTATTATTTTTCTATTTATATAGATTGTTTTTATTATAATATTCTCATTCAATCACATATAATACCCCCATTATCCAACTTTTCAATTAATTTTATCATTGTTCTCTACAAAATTAAATAATTATTCACCTTTCTCATATTATTCAACTTTCTCATCAACTTATCACTTTTTAACTTTTCACTTCTATAACTTTTATTATCCAACTTTCAATTATTGTATTCCATTTTTTTAATCTACGATTTCCGTCTTTTGGGATGATCTTTTGGAGATGGATTAAAAGGCTACCCTTAGGCCTTAGGCCATCTGCAATGGTAGTTCTTGTAATGGAACTTAAGGATGCTTGTTATTTATTAGTTTAAAATTTAAAGGAAAATGTTAAGAAACCATTGTAGAAGTGTTTATATAAGCACCAATTAAACACCCATCAAAGCCAATAAGTATTTGTCATGTGTCTAAATTTAATGAAATTATATACTTGTGTATGTACATATTCCATTTAAAGAAAGGAACTCTCTATTGGAATGAATATTTTTGAAGAGTACTTAACTAGTACTATATAAATAAAAAACATTATAGTATATGTTAAGAATCCTCAAGTACTTTTTTTAAGTAGTACGTAGCCTTAAGAGGTTAGTTTTAATGTACCCTAGGGATTTAGCTTTGGCCCACGTCAAAACTGGCTATATGCTAATCGTATGGGATAAGTGTAGTAGTTTTGGTCTGACCAAGTAATTAAAAGTTAGGCAGTTTTCAATTCATATATTGACGTACATATATTATAGGGAAATTGCGCGTGGTTACCTCGAAATTTTGCAAATTTGCATAGTATACAAACCTTTTTGAAATTCCGTGTGGTAAACTCGTGTTTTTGCACATTCGGCGTGGTAGCCATAGATGTTAAAAGTATTTAAAAAAAAAGTAACCACATTATTTGGTTTAATTGAATGAATGACTCATATTTTTTAGTTTTTTTAAACTGTCTAATCTATTTTATAAAATTATTAATAACAAACATCACTTAATAGTTAATACACATACTTTTTATTAGGTTATTTTTATAACTTGGAAAAAACACCTAATCTTATATGTTGAAGTAATATAACTTTATAAAATTTTATTGTTTACACTTTACTTTTATAAATCATTGTTATTTTCATTTAAAGAGAGCAGTAGCGATCACTAAAGAGAAAACGTTTGAGAACTTGTACAAAGCTCTGGATGGGAGAGCGTATGTTTTGTACAAGTGGGCAAAAGCGAGGGAAAGGAGAATCAGGGATATCGACAAGGTGAAGTGTGTTAAGGATGAGGATGGACGGGTTTTAGTGGATGACCTTCAGATCAGACAGCGGTGGGAGAGATATTTCCGCGAGCTTCTAAATGAGGGTCGCGTGGTGGAGGAGAGTCGACCCGACCATTCGGGTTGAGAAAACCAAGAGAACTCCTGCTTTCACTACCGTTTCTCGAAAGAGGAAGTAAGGGGAGTGATGCGGCTTTTGGGTCACAAGAGAGCGGTAGGGCCAGATGAAATCCCGGTGGAGGTTTGGAAGTGTTTGGGAGAAAGGGGCCTAGAGTGGTTAGCAACCCTCTTTAATGTTATTTTCAGGTCGGCCACAATGCCCGAAGAGTGGAGGCTAAGTAAGTTGATTCCAGTTTATAAGAATAAGGGAGATGTGCAACAGTGCGGCAACTACAAAGGAATCAAGCTGCTTAGTCATACAATGAAGGTGTGGGAAAAAGTGATAAAGCTGAGGTTGAGGAGGCTAGTCAAGGTGTCAGAAAATCAATTTGGTTTCATTCTAGAGAGGTCGTCTATTGAGGCTATTCATCTGTGGAGGAGACTGATAGAAGAGTTCAGAGAGAGAAAGAAAAATCTACACATGGTTTTAATCGACTTGGAGAAAGCTTATAACAAGGTCTCAAGGGATCTGATTTGGGATTCCTGGGCAGCAAAGGACGTGTCAGACATGTTCATAAGAGTAATCAGATACATGTACGAGGGCTCTATGACCAGTGTGTGCTCCCCAGACGGGGATACCGAGTACTTTAAGGTGGAGGCAAGACTGCACCAAGGGTCAGCTCTGAGCCCTTTCCTTTTTACGTTGGTCATGGACGCGCTGAATAGGGATATCCAGGGAGACATCCCGTGGTGTATGTTATTCAGAGACGATATTGTTTTAGTTGATGAGTCCATAGATGGTGTCAGCAACAGGGTTGAAGCATGGAGAGATAGGTTGGAGTCTAAGGGCTTTAGATTGAGCAGATCCAAGATAGAATATGTGGTGTTCAGGTTCGGACAAGAGGTAGACCTAAGTGAAGATGTGTTGCTAGGAGGAGAAGTGGTACCAAGAAAAGAGAGCTTTAGATACCTGGGGTTAGTCTTACAGAGTGATGGCAGTTTCGACGAGGACATCACGCATCTGATTCAAAGAGGGTGGCAGAAGTGGAGGGCAACGTCCGGAGTTTTGTGTGAGAAGAAGATTCCGCTGAAGCTGAAAGGAAAGTTCTACAGATGGTGATCAGACCAGCCATACTCTATGGGGCAGAGTGTTAGGCGACCACAAAGGCACAAGAAAAGAGGCTATTAGTAGCCGAGATGAGGATGTTGAGGTGGATGAGCAGGCATACGTTGTGCGACAAAATCTGGAATGAAGTGATCAGGAGCAAGGTGGGAGTGGCCAACCTAGAGGATAAACTTCGAGAATCGAGAATGCGATGGCTTGGGCATATTCAAAGGAGGGGTCCTGAGGAGCCGGTTCGTCGGTGTGAAATTCTAGACTTCGGAGTTATTCGTAGAGGGAGGGGCCGACCGAGGAAACGCTGGAGGGACAGTATAAGGCAAGATGTCACCCACATGGGGATCTCGATAGAGCTAGTAGGTTGCAGAGATACATGGAGGGAGAAGATTCACGTCATTGATGGCTAGATCCTGTCTTGATCATCAAACTTAAGTTTTCGGGTCTTGCCGTGGTTTTGTCTTGTGCTTTGTTGTCTTTGGTTTTGTGCGTTGTGCGTTGTTTTTTTGGCTTGGTGTTTTTCTGTTGGGTCTTTTGGACGCCCCCCTTTGCGTTAGCCCAGGGTGCCCCCATCCTGACCCCCAGATTCCCCGTAAGGGAAACTACACAGGGTATTGTTGTTGTTGTTGCTGTTGTTGTTGTTGTTATTTTCATTTAAAAATCAAACTCTTTAATTAATGCATCAAAAAAACTCTCTTAAAATATAAATGTTTTTATTAAAATTACAACTTTAGTTTCTTCTAGAAAAATAAAAATGTTGGAAAGTATTTTGAAATTAATGTGATTTTCATAAATTTAAAAGGGTAATATTTTACCATACAAATTGACAATATGTAGTTTAATTATAAAAAAATTTATATAACTTAAAAGACATTTAAATAAATTTAGGTCATTTATTCAATTAAACAAGATAATGTGGCTATATATCGAATACTATTAATAATTGATAACACCCTAGGGGTTGAGTGTTTACCTTTAATTTGTATGTAATAGGGGTAGGGTGAGTGTTAAATAGGTTTATAGAGTTAACTTTGAAATCCTTTTTTTTTTGGGAAATTCCAAGTGGTAACCACAAGGTTTTGCAAATTTCGCATGGTGTACAAAGTTTTTCGAGATTATACATGGTGACCTTATGGTTTTGCAAATTCCGTAGAAGAACATCGACATATTATAAAAAAATAAAATCATATAAAACTTAAATATAATATCTGATTAATTACGTAAAATCACCATATTTTATTTTTTCAACAAAACTATTAAATCTATTTTCTTAAAATACTTAATGAGAAGTATCACTTAATACATAATCTTGAATATTTTAAAATGTTAGTTTATTATAGTTAAAAAAAAACTTGCCTAACTTTGTACATGTCATAAGTAAACCTATCATTTTTTCACATTTCAATGTCACTATATATGTACATTATGGTATGCTTTTGTTAATTTGAAAAAGGAATTGTTTTGTCATACAAGTTTGAAAATTGTTTTTCTATTTATAATAACAAAAATGTAAGATTTTTTAAAAATAATATCATATAGTGTCATGGAAAAAGAGTAAATATAAAAAAATATATAAGCTAAAATTATAAACTTAGGTGTTTTATAAAAATAGATTAGATAGTTTAAGCAAAAACTAAAAATAGGGTGATTTTGTGTAATTAAGTAGATCTTATGCGTAAGTTTTATATGACTTTAACTCTTTATAACATGTAAAGGTACCACGCAAAATTCGCAAAACATTGTGTTCACCATACGGAATCCCGAAAAACTTTGTATACCATGTGTAATTTGCAAAACTTCGTAGTCAACAAGTGGCAGGATTTTCCTATGTTATATGAGTCGGGTCAAGTTAAATTTGAGTAATGGATATACTCCCTTTGTCCTGCTATGTTTGTCCGATTCCACTGTTTGCACGTTTTTTAAGGGAGATGAAAAGTTTTTTTTGTGTGTAAGTGTTGTTTCAGATGCAATAATGAGCTTTGACAAATTTTTAAGGGGGGTTTTTTCTTTGAAGCACAAACCATAGAAAACAGTGAAAAAACCAGAGACTTAAATGAAGCTCCTCTACTAGAGGAGGATATTCACAGCTCCCACGATGGTCCCCCTTTGTTTGATCTTAATGAGCCGACGGGGGATGTACAAGGAGATGAAGAGCCATCTCAAGACAGTGAACAGGGAGGGGAAGAGCAAGCAGAAGCAGAAGCAGAAGCCAGTATTCACAGAAGAACATTTACCTCATCAGCCATTTACAACAAGGCTCAGCAATGAGAGAAAGATGCAAATACTCATGAAACTGTTGCACATAGCTAGCAGAAGGGGGATATCTACCACAGAGCAGCATCAAGCAAACTGCAAGTGAGTTCCATCTGTCAACAATAACCATAAGCAGGTTATGGAGGACAATAAGGGGAGCAGAGAATGGCATTCACATGCCAAATGTGAGTACAAAGTACCACAACTGTGGTAGAAAGAGAATTCAAGTGCATGCTACAGAAATCACAGCTCTCAACATGGGGGACAGATCATGCACATATGATTTAGCAAGCAAATTAGACATCTCAAAGAGCACAGTGCACAGAATGATCAAGAGGAAGACAATAAGGCCACACACAAATCCATTGCATCCAGGCTTGAAGCCATCAAACATGAGGACAAGGCTGAAATGGATCTTAAGTCTACTTCAAGGCAGTTCAGCTGAGAGCAAGCAACAATATTACACAATGTATGACTTCATACACATAGATGAGAAATGGTTTCATCTCAGCAAGAAAACACAAAGGGTCTATCTAGCAGCCAATGAAAGGGGGAAATACAAGGCAGCAACATCAAGCAAATTCATTCCAAAAGTCATGTATACAGCAGCTGTAGCAAGGCCTAGATTCAATTCAGAGGGGGATTGCACTTTTGATGGGAAAATAGGAATTTTCCCCTTTACATATCAAGAAGCAGCCAAGAGAAAATCAAAGAACAGAGACAAGGGGACTCTAGTCACAAAGCTGGTTGAATCAGTCAACAAAACAGTAACAAGGAGGATGCTTATTGACCAGATAGTGCCAGCAATCAAGGAGAAATGGCCACAACAAGAAGGTCACAAGGTAATATTCATACAACAAGACAATGCTAAGGCACACATCACTCAAGAAGATCAAGAATGGTAGCAAGTATACAGACAAGGTGAATTCACTTTTATTCTAATTCAGCAGCCCCCTAACAGTCCGAAATTTAAACATACTAGACCTTGGCTTTTTTTAGGAGCATTCAATCACTCATGCACAAGAAAATGCCAAAGGATATTGATCATATGTTGGATGTAGTTCATGAAGCATTTTATGAGCTAGACCCAACTACTTGGAAAATGTATGGCATTCATTGCAATATGTCATGAATGAGGTGTTGATTGTTAAGGGTAGCAATGATTATGATCTGCCACATGTGAAAAAGAAAAGATTGGCAAGTCAGGGCAATCTACCTATACAAGTTCAAGCACCAAATTGGGCAGTGGCTCAAGCATGGGACATTGTACATGGGGATGCAAATGATCTAGATGCAAAACAAGCAACTCAGGATGCAGGGGAAGAAACACAAGCAACTCAGGATGAAGGGGAAGAAACAGAAGCAGCTTAGGGAGAATATGAAGATCAAGACAATATGCATGAAGTTTTTGATGAAGACATGTAAGTATATGTAGGGGGATATAGATTACAGTTTAAAACTTTTGTGAAGTGCATTACAAATTATTGGTAGGGGGAAACTTTTGGATAGTTTAAAACTTTTGTTGAAGTGCACCAGTTTTTGTAAGATGCAAGATGCTCTTGGAGCTTATTTAAAAAAATGGTTGCTCTCAAAATCCCCCTTATCATCACAGATGCACCCTCAACCACAAAACTTGAGCACACAATGGCCTCCAAAGCCTCAATTAGGGGCGGTGGCCTAGTGAATGTCAACTTTACAGGCTGGTCATGAGAGTGCATCTCAGCTCAGTAAGATAGGTATCATCATTGAGCAAAAAAAAAAAAAAAGAAAATTAAATCTCAGATCCCCCTTAGTATCATTGATGCAAACTCAACCATGAACCAGTACCTAGCAAACTGCCTCCATAGCCACAATTAAGGGCGGTGGCCATATGCTTGTTAAGGTAATCGGCTTCAAAGAATTTACATCTCAGGCTTAAAAGGGTTCATCATAGATTAAAAGGAAAACAAAACAGTTTTAAAATCAACACATATATGAAAAACAAGTCATGAGTCATGAAAACAGCTCACACAAAAGCCTACACACATGAAGGACTACTCATGATGCACCCAATGAAGCTTATAATATGAATACAGAGTCATGCATTTCACACAAAAGTTTCATTTGGTGCTCCATGAGTAATCACTTCAGAAAACAGGATATGAGACATGGAAAACAACATAGAAGAAAGCAACCAATAATTTCATCATTTTATTCATGCATTTATATTTTAGTATGAAGACAGATATGAATAACAACTCATGAATCAACATTAAGTACACAAAGAAGCATACATGCACCAAACAAGTAATCATGATGCACCAAATGAAGCATGTGATATGAACACAGAGGTTTGCATTTTACAACAATGAACACTCACATCTCCCAATGCAGAAGTATTCATACAGACAATTCATTTGACGCTCCATGATTACTGAATTTATAAGCATACAAACATCAAACAACACAACAACTCTTTGCTCTGAGCTATGAGAGTCTCAAAGTAAGAGTAACACAGAAATCTCTTTGCAGAGATTATATAAGATCCGACAGAGGTTGTTTTAGCAAAGGCTAATCACTAAGTCTATGCATAAATCTACAGGCAAGTCACAGAGACTTCACAGTTTATGTTTGATCAACCAAATAGGTGAGAAACTACAACTTAAGCTTCTCACACAGATGTCTGATCACACAGAAGCACACAAGCATGCTCAAATTCATAAATTGATGCATTAATGTTTTTTTTTATTAACATTCAGATGTACAAGTAGTTCATTAAGCAAAGAAGTAGTCATGACTCAGCACAGGGGCATACACACAATATGTTTAAGCACCATGGATATCAGAATAAAGGCATGAATTAGCACAGAAATATAGAAGAGGCATGAACTTCACAAAAAAGCACACAAGCATGTTCAAATTCATAAATTGATGCATTAATGTTTTTTTATTAACATTCAAATGTACAAGTAGTTCATTAAGCAAAGAAGTAGTCATGACTCAACACAGGGGCATACACACAATATGTTTAAGCACCATGGATATCAAAATAAAGGCATGAATCAGCATAGAAGCATAAAAGAGGCATAAACTTCACACAGAAGCACACAAGCATGTTCAAAGAAGTAAATTGATGCATTAATGTTTTTTTTATTAACATTCAGATGTACAAGTAGTTCATTAAGCAAAGAAGTAGTCATGACTCAGCACAGTGGCATACACACAATATGTTTAAGCACCATGGATATCAAAATAAAGGCATGAATCAACACAGAAGCATAGAAGAGGCATAAACTTCACACAGAAGCACACAAACATGCCCAAAGAATTACATTCATGCATATATATCTTGTATATGATCACAAATATCAAGTGGATGCAAATTTAATCAACATTATGTGCACACAGAACCATACAAACTTGCTCAAGTCATTATATTCATGGATATATTTAATTTAATCAACACTAATATGAACAAGTACTCATTAATGAACACAGATATGCAACAAGTGAAGCAACATGAAATTCAGGGGGATACACAACATCACAAACCTTACAAAACGTGTAAACAGTGGATCAGGACAAACATAGCAGGACATGAGGGAGCATGTCTCACAAACAGGCATGATCCACAAGTGGATCTCAATTCAGGGGGATACACAACATCAACATCAAGTTCACACACAATGTGACAAGAATGCTACATCAATGGGATCTCAGTTCAGAGGGATACACAACATCAACATCAAGTTTACACACAACAATACAGGCATGCTCCATGAATATCAAGTTCACACACCAACATTACATGCATTCTAGGATACAAACATGCAACAAATGAGCCATCTCACATCACAAAACAAGCAATCTCAGGAAACATCAAACAACACAAACGCAAGAAAGGAGGCATGCAAAAACAGAGCAAGCATATTGTCTCAGGAAGAACAAGGAGGCATGCTAATACGCAACAAACACATAGCAGCATGCAAGAGAGGAGGAGCGCTTAAAATGTAAGGGGGACTTAGCTACTCCTGGGATTCGGAATCGGGGACAACCAAATCGTCCAGATCTTCGGGGGATGTGAAGGAAGAAGGTATATCAGAAGACTCACAAACGAATGAAGAGAGGTGGAATGGAAGAACTCTTCATAAGTGGTAGAATGTAAAGCTTCGTAATTCCAATCGGCTGGCGAACCACGGGCACGGCACAAGGGGCGCGGGCGCGGAAACAAGACAGAGAGCGAAGTCATCCTCGGGTGGTCACCGCGGGCGCGGCTGATGAAGTGCGGGCGCGGCACATGTGCAGGGACGAGATCTTGACGACGTCTCGAGAAACGGAATGTGCAAACGACCTTCGTAACTTGGCTCGACTCTTGGAAGATGGACAAACACTTGAACTCGAGCCGTGGAGAAGAGAACTCTCGGGGGAACAGAGGTCCCCCATACTTAGGCTTTACACATAGCCAAAAGAATGGAATTACAAAGGTGAAAGAAAAGAAGAAATAGAGGGTGGAAAGATAGAAGATGGAAAAGAATGGGATATAGATAGATGGAAGATATAGATAGAATGGGACCAAGAAGTCCTCTTTTTTTTCATTTCTTTTTGAGACCAAGTATATCACCACCGCGGGCGCGGTTTTTGGACCGCGACCGCGGTGTCTAGTACCTGTAAGTCGGGAGTTTCTGTAGTCAAAACGCGACCGCGGTTGCGCACCTGCGGGCGCGGTTCAAGCACAAAACGTTCTTTCGAACCTAGTACCTGCATGTTAGCCCGATTTTTTTTAACATAGTCAATAAAAACATTAATACTAGAAAGAAACCTAAGTTCCCCGGCAACGGCGCCAAAATTTGACTCGGCTAAAGTCGTCGTGCCAAGATCAAAGATAAATCACCCAAACAAACAAACTAGTATAGTATGCAAGTAAGGGGTCGAACCCAAGAGAACTATGGCTTTTAGTATCAATATAATTATCAACCAAAGAAATGGGGGAGTTAAGAGAAGAATCTAAACTAAACTAAACTAGAAAACAAAACAAATAAACAAATATATAGGAAGTAGGTTCATTCAATAGATCCACTCTAATATAATGTCTCGATCAATGATTCATCCATTGATTTCATTCACACCTATGGTTAATTCCTATCCTGATCATTAACAATCGCAAGTCTACGGTCCAAGCATTTCTATAACCCTAGGCAAGGACGCTTAAACCTAGAATTAGCATAGAGAACAAGGATATTAGGAAATCAAATCATGCAATCAAGCTACGAGTCTCATGCACAATTAAACCATTGAATATTCTTCCCTAAACTAGTCCACGGTCCTAGAATAGAGTTGTTTCGAGAAATAGGAAAGATGCATAGACAACAACCAATCCTAAATCAAACAATAGATCTAAGATAATCAAACAAGTTGATCAGGCTCATGAAATCAAACATAGATCATGGGATGAAGTACAAGAGTATCAATATTAACCAAAGGATAGAAATCAATTACCAAAATCTCACGATTTCATACATCAGAGCTTCTCCCTTAAACAAACCCAAGGAGACTAGCTCTCCATAACTAAACTAAGCTAAACAATTGAATTATGAATTGGAATGTGAATAAAACCTAAGACAGGCTCCTCCTTATATAGTCCAAGGAACAATCTCCATGAGATAGATAAGGAAAGAGGCAAAAGATAGAAAAGGAAAGAAGATAGAAAGGTTTCGACCCGCTTCGGATTCGGCATCACCGCGGTCGCGTCGCCATGGCCGCGCCCGCGCTTTCACGACAGAATAGAATAGCTCGTCTCGGCAGCCACCGCGGTCGCGTCGTCTCCACCGCGGTCGAGGTATCGGGACAGAACTACTGGCGTCACTTCGGAGGCTGTTTTGACCATCTTCGGCTTGGAATCTGATGTCTCTCATTTTGGTGGTGTTTTAGTAGTTAATTTCCCTTGTAAATATGTGTCTTTTGTTCCTTTCTTTGTTAGTTTTGTCCCTTTTTAGCTTAGATTCCGATTTTCCATGAGATTCGGAGACTATGCGAATTTGTTGTGTTTTGTAGGTAAATTGGCGCGTTTTGAGGAAGTTTGGAAGGAGTTTCTAAGGAGGAGCAAAGCTAGGGAGCAAAGGAGCGGAAGAGCCAAGCAAGGAACGAAGAGGAACTCATGGAAAACCAAGAAGAGAAGAGGATCGAGGCCCGGATCGACGTGCCCAGCAAGTCGGGCCCGAGTTAGAACTATGGAGGCTCGGACCGAGGTTGGACCATGTCGGGCCCGAGGTACTCCGTGTCGGTCCATGTCGGCAAAGTGAAGATTGGGCTCCAAGGCACACAATTGTGATCTACCACTTTTGCCCTTCTTCTATTTTTGGGAATCCTTGGTCCCTAATTAAAAGGAGAAGACAATTACAGAGAGAAGAGGGCTAATACACACATCTAATCACTCTCAAAGGCTCAAGGAAGACTTGTAGAGCAAGGAACAGGAGAAGAAGAGAGGAAATCGGTGGAGTTTTAGGAGGAATTAGTGAGTTTGAACTTGTTTTGTTTAGCACTTAGTGGATTTGAGATTTGGATCTTGTGAATTCCTTTGGTTTGAATGCAATTTGAGTTGGATTTGAGTTTGATGATTGAGATTTGTTTGCTTTGCTATTTGATTGCCTTTTACTCTTTCCACATGGAGTAGATTCCATAGTCTTGGGCTATGGGGGAAACCCCTAGCTCGGATTGGGTGTGAACCCCCAATTCCATAGCCTTGAGTGCTTGATCTATGAATCCTCTCTACATTAAGCTTCAATTCTCTTGTGAGAACAAGGGATCTAGGGCTTGTGATTGGTAAGAGTAAGCGAAAGCGATCTCGAGCCCATCACTAGACCTAACATCGAAGGGAAGGTGAAAACCCCCTATGGTCGATGTGTAGAGTGGAGGGATCGAAGGAAAACAACGTCGATCTCATAAGGATCAACACTTATTGGCTGAATTGTGGTGGAATTACCCAAGTCTAGTTAGGGAAGGAACCCAAAAACCCAAGATCGATCTACTATTTTGTCAAGACCGAGTTACCCAGATGTCGGGCCCGACTTCAATCTATGTCAGTCCCGCCTAAACTCTCATCGATCCTTCTCGGACCGAGGTGACCAAAGTCGGTCCCGAGAAGTTCCCTTCGATTTTCCTTGTTTTTGACTTTCTTTTACCCTTTTTAGTCTTTTTGGTACACTCAACGCACGAACTCCCGTGTGTTCGACACCCTACCCTTGTACTACTACGGGGTTCGGTTATAAATTTGAATTTTGACCCCCCTAATCCGGACCAATCAGAATTTTGGCGCCATTGCCGGGGAGTTCTACTTGTTTGAGGTACCACTTTTGTTGAGTCTTTGAATTTATAGTGATTTGGGTGAGGGACTAGCCCAAACTCCTTGTTTGTTTTGATTTGGTTTTGTTTGTGTCTTTGGTTATAGGTGTATGCGAGCTCGTTCCGCCTGAGGAACATTTGAGATCGATTTTGTTAGTGACCCCGAAAGCATCATCAAAGAAGCTCGAAAGAAGAAGAAGATGGACAACCAAGCACAATGTGATGAGGTTGCTAGGATGACGGCCGACATGGCTCGGATGCAACTTGAGATGGAAAACCGGAATGCCGAGATAAGGAGAGAGCGTGAGGAAAGGTTGAGATTGGAGGCTCAAATCAACACCTAACCCCGGAATGCACGCCAATACATGCATCCGGAGTTGAAGGTGCCGGAGCCGGCCATAGTCTTACTGGAGGTTTCAAAGAACTTCGAGATCAAGACTCAATTCTTATCACTTATCAAGAGGGACAAATTTGAGGGGAGACCGAATGAGTGCCCGATTGAGCCTGTGAAGCAATTCAAGGATATATGTGAGACTATCTCGACGGATGAGGAGACGCTAGAGTACGTGCTACTCAAAGCCTTCAAGTGGTCTCTAGGAGGCAAGGCATTGCATTGGTTGGAGAGCCAAGCACTTTGATCCATCACATCATGGGGGGCTCTCAACGAGGCATTCTTGATGAAGTTCTTTCCACCAACAAAGACAACGGAGCTTAGAAGGAAGATAGCAAGTTTCCAACAAGGAGCTCACGAGCCACTCTTTGAGGCTTGGGATCGGTTCAAGGAAATGTTAAGGCAATGTCCAACCCATGGGCAACAACCTTATGTTCTCCAAGACATATTTTTCCAAGGAATCAACCCCGCCACCAAGGACAAGTTGAACCTTCACACCGATTGTGGGTTCATTGATTTGCCACCGGAGCAAGCTAGCATGGGAGTTGCTTGACAAACTCTCCGACTATGAAGCCATGTACGGAGTGAGTCAAGTCAACAAGGAGGCAAGAGCCCAAGGAGATGGTATGAGGAGGCTCTATGACCCGAAGAATGAAGAGGTTGATAAGGATGTGAAGATTCAATTCCTTGAGGACGAGTTGAACAAGATGAGGAAGCAAATGAATCACCTCAAGCAAACCACAAGAGCATGTGAAGAATGTGGTTCTTTCAAGCATGGAGCTCAAGAGTGTCCCAGTGAACGCCAAGTTCGCTTGGCCGAGCAAATCGAGGAGGCACACTTTGTTCAAAGAAACTATGGAGGAAGAGCCAATTTTAACAATGGGGGAAATGGAAGGTGGAACCAAGGCCAAGCCAATGGCTACAACAACAACTTCAACCAAAACGAGCCAAGGGCCCAACGACCACCATACCGACCTCCGGGGTTCTATGAGCAAACTCCACAATGGGCACAAGACATGAAGAATCAATTCACCAATGTTGAGAGGAGAGTTGATGAGATGGGCACCCAATTCAAGGAGTTTGGTGTATGGAGAAGACAAGTAGACAACCAATTTGTTCACATGGCGAATCAACTTCCAAGAAAAGAAGGGAGACTCGCGGGCCGACCCGAGGAGAATCCCCGTGCCCCACAACAACAAAATGAAGTCCGAGCTATAGGGTTGAGGAGTGGTCGGAGTTTGCCCGAGCCACAAGTGCCAAGGATAAGAGAAGAGAGTCGGACCGAGTTGCCCAGGAACTCGGGTCCGACGTGCCAGACATTGAGCCAGAGATTGGAAGAAGTCCCCTGACCAGGACCGAGGATGGGAGGAACTCGGGCCCGACATGCCCTAAAGTCGGACCGACTTCCCCAGCTTTGCCCTGCCCTCGGACCGAGGACTTGCACATCGGTCCCGACGTCGATCCAACGTCGATCCAGGCTGAAAATGATGAGAGTAATCCAAGCCGGTCCAAGGAAGTGGATCCAATCAAGAAACAAGGCGGCACAACTCTTCCTTACCCGTTGAAGAAGCCCAAGGAAGTTGTGGAAGGCAAGTTTAAGAGGTTCTTGAAGCTCTTGCAAGGTTTGAACATCACCATACCTTTCACCGATGCTCTAAGTGAGATGCCATCATATGCTAAGTTCTTGAAGGAAATTTTGAGCAAGAAGAGGTCGATTGTGGAAATGCAAGATGAGGTGAAGATCTTGGAGCTACCTCAAAAGTTGGGTGATCCTGGGAGATTTGCAATTACCGTGGGAATTGGATCCCAAAACTTCAAGGCTCTTTGTGATTTAGGAGCAAGCATATCGGTTATGCCCATGAGCATATGGAGGAGGGCTAACCTTGGTGACATAGAACCGGTCGACATGAGTCTTACAATGGCTGATGGTTCAACTACAAAGGCCATGGGGATTTTGGATGATGTCCCGGTTAGAGTTGGGAAGTATTTTGTCCCCGACGATTTCGTGATCCTTGACATGAAAGAAGATCCTTTGGTACCCATTATTCTTGGAAGGCCGTTTCTAGCCACGGAGGGTGCCAAATTTGATGTAAGAAATGGAAAGGTGACTTTTGAGATTGGCGAAGACAAGGTGGAGTTTCACTTCAACAAAGCTCTAAATGAACCGGATGCCTTGACAATTTTGAAATTGGAAGAAAATGCCAAGAGGAAAATAGAGGAAGTGGAAGCCACAAGAGAAGAAGAAGCACCTTTGAGGAGTCATGAAATGGTCGATGCTCAAGATCAAGAGAGAGAGTTGCTAGATCCATTTGACCAACAAGAGGAGTCAAGAGGTGATGATAGTCCAAGGAGCAATGAAGAATATTCTTCTTTATATCCTTTTTATGTGGGAGACTCTTATATTTGTTTGAGTGACTTGAAAGAGGATCTAGGAGATAGTTACATATGTTTGAGTGATTTGAAAGATGATTTGAGCTATAATGTCATTGAATCTCCTAGAAATTCTCTAGATGTTTTTATTGTAGGGGATAAAGGTCAAGATGAGAAGGAGCAAGAGGTGCAAGCAAATGCTCTAAAGGACAAGGGTGAAGGGGAATCGGAGTGCCACGCCTTCATTAATCACAAATGGTGGTTTTATGGCTATGAAGGGAGTGGAGATGGACATGACTACGGTGATCAATTCACCATTTTTCATCCACCGTGAAGGTTGAGGTTAGAAGTCAAGCTAATGACTTAAAAGAAGCGCTCCTCGGGAGGCAACCCGAGCTTAGTAGGTTTATTTTCGTAGTTTTTAGTTTGGTTTTCTTGGCTTAGCCTAGATTCTTTCTAATCTCTCCTTAGCATGTATTTTGTGGAATTGTGTATTATGTGAGCTTCATGATTGAGTGTGGTAATGATGAAAATAATAAAAGGACTTGTGGGTAAAGAATTGGCAAGACGAGGAAATTTTAGGAGGTCGAACCAAGTCGGATCGAGGTACCCAGTACCTCGGGCCCGACGTAAGTGAAGTCGGTCCAACTTAGTCAGTCAACCTTGGTCTTGATTTGAAGGAAATGCCCATTATACCCCTCTGACCTAAACTTTGTTTCTTTCCCATTAAAAGCCTTCTTTCCCATACCTACCTCCCATCACCTTCATAACCACCTTCCCAAAATACCAAGCTCACTCTCAAAACCCCAAATCGCCCCCCCAATCTCCATCACATTCGATCCCCTAACCAAACTCACAACAATTTCGATCCAACACCCTAGCCATCCCCAACATCGATCCCACAAGCAAAAAATCCCAACAAATCCCATTGTGTTCTTCATCTCTCTCCTAGATCTAGGTTGAGAATTTGAGTTCTAAGGAGTTTGATTGCTAGCAAGTCTTTATCTCTTAAAATTTGGTATGTGAATCTCGATTCTTCCTTAATTCCTTGTGAATTTCATGCTTTCATTGTTTGAATTGAGATTTGCCATGATTGAGTGAGTTTAGACCTTGAGCATCCATGGTGTTTTGCATGAATAGTAGAATTTGTTCTTAATGGTTGATTACGCATGCTAGAACCTACTTGGAACTTCGATTGATGAAGAGAAATGGTTGATATTGGATTTTAGGAGCATGATAGAGTGATTTTGGGCGAACTAGGTTGAGAAGTCAAATTAAGAGTCGGACTGAGATACCCAAATCTCGGGCCCGACATTGCAGAGTCGGTCCAAGACTCAGGACCGAGGTATAGAACCTCGGGCCCGACGTCTTGAGTTGGTCGGTCCTAGTCCTATTTGGCTTTCTCTTATGTGGACTTTAGGATTCATGAGTTTGATTGTTGGTTATGGCTTGTTTATCATGCTATATCTACTAGCTTGACCATTGTTATACGATCCTTTGTTCATACATGTTGGTTTTCGTGGATTAAGTGTCTAGAGGATAAGTATGGGGTCATTCTTGTGTGATAAGTTGTTAGTTGTGGAAGCATGTGATCTTGTTGAGGTTGTATAGATCTTATCTTGTAGTTCTTTGCTTTGAATGTGTGTAGGTACCATGCAACCCGAGCATCTTCTTCACGCATGGAGAGGCCTTCAAAGAAGTCCAATAAATCAAAGAGAGTACAAAGGATGGATGATGTGCAATTTGAGGATGATGATGTGATAGCAAGCTATGAGCGGTTCATGGGTCTAGCTCACCACACAAGGTGGCTAGATTGGGAGTCAATCAAGAGGATGGGAATGGAGGAAGCTCTTCGCCGATGCTACTCTCACATTGGTCTAGACGTGATGTTAAGGTGGAACAACACTCACTATCCCGCCTTGACATCGGAGTTCATGGCCACCTTCAAGTGCACTTATGAAGGAGTTGAGGATAATGAGGGCATAATCACCTTTCAATTGGGCAATGTGCACAAGAGCTCTCTCTTAGGAACTTGGCGGTCTACCTTGGATTTCCTTTTCCAAGAGATGACGCTTTTGTGGACAATGACAAGGTGAACTATCTTTGGAGATATGTAGCGGGGAAGAGTGAAATGAGGAAGGGAGCATCAACAAATGAGATAGCGAGTCCCCTCTTCCGTGTCATGATCCGTGTTTTGGGGTGCACAATCTTTGCCCGACACGAGCTAAGCAAGCCGATGAAGGAAGAAGCTATGCTACTTCATGAGATGTTGTTCCATACGGAGAAGCCGATGAACCTCACATGGGAATGGGTGAAAATGGTGAGGGACTTCCAAAGCTCATCATGGATTTACTTTGGAGGGATGATCGCTCACTTGGCCCATCGTCTTGAAGTTGATTTGTACCCCAAACGGTGTGGAGTTCATGAATCTAAGGTACTTCAAGAAAGCTAATATCATCAAGGAAAAGGTTGTCTCCGGCTTCATGGACCAACTTGTGCCTCATTCCAGCTTTGACAAAGTGGCCATTCCTTTGGGGCCACGTCTCTTTGACCTCTCGAGCTACTATAATTGGTTTCAAGTGTGGGCCGGCAAGGAGAATCCTTATGGAGAACCGGAGGGGACGATTGAGTGTAGACGACGTGCCCAACACATTCGTTTCACTACTCCTCAATCTTCTCCGGATACCGATGAAGAGCCCAACCAGTTTGAGTTTGCAAGAAGGGAGGCCATGGATGTTGACTCGCCTCCCGAAGAAGAAGATGACGGATACCGCAACTTGCTCACCGACCATGCTCCAACACTTTTGGACCGAGATGCAGGGCACCTCGGGCCCGACGTGCATCAACGTCGGTCCGACACATACTTGACCGAGTCGGTCCCTAGTCACTTTGAAAGAGGAGAAGGAAGTGGCGCAAGACAAGAGCAACCGCACTTTGGAGGGTACGAAGGGTATGCCCAATGGTATGGGCCCGGAATGGTCTTCCCCGAACCTCAACAATCGGTGGACATGAACTTTCTAGCCAACCAATTGGCTCACATTCAACTCCAACAATCAAGCATGCTACAAGAGGCCCATCAACTCAACCTTCAACAACAACAAATGTATCTTCAACAACAACAACTCTCCCACCAACAAGAAGTCTTCCAAGCTCAATATGAAGAGGTGAACCGAGGCCTCGCTTACACTAGGCGAGATGTGGATGATTTGAGAACGGTGGAGGATCAAAGGTGGCAAGTTCAAGAAAGTTTCAACAAGTGGATGGTCGGGAATTACCCCTCCCGAGAGGACACTGGGACGCACCCTTCACCTCAACTCCAACCACCGAGTCAAGATCCTTTCCAAGCCCAAGTGTACGAGCGAGAGAGGCAAGCACGGCTCCAAAGAGGACGCCGCCGAGAGCACCCTCCAAACTAAGTCTAGACATCCCAATCAAGAATAAGAAATTGTGAGCTTTCCTAACTCTTGTCTCTTTTATTTTTGAGTTTTGATTTCTTTGTTTAGATGAGGACATCAAAATTTTAAGTATGGGGTGGGGTTAGTTGCTCATAGTTTCTTGTGTAGGTTTCTTGTTTGTTATGGGATGTTTTCTTTTGGATAGTGGCATGTTGTGTTGCATGAATGATGATTGAATTTGATGGTTTGAATGGATGAGTTTGTCTTATTTTGAGAAGAGTTTTTGCAAAAATCCCTAAAAATTTGAAGAATTTCGTATGGAATGTCAAAAAGATTTTGATTTTGGACTAGGAATTCCCATCTTAGATGTCCATATGAAGGCTAATGATAATGTGAGCGTGTAAAATCCTTTGCATATTTTTTGATAGTTTAGCCTCTAAATGGATGTTGTTTTTGATGTGATATGATATCTTGCATGTTTTTATTGAGCACATGAGTTCTAGGTTGAATTTTGATGCAACTAAGCTAGAGTGAACCTTGTGAGATTATTTTTGGCCATTTTAGGGATGCTTGTTCATATTTGCATATCCCTCATTTTTCTTGTGTGATTAGCTCATGCATGCTTAGTAAAACTTGCTTTTGCGGTGTTTACCTATTTTCCAAGACCAATATGAGATTTGTTCTATGCTTTGTCACATTGATTTGAACTTTATTTCATTGAGTCACAAAATGTTCCATATCCTACCTTGAAGATAAACCGTTGTTTGTAGCTCCGTTTTAGCCTTAGACCTTTGTTTGAAACTCGTCAAAAATATGATTCCTAGCCTATATGACTTGACCCTTATGGGATTGGACTTTAGTGAGAGGTTTTGGAAGAATATTTGGAGAGTTGAGATTCTCTTTGGTGAAGGGCAAGAAATGGAGTTACAAATCAAGTGGGTAGTGCATCTTTGTGAAGCTTAAAGTGAAAATGAAAGAAAGAAGTGTTGGAAAAGTAGTGGATTGAAAGCAAAGAGCTTAAGTGAAGAAAAGGGTCCCGATCGAGTTCAAAAGGACCTCGGGCCCGATGTATGTTGCAAGTCGGTCCAAAGTGAAAAAAGTGAGAAAAATCCAACAAAAAGTATAGTGCAAAGATGAAGTGGAATGTTAAGTGAAAGAGTGGGTTGAAAGTTGAGAAGAAAAGAAGAAAAATCAAAGTCTTTTGGGTGAGTGAAGTTGAAAGTGGAGTATTTGGTGAAGTTGGTGAGAGACTAGAAAGTTCAATCCCCATTGTAAGCACCATAAGACCAAAATTATTCCTACCTTGAGAAACACCAAAAGCCCCATTACAACCTAGCCGAATGGAACCTCTTTGAGGACCTCCATTGAGCCAAGTTCATATTCTTTGTGTGCATTGTAATAGGCATCTCTAGGTGGAGGAATTGGTGATATTAGCTTCAATAGTAAAGTCTTTACTTGCATGATTCTTGAGTATGAGTGTTCATTGCTAAGCCTAAGCACATGATGAGTGATACACATTTCCACATACCTAAAGTGAGGCTTTGTTGCATTAGACTTTATTCCTTGAACACTTGATCATGTGTGATGACGTAATCTTGCTAGCATGTCTATCACTTGTGTTTGATTGATTTTTCATATGAGGCTTTACTTGAAGATTGTGCTTCGGTCTTGTTTGCATTATTATTGCTTGAGGACAAGCAAGTTTAAGTATGGGGTATTCTGATGTCTCTCATTTTGGTGGTGTTTTAGTAGTTAATTTCCCTTGTAAATATGTGTCTTTTGTTCCTTTCTTTGTTAGTTTTGTCCCTTTTTAGCTTAGATTCCGATTTTCCATGAGATTCGGAGACTATGCGAATTTGTTGTGTTTTATAGGTAAATTGGCGCGTTTTGAGGAAGTTTGGAAGGAGTTTCTAAGGAGGAGCAAAGCTAGGGAGCAAAGGAGCGGAAGAGCCAAGCAAGGAACGAAGAGGAACTCAAGGAAAACCAAGAAGAGAAGAGGATCGAGGCCCGGATCGACGTGCCCAACAAGTCGGGCCCGAGTTGGAACTATGGAGGCTCGGACCGAGGTTGGACCATGTCGGGCCCGAGGTACTCCGTGTCGGTCCATGTCGGCAAAGTGAAGATTGGGCTCCAAGGCACACAATTGTGATCTACCACTTTTGCCCTTCTTCTATTTTTGGGAATCCTTGGTCCCTAATTAAAAGGAGAAGACAATTAGAGAGAGAAGAGGGCTAATACACACATCTAATCACTCTCAAAGGCTCAAGGAAGACTTGGAGAGCAAGGAAGAGGAGAAGAAGAGAGGAAATCGGTTGAGTTTTAGGAGGAATTAGTGAGTTTGAACTTGTTTTGTTTAGCACTTAGTGGATTTGAGATTTGGATCTTGTGAATTCATTTGGTTTGAATGCAATTTGAGTTGGATTTGAGTTTTGTGATTGAGATTTGTTTGCTTTGCTATTTGATTGCGTTTTACTCTTTCCACATGGAGTAGATTCCATAGTCTTGGGCTATGGGGGAAACCCCTAGCTAGGATTGGGTGTGAACCCCCAATTCCATAGCCTTGAGTTCTTAATCTATCCTCTCTACATTGAGCTTCAATTCTCTTGTGAGAACAAGGGATCTAGAGCTTGTGATTGGTAAGAGTAAGCGAAAGCGATCTCGAGCCCATCACTAGACCTAGCATCGAAGGGAAGGTGAAAACCCCCTATGGTCGATGTGTAGAGTGGAGGGATCGAAGGCAAACAACCTCGATCTCATAAGGATCAACACTTATTGGCTGAATTGGGGTGAAAATACCCAAGTATAGTTAGGGAAGGAACCCAAAAACCCAAGACCGATCTACTATTTTGTCAAGACCGAGTTACCCAGACGTCGGGCTTGACTTCAATCTGTGTCGGTCCCGCCTGAACTCTCATCGATCCTTCTCGGACCGAGGTGATCAAAGTCGGTCCCCTGAAGTTCCCTTCGATTTTCCTTGTTTTGCCTTTCTTTTACCCTTTTTAGTCTTTTTGGTACACTCAACGCACGAACTCCCGTGTTCTCTAGACCCTACCCTTGTACTACTACGGGGTTCGGTTATAAATTTGAATTTTGACCCCCCTAATCCGGACCAATCAGAATCTGACTTCGGTGTAAAAAGATGAATTGAAGCCCATCGAGTTAGCTTTCCAATGGCACTGGAATCAGGTCAATCCGACCTCTGACGCTCAAGATATAGCTTTCGCAAGCAAGTGGTGTCGTGCAGACAGCTCAGAACGCCTTGAAACTCTTGATTCTTGCATCCTTGTATCTTCGGCCTAGATATTAAAATAACGCACAAACTCTAACCTAAACACACTCAATATAGCCCTAAAATACAAGAGTAAACCTATACAAAATAGCCCGAATCATTATCCTCCATGTAAATCCTATGCATGCACATTGAAGGTGAGATTCCTTTTAATTCCTCTAATGAATACCCTAAAGCTCCTCTATGCTTCCTTAAGACTCCTAACAACTTAGACTCTTCCTCGTCATTCAAATTAGCATTTATTATTACGGGCAACGAAGAGTTAGGGCCAAGGAATGCATACCTCAAGTCCTTTGGAAGCTCCTTGAGCTCGTGAGATGGTTCCGGTGGTGCTTGAACCTCCTCCATTTCGGCTTTGAATACCTCTAAGTAAGACATTCCGACCTCCACTTTCTCATTCTCCACCATATTGACGGCTAAGCCTTTGTTTGTCACTTCAACTCCATGAGGTGGTGGAATGGCTTTCAATTTTAGCTTTCTCGCCTTTGGCTTGTTAGATATAGCCTCCCATTGCAATCCACTTGGGAAAGATTGGATCATCTTGTCTTCTCTATGCAAGGCTTCCTTCAAAGTTGGCCTAAAAGAGAATTCGAGCTCCACTCCTCCAAGATCAAGAGACAAATGAGCTTTCTTGACGTCGATGATGGCTCCCACCGTAGCGAGGAAAGGTCTCCCGAGAATGATAGCCTCACCCGGCACCTCTAGCATGTCAACCACAATAAAGTCCGTTGGGACGTAATGACCCTCCACACACACCGGGTAATCTTCTACTACTCCGATTAGCTCAATTGATGTTCCATCGGCTATGGTCAATCTCATGTTAACCGGAGCGATGAGTCCCATGGCGGTGGACTTCCATATTGTGTAAGGTATGACGCTAGTACTTGCTCCGAGATCACACAATGCTTGAAACTTCCGAGACCCAATACCAATGGTCATAGCAAATCTTCCCGGGTCTCCCAACTTTTGAGGTAGCTCCAAAATCTTCACCTCATCTTGCATCTCAACTATGGACCTCTTCTTGCTCAATATCTCTCTCAAAAACTTAGCATAGGAAGACATCTCGTTCAAAGCATCGGTGAATGAGATTGACCATAGCCGATGGAACATCAATTGGCTGGGATGTCGACGGATAAGGAAGAGTTGTGCCACCTTGAATCTTGTTAGGATCGACCTCCTTAGACCGGTTCGACTCATTCACAGCTTCCTCTACATGGACCGACATAGGCACTACGTTGGGCCCGAGGTCCTCTTCTTCGGTCTAGGGGCAGAGCACTGGCTGGGATGTCGGACCGACATCTGGGAAAGTCAGGCCCGACACCCTCTCATCCTCGGTCCTAGGCAGGGGACTAACTCTGGTTCCTGGCACGATATCCTGGCACGTCGGTCCCGAGTTGCTGGGTAACTCGGTCCGGTTCTCTTCTCTTGACTTTGACACATGTGGATCGGGTAGATTTCGACCACTCCTCAACTCAATATCTCGGACTTCATTTTGATTTTGTGGGGCACGGGGATTCTCCTCGGGTCGGCCCGGAAGTCTCCCATTCTCTCTTGGTAATTGAGTTGCAATTGGGGCAAATTGGCTGTCAACTTGACTCCTCCATACATAAAGCTCATTGACTTGAGTCTTCACCTCTCTAATGTCACCTCTCAACTCTTGCGCCCATTGTGGAGTTTGTTGATCATTAAACCCCGGAGGTCTATACGGTGGTGGTTGTGCCCTTGTCTCGTTTTGGTTGTAGTTGTTGTTGTAGCCATTGGCTTGACCTTGATTCCACCGGCCATTACCTCCATTGCCTCCATTGTTGAAATTTCCTCTTTCTCCATAATTCCCTCGAACAAAGTGCGCCTCCTCAATTTGCTCGGCCAAGCGAACTTGGCTCTCATTTGGGCACACTTGTGTAGCATGGGCAAAGGATCCACACTCCTCACAAGCTCTAGCGGTTTGCTTGTAGTGGTGAACTTGCCTTCTCAACTTGGTCACTTCACTCTCTAGGAATTGGAGTCTCACATCTTTGTCAATCTCTTCACTCTTCAGGTCATAGAGCTTCCTTGTGACATCACCTTGAACTCTCACTTCTTTGCTTGCTTGGCTCACCCCATACATGGCCTCATAGTCGGAGAGCTTATCAAGTAACTCCCAAGCTTGCTCCGGAGTCAAGTATATAAATCCACAATCGGTGTGGAGATTTAGCTTGTCCTTGGTGGCGGGGTTGATGCCTTGGAAAAAGATATCTTGGAGCACATATGGTTGTTGCCCATGGGTTGGACATTGGCGCAACATCTCCTTGAATCGATCCCATGCCTCAAAGAGCGGTTCATTTGATCCTTGTTGGAAACTTGCAATCTTCCTCCGGAGCTCGGTTGTTTTTGTTGGTGGGAAGAACTTCATCAAGAACGCCTCATTGAGAGCTCGCCATGTCGTGATCGACCTAGGGGCTTGGCTCTCGAGCCAATGTGCCGCCTTACCCTCAAGTGACCACTTGAATGCCTTAGGAAGCACATACTCCAATGTCTCCTCATCCGTTGAGATCGTCTCACACATGTCCTTGAAACGCTTGACATGCTCAATTGGACATTCTTGCGGTCGTCCCTCAAATTGATCCCGCTTGATGAGAGATATGAATTGAGTTTTGATCTCAAAGTTCTTGGCTACCTCCGGTAAAACAATGGCCGGCTCGGGCACCTTCAACTCCGGACGCATGTATTGGCGTGCATTCCGGGGTTGAGCGTTGAGTTGAGCCTCTAGCCTCAATCTTTGCTCACGTTCCCTTCTTGCTTCGGCTCCTCGGTTTTCCGCCTCAAGTTGCATTCTAGCCATATCGGCCCTAAGCTGAACCAACTCATCATCATGTTGTGCTTGGTTCTCCATTCTTTTCTTCTTTCGGGATTCTTTGATTATACTCTCTGGATTACTCACAAATTCAAACTCAAGTGTTCCTCGGGTGAAACGAGCTTGCATACACCTATAGGCAAAGACACAAACAAAACTCAATCAAAACAAACAAGGGGCAAGGGCTAATCCCTCACACAAATCACTACAAAATCAAAGGACTCAACAAACTTGGTACCTCAAACAATAAGAATTCCCCGGCAACGGCGCCAAATTCTGATGTCGGTCCGGATTGGAGGGTCTCAGAATACAATTTATAATCCGACCTAGTTGTAGCACAAGGTAGGGTGTCGAACACTCGGCAATTCTGTCGTTGAGTGCACCTAAAACACTTGAAAAAGGGAAAGAAAAGCTAAAACAAAGAAAAACAAGAGAAACCACTCGGGACCGACACTGGTCACTTCGGGCCCGAGGTGGATCGACAAGGAAATGGCCGGGACCGATGATGGATCGTAAGTCAGTTAATGAGGGCGTCCTTAACTGGGTTAAGGGCGTCCTTTAGTGCAGCGGAAAATAGACTTAACAGAATACAAGATAAGTGGACACGAGTATTTATAGAGGAACCCCACTAAGACCAACTAGTCTTATGGGTAAACCTCTACCTCCGTTGGAGGATTTTCAATAGCCGTCCCTTATCTTATTAAGAGCGAGTCCTTACAACTTAGGCGAGTCGTTACACTTCTCTGAGCTAAGCGTCCGTCCTTAGCCTCACTAGTAACACTCCTTTCAACCTAACAAGTAACCTAACACTCTTAGCTATAAGGAAGCTATCACTCATGTCTCTCACGGTTCGTTGTGAGAGACAAACTACAACTCTAATTGATTTGTGGTTTGTTTTGGATTTGATGTGGTTGGACTTTCTTTCTCTTGCTTCAAGCTCACTTGATCTTCTTGATCTTCGTTCGTGTTCTTGAATGCTTCGGGAGAGCTTGAGAGAAAGTCTTCAAAGTCCACTCTTGCACACACATGCCGCTATGCATACTCCTTGGAGAGTATTTATAGCGGAAGTGATTCTTGTCCTCTAGCGTCCTCTGAGACTTGGCAGGATCCTCGATCTTTGATCAACGGTGCGATGAGCGTCTTGAGGAGGTCAACTCTGTTGACGCTTGGGAAGCCTCCGCATGGGTAGGGGACCATTGCTGGGAAAGAGACGTCTTTGGCATTGTCTACACGTGCCCAGACAAAGGAAGCTTCCTTCTGAGGACTAAGGCCGGACGATGATGTAATCATGTTGGGGCGGCCTTGATTTGAATTTGAACTTCGTCCGTATTTTGGCGCGCGTCCCTTCTTGATGAGGACTCCGTCCTATCTTGCGCAGGGACTCCACCAATTACGTTTAGCTTTGGAAGTTCTAGTAACATGCGTCCCTAAAGCATAGGGACTGCTGTTCACTTGTTGTCCTTTTCGCTCATGTGCATCCACTGGACTTACCTGAGATCAAAACTTGGACAACTTATCAAATACATTTGAGTTTGTCATTATCAAAACAAGGGACGATTATTATTGGTTTGGATATTAACGACTGACGTCCTTAATATCGTCCCAACAATTTCCCCCTTTTTGATGATGACAAACTCTTTCAAATAATGCACACAGAAGTAAAGCTTTTAGCATGAGGAACTACACTTTGATTTTCTTTTCAGCTTAGATTGGCATGCAACACATTCTTTTAAGTGCGTTCTATTTTATTCCTAACTAACGACCTTTTGACTTGGCCGAAATTCCCCCTGAACACATGCTTTCTATGATAACTTAAGGACAATCGCATCTCTGCAAAACTATACTTCCCCCTTTTGGCATCATCGAAAAGGAGAACAAGTCGAAAAGCATGCAAGCACAAAGTCATAACTAAAGAAAGGTACGCTTAGACAAAATGAAGCACAAATGTAGTGAATGGCATTCAGAATGAGAAACGAGGACGTTCATTACAGACATTCACAATAAGTGTTCAAAACGGGGACAGCGTCCCATTGTCTTAACAAAAACTCAAGAAATGATAAATTGTTTCAGGGTTAGAGAGGGGGGAGGTGATCATTTTCTGGGACGCTTGCCAAGGGCTTTGAGGTGTTGCTCCTGAAGATGGTTGTTCTGGGCAAGGAGCTCGTTGTTGCGCTCAAGAAGGTCTGTGTGGACGTGAAGTGTGTCGTGAACCTGCTGAATTAGATCAATCATTATGCACTGGTTCTCGATCATCATGCCCATCAGATACTTCGTAGAGTGCCTCTCAGCCTCATCAGGGACGCTCATACCATCGAGCTCGTCCTCGTCATCAGCAGCGTCCTCAGCTGGCGTCCCAACTAGTTGGACATTTTCAGCTTCGTGATCTCCTTCTCCAGGTTCAGCAGCAGCAGCAGCTTGAGCTCTCCTCTCAGCTTCGGCTTTCCTTTCAGCCTCTTTCCGTTCCTTGTCCAGTTGGCGCTTAACGGACGGAAGGGGCTCATCACACCTGAGTTTCCCAACTGGAGGGAGTGTAATTTGCCTGACGTCCCAATGAATGCCAAAGGAACGCTCTTGTTTAGGAGCATAGAGTCCCTGCTGCTTCAGAATTTGCTTGACCAAGCCGGGGAAAGGAAGAGAGTGCCTGCCTCCTGTGCACTTGCCCATGTGTTCCAAGATTACTCGGGGCAAGTTTATCGGCTTGCGTTCCAAGAAAGCGTCCAAGAGAATACTATCAGTGATCTGAACAATGGACTTCTTCTCTTGGCGGGGGACGACCATGCGCACAATGAAGTGATGCGCAAGGACGCCCGTCTTGGTGAGGCAATGAGCAACTCTGTCCTTAGCAGCTGGCTGTCTCCCATTGAATATTCTGTTGAGGATTTCATCTTGGGAGAAACGGCCAAAGTTTTTGCACGGCAGATCGTGCAGAGCATCTTGCGGAGAAGGACGCAGGCCTAGCATTTTGCGGACGGTGCCCTCAGCAACTGAGTACTCGTCCCCATCAATTTCAAAAGTCCCCTGAGGCTTCCCGTTTACTTCTGTGATTTCGAACTTTGAGTAGAAACGGAGAACCTCATCAGGGTCAACATCAGCGGCCTCAGCGCCCAAGTGCGTCCAACCCTGGAACTCAAGAAGATCCAAGAACTCTTGGCGCTGGTTCTCTGCCAGAAACTCGGCGGTGAAGAGGAGCGGCGATAGGATTTTCTTGAAGCGTTTCTGCTTGGAGCCATTGCTCACGATCACTTCATCACCACCATCTTCTTCATCTCCATCTCCCTCCTCTTCCTCAGGTTCCTCATCCTGGGGAGGGGCGTCCTCGTCATCGGAGGCTTCGTTCCGTTGTTCTTGGAACTCAACCATTGCAGTGTCCTCAGCTGTGGACGCCTGTTCTGTGGGAGGCGCGTCCACCGCTGGAGTCCTTGCCAAGGACTCTGTGGGAACGGATGGAGGAGACGTCCCTTGAACTTGAGCAGCTTCTTCGACGGCCGGAGCAGGCGGAGGAGGAGGAGGAGGAGGAGAAGCTCTAGGGGGAGAGGGAGAGGGAGTGCGGAGCTTAGCTTTTGGGGGAGGAGCAGAGGAGGAGCTGGGCGGAACCACTGAGATCGGTTTCACCTTGAGCGGAGCAGAGGGAGGAGGCGGCAGAGTAGCAGGGGTAGCATCCTTGGCCTGGACCTGGACTTGTGGAGCGTCCTTGGCCTGGACCTGAGGAGCGTCCTCTACCCTTGGAGGAGGTGGAGGGAGTTGACGAAGGTCCTGCATACTCGCTTGGATCGCCTTCTCAACGGCTGCTTTCTCTGCTTGCTCTTGCTCTTGGCGCGCCTTCTCCTCTTTTTCCAGTTGAATTTCGGAGAGGCGAATGGCGGCCATTTCTTCATCCGTGACGCCCTCAAGCTGAGCAGAGGTCTTGAGGCGTCGTTTTGGGGCAGGAGGAGGGGAGGAAGGGACTGGCTTTGGTGGGGAGGAGGAAGGGCCTTTAATTTGGAGCGATTTGGACGGAGGGGGAGAGGAAGGCCTTTTCCTTTTTTGAGAAGGGACGGAGCCCGTAGGAGCCACAACAAACTCCATTATATCAGGAAGTAGTTTGGCGAGCTCGTCCACGGTTCCACCAAATGAGTCAGAAATGATTCCTGGCCCCATGAACGGTGGGTTGGTGTGATTGGTTTCTTGAAGGCGGGGCTTGACATATGTGATCATGAAGTAGTGGAGGAGGCGTTGGATTTTAGGAGGATGTTCGTGAGTGGACGCCCTAAGACAAATGTTGGCGAGCGTCCTAGGCTCCTTTTCAAGCCAGTCCTCAATGAGAGGGTCAAGGGGAGGACGGCGTGTTGAGAGGGGAGCCGGCCAATTGAGCCACTGTAAACAGAGGCTTTGGTGATATTTTCTGGCTCAGGCTCGGGTTTGAAGGGCTTCTCCAGAAATGAGAACCTCTTCGGCTGGGTTTTGGATTGAGAGCGGGATGGTTGTTTTGGTTGAGGAGGTTGGGAGCGAAGGGGTTGAGGAGGGGTGTTGGAGTGGCGGCGCTGGGTGCTTTGAGAGGAGGAATGGTGGCGAGGGGGTTCTTGTCGGCCGGAAGGTCTGCCTCTCGACTCCATTAATGACCGGCCTTTCACCGGAGGAGATCTCGAAGAGCTAGTGTTTTTCGCTGCCGACGAGGGTGAGGGATTCTTTGAGGCTCTTGTGTTGGCCATTTTTGAGATGGGTTAAATAGGAGAGGATTAGGGTTTGGAGAGAGATTTCTAAAAGTGTGCAAACAGCAGATGAGCGAAGAAAGGTTTTCGGAGTGCACAGGTGGGTATATATAGGAAGAAGACGAAGTTGGACGGTCAGGGGTAACAGGGTCATTACACACAGCTTCCTCCACCCGCCTTCCCACGCGTGGCTTTCTTCTTTGCTAAGGAATACAGCTGTTGAGCACTGTTTGCGCATATCCCGAGATTTTCGCTGACGATTCGCTAAAACGGTTTACCTTCCCAATTTCAACCATTCAAACTTCTCACAACTGCAAAGGACTCTGACCTGTCGTCCTTTCAACACACAACACTACACAACACAGAACTGAACCACGGCGTCCCATTCACTGATCTCAACCTCTGTAATTAGAACTCTATACAGACAACTCTCAGCTCTTAGCACGCATCCCTTTGATCACTTAGAACCTTTTTTTTTTTTTTTTTTTTTTTTTTTTGAAAATCAAGCAAGTACGTCCCGTAAAGGTGAAACAAGGAATGCTCATAGGACGCGTTTGCAAGATTCTCGGCTTGGGTAAGCTTAGAGTTCCCATCATTTCGGCTTATGATGAGGGTAGGGTGATCAGGGATACTCTTGAGATGAAAAGCGAAATGAATACCATTCAAGGACACAAGCGAATACACATATCTTAGACTAGCGTCCTTTAAAGATGACTTTAATGCATGACACACCTTAAAACAAGTTCTCAACAAGACATAGCCAATCATGGAGGGAATAATAGAACGAGACTTGATCATTTAAAAGTTATCATCCCCAAGAGCAACCGGAGGTGCTCGTAGGGACGTCTATCAAGTGCTTTTGTGAAAATATCGGCCACTTGGTCCTCAGTGCTAACATGATCCACTCTAATTAATCCAAGTTCAACATTATCACGAAGAAAGTGATGCCTTATGTGAATATGCTTCGTCCTAGAATGATGAACGGGATTTTTGGCAATACTTATAGCACTGGTGTTGTCACACAAGATAGGGACTGTGTTGAGGGACGTACCATAATCTTCAAGTTGGTACTTGATCCATAGGACTTGTGAGCAGCATGAAGCAGCAGCAACGTACTCAGCTTCCGCGGTTGATAGTGCCACGGAGTTTTGCTTTTTGGATCCCCAAGATACAAGGCATGAGCCAAGGAATTGTGCCATTCCTGAGGTGCTCTTCCTATCCACCACATGGCCAGCGTAATCTGCGTCAGAGTAAGCTACCAGGTTCAGGGACGTCCTTCTGGGATACCATAGACATAGGTCATCCCGTCCCTTGAGATATCTGAAGATTCTTTTGACCTCTTGCATATGGGACTCCTTTGGATTTGCTTGGAATCGAGCGCACAAGCATACAGCGAACATGATGTCGGGACGACTTGCCGTAAGATATAGCAAGGACCCTATCATTCCTCTGTAGAGCTTTTGATCTACACTCTTGCCTTCTTCATCAGCATAGAGGCGAGTGTTTGGGGAGATGGGAGTATCAATGGGTTTTGAAGAGTTCATCCCATACTTCTCAAGCATTTCACGGATGTATTTTTGTTGATGAATCCGCGTCCCATCTTTGAGCTGAGTGATTTGGAGTCCCAAGAAGAAGTTGAGTTCTCCTATGAGGGACATCTCAAACTCACTACTCATCAAGTTCTTGAATTCCTCTCGTGTGTACCCGTTGGACAAGAGGAAGGACGCAAACCTATCGTACCATGCACGAGGGGCTTGCTTGAGTCCATAGAGTGCCTTGTCCAAGAAGTACACATGATCTGGGTGATCAGCGTCCTCAAATCCTGGAGGTTGAGCGACGTACACTTCTTCTTTGAGCTTGCCGTTGAGAAAGGCTGTCTTGACGTCCATTTGAAAAAGCTTGAACCCTTTGTGAGCGGCAAAGGCGATGAGGAGGCGAATGGCTTCAATCCTGGCGACAGGAGCGAAGGTTTCATCATAATCAATCCCTTCCTCTTGCCTATAGCCTTGAGCCACAAGCCTTAATTTGTTTCTTGACACGCGACCATTCTCATCAAGCTTGTTCCTGTAGACCCATCTCGTCCCTATTATGTTTTTGTTTATCGGACGAGGGACGAGGGTCCAAACCTTATTTCTTTCGAATTGATTAAGTTCCTCTTGCATGGCCTGAATCCAATCAGCGTCCTGGAGTGCTTCCTTTATGTTCTTAGGTTCAACCAAGGACACAAAGGCGTTGGAGGCACAGAACGCTATGTTAGCATTAAGGGACTGATTCACGATTGATCTTGTTTGAACTCCTTTTGACATATCTGAGATGATTTGATCCGTTGAATGAAGTCTCGAAAGATGGGATCCCTTATGAGTATCGTCCCTTACAGGAGTACATCTAGGGTCCGTCCAATCAGATTCATCTGAGTCAAACCCGTCGTCTTCATTGAGAGTTTCATAGAGTTCCCCCTCAGGTTGAGCGTCCTCTTCTTGACGCTGTTCTCCTTGTAGGCTTGATTCAGCGACCTCATGTTGAGCTGGAGATTCACTTTGAGATGGAACTTCCTGAACAACACTGGGAACTTCTACTGAGACTTCTTCAGGATTTTGAGTAGCGTCCTTAGGAACATAGTATTTTCCAGAGGACCCGAAATCAACTTCATCATCGGAGTCATCCTGCTGCAGAGGAGATGAGCGTTCTTTCTTACTTGGTTTATCTTTGTGAGAAGAACTTTCTTTGAACACAACATGAATGCTCTCCTCAAGCTTTAGAGTTCGTTTATTGAAAACTCTATACGCTTTACTGGTGAGGGAGTATCCAAGGAATATGGCATCGTCACTTCTTGCGTCAAACTTTCCAAGTCTTTCTTTATCATTGTTGTGAACAAAGCACTTGCATCCAAAGACTCTGAGATAGTCGATGCGAGGCTTTCTTCCATTCAGCAACTCATAGGACGTCTTCTTCAGCAAAGGACGGATCATGGCTCGATTGATAATGTAGCACGCTGTAGCAATAGCTTCAGCCCAGAAGTACTTGGGGACGCTATTGGCTAAGAGCATAGTCCTTGCCATATCCTCCAGCGTCCTATTCTTTCTTTCCACCACTCCATTTTGTTGAGGAGTCCTTGGAGCTGAGAAGTTGTGAGAGACTCCATGTTGATCACAGTAGGCCACGAACTCTGAGTTTTGAAACTCCGTCCCATGGTCTGATCTTATGGATTTGAGAGGCGTCTCAAGCGCAACTTCCACTTGTTTGATGAAGACTTTGAATGCGTTGAAGCAATCTGTTTTTGAAGCTAAGAAAAGAACCCAGGTGAATCGAGAAAAGTCATCTACAAGGACATAGATATACCTCTTTCCACCATAGCTTAACGTCTTCATTGGTCCACAAAGATCCATATGGAGAAGTTCCAAAGGTTTCTTTGTGCTGAGATCGTTCTTTGACTTAAAGGACGTTCTTGTCTGCTTCCCTTTGATACATGCTTCACACTGTTCAATTTTCTCAGGATCAATTTGGGGAAGACCTTTCACAAGATTTCTTTGATGAAGCTTGAGGATTGTGCTTGGTCCAGCATGGCCAAGTCGGCGATGCCAGAGGTCAGCGTCCTCCTTTGACACAGATAAGCACAACTCAGATTTTGGCTTGAACTCCTGATTGAAGATGTAGACATTGTTCTTTCGGACTCCTTTGAGGACGACTTTGTTGGATTTCTTGTTGATGACGAGGCACTCCTTTGAGTCAAATGTGACTAAGTTTTCACCTTGATCACACATTTGAGAGACGCTTAGGAGGTTGAAGCCAAGTCCTTCAACAAGGCTAACATTTGTCGCTTTGATAGACGGATTGAGAATAGCAGTTCCCGTCCCTTTGATCTTTCCTTTGCCCTTGTTGCCAAACGAGACAGTTCCTCCCGTGGCGCTACTTTGGATAGAAGTGAGATGGATCTGGCTTCCTGTCATATGGTTTGAGGCGCCACTATCAATGATCCATGGGCGTCCCCTCACTTCCACCTGCCAAAACAAGGTTAGTGTATGGCGACCCAGGCAAGGTGTTCCTTACCTGGTTCGTTACAGAAATAGAACTCTGGTTCTGGCATGTAGTCACTTATATTCACATCATTTGAAATAGCATGCTTTCTGAAAGAACTCTTAGATCGTCTAGGACGTCTAGGGTTAGCCTTAGGGACGGACTTATCATTTTCAATGTTATTCCTAGCAGCTTTGCCACTTTCAATGTCGTTCTTCATTTTCAGGCAATCATATTTGAAGTGATCTCCTTTTCCACAGTACCAACACGTCCTATAGTAAGTACCAAGGTAGTACTTCTTGTTGGGACGTTGGATTTTGTTCTTTTTCATCTTTTGAGGGTTACAAACTTTTGAACCTTCCCCCTTAGCAATCTTCTTATAGATCCTATGACTAGTGGAGTTAGTGTAATAGTCCCTTTGACCTTTCTCTCCACTCTCTAGGACTCGAATTCTTTCAAGAAGGTTCTTGGTCTTTTCCCTTTCTAATTCAAGTTCTGAGGTTTTGCTAGCCTCAAAGTCACTAGGGAGAGAGTTCCTAGTGTCAGACTCGTATCCTAGTCCTCTTTTGGCTGGGACAAACACCATTGGTTGAACTACCTCAGTTACCGGGCTCTTCCCTAACACTTTCACCTCTTCCCTAAGCTTAGCGTTCTCTAGCTTAAGGCACATCACTTCAGTTTTCAGGGATTTAACTTCGACATACGAGGACTCTAGTTGTAACGAAACTGTAGCACAGTTCTCACATTCAACTAGCCTATTTTCACTTTCAAGTTCAAGTTCATCCATTCTATGTTGCATAACAACGCTTTCTTCCATGATTCTTTTAATGAGCTTAATAAGTTTGGTTTTGGAACAATTCTCTAAGGAGTTCATCATGGATTCACGAGTTACCTCTTGTTCCTTTTCAGAAGCGTCCTCTTCAAGGACTGGGGCGTCCTCCACAGCCATGTACGCCACTTGCTCATCATCTGAGGCGTCCTCTACGGCTATGTACGCCACTGGTCTTTCTGGTTCTTCATCATCAGAACTCACATTATCCCATGCGGCTTCGCACGCTCCCAAGAGAGCTTTCATCTTCATTTCTTTTGAGTTTAGTCCCGTAGTACACCTTTTAGCAAAGTGTCCTTTCTTGTTACATTTGTAGCAAGTAAGTTCCTTCATCTCTGCCTCTGTATACTTGGGACTCTCCTTTTTGTAAGGCATCTTGTGTTTCTTGGAATCTCTGGCCTTTTTACCCCATAAGCGAGCAACTTTGTGTAGAAGGGCAATCTCTTCCTCTTCTTCCAGCTGTTCCTTAGTCTTGCTTTCCTTTTCTTTCAAAGCTTGAGCACGCATCCTTTCACGATTCTCATTTTTATTTGCTTCCACCATTAGGGCAATATCTCTTTGGTGGCGCAGATACTCAGCGTACTCTGGAGTTGACGTCATCAAAGCAAGATCTGTCTGGGGGTTTCTAGCCAATTCAGCCATATCAGCTTCCCTTCTCGCTTCATAGCCTCTCAGCTTCCCATAGATCTCTTCCATATCCAGGGTTTTGTTGGCTGTGTTCTCTTGAACGTAGTCCTATCAAAATTCCATTTTCCTATAAGCCCATCAATGACTACTCCGACTCTGTTTCTCATTGAGACTTCAGCTTCTAGGATGCCTAAATTTCGCATCTTGGTCACAAGAGCTTCAAAGCGGTATGAGTAGTCCTTGACAGATTCGTTAGGAAGCATTCTGAAGGCATAGAACTCTCGTTTGATTTCAAGCTTGACGTCTTCCTTCATCTCTGCCGTACCCACATGGTACTTCTCAAGAGCTTCCCATTGTAGTTTGGCTGTTGCCAAATTGCTAACTCGGGTGGCGTCCCTTTCGCAGAGGGACGCTTGAAGGAAGCATATAGCCTTAGCGTTTATTTCCAAAAGCTTGAATTCGTCAGGACCCCACTCGTCCTCTTTGTCTTTCTTGTCATCAGGGATGGTAAGGTCACCCTTCATGATCACTCTCCAGCATTGATAATTCTGACTTCTGCAAAAGTTCTCGAAGCGGATCTTCCAGCGGTTGAAGTTGCCATCCGTCAGACGAGGAGGCTTTACAAAAGAGATTCCAATAGGTTCCATGTCCATCTTGTACCTGCAACTCAACAAAAATCTAGAGCGCCTGCTCTGATACCAATTGATGGATCGTAAGTCAGTTAATGAGGGCGTCCTTAACTGGGTTAAGGGCGTCCTTTAGTGCAGCGGAAAATAGACTTAACAGAATACAAGATAAGTGGACACGAGTATTTATACAGGAACCCCACTAAGACCAACTAGTCTTATGGGTAAACCTCTACCTCCGTTGGAGGATTTTCAATAGCCGTCCCTTATCTTATTAAGAGCGAGTCCTTACAACTTAGGCGAGTCGTTACACTTCTCTGAGCTAAGCGTCCGTCCTTAGCCTCACTAGTAACACTCCTTTCAACCTAACAAGTAACCTAACACTCTTAGCTATAAGGAAGCTATCACTCACGTCTCTCACGGTTCGTTGTGAGAGACAAACTACAACTCTAATTGATTTGTGGTTTGTTTTGGATTTGATGTGGTTGGACTTTCTTTCTCTTGCTTCAAGCTCACTTGATCTTCTTGATCTTCGTTCGTGTTCTTGAATGCTTCGGGAGAGCTTGAGAGAAAGTCTTCAAAGTCCACTCTTGCACACACATGCCGCTATGCATACTCCTTAGAGAGTATTTATAGCGGAAGTGATTCTTGTCCTCTAGCGTCCTCTGAGACTTGGCAGGATCCTCGATCTTTGATCAACGGTGCGATGAGCGTCTTGAGGAGGTCAACTCTGTTGACGCTTGGGAAGCCTCTGCGTGGGTAGGGGACCATTGCTGGGAAAGCGACGTCTTTGGCATTGTCTACACGTGCCCAGACAAAGGAAGCTTCCTTCTGAGGACTAAGGCCGGACGATGATGTAATCATGTTGGGGCGGCCTTGATTTGAATTTGAACTTCGTCCGTATTTTGGCGCGCGTCCCTTCTTGATGAGGACTCCGTCCTATCTTGCCGCAGGGACTCCGCCAATTACGTTTAGCTTTGGAAGTTCTGGTAACATGCGTCCCTACAGCATAGGGACTGCTGTTCACTTGTTGTCCTTTTCGCTCATGTGCGTCCACTGGACTTACCTAAGATCAAAACTTGGACAACTTATCAAATACATTTGAGTTTGTCATTATCAAAACAAGGGACGATTATTATTGGTTTAGATATTAACGACTGACATCCTTAATATCGTCCCAACAACCGACACTCACTAAGTCAGGCCCGAGGTACTGGGTGAGTCGAACCTTGCAAAATGGAGAGATAGATCTTGGGTTTTTGGGTTCCTCCTCTAGTAGATGTGGGCTATTCCACCCCAATTCAAGCAATAAGTGTTGATCCTCGTAGGATCGAGGTTGTTCGCCTCGGCCCCCCACTTCTACACATCGACCCATAGGGAATTTGACCTCCCTTTCGATGCAAGTTCAAGTGATGGGCAATTGATCACTTCCGTTTACTCTTGCCAATCACAAGCCCTTGATTCCTTGCTTCCACAAGGAATTGTAGCTCTATGTAGAGTGAGTTCCTAGATCAAACACTCAAGGCTATGGAATTGGGGGTTCAAACCCAACCTAGCTAGAGGTTTCCCCCATAGTCCAAGATCAATGGAATCTACTTCATATGGCTAGAGTAAAAAGCAATCAAAATGCAAAGCAAACCAATCTCAATCATCAAAGTCAAAGGAAATCCAAATTTCATTCACCAACAAAGGAAATCCACAAATTCTAATCCAAATCCACAAAGTGCAAAGCAAAACAAAGACAAACTCACAATTTCTCCCTAGATCTAACCTTCTCCTCCACCGATTTCTCTTCCTTCTCCTCTCTTCTCCTTCTCCTTGCTCTCCAAGTCTTCCTAGAGCCTTTGAGAGGTGATTAGTGTTGTCTGTCTTGCTAATTCTCCTCCTCTCTCTTGATTAGAAGCTAAGAATGCCTAAAATAGAAGAGGGGTAAAAGTGGTAGATCACATTTGTGTGCCTTGGAGCCCAATCCTTGATCCGCCGACTTGGACCGACACGGATGGAAGTCGGGCCCGACTTGCTAGCACTTCGGTCCGACGTCCATATCTCGATCTCGGGCCCGACGTTCATGGAACTCGGTCCTGGTCTCTGGCCACCTTTCTTTTTGGCTTTTCTTGTGCTTCTCTTCATGGATTGCTCCGCTCTTCCGCTCCTTGACTCGTGCTTTGATCCTCCTTCGGGTGTCTTTCCAAAGTCTCCTCAAATCATGCCAAAACACCTACAAAATGCATAAAATTCGCATAGTCTCCTAATCTCATAGAAAATCGGAATCCAAGCTAAAAAGGGACAAAACACACAAGAAAAGGAACAAAAGACACATATTTATAAGGGAAAATAACCTATAAAACACCACTAATTTGAGAGACATCAAGGTGACATATGGTGCTACATGCGAAAAATCCCCTATAGGCCTTTTGGGCTGTAAATTTAGAAGGAACGGGATTAGAAAGGGATCTTCCGTTTGACATTCGGGCCAGGGTGTTGACATGTTTTGGACCAAACCTGAGAGATTATCGCAAATCTACAAATGCAAAACACAGATTTTTCTTGAAATTGTTCAAATTCGTTTGTTAATCTCTGGATTGGTCCGAGAATCGTGAATATTCGAATGATTTTTCTTGAAATTGTTCAAAAAATAAACCGGCAAAATTAATTATGATTATGTTTCGATAATTGTAGAGCAACATGTGGAACACGAGAATTATATGCATAGCTTATCTACCATTCTCAAAAGTCATTCTTTTTATTGGATGGATAAATATACACTAATTGTTTTCTTTTCTTTTCTTGGAAAGTTGGTTAGAATTTAAGAACCAGATAGCTAGCTGGCACATTTTTTTTTTTGATTGCGGAGCTATTGGCTCGAACAAGCCAAAATTAGGCCACCTTTTAGTTACAAGGATAACCTAAATCATCGCGTCGGATGATCTTTAAAAAATCAAACAGCGAGGGTTGTTGACTCAACAAACACCTCGACTGAGTTACAGACAAATGCGAAAAAGGAAAGGACGAAGCTTGAAATGGAATGGCTGCTTTGAGACTTTGAAGATTGATGTGTCTTCTTGCTAGGAAATCAGCAGCAGCATTAGATTCCCTGAAACAATGATAAAAAACAACAGAAGGGATAACCGAAATAAGATTTCTAATGTCCTCAATAATAGAGTGAAGTTCCCAAGGTACTTTCCAAAGGCGTTTTAAAGAATTAATTACAATCAAATTGTCTCCTTCAATGATAAGATTCTGAATTATAGAACGGTCAATATTCTGAAGAGAATGTAGTAAAGCTGTAGCTTCTGCTTGTACAATCGTCATGGAAGGTAGTTGGTGGCGTCCAATAGATCGAATGAATCCGTTATGGTCTCGTAAAACGAAACCAGCATGTGTTGTTCCTGTTTTAAGTCTCGATGCATCAAAATTTAGTTTGTAACATTGAGGAGGCGGTTTTTTCCAAGACATATGATTTTTCCTTTTCGGCCTATTCGGGAGATGTTTCTTGGTAATATTACAGCCATCCCAAGCTAGAGCACCCGAGAAAGCCAAGTCAGATGGCAATCTTTTAGGATTAATTCTTCCTGGGTCAAAAATTTTTGCATTCCTATGAGCCAAAACAAACCACCATAGGAATGCAAGAGGCGTGGTATTTGGATTATTTGTGAGTGTTTCTTTGATATTTTGGTGGAAGGTGTAGGTTGTAGTTAGTTTAAAGGAGTAGTTTAATAATTTCTGAAGTCGGTATATCATAGCTTTTGTAAATGGACATTGGAAGAATAAATGATTTAGGTTTTCATCCTATAGCTCGCAAAGGGAACACAGGTTTGGAACTGAATTGTAGAAACGGTTAATTCTATCTGTCGTAGGAAGGCAGTCAGCACATGTTTTCCATATGAAATTTTTAATTTTAGGTGGTAATTTTGATTTCCATATCCAGTCAAAATTATTGTTAACAAGATCTATTGGAGCAGTTAAAAGTGAAGCTGCAGAATGAACAGAAAAAATCCCATCGGCTGCAGGCAACCAGATAAGTTTGTCCGGAGTATCTGAAATAGGAATTCGAATATCAGTAATGATATTCACTATATGTGGAGGTAAAATTTGAGCAAGCATTACGGTATTCCAGGATTTATCCGGGAGGGTAAGATCTTTGACCCTAAGGTTTGGATCCAAATTGTCCATGAAGGGTGATAAATCAACATTAGGGATCCAAGGGTCGGTCTAGACTTTAATGGTTTCACCATTTCCTAACAGCCACCTCAAGCCTTTGGAAAAGATATTTCTAATATTCAGCAATCTACCAAATTGCCATGAACAAGTATTTTTATTATAATTAAATAAAGAGTTATTGCTTAGATATTTTTCTGTTATGACTTTGACCCAAACATTTTGAGGTTGCGTAACGATTTTCCAAAGAAGTTTCATTTGTAATGAGATATTAATATTTTCCGCTGATCGCAGGCCGAGGCCCCCGCTCTCTTTCGGAGAGCAAATACGATCCCAACTAATGAGAGGGTGATGGTTTAGGGTAAACTTGTTCCAAAAGAAAGATTTACAAACAGAATCAACCTGCTTGAGAACTCCTAGAGGCAACATGAAACTCTGCATGAGGTAGTTGACTTTACTTAGAAGACAAGATTGGATAAGAACAACCTTACCCGCTTGTGAAATGGAGCTCGCCTTCCAATGCGAGAGCTGTTTTTTGAGATTAGAAACGGCATCTGAGAACATTGAAATTTGAACTCTTCCCTTTAAGATTGGAATGCCAAGATATTTTTCCATAGACGTTGTAATCTGGATATTAAGGATACTCGCTAAGGTGCTAGCCATTGGTTGCGTAATGTTAGCAGAAGTTTGGAGAGAGCTCTTGTGATAGTTAATAGCTAGTCCTGAGACCTGAGTAAATTTATGAAGGATGTTCTTAATAAATTCCATATTGGTAACATTTGCGTTTGCAAAGATGATCGAATCATCAGCAAAACTAAGGAAAGGCAAAACCGATCCATTTTTAGTTAACTGAATGCCTACATGGTTTGGGGTAGATGATGATTCTTGTTGTAATGTACGAGTTAAATATTCCATACATAAAACAAAGATGAATGGTGACATAGGGTCACCTTGGCGGATTCCACACGAAGGAATAAACTCCGAACCAGGTTCATTGTTAACTAAAACTGATGAAGATGAAAAGGTGATACAAGTCATAACTAGGTCAATCCATTTTTTATGGAACCCGAATTTAGTGAGAACTAAACGGATAAAAGTCCAGTTTATCTTGTCATAAGCTTTTTCTAAGTCTAATTTGATAGCCATCCAACCGAGACGGCCTTTCTTCCTTTTATGGAAAGAATGGAAGATTTCATGAGCTATAAGCACATTATCTTGAATCAGCCGTCCTTTAACAAAAGCACTCTGAAGGGGGTGTATAATTGATGGTAGAATATGTTGAATTCTGTTTGACAATACCTTGGTAATTGCCTTATAAATAGTATTACACAAACTAATCGGCCTATAGTGATTTATTGAGTTTGGAGAGTCAACCTTAGGGATTAATGTGATAAAAGTTTTATTTGCAGCGGTAAGCATTGATCCGGAATGAAAAAATGCTACCACTGCACGCACAACCGAAGATCCAACAATTGGCCAATAGTTTTGGAAAAATTCTGCAGTAAAACCATCAGGACCTGGGGTTTTATTAAGGGCTAAATAAAAAATAGCAGCTTTAATTTCAGATGGGGACGGTTGTTTTGAAATTGCTGCTGGCACATTTTTGTTTTGCCATTTATAGGTCGTTGTCATCATTTATATATTACCAAACTTGGAATTTATTGTAGTTGCAGATTTAGCAATAGCCAATATTTTTTAGCAATAGCCAAAAGGTGAGACGATTATTGGTTAAAGAGATGGATCGGGAAAATACAAATTTTTTACCAATCAACATTAGCGGACATAAGTTGGAAACGTGTTTTGGGGACAGAGAATTGACATCGGGTATAATAGCAGTAGACTAGATATGGATGATTGGATGAGCAGATCAATACTAGTATTGATATTTTATTAAATAAAAAATAGGAAGAAAAGTATTACTCATGGTCATGGAACATTGATTTTATCATAATTAAACTAGTACAAATCTAATAAGTATCATTTACGAGTAATGTAAATGTAAATCAGAACTAACCGATACTCTGTATTTGACTTGAGAATGAATAGCTCAAACCCGATAGACCCAAGTTCGAACTTATTAACGTGTATATGTATTTGTATTAAAGTATTAATATAATAGTAATTTTAAAATAACTCTTTTCAATTTTAAAATTTGTATATTATATTGTTATTTAATATATTATTTACATATGAGAAAGTTTTTTCACTATGTTGATAAAGGAAAAATTGTTGAGATATAAAAAAAATCAGTTGAAATTTCTTATTAAAATAAGTATATCACATTAGAAAAAAAATCATGTTAGGATAACATCTTAAAATATCAAAAATATCATGGGTAAGATAATCAATGAATATAAGAATTGTTTTTAATTAGAGGATATAATTAAAAATAAAATTATTAATATATTCAGCATAGATGATGTGATGTAATTTCTAACAAAGACTTGAGTAATATATAAACAACAAAAAATGTGGGTTCTTAAATCCGTGAACTTGACTAAATAAAACCAGAAAAAAATATGTGGGTTCCAAAGTTGTGTGTTCACTATTCACTACTCACTACTCACAATAGAGTATTATGGAGACCCTAGATGGAATGTTTAATTCAAATCCATAGTAAATGCATTATTGTTGTGAAAACTATGTGAGGCCTCATGGATAAAATGTTCAATGGAACAGGCGGCTAAAGTTCATGAGAGATTTTTGAGTACTAGATGATAAGAATTGCCAGGAAACAAGAGTCCATGTTTGGTTCCGATTTAAATTTTCTCATAAAGTGCTCAAAATGACACTTGAATATATGGGCAAGGATAAGGAGGTAACCAATTGTTTGGCAAAAGGACACTAATGTTCAGCTTGTGGAACTCATGTCAATATGTCCCTATCTTTGTCCCTTCACTTTGAAAATACTGTTTCATTTTTTAATTACCTAATCCGTGGCCCTTTTCAAGCTGACACTGACTGGAGAGTGAAGTCACCATCAGGAGCAGGTAACCAAATAAGACGATCATCAATCGGTATATAAGGAATCCTTATTTAGGAAATGATTTGTACAACAGCAGGTGGCAAAATAAAATGCAATGAATAGAGGTCCCAAGAGCGGCCAGGTAGAATAAATTTCAAAACCCGTAAATCAATATCGTCGTTGTTAAAAAAGGATAATAAATCAATATTCGGGAGCCTATTGAGGAAGTTACCTGAATATTAAGAATACTTGCCAGGGATAGTGATGTGTCACGCGATATATTAGTTAACGCTTGGAATGAGCTCTTGTGATAATTAATAGATAGGCCAGAGAGAAGAGTAAATTTGTTGAGGAAAGATCGGATAAATTCTATATTTGAAGCAGTGGTGTTTGCAAAAATAATGGTTGTTGGATCGTTAGTAACTGAGGGACGTCCTTTACTTTGGTAAAGGCGTCCTTTGGTCAGGCGTCCCTACGAGGAGTAGGGGTGTCCTTAAGTAATGCAGCGGAATAAAGTACTAAACAGGGAAATAATGAACACAGTGAATTATAGAGGAACCACTCAAGACCAAGTAGTCGTTGAGTGTAAATCTCTACCTCCTTGGAGGATTTGTGAATAGCTTTTCCTTTATATTAAACGTCCTTACAGTTGTACTGGCGAGTCTTTACAATTCTCTGGCACTTAGCTTTTCTCCCTAAGTCCACTAGTAAGGGACTCCTCTAAGCCTACAACTTAAGCGAGTTTAATCTATTAAAGGACTCTATCCCTACGTCCTACAGTACTTCGTAGGACTCTCTTTCTCTTTTTGGGTTTTTCTGACTACAAACTGTTTTGTGGTTTTGGTTACAAATCTCACTCGATCTAGCACAAGTCTTAGCACTGTTCTTGAGTTCTTGAGCTAGTTCTTCGTGTTCTTGAGTGAGCCGCTTTCCTCTGATTCTCTCTGAATATTCTCTGAAAGCGTTAACGTCAAAATAAATGCCTTGGGGTATTTATAGGACTTGGGGAAGGGCGTCATTTTCCTAGGACGATCATGCCCTTGGTGGACGTGGCTACATGATCTTCCTCCACGTATGATGGCGGTGATGAGGAAGCTTCCTGTATCCAGCTGTGTGTGATGAACTCCGCTACAGGATCGGCCGCCACGTATGATGAACTCTGCAACAGGATCGTCCGCCACGTAGTGTTGGACTCTGCTACAGGATCGGTCTCCACGTGTCCTTGGATGATCAAATGTTGTCGAGTGATGTCATCCTGTCGGCTAGAGAGTAAGGACGCTTGGCTTTGCGTTCCTACTTGCTTTAGGACTCCGTCCTTGCTCAAGTAGTCTCTTGCTGGTCCTTACTTCCTGTTAGCTAGCGTCCGTAAGCCTAGGGAACGCTTCACACACTTGTCGTCCTTTTGTCACTGGTGTTCCTGAACACTTGGACAAATTTATTAGAATCAAAGTGAGTTTGTCATATCAAAACTAAGGGACGGTTTGTGTGGGCACACTATCAAGTACGCAAGTGTCCTTGATAGCGTCCCAACAATTTCCCCCTTTTTGATGATGACAAACTCTTCAGCAAAATAGTTTTGGCATTGGAACTTAGCATGCATGAAAACTTAGAAGCGTCCTCTGACACTTAGAGAAATTTCAGTAAGCACAAGTTTTCATTCTTTGGTTCTCTAACATTTGGATTTTAAGGAGAGAAAAGCGTCCTAGAACTTTCTAGACGTCCTCTTGTTTATTTTAGCATGGCGTTCCTTAGACCTTTCACTTAATAGTTCCCCCTTAACACTTGCTTATTCTAGATAACTATTTTATAGCGCATCTCTGCAAAACTACACTTCCCCCTTTTGGCATCATCGAAAGTATAACAAGTGATAAGGACGTTAGCACAAACACACAACTATAAGCAGTGGAATGCTTAAACAAACTTATGCAAGCAAACATTGAATTGCCATTCAAACAAACTGAGAATCATTGTCATTACAGACCAAGTGTTTAAAAAGTAAAAGAAGCAAAAGCAAAACAGTTGAGGGATAAAGGGGTGGAGGACGGCGATCACTGAGGACGGCTTTGGTCTTGATAGAACTTTAGAAGCTGTTCATGAAGTTCTGCCGACTTGGTGAAGGCCGATGACAAGTCCTTGAGAGCTGAGAAGATAAGACACTGGTTATCCATGATAGCACCCATAAGTTCTGCAGGGGGATGCTGTGCAAGATTTGCTGGAGCAGGACGAGGCGCAGGACCAGAGCTAGAAGAGGGAGCGTTCAGATGAGGCAAGGAAGAAGGAGAAGACGCCCTCATCAACTGATCAAGAGCGGCAAAGTTAACTGGAGGCTCTTCCTCGTGAACGGGCTCTTGATGCATAGAGACAAGACGTTCTTCTTCAGCTTCAGCGGCTATGCGTTCTTGCTCTGCTTTCTTCCTAGCTTACTCAGCTTCAGCCTCTAACTGCTTGAGAATGGAAGGCAGCTCCTCATTATGTCTTATTTCCACTAGTCCCTTCTTTGCATTCCATTTCAGTCCTAGCTCTTTAGTGGGAGCATTTTCCTCATAGGCGTTTTGGGACTGAAGAATCAGCTTGACTAGCCTTGGGTACGGCAAAGCGTGTCGCTTCCTCCCACACTTAGCCATATGTTGCATTGCAATTTTGGCAAGATTGATGGGGCGGCGATCAAGAAAGGCGTCAATCAAAATAATGTCATGAGTTTGGACGACGGATCGCTTTTCTTGTCGAGGAAGGACGGCGCGACAGATGAAATAATGTGCAATTGCGCCAACTTTGCTCAAGACATGAGCTACTCTGTCCGTCCCATAAGGTCGCTTGCCATGGAAGACTCTCTCAATCATAGCAATTTCATCTTCTTCTGTCATCTCAAAGCCGTTCTCTGGGAGGGAGCTTAGCGCATTTGCAGGAGGTTTTTGAGTGCTCAAACCTAGGAAGGAACGAACTTGGCGTTCATTTACTGAGGCTTTCTCGTCCTCGATTTTGAAGTGTAGAGAGCCGTCCTTGGATTTGTAGCGAAGACTCTTGAAGAACGCCCGGACCTGTTCTTTATCGACCTCTGTAGGAGCAGGTCCAACTGTTAACCAGCCTTGAAACCTCAAAAGCTCAAGGAATTCCAGGACATCTTTGTCTTTACGGAAGGACGCGAGCCACTCTTCGGAATAGACCAGAGGGCCGAGAACGTTAACTGGGGCTCCATTATCCTTTTGCTTCTTTTTGCCCTTTGGGGACTCAGAGTCCTCATCATCAGAGCTTTCGTCCTCATCATCAGCGTCCCCAGATTCTTGTTCAGCATCTTTATCAGCAGCGGTGTCCTCAGTGCCTTGTTCAATTTCTGCATTGCCACTAGGTGCGGCTTGTTCAGTACCTTAGGAAGCTCTGCCATGGGACGGTTCTGCTGCGTCCTGGGCCTCTGTCTGTATTTCGGTGGGTGGCTCAACGTCCGCAGGGACTTGATGGGATTCTATTTGGATTGAGGGGGAGAGGTTTTCTTGTGGAGCTTGGGTTGGATTGAGAATTGGGAGGGATTGGTCATATGGTGGGATTTCATGTGCATCACGCTCAAGCTCATCGTCAAACTGAGATCAGCGTTCCCTGGAGCGACCTGGTGCTCACCAGCGTCCTCAACTACTTCAACTATTTCTGCCTCTTTTGATGCAGGGGCATTCTCAACACCTTCAGCCTCGTTGTTGGAGTCCCCAGTTATATCAACGAAGGGTGAGGACTCACCGGCGGGCGTTCCTTGTTTGCTCTCTGAAGAAGAGCTTGAGGAGGAGGAACTTGAGGTGGAGATGTGCTCCGGCTCTGTAGCTGCCTGGACCAGTAGCACTTTGGGCGATTCGCCGGCTTTGCGGCGTTTGAAAGTATGCTCAAGTGCTGGAAGTTTCTCGACGTCCTCTGGTCCTCTTTCAGAGGAAGGATGACGAGACCTGGGAGTCTCGGGGTCCTTGGGAGGTGAGATGTGGGTAGGAGCAGATGGGAAGTTTGCAAATTTTAGGGGTGAGGAATGAGGATTGGGTTGAAAGGGAATAAGAGCGTTGGCTTTTGAAGGTTTGGGGGACAGAGGAGGGGTTGGGAGTTGGACGATCTTGAGAGGTTGAGGAGGAGGAGTGGATTGCTTGGAAAGAGTGGAGGGCCTTTTGTGGTGCTAGGCCTTTTTGTGGAGCTTTTGGTAAGGGGGACGCTTGAGGACTTGACCTTTTAAGGGGCCGTGGGTCATAGGTCTTTTTGGAGCGTCCCTCCTTTATGTGGGGAGGAAACTTGTCTACTATTTCTGTGGGTTTTGAGGAGGAGAAGGGTTTAGAAGTTTTGAGAGAGGGGACGATGGGGCTGGACGCTTTAGAAGTTTCTTTGTTGTGACGGTGGGAATTTGAGGAGGTGGGGGAGAGGGACTCGCCAAACGGTGTTTTAACATTTGGTAAGCGGGAGATTCCCTTGGGTACATAGGGAAGTCTGGGAGAATTTGGTTATGGAGGTCTGGGATAAGGTCAAGTAAAGGACCAAGATTCTCACCTCCAAACTGTTGGAAGAATACCACGTCCTCCATCCGGCCAGGCAGATCATGATAGTTGGTTTTGTGCAGGCCGTGGATGACGAAGCGTTCTATAAACTTCTCGTAATTCCTCATCTTTTCGGCGTCCTGCTTGACTTCTGGATGGTCCATCCGTTCCCTGATTAGCATGTACAGGGTTTTGGGCTTCTTGTTGATGAAGTCCACGAGTGATTCGTTGAGAGCAATGAGTTTGGGCTTCTCAATGGTGTGGGACTTCACCAATTTTCTCCTCTTCCCGCTGGCAGAAGATCCGGCAGCGTTCCACTGTCTTTGAGACATAATTCTGATGAGTTTAGAGAGAGAAAGTTGTCGGAAACTTAGAGAGTGGGCAGAGCAAATTCTGAGAGCAGGGAAGTGGTTGAGAATAATAAATTCTGAGAGCGACTGTTGCAGCATTATATAGAGGAAGCGGTGGCACAACTGTAATTAACATTGATTTCCTGTGCAACACGTGGCATAACTTCCCCCTTAAGATTTGGGCAATAACAACGGTCACTGTTCAAACTTTCAAAAGTTCAAAAATTCTGACTCTTCAACTTCTTCTCAAAACTGAACTGGCGTCCTCTCTTACAAACACTGAGCGTCCTCTCAAACTTAGCAAAAATTTACCTCTTCAAGCAAACCAATAACCAATTTTAACCGTCCCTGTGATCACCTTGCGAACCAATTGAGAACAAAGCAAGTACGTCCCGTAAAAGAAAAATATGAAGCTTATAGGACGCTTTTGCAGAGTTCTCGGCTAGGGTAAGCTTAGAGTTCTCTAGTTTAAGACACATCACTTCAGTTTTTAGGGATTTGCTTTCTTCACATGAGGACTCTGGTTGCAAAGACACTGTAGCACAGTTCTCACATTCAACCACAATGTTTTCATTTTCAAGTTCAAGTTCATCCATTCTGTGTTGCATGGCTACACTTTCTTCCATGATTTTGCCAATAAGTTTAATGAGCTTGGATTTAGAACAATTCTCTAAGGAACTTATCATAGATTCACGAGTTACCTCATTTTCAGATTTAGTAGCGTCCTCCTCAACCACTGAGGCGTCCTCCATAGCCATGTACGCCACTTGTTTATCATCAGAGGCGTCCTCAATAGCTATGTACGCCGCTTGTTCATCAGGTTCTTCATCATCAGAACTGACATTATCCCATGCAGCTGAGCACGCTCCAAAGAGGGCCTTTGTTTTCATTTCTTTTGAAGTCATTCCCGTAGTACATTTCTTGGCAAAGTGTCCCTTCTTGTTACATTTGTAGCAAGTGAGTTCCTTCATTTCTGCCTCTGTGTACTTGGGATTCTCCTTCTTAAATGGCATCTTGTGTTTGTTGAAGTACTTGCTCCTTTTACCGTAGATACGGAGAGCCTTGTGTAGAAGAGCAAGTTCTTCCTCTTCATCAAGCTCTTCCTTTGACTTGCTTTCTTTTTCTTTTAAAGCTTGGACGCGCATCTTTTCACGGTTCTCATTTTTGTTGGCTTCCACCATCATAGCAAGTTCTCTTTGGCGACGCAAGTACTCAGCGTACTCTGGTGTTGAAGTCATCAAGGCTAGATCTGTCTGAGGATTCCGTGCTAACTCAGCCAAATCAGAGTTCCTCCTTGCTTCATATCCTCTTAGCTTCCCGTAGATTTCTTCCATATTTAGAGTCTTGTTAGCTGTATTTTCCTTGAACGTGGTTCTATCAAAGTTCCACTTTCCTGTTAGACCATCAATGACCACTTGAACTCTGTTCCTCATTGAAACTTCAGCTTCTGGAACGCCCAAGTTCCTCATCTTGGTGACAAGAGCTTCAAAACGGTATGAGTAGTCATTAACTGTTTCATTGGGCAGCATTCTGAAAGCATAGAACTCTCTCTTGATTTCAAGCTGAACGTCTTCCCTCATCTCAGCAGTTCCTACATGGAACTTCTCGAGAGCTTCCCACTGTAGTTTGGTTGTGGCCAAATTGCTAACTCGTGTGGCGTCCCTCTCGCAAAGGGACGCTTGAAGGAAGCACATTGCCTTAGCATTTTTTTCCATCATCTTGAATTCATCAGGACCCCACTCGTCCTCTTTATCTTTCTTGTTAGCAGGAACGGTAAGGTCGCCTTTCATGATCACTTTCCAGCACTGATAGTTCTGACTCCTAACGAAGTTCTCGAACCTGATCTTCAAGCGGTTGAAGTTGCTGTCCGTCAGGCGCGGAGGCTTCACAAAAGAGATTCCAATAGGTTCCATGTCCATTTTCACCTGCAACTCAGTAAGAATCTAGAGCGCCTACTTTGATACCAATTGTTGGATCGTTAGTAACTGAGGGACGTCCTTTACTTTGGTAAAGGCATCCTTTGGTCAGGCGTCCCTACGAGGAGTAGGGGCGTCCTTATGTAATGTAGCGGAATAAAGTACTAAACAGGGAAATAATGAACACAGTGAATTATATAGGAACCACTCAAGACCAAGTAGTCCTTGAGTGTAAACCTCTACCTCCTTGGAGGATTTGTGAATAGCTTTTCCTTTATATTAAACGTCCTTACAGTTGTACTGACGAGTCTTTACAGTTCTCTGGCACTTAGCTTTTCTCCCTAAGTCCACTAGTAAGGGACTCCTCTAAGCCTACAACTTAAGAGAGTTTAATCTATTAAAGGACTCTATCCCTACGTCCTACAATACTTCGTAGGACTCTCTTTCTCTTTTTGGGTTTTTTTGACTACAAACTGTTTTGTGGTTTTGGTTACAAATCTCACTCGATCTAGCACAAGTTTTAGCACTGTTCTTGAGCTAGTTCTTCGTGTTCTTGAGTGAGCCGCTTTCCTCTGATTCTCTCTGAATATTCTCTGAAAGCGTTAACGTCACAATAAATGCCTTGGGGTATTTATAGGACTTGGGGAAGGGCGTCATTTTCCTGGGACGATCATGTCCTTGGTGGACGTGGCTACAGGATCTTCCTCCACGTATGATGGCGGTGATGAGGAAGCTTCCTGTATCCAGCTGTGTGTGATGAACTCCGCTACAAGATCGGCCGCCACGTATGATGAACTCTGCAACAGGATCGTCCGCCACGTAGTGTTGGACTCTGCTACAGGATCGGTCTCCACGTGTCCTTGGATGATCAAATGTTGCCGAGTGATGTCATCTTGTCGGCTAGAGAGTAAGGACGCTTTGCTTTGCGTTCCTACTTGCTTTAGGACTCCGTCCTTGCTCAAGTAGTCTGTTGCTGGTCCTTACTTCTCGTTAGCTAGCGTCCCTAAGCCTAGGGAACGCTTCACACACTTGTCGTACTTTTGTCACTGGTGTTCCTGAACACTTGGACAAATTTATTAGAATCAAAGTGAGTTTGTCATATCAAAACTAAGGGACGGTTTGTGTGGGCACACTATCAAGTACGCAAGCGTCCTTGATAGCGTCCCAACAATGGTATCGTCTGCAAAGCCTTAAAATGGAATAAGAGTTCCATTCTTAATTAGCTGGAGTCCAACTCGTTTTGAGGTAGCATGGGATTTTTGTTGTAGTGTTCTAGACAAATATTCTATTGCTAGAACAAAGATGAAGGGTGTTATAGGATCACCCTCACGGATACCACACTGAGGTGAGAATTCAAATCCAGGCTCATTATTAACTAGAATTGAAGAAGAAGAGGAAGTGACACAGGTCATTATAAGGTGTATGCATTTAGCATCAAACCCAAATTTAGTAAAATTAATCGAATAAAGTTCCAATTAAGTTTATCATATGCTTTTTCTAAATCCAGTTTTATTGCCATCCAACCAGAACGATCCTTTTTCTTTCTATGGAAAGAATGAAAATTTTCATGGGCTCTATGAATATTATCTTGAACGAGTCGACCTTTCACAAATGCACTCTGAAGAGGATGAATAATTGATGGGAGTATATGAGTAATAAGATTGGCCAGTAATTTAGAAATGACTTTATATAATGTGTTACACAAACTAGTGGGGCGATAATTATTGATTGTTTGAGGCGTATGAATTTTAGGGATTAATGCTATCAATGTTTTGTTCATAGATCTGAGCATAGTTCCAGAGTGGAAAAATGCATTGACTGCCAGGATGAGTGAAGATCCAACAGTGGGCCAGTAGTTTTGGAAAAATTCAGCTGTGAATCCATCCGGACTAGGTGTTTTATTTAGTGCGAGATCAAAAACAGTTGCTTTGATCTCCGCCGGTGTGGGTGACTTTGCAAGAGCAATGTTATCAATAGTAGTAACAATGGATGGAATGATATCAAGGTCTCCTAGATGAAGAACACACACTCTATTAATTTGAAAACGTGTCATTAGTTCCTGAGTGATGTGCTGATATATATCATCATGATCTTTAATAACAAGGCGATCGTGTGTCTGAAATTGAAAGATACTCTGTTTAAAGCGACGGATTTTTGAAATTGTCTGAAAATATTTCGTATTCTTATCTACATTTTGTATATGAGTGATCTTAGCACATTGCTTCCAGAATCTATGATGGAAGTCGATAAGTGCATTATACTTGTTTAGATGTTGTTGAAGTTTGGTTAGGATGTGTGAGTTCCAAGGATCTCGCAGCAAATAATTTTGTAGTATCTGTAATTGTTGTTTAGAGATTTTAAGTTGTTCAAAATTGTTATTGATATGTCGTTTTGCCCATTGTTTAGAGTATTTCTTAAGTAGTTGCATTTTCATAGAGATTTTAAACATGAACAAGCCTGTTAGTTTATATCACCATACCTTTTAAACAAGATCGGCGTATTCAGGTTTAGAGATCCATGCATTCTCAAATCTAAAAGGGTATTTATAGTATTTTTTATGTCTATATAGATCAAAGGATATATATAAGGCAATGATAAGAGGTAGTAAACGAATGGTGGTGTATTTTTAGTGCTGGAAATAGGTTCGTCAGAGATTGATGGATTAAAACACGATTAAGTCGCTCAAACATGTTATGATCAGAATTCATACTTTTCCTCCAAGTAAACGGAAAACCCGTGAATTTAGTATTTATAAGGCCTAACGTGTTTTGGATATTGTTTAGTCGGTTAAATCTACGTGGTATTGGGGTAATGCCTCCACTCTTATATGAGAGACAATCAATTTCATTGAGGTCTCCAATAAGAAAGAATGGACAATGTAGTGAGATGAGAGTAGAGGAAAGTGAATCCCAGAATGAGGTTTTATCCTCCTCATGACCAGGAGCATACAAAAAAACTAGCATGAATGGATTGATTGGATCATTATTTTGAATAATGATGAAATTTGACGATTGAACAAGTAAGTGAAATTTGCGTGTGAATTGATTAGTGAGTATGAGTAGGATCATACCCCCTTTCGGTCTAATGGATGGCGAGAATATGCATTTGTGGAATCCAGCTTTCTGAATAATCGCATCATCGGGTTGTAAAATTGTTTTAGTTTCAGCTAAGCATAATAAATCTAAATTGTGTAGTTTTCTTAGGAAGGCAATTTCATCCCAAAAATTAGGCCTCCTAATCCCCCTCACGTTCTAATAAGAAACAGTCATAATAATGTTCTGAAGGGTAACAGTTCAAAAGAAATGGATAGTATGAGATAGTGCAAAATTGTAATCGCAAAGAATTGATTCCAAAATGCTACGAAATGACGATTATGGTATGGTTGAGATATATTTGGATTATATCGATCAACGATAATAAAAGGAGACGAAATATGTAATAATAATGATACGTTATTGGGACGATCGTGTTTTTAGTAAATGAGTAAAAGTGTGATTGTATACACTTTTGTAAGAGGTTAAGGCATGGATTTGTAAAAATGTAAACCATAAATAGAAGATTTAAAAAGAATTGTGTACCCCAATTAGGTAAATGGCAATATAATTATACAATAAGAGGTTTAGATGGATGTGGTAGTATTACATATAATATATATTTATAATCATTGATTTTATACGTGACATGCATATAAGTGTGTAAGTATAAAGAATAAGTAAATTTGGTGAAAAAACAGCTCTCGATCAAGAAGAACCAATGGAAACCTGTGCTAGAATGCAAGGGAAAGAATATAAAAAAAAGTAAATATGAAATGGCAGGCAAGTCCAAAACACAACAATGGGAGGTCAGATGTTATAGTACAAGTTTCAAATATAAGAAAAGGATCATTTACTGATAATATACAATCCACCTTAAAAATTAATCAGAACACTGGCCCTATCTGTTTCCTTTGGTGGTATATATGGCGCATAGAAATGCAAAAATCTTTAACCCTTCTAGAATTGATCCAATAAGGCTACCTTCAGAATTGGCTTTCTCTCAATTGTTAGATTGGGATAGTGCAAACTTTTCTGGACACAAGAACTTAAAAATTCGTTAGAGTAGGAAAAATTTAGGAATCTGGAAAAAACTGCCTATAGAGTGGGTTAAACTTAACTTTGATGCATCAAAACATCGTAATGGCTTCTCCTATGCTGGCTTCCTATTGCGTGACAATAATGGTCGTGTCTTAAGATGTGGCGAACCTAACCTGACAAATATGACCATAGTTATGGCTGAAGCTCCCACTTTATTCGAGGCTTTGAAGACATTTGATTTAACAAGGTTTACTAAACTTATTATTGAGGGTGATAACCTTATTGTTATTAACTCTTTAAAACGTCTTTGGAAAGTTCCATGGGAACTTCATTATATTATAAATGACATACGCAACCTTCTATCAGAAATTCCTAATGTGGTTTTTTTACATTGTTTTAGGGACTGCAATCAAGCGGCGGATTTTCTTTCTAGAAGATATGTCGACTCTTCTAGTCTGATGACTGCTATTACTAGCCATTCTTCTTCGTTTAGTCATTTATCTTTATGGTCTGTAAACCAGCTTAGATCGTTGTTGAATCAACAACCCTTGTTGTTTTATTTTTGTAAGATCATCCGCTGTGATGATTTAGGTTAGCCGTGTAACACTCAGGTTATCTAATTTTGGCCTGTATGAGCTAGTAGCTCTTCTATCAAAAAAAAAAAACTACATTCATCCCTGATTTCCTAGTGAATGTGAAGTCCTTGAATTGTCATTAAAAATGGAAAGTCTTAATATAGATTGAACTAACATAGAGGAAAGTGTAAGTGGACAAAAATTCGTCTTCAATGCACTCTTATGTAGCTCCTTCGTATTCCTTCTTCTCCAAGCTTCCTTCAATGACCTAAGACCTGCAAAACAATGGACAAAGGGGGTGGAGATCCCCTAATCCACCTCCGATGAATAAGTCAGAAGAGTATTCGTCAATTGAGCGCGAGGGCAAATAAAGAGAAAAGGGCGTTCAGGTTAGGGCTGAGCGATGATCATCCTTTTCAGGGTAGTTTGTGTATATCCTTTCTACATGGCGAAGACATATACTTATAGTGGAAGAGAGAGGGTCAGTCGATTACTTAGAGTCCAATCCAACAATAATTCGATCTTATTAAATAAGATAAAACCTCCCAACTACTAGATAACAACCACGATTTAATCTGCAATAAATAAGCAAATAAAGATAAAAATAACTTAATAGATATACTTATCTGGCTGGCGAAGATAGCGACCTTAATTAAGGTAACGAAATTTTACCCGCTCACAAATGCCCCACCTACGTACGTCTTTGTCACGTGACTAAGACATAGGGTACTATAGGATCAACTCGAAGTGGCCATGCAGATTAGGTGAAGGGTCCGTGCGAGTGCGTGCGGTTGCGCTCTACATGTGTGTGCACATATGTAGAGTCCGTTAGCGCGATAAACTAACATTGCGTTTACCCTTAAGCGCATCATTTGTTGAGAATTCAAGAAAATAAAAACGATGAATAAAACGAAAAATTCCTGGCCAGGATTTTGTTTAAGAAAACGATAAACAAAAAAAAGAAGGTTTTCAAACAACTCAACATCCGCGCGAGGGCCTCATAAAGAGTGCACTATAGCGATACCGCAATCATGCCCGTGCGGGCCGCGGTGGCAATTTATCATCTTTGGCGCAAACGGCCCCTGCTGCGATTCTGTGCTCGCAAATTGAGGGGCGCGAGAGGGATTTTTCCCTAGAAAAGGAGCTCTAAGATCTGGACCCGAACCACGGTCACATCTTTGGAAACGCGGGTGCGGTTACGCCCCTAGTCGTCTTCACTTGATTCGTCTTCAGGGAGCAAACGGCTCCTGATGTGGATCCGCACTGTGCACGCTAATGGGCCGCATGCACGGCCATCGATTTCGCGGTCGCGGCTCCGCGAACCGGGGTCCCGGTTTTGCCCCAACGAAGGGGTCTCGCTCTTGACCACTCTATCGTCCGCGTAGACGTTCGTTGTCTATTAACATGAATTCTAGATTGAAAGCGAAGGTCAACGTTCTTACCAAATCTTGAAGTGGTGTCCTGGTGATTTGCATAATGGTTAAGGACATCGATTGATCCTTCATCTCTTTGGCTCGATTACTAGACTGTGCTGTTGATGTCCAGTTTCGACTGACTTCGAGCGGGATTCTTGCTTTGACTTCTGAAGACGAAACGTATTACTCCTCATTAGCTTTCCAGAACATCTTGATTCGTTTCGATCGGATGGCCGTGGCTCCCGAACGAGCTTGCGCAACACAGAAGTACGAGGCTGTTGCGAAAACGAGACAGTCTGTCTTCAATTGCGATTTTCGGTTGGTTTGAATGCGTCTACGGTCTCGATGCCTGAATAATAATTGTAGAAGACTTGTCCATATTTCCGTAGACATAAAGTTTGTAACTTTTCGATGCTCCTACATCCTGAAACAACCGTTCGAAGTAGTCTCGGCCCGTTTTGCGTACTTCACGTACTGCAGCAGCATTCGAACGCTTTTTTTCCGCCTTTCGAGTGCGATTCTGGGGTTGACGTATGAAGATAATTTATATCTTATCTCTTTCTCTTTACAACGATATGTGGATCATCCAAATCCGATAAGCATAACGCCCGAAAAGCGAGTCGAAAGCACGATTACTTAATTTGTCGTCGCTGACCCGCGGTCATGGGTATGGACACCGCCCCTGCGGTTCTGGTCCACGATTCTCCGCTGTTCTGCACTCACGGATGGGTGGCCGTGCTCGCAATGGGTTCCGCGATTTGGCTTCGCGATTGCATGCGAACGATTAAGAGAGTCTTGATCATCGCCGATTGTGCAATCCTTGTTTCCGTCTTGATTGGTTGATATCTCAGGCTCGATTTCTTGCCCTAGTCAAGTAATCTTCCTTGGATACTACGCCTCCTAAGGTTTGATTGGAGTTAGGATCTCGACCTTTGTGTGGTGTCTCGCTCTTCGCCTCTTGTCCTAAAGTTTAGGGCTTTCTTCTTTAGAAAGATACATTCTCTGGACTTCTCTCCATCAACCATAGTTTTGATCTTGAGATTGCGAATTAGGATTCCGCCTAGCGAATTAGGGTTTCACCTTGCTAAGGAATCCTTGCGGTCAAGATGGGATTTTTGACTAATCGACAATTAATCAATCCAATGTCCTCACCGTCTTCAATGTGTGATTTGTCTTTTGTTCGTGATCAGAGATAAAACTTTTATCAATTGATCAAGGCTCATCAACATAAACATATCTTCCTCGATTAGGATGGTCCATCACCATCATTGCTCTCGTATTTTGGGGTGAATCCCCTCCTTCAATGCGTGAATAGTGCCGATTTGCACATCCGAATTGTTGCTTTGCAACTTCACCTATTCAAACAAATTCACTTTGTTGCAAGTCAACGTAATCACCAACTGATTCAATTGTTGGCTTTGTACATGTTTGGCAATTCCACACAATTGGCCACTTCATGTACGTACGGTTGCTAATCAATTTTGCCTTAATTGGTGTATTATTCATTTGTGCCAATTTCGCACTCGTACGATTCGATTTACATATAGCTTGATCGGCAATTAACACGTACGCTCATAAGTGATCACAATCGGTGTTGCCCCATACGTAGAGTTTTCATTAGATTGATAATCAACAATGATTTTTTGATAGGGAAACTTCATGGACCGACAATACGAAACAATTCTAGAATTGGGATGCTCTATGGATCGACTATTTAAGGTCTTACTCAGCGATGTGCATCACCAAATCCCATACTCGATTGAAATCAGTTGATTCAAACCATACGATGCTATAACTATCGAATCTGTCGCCTGACTGGGGATTAGGTCACGGGTGATGGCTTGCATTTAGTGCAAGCCTAGGATGCATTTTAGATCATGTTTGATTATGTTTTGGTTTGCATTTCTCTATTTTAGATTTGAATTTTAGCTGTTTTTGGTTTAGTCTCTTGGTTTGGACTCTACGCCTTGTTTGTGCTATTTCAGGATTAAATGGAGGAGAGTTGGATGATGGAGATCAAGATGAGGATCAAGGAGAGATCTATGAAGTCCAAGAGCTCGAAGAAGGAGTCAAGAAGAAGCCCGAAGAAATGCCAAAAGAAGCAAACCAAAAGCTGAGTCAAGAGCGCAACAAGACGAAGCGAGAAGGCAAGACCCGGGGTCATGGCCAGGGTCGTGTGACCCGGCCGGGTCACAGCCCGGGTTAGCTCCCTGCCCTTTCTGACAACAAGTGTAATGAAACAGTGGCTGACCCGGCCAGGTCACTGCCCAAGTCGTGGCCCGGGTCAGCCCTGTTTTTAACGTGTGTCGCGAGTGCGGTTTCCAGCTTCCGACCCGGGCGGGTCACAACCCGGGTCTCGCTGCGGCGCCCCTCTTTACCTCTTTTAGATCCCATTACTTTTAGGGTTGTATAAATATTTCTTCTTCCTCTTGGAAGACAACTGTTCCCCCATTTGGGAAACCTTTGTCTTTCCATTAAAGTGCTCTTTGTTTTGTGAGGAATTGGAGAAGATGATTGAGATTCTTGCCTTTTCTATGTATGGATTGAAGTTTGGTATGGATATCCTCTTTTCTTCTTCTCCATTTCCTTTGTTTTCCACGTTTATGTTTAGGTAGATTCTCAAATCCTAGGGTTTGGGGAAAATCCAATGAGTTCTAGGTAGGATTTGAATTGCTTGGATGAATAGAGATTAGATTGTGGTTTGTTTCAATCCTATGTGCTTAATGCCAAATTTGATCTTGAATTTGAGTCTTGTTGATGATTGAGACCGAGAGGTTAGATTGTTAATAGGAAGTTAGGTGTGGGATTTGTGTTGACAGACCTCATCTCCCACTTGAAAGATAGGATTGATTGATTGAGAATTCCTTGAAATGAGAATTGTCTTGGGATCCTCTTGAGAGGAACAATTACCGGTAGAGGCTTGAGTTGGATTGCTCACTCAAGCCATGACGGTGGATGAGGGTTTGAACCGACCCATAGCCCTATAGCTCCCAAAGGGCCTAGTCCCGGGTTGTCAAGCCACGAGAGTGGATGATTTACCGTATTGTAGGTGCAATCGTTTGGTCCCATAGGATTAGACAATGAAATTAGGTAGTTACCTCCAAACCATGGTTTAATCAAGATTCATGCATGCTTGCAATGTGTTGCCTAGGTTCATAGTGTGAGTACCTTAACTCTAGGATTGTCTTTCCTCATTGTCTTTGCGTCATTTGCTTTGTTCTATTTCTAGTTGATTGCTAGTTGTTAGTTTCAATTTCATCCTCCTCTCCTTATTTGACTCTATTTAGACCTAGCTACTTGTTTGTCGGTTCAATCATTGCTACTTAATTTCTTGAGATCGGCAGCTCGATAATACTACAACCGACCCGTACACTTGCGGTGTAGATGTGGAACCTGTCAAGATTTTGGCGTCGTTGCCGGGGACTTTTGCTAGTTTTGGTTGTTTCCTACAACCGGTAGACTAGGTCCTTTTTGCTTTTGATTTTTTTTTCTTTTTGTTTGTGATGGAAGGTTTCTTAGCCATGAGTATGTTGAGACTCGATCAATGGGAAGATGAGCACTTCCTTGAGAACTTCTCCCGATTTCTACAAATGGTGCAAGAACATGGCGCTTGGGGTTATCAATACCACAAGTTTGAGTTGTGCAAGTGCATAGTTGAAGGTATGAACCGTGCAACTTTTGATTTGGCCATGTACATGAGTAAGGGGAGTATTGGGATATGGCCTATGGGAAGTGATGAGTATTGGGACTTCTTTTGCTTCATGAATGATGAGTGTATGCAAGTTGAATCTCCACCGACTCCTCAACCGGTTGAAACTTCTTATGCTTATATTGAGAGTTTAGTAGAGGATCTTGCCAACAAAGTCAATAGCTTGGTTGTGGAGCATTGTGATAAGGCTCAATCTTCTCTCCACTCAACAACCACTTGCCCATTCCATGAGTATGTGAAAATGGGAGACGTCACATTGGAATCCAATGACCATGAGTTAGATGTGCCAAAGGACGACATTGTCGACTGAGCCTTTAGAACTCAATGAGCTTGATGCATCCTTTCCCGTGCGGGGTGATGAAATGGAGAATTCCGATGCTTTGAAATAGATGGGTGATGAGAGGTTCTTTGATTACGGATTAGATGATGAGAGGTTCTTTAATGACGGATTAGAGGATGATGAAAGAAATGAGCAAGATCACATCATTGAAGTGTGCCCTTCACCAATGAGGCCTCCTTCTATGCTCTCTACTTGGGAATCTCTTCTCTCGATCTTAGATGCCCCTTGTAAGTTTTTCCGCCCTTTGTCATTCAAGATTTGCATGAGGAAAAACCATGTTTAGAGCCTAAAGTGGAATCTAGAGATTACTATGAGGTTACCTTTGAGAAAAGGGTTCAAGAGAGCTTTGATCCTTAATATATATATCTTGAGAAGCCTCCATCCAAGAAAAATTGGTTTCAACATATTCCATCTCATGAAAGTAGTGTTAGCTTATTTGATAGGTTAAACCGGTTTTTTAATGCTATATTATTCATTTTTAAACCATCATTGGGCTACTTACACCTTTGTGAGATGTGTTCACAAAGTTTTGATATATAGGTTATTGAGGGCGTTGACAATGATTGATCTAAGCATTTGAGAAGGCGTCATGCTCAAGCTAACGACCTTAAACAAGCGCTCATTAGGAGGCAACCCAAGTTTTCCCTTTTATTTTCCTTTGTTTAGTAGGTTAATTGAATGAAACTAGATGCAAAGCATTGGGTTTGTTTGATTAAATTGTGAGAGCTTTGCATTTGGGAAGTCGTTCTTGCTTGTTTGGTAGTGGCTTGATTGCCTTGTTGCTTGTTGCTTGCTTGTGATTGTCCTTTCCAAGACAATGTTTTGCTATTGTTGCTTGTGGAATTTCTTGTCTAGTTGTGTGTAGGCAAATAGCAAAGACTCTTGACTCCTACTTCTGCCTCCAAATTGGTGAAATCCTCAATTCCACTGCCTCCTCCTCCTTAATGAATACAAGGTGAGTCTCTTTTCTTCTCTTCCTTCTTGCTTTTATTTCCACATTGAGGACAATGTGGCATTTAAGTTTGGGGGAGAGAATTAGCTAGTTCATGCTAGATAGATGCATTCATGTTTCAATTCTTGTATTGCATTCATGTTTACTTTTGTTTTGCCATTATTTTTGCATGCTAAAAATCCAAAAAAAAAAATTTGAAAAAATTGTCAAAATGCCAAAACTGTCCATGCATATTAGGATGCCATCAATTCTCTTAAATGGAAAAGCTTTTGTCTTCAACTTAGTTAAACTCATGACTTGAAAATCCCATATCTTTGCTTGGATAGTTGAAGCCTTATCTCTTTGCAAAGTCATAGACTTGATTGTTTGACTTATAATTGGATGAGCATATGTGACTCTTGAGATTGTTGACTTGTGGTGAAATTTTAGGCATTGAGTACCTAGTGAGATCAATTGTTGTGTCCTTTTCTTGTTTATATTGTGTGAATTCTCTATGCATTGCTAACTCTAGAACTTGAATTTGCATATTTGTCAAGACCGCATTACATGAGTCATGCTTGTGACATTAAAATGATAGAGACATTGTTTTCGTTACCCCCACTATTCCCCTATCTACCCTACTTAAGTGCCATTTTCTTAAAGCCCCAATTTTGAGCCTAAAAGCTTACATTTTCAAACTCCACAAAATATTTCCCTAGCCCAAATAGTTTGTCCCTTCTAGAGGATAAGAGTCATGATGGATGTATTTTGAGTGAGTTTGGGGGTTTGAGAGGAAAAATCTCATTTGGTGGAGAGTGTTTCAAAGAAAAATGCAAAAGTTTGGGAAGTGTTGGAAAAAAGTGAAGAATCTTGGGAAATAAAGGTTAAAGTGAAGTTGGTGATGTGAAGAAAAGTGCAAAATTCTTTGGGAAATCACCAAAATTATGTTGAGAAAAGAAAACAAAAGTGCAAGGGTTGAGTTGAAAATGAAAGAAAAGTGAAGGTGGAAGAATAAAGTTCAAATTAGTGATGTGATGAATTGGTGAATCTTTGGGTATGAGAGTGTTTGAAAGCTTGAATTGGTTCCTTGGTGTTGAATGAAATTGTGACTCTTATTCTCTAGTTTAGCACCACTTGGCCAAAAATTATTCCTCACCCAATCTTCTCACCTTAGCCCCATTACAACATTCAAAAGACCTCTTGATTAGTGTCATTTCCATTCTCCATAAGCGGTGAAGATTTAGATCTCATTCAAGCCTATGGTAGATTAGTGATCATAGATGAGATTGAGTGAAACACTACGAAGCCTAAACACATAAGCAAAAGAGTAAACACATTTCACCTAGTGAGGCCTAGAATGGTAGCATTTGTCTTCATCTTTTGAGTCATAAAACATGTGCAATTATTCCAATTTGTTGAGCTTCAAGGTCATTGATTTATGCCTCATCTACTTTGATGTGAATTCTTGAATTGCATTTGATGTGGGATGATAAGTCTAATTGCTTACTTGAGGACAAGCAAGGTTCAAGTTTGGGGGATTTTGATGGCTTGCATTTAATGCATGCCTAGGATGCATTTTAGATCATGTTTGACTATGTTTTGGTTTGCTTTTCTCTATTTGAGGCTATAATTTTAGTTGTCTTTGGTTTAGTCTCTTGGTTTGGACTCTATGCCTTGTTTGTGCGTTTTCAGGATAAAATGGAGAAGAACTGGATGATGGAGATCAAGATGAGGATCAAGGAGAGATCCATGAAGTTCAAGAGCTCGAAGAAGGAGTCAAGAAGAGGCCCGAAGAAACGCCAAAAGAAGCAAACTAAAAGCCGAGCCAAGAGCGGAACACGACGAAGTGAGAAGGCAAGACCCGGGGCATCCAGGTCCTGATGCGGGCAGGGTCATGGCCAGGGTCGTGTGACCCGGCTAGGTCACAGCCCGGGTCAACCCCCTGCCCTTGCCGAGAACAAGTGTAATGTAACAGTGGCTAACCCGGCCGGGTCACGGCCCGGGTCTCGCTGCAGCGCCCCTCTTTACCTCTTTTAGATCCCTTTCCTTTTAGAGTTGTATAAATACTTCTTCTTCCTCTTGGAAGACAACTTTTCCCCCATTTGGGGAACCTTTGTCTTTCCATCAAAGTGCTCTTTGTTTTGTGAAGAATTGGAGAAGATGATTGAGATTCTTACCTTTTCTATCTATGGATTGAATTTTAGTATGGATTTCCTCTTTTCTTCTTCTCCATTTCCTTTGTTTTCCACGTTTATGTTTAGGTAGATTCCCAAATCCTAGGGTTTGGGGAAAACCCAATGAGTTCTAGGTAGGATTTGAATTGCTTGCATGAATAGAGATTAGATTGTGGTTTGTTTCAATCCTATGTGCTTAATGCCAAATTTGATCTTGAATTTGAGTCTTGTTGATGATTGAGACTGAGAGGTTAGATTGTTAATAGGAAGTTAGGTGTGGGATTTTTGTTGAGAGACCTCATCCCCCACTTGAAAGATAGGATTGACTGATTGAGAATTGAATTCCTTGAAATGATCGAGAATTGTCTTTGGATCCTCTCAAGAAGAACAATTACCGGTAGAGGCTTGAGTTGGATTGCTCACTCAAGCCACGACGGTGGATGAGGGTTTGAACCGACCCATAGCTCCTATAGCGCCCAAAGGGCCTAGTCTCGGGTTGTCAAGCCACAAGAGTGGATGATTTACCGTATTCTAGGCACAATTGTTTGGTCCCATAGGATTAGACAATGAAATTAGGTAGTTGCCTCCAAACCATGGTTTAATCAAGATTCATGCATGCTTGCAATGTGTTGCCTAGGTTCATTGTGTGAGTACCTTAACTCTAGGATTGTCTTTTCTCATTGTCTTTACGTCATTTGTTTTGTTCTATTTTTAGTTGATGGCTAGTTGTTAGTTTCAATTTCATCTTCATCTCGTTATTTGACTCTATTTAGACCTAGCTACTTGTACCTAGAGATCGACACCTTGATAATACTACAACTGACCCGTACACTTGCGGTGTAGGTGTGGAACCTATCAACGGGTCGAGTCTCATTCCGGGCAAGGTGGTCCGACTTCCCGAGCGAATATCGGGATCAACACACGTTTGGATTCGCTTGCCCGAACGATTTGCGAATTTCTTGCGTTCTGCCCTCGAACCGCGGTCGTGGGTGGACGATCCGCGGTCGCAGGTCTGGGCCTGCCGAATGCGAATCGCGCGATTCGCCTGGCACGATAGCCCCAGGGTCGACTAAGATTGTATCTTCGTTGTTGAGGGTCGATTATAGTACCATAATTATGGCTCGATTGATGGTCCCCACGGACGGCGCCAATGGTAAGTGCACAAAAATTCGTCTTCAATGCACTTATATAGCTCCTTCGTATTCCTTCTTCTCCAAACTTCCTTCAATGACCAAGGACCTGCAAAACAATGGACAAAGGGGGTGGGGACTCCCTGATCCACCTCCGATGCCTAAATCAGAGGAGCATTCGTCGATTGAGCGCGAGGGTAAATAAAGCGAAAAGGGCGTTCGGGTTAAGGTTGAGCGATGATCAGCCTTTTCAGGGTAGTTTGTGTACATCCTTTCTACATGGTGAAGACATGTATTTATAGTGGAAGAGAGAGGGACAGTCCATTACTTGGAGTCCAATCCAGCGATAATTCTATCTTATTAAATAAGATAAAACCTCCCAACTACCGGATAACTTCCGCAATTTAATCTGCAATAAATAAGCAAATAAGGATAAAAAAAATAAGTTAATATATATACTTGCCTAGCTGACGAAGATAGCGACCTTAATTAAGATAACAAAATTTTACCCGCTCGTACGTGGGAGAGTTTTTCAACTAAAATTAAAGGGAAATGAAATAACAAATTTAAAAAACAAAAAAAACCTGGCAAAAACGTTCCTTTGAAACGTCTCTCAAAAAATATAGGGATAATGATGATGAATTAAAAGGGTTTCTCACTGATGAATATGCTTCTAGTATTTGCTCAAAAAAAAAATGAGTATGCTTCTAGTATTAATCACGTTGGAAAGAATACGGTATAATGCGCTTGTCGCATCAGCTCACTGGTTGAGCACTCATGGTAGTACCATGAGGTCTCGGGTTCGAGACTCTAGGGCGGCGGTTTGCCCTATTTCCTTAAGAGCTGATTAGTAACCAGTTCTCATCCCTTGTGGATGCTTTAGGTGAGCCCAAGTAGTACTTGCGGCGACCCTAATCCTTACCTTATCACAAAAAAAAAAAGAATACGGTACAATAACAAGATGGAAAAACAAGAATAGGGAGCGAGTCAAGCAAAATTTAGAGTGCCTTACGCAGTTAAGCCTCTAATATTTTCTAGGAACATTTAGAACAATTTTGTATAGATTTTTTACGAAAAAATGGATCGTCTATACAATATATATAAGCACCACCACTCATTTAAAAAAAAATAATAAAGGACTTATCTTCATGTATGTGTTATTTTCCTAGACTAGAATTATTTTGTGGGGCGATTCTGTTTTTAAACAAGATGAATAAAATGTGTAATAATGCAATGCACCATATATATCTTGGAACAGACAAACGTGGCAAATTGACTGAAATGACATGAAGCACGCAAGTTACAAATGCACTCTCATCCCGGCCATTAGTGAACAAAAGAGCCCTCTTGGAACTTGGAAGGACCTCGTATTTAGAATACATGTATCAACATCAGGACAACATGGCAATTGCAAGCATCGATCACTTACGGAATATATTATATATGGGGTGACCCACCAAAGTTCAAGCTCAACTATCAATCAACGCGAGTACTTAACCATAGCTTGCTAGCTACTGTATACTGGATATTAATAACTTTGCCACGCGCGCACCTTGTATTTGATCATATACATGATGGTTGATGGGTATATTAAGCCGTTGATCTTAGCTCTACCTTTCGTACCCTTTTTAAATTAGTCTTTAACCTTTAACTAGTACAAATCCCCTACCATGTACGGATAATGTAAATATAAATCTGAATTAACAGATTCGAGATTAAATTTGACACGAATTCGCTTTTAACTCGAGAATTTACGATCCAAACTCGAAAGACCACAATCCGAACCTATTGGTCAATACATGTACTTTTATTAATACAATGTCAGTTCTAAAAAATTTATATTCAATTTTCCATATTTACATTATTATTTAGTATATTATTGACATATGGGAATATTTTTTCACTATTCTTCAAGATTTAATAATGATAAAAACAAATATTAATTAATAAGGAAAATTTTTTAAGCTATCAAAATAGTTACTTGAATATTTTTTAGTCATATAAGGATATAATGTTAAAAAATCAAGTTAGGAAAAAATCGTAAGCTATCAAAAATTGGTTAAGATATGAAACATATATAAGGAAATTGGATAAGATATAAAATAAATAAATGGGTTGTTCTTAGAAAATATCATGCAAAAAATAAAATCATTATTTTATTCAGACTTGATGACGTGGCGCAAATTTTTACATAGACTTGGGTTTTGCTTTATACTGTTTTATACTAGATTTTTTTCTATCTTAATCTCTAATCTATCAAATTTTGACACCATTAGTCCTTTGTTAACATTTTTGTTAAAAATACCATCAGTTGTGTTACATAGATTGTACGTACATGTCATCTAGTTAATAGCATGGCAACCACATTAGGGACCAAATCTTAGTTTTTTTTTATTTTTTTATTTTCAAATGAGGAATGTGAGGAATTTTCTTTTTAATTTATAGTCAATTTACATAATTAGCTTATATGAAATTAATGAGCTTTTAACAAACTCAATTTTAAAACACATATTAAATCCAATTCTTTAGTTTTTAAATAGGTTTTTTTTCAAAATTAACAAAAGAATATACTGTCAAGTCATCAACCAGATGACATATACAGTCCATGTGACACAACTGATAGTATTTTTAACGAAAATGTTCACAAAGGAGTAATAATGTCAAAATTCGATAGATTAAGAACTAAGATAGAAAAAATTAAAGGTTAGGGACTAATTTAGAAAACATACAAAAGACTGAGGACTAGGGGTATCCAAACCCGGTTAACCGTGATTTCGGTTAACTAAAATCACAAACCTTAACCGAACCGTTAATCTCGGTTAACCGGAGATCGGTTAACCAAATTTTTCAGTTCGGTTTTATCGGTTAACCAATAACCATTTATATGATTTAAATTATCATAATATACATGAAGGATAAATAAAATTATCGAATATGATTAAACAATATAATCTAATTAGATTAGATCTTCAAATATATATACTAATTTTATATGCCTTGATAGTAATAACAACCAAATAATACTCTAAACTATTATTGTATGTATTTCATTCAAACAACCTATTTAACTAATAATTTAAAGGGCTTATATAGACACATATCATGACATATTTGATAACAATGATAACTAAATAATTGAAATTACAAGCCACATAAGAACTATGCAAACAAGAGAACTAAAAATTGCTCAATAGAACAACATCATCATTTCAAAAATGAATAATTTAAAGTAAATCAAACTTATATATTAATATAAAAATAAAAAATTTTAATTTTCGGTTTTTCGGTTAACCGTTATTACGAAAATCATAAACCGAAACCGAACCGAAAACCGTTAATATTCTCGGTTCAGTTAACTAAACCAAGATTTTTTATAATGTCGGTTCGGTTAACCAAAGTATGTACCGGTTTTTCGGTTTATTGGTTCGGTTTTGCGGTTTCGGTTTTTTATGGACACCCCTAGCTGGGTTACCCTGATTTATTATATATAAAAAATAAATCAATTTTATTTTAAATTTTATGATATATTCTATTATAAAAAGTAAAAAAGTACTTTTTTATTAAATATTATATTAATTATTATTAGAATGACATTCTTAACCCATTGACCAACCGAACCCGCATAATAACCCTACAATGACCTTACCCGTCTTGACCTGCAATCCAAATGACCCGAATCCACACGAACCTAAACCAGATAGAACCACCCATTTGACATACGATATATTAATTTATACAGCCCCTTTACCCTTGGCATGAGCGTTTAACTAGTTATACATTATCCTCGCCTTAGGCAAACTGGCCAGAGATACTCAATTAACTAGTTTAACCCGTCGTACTACGTACACCCATGTATCAAATATTAAAATTATTTTTAAATAGATTATAATGTGAAATTTTTGCATGTTTAATTTCACTTACTAATAAAATACACCCTAATTATTTTTAGTTCTATGATTATATGTTATTCGATTTGACTGGTTTTTGCCATATAACTTTTGATTGTAGTATATTTTCTGATTTATAAATTTCTCCCAATGTTACTATTTGATTTGTCCCATAAACCTACCTAAAAGATTATACTTTGCCAATGAAAACATAGCGAGCCTAGGGAAAGGTTTGTAAGTATTTTCGTACTATTTAAATAAAACATGATTTTGTGCTCAAAATCATTTATTCTATGTAGATAAATATAATATATATTTTTTATTTAATGAATGATTTATAATTGATTTACTTCAATACACATAATTGTTAGAATGGTAATACGACAGAGTAATTAGAGAGAGAGAGAGAGAGAGAGAGAGAGAGAGAGAGAGAGAGAGAGAGAGAGAGAGAGAGAGAGAGAGAGAGAGAGAGAGAGAGAGAGTTGATTTGGGAATGTTTGGAAGCTAAGGGGGTGCCAGGCATGTTCATCAGCATCATTCGAGACATGTATGAGCGTCGGTGACGAGTGTTTGTACGCAAGGAGGTGATATAGAGTTTTTCGAAGTGAGAATGGGCTTGCATCAAGGATCAGCGCTGAGCCCTTTTCTGTTCATTCTAGTGTTGGACGTGCTGATTAGGGATATCCAAGGAGAGGTGCCGAGGTGTATGTTGTTCGTAGACGACATTGTGTTGGTGGAGGATTCCAAAGCTGGGGTCAGTAGCAAGTTGGAAGTGTGGAGGGAGAGGTTGGAAGCTAAGGGGTTTAGGCTGAGTAGGAGCAAGACAGAATACATGGAGTTCCCCTTCGGACGGGAAAATGAGCCTAGGAGTGAAGTTCAGCTGGGAGGTGAGGTCATTATGCAGAAGGAAAAGTTTAAGTATCTGGGTTCAGTTTTACAGAGCGACGGGTGTATTGATGAGGATGTTAGGTCTCGTATTCAGAGAGGGTGGCAGAAGTGGAGGGAGGCTTCAGGGGTCTTGTGCGATAAGAAGGTTCCTCTCATGCTGAAGGGAAAGTTCTACAGATTGTTATAAGGTCTGCGATTTTCTATGGAGCAGAATGTTGGCCCACGACTAAGGCTCAGGAGCAAAAACTTGTTGTCGCAGAGATGAGGATGCTCAGGTGGATGTGTGTCCACACGAGGATGGACAAGATTAGGAATGAAGAAATCAGAGGCAAGCTTGGGGTGGCGAGTATAGGAGACAAACCGCGGGAAGCGAGATTGCATTGGTTCGGACATGTGCAAAGACGGAGCCCAGACGCAACAGTTAGGAGATGCGAGCGTTTGGATTTAGGAGCTTATCGGAGGGATAGAGGTCGCCCGAAGAGGCGTTGGATGGACAACATAAGACAGGACATCAGGCTGTTAGGGATTTCAGAGGAGTTGGCTCAGTGCAGGGAGAGGTGGAGGGAGAAGATCAGCGTGTTAGACAGCTAGTCAGCTTGCTAGTGGAGCATAGTGGAGCCGTGTAGTCTTTTGATGGCCGTCGGTTTAACTTAGTGGGCTTGCTTGTATAACTTAATCCTTTTCATCTTTCTATTTTCCCTTCTTTTAGACTTAGTAGTAGTTGTTGGTCTGTTGTTAGTTTCTAGGTTTTCGAACTAGTTTGTTGAGTGGTCCAGTTTGTGTCCTTTGGGTCCTATTGGGCGCATTTCATCTAGGTCTCAAATGCCCCCGTCCTGACCCCCCAGATCCTGGTTTTGCCGGATTGCCTGGGTATATGTTGTTGTTGTTGTTGTTGTTGTATTAGAATGGTAATACGATCTTGATAAATTATATAGTTATAAATGTTGATATTGTCTTCATAGATTTAATATAAAGTGGGATCAAAATTAATGTGGAGGTTGTAAAGAATCCAACTTTTATATATAGTGTAGATACATATTTATTATCCTAAATATTAAAAAAATTATATGAAAGTTGTACAGAAAAGAAACCAATACTAAAGGCAAAAAACATATTTGATAGAACAAACTTGAGTTGGTCAAAGCAAACAACTTTTGGCATGGATATGTAAGAATTCGCACTCCAAATCTCTCTTAGTTTGGTAAAAATAACAAAGAAGATTTGTTAGTTTATTATATCGGAATAAAAATAATTTGTTAATTAGTGAATAAAATTGTAACGATGATACTTGCTTGAAATAACCTATAGAGTTTATTCTACAAAACAAATAATCCCAAACTTTCAAGTTAATCTTATTATGTATCTTCCCCATTCCATATACATATCCCGACTTTCAAGTTAATCTTATTATGTATTTTACTATAGATATAGATATAGATACAGTTTCAAAGATTATTTTCTGATTATATTTTAATTGTTCCAAACTATACAGAAACTAATATAGATATATATGTTGAGAAATAGAAATTTATTTCCGGATTAGATTATTTCCAAAATTAATGATTAGAACTTATTATGTAAAGGAAGGTTCAGTTGATTATTTATTATAAAAATGACACGTGGCGCAAATTTTTGTGAAGACTTTGACTCCGCTATATAATATAAAAGTATAGATTTTGATAAGGATTCTAGTTCGAATAGTCTAAGGGGCCGTTTGGTATCCAACGGCGGAAACGTAAACGGAAAGGAAACGAACCTAGTCCAATTATGTGTCACTATACATTAATTGAAAAAAAAAATTAATTTGAAACCTTGAAATTTGTGTGTTTAGATAAGAGATGAAGGGAATGATTGAAGTGGTTTGTTACCCCACCCTTAGATTAGGGAAACAAATAACCAATAACCTGTTGGTCTAGTGGGATGAGGTGCTAGGCCCCTTAAACGTTTGTTCAGGAGGTTCGAAGTTCGAATCTCACTGGCGATGTGTATGGAAAAAACACAATTGGGAGGGTTGCCCCCAGCAATGGGCCTCTGCAGTATCCGGTTCGGACGTAGATTGATGCTGTCTAATCGAACCAGGCGAGAGACCAAAAAAAAGATTAGGGAAACAAGTTGAGCGCCGTGACTCGCGAGGGGGCTTGCGGTAGTTTTTGTATGAAAATTGAGGTGACTCATCACGTATCATGATACTAATGTGGACAAGGTTCGTTTTCATTCCGTTTACGTTTCCGTCGTTAGATACCATACGAACCCTAAATCCCGTAATCCCGTCTACAGTGGCGGAGCGGGGAGGGGTCCTGGAGGGGCCGGTGACCCCTCAACCCGTCGGAGAGTTTAGTATACCGGAGGAGCAAAGCGCGGTGTTGAAGAAACTAGGGCCGGCCGCCGGCCACCATTGTCGCGTGCAATGAAGCCTAGGTTGAAGAAAATCCGTTTTTTTTAATTAATTTAAAAAAACTCCCAAAACGACGTCGTTTTGGCTGGTTTTTTAAAAACACACCAAAATGATGTCGTTTTGGTTATTAAAAAAAAATCAAAACTTCAAAACAGAAATGCCTTGAACGAAGAAGGAGAAAGGTCTATACGTTATTTTCAATATTGTTGCCCAACGCCAACGGAGTTTGCCACTCACAAGGCCTCATCGCTGTTTGAGCCAAAATTCACCCTAGGGAATTATGGCCTAGATCGGGCCTAATCGAAGTTAATCACAAAGAAAACGAATGAGTAAAGCTCGGGTATTGTATTCAGAGTATGATTGAATGTGTAAAAGTGTGTAACCCTGCCTATGGTTTACCTGTGCTTATATAGTATTCCTGGAGATCAATCTATCCTATTAGAAAGATAAGATTACACATGATTCGACCTGATCTCAATCCTAACGGCATGAATCGAACGAGATCTATCTTATATCTTTTACTCTATCTTGTTTAACCAACTTCGGTCTCCACCGCCTCTCGCTGTGCTCTGAAGAAGTATTGAAGAAGTCTTGACTGGGTCTCGATACTTTTGTGAGGAAAATCTGGGCCCAACAATACCCTAAATGCAGCGTTCGGATTTTGAATCTTTTCAAATTTTGAATGGTGCATTTAAGTGATTAGACGTTGCAGTCAAGCCTTGGTTTTCGGGATTTTGCAGACCTCTTAAACCCTTTCTTCCGTTCTTCTTTCCCATTCTCGCCTTCAATTGTGTCCGCCTTTCTCTCTTCTTCCTCTGTTCTTCGTTCTTCGAACACTCCAGGTACTGCTCCAACCCTTTTCGCTTCTCTTTCTTGCTTTCTATGGCTCCGAGGTCCCCCTTTACTTCTTCCAAAGCCCTTAGCAAGGAAGACCTTCTTCCTTGCACCATGACCTGGGATGAAATTGCGGAATGGGTCGAATTTGGGGGTTTTCCCAAGGGAACCCGATTCCACGCTCCTACCATCAAAAAGATCGATTGGGTGCGAAAGGGTTGGGTGTGCTTTCTAGATTACCCGTTCTCCATAGGTTTGAAATTCCCCTTTTCTGAGTTCATCCAAGAGTTCATTAATACCCTGAGAGTTTCTCCCTGCCAAATCCTACCCACAACATGGCGTACGCTGGCTAGAATTGACGAGCTTGCTACGCAATGGGGTCTTAAGATGACCATGGGAGAACTCCTCCTTGCCTACAAAATTGTTCCTTAGAGAGCTGGTAGGATCACCCTTCACGCCCGGGATGTCAAGAACCCCCTGATTCCCAAGACCAAAATGCCCTCTCGTAGCCTACAGGCTCGGTTCTTTTTTATCGAGTTAGAATCTCTAAGGGGCGTAGATGACGACGTGTTAGCAGTCTTTCGAGATGGATGGAACACATCTCGTAAGGCTCCGTGCCTCTCTTTGCTGTTAACCTCTCGATTTTAGGTTGTGAATAGCTCTGATCTGGGTTTCCTCTTTTCTTTGTGCAGTGTCGGTGGGAATCAACTCCAGGAGTACTGACACAGGCGTCTGCCGACGATTGCTGAAGGTTGAAGCTGAAAAGCGCAAGCCGAAAAAGATCAAACCTGAACCTGAAGAACCCGCAGAGGAAGTGGAGGCATTGGAGTCTGAAGACGAGACCGAGACAAGTAAAACCCCAACATCCTCCGATATGGCGAGCTCATCCGGAAAGAAATCAGGTTTGAATTTGCTTATTCGAAATCCTGTGTCTTCAAATTCCTTGTTATGTTACGGTTGCTAATTGTTGGCTATGCACAGGTACTAAGATTGATATGTCTGCGGCTGGGATGGTGAAGAGATTAAGGTCCAGTGGTATCAAAGCTTTGGCCTCCCCGACTCCCTCAGTGGACTCCAAGAAGTCTCAGCCTCCGAAGCGGAAGAGGACCGAAGAGACCCCGTCCCCTGTCATGAAGAAGAGAGAGCCTAAGGATCTTCTGAGTGTCTTTAGCGACAAGCTATCACCCAACATCAAGGCCGAATTCCAACCGTTGTCCCTTGATGCGGCCTTTAGTCGCGTGGGTACCACTCTCAGGCTGGTAAGTTGATCCTCTTCATCATCTTTCATTAATACTTCTTTGCTTCTTTTGTGCGCATTTTAGCCCAGCACTTCCTTTCTGCTTATCGGGTTGTGCTCACTACAGGCCTTCCAAGACCTGATGGCGACCAACTGCCGTTCTCATGACGAGTTGTCGAGGTTGGAAGCCGACACCAAGAGCGCCAGAGATGCTGCTGCCGTATCCGAGAGAAAGGTTCGCAAGCTCCAATCGACTATCGACGCCTTATCGATTCAAGTAGAGGATCTTCAAGCTGAGAAGGCCTCTCTGGAGTCCTGGATGCATGAGGCGAAGAGGTCAGCCAAGTACTTCTCGGAGGTGGTAACCCAGGTGGCCGGGTATTACACGTTGAAGGCGCGAGTGGAACTTCTTCAAGACCAGGCAGAAGGGAGAGGAGCAAATTGGGTGCTTGCCGCGGAGCAGGAGGCCTTGGAAGAGTATTTTCCATCGTGCAATCCCCCTCCAGGTCAAGAGTTCATAGAGGCTGCTGAGCAAGTGGCCGAGGATGAGGACTCGGAGGAGACCAAGGAGGCCGGGACTCCAGGCACTACCGCTGAGAACCCTGGTGCTGAAGATGGTGCCGCGACCACGGGTGGCGCGGCAGATGCCAAGGATGAAGATGCTGTGGCCGAGGCCGAAGGGAAAGCGAGCCCGAAAGATGATTGACCACCCCTGCCCTCTTCTTATGCAAACTTTAGGTTTTTCTGCTTGTTTCTAAACTTTTCTATTGTTTAAGACTTTCTTGATACTTCTTTGGCTATCGAGCCAGTACTTTTCTGGTATTTTTGGCCGCGGGCCGGAAAATACTAGACTTAATCGTTTTGACGCCCTTTGTATGGCGCTTTTGGTTATTTGCTTTTGTGATGCCTGCTTTTATCATTTAGCTTGCGTTTAGTTGGCAGTGTTAGATGGTTTTGGATGCGTTAGTAGGTCAGCATCCGGGGACAGTGTTATGCGACTCTTCCCCTGCGCGTGATTATTACGAAAATAGGTTTTCGGTTACTACGCTTAGTTTACTGCAAAGGTCCGTGCATAGTTGTGTATGGTTAGGCATCCTTTGGATCCATAAGTTTAGTCCTTAGGATGTAATGTTTTCACGGCGTCCCGCGAATGTGGCCTTGGGTATTGGTGCTATAGCGTTCCCCTTCCCGTACTAATCCAATGTGACTACATTGATTGGATTTAGATGGGGGGTAACCAACTTATGGGTTACTTCATCACGTTGTATGCGTGACGACATCGTCATATTTAGACGGCATAACCATGCAAACGTACAGTGGTCGAATTGAGTAAGACGTTTTTAGTCGTGTGTGAGCTTTGATCGCAAAGATGTTTTGTACGAGATGATTTTAAGTTGTGGGAGAGTTGTGCTCTCGCGAAACATATCAAATCATAAGCAAAGACAAGTTCTAGATCGTGTATTAAAAAATAATAGTGCATAGGTGTCAGAGGTAGTGACCCCCGAGTCTTTTATTTGGAAAGGGAAATAGCTAGGTCCTAAAGAAGTCTCAAAACTAATGCTAAAGAGGCGATTGAAATTTTATCGAGAACAATTGAGTTTAGAAGTAATACTTCTTTAAGTGTGTCGCGTTCCAGCTCCGGGGAACTGCTTCGCCGTCTCTGGATTCCAACTGGTATGCTCCATTTCCTGCTATCTTGGTGATTTTATACGGCCCTTCCCAAGTTGGTCCCAACTTGCCGGCATTGGCTTCTGCGGTATTCTGGAATACCTTGCGCAAGATCCAATCTCCTCTTGGAAGCTTTTGACGCGAACATTCTTGTTGTAGCTTCTCGCGACTTGCTGCTGGTATTTTGAGATGCGTGCATGTGCTACTTCTCCGAGCTCTTGGACCGTGTCTAGGTCAGCCTCCAATTCTTCTTTGCTACCTGCGGATGTGGTGAGCCCGTATTGAGCGGTAGGCACCGTAACCTCGGCTGGTATGACGGCTTCGCAACCGTGCACCAGGGAGAAAGGTGTTTGGCCGGTCGCGCCCTTGGGTGTAGTGCGGTCGGCCCATAGGACGAAAGGTAGCTCCTTCGACCAATTTCCTTTGGCTTTTGCTAACCGCTTCTTCAAGTTGTTGATGATGACTTTATTGCTTGCTTCAGCCTGGCCATTAGCTTGAGGATATCTAGGTGTGGAGGTGACCATGTCAATGTTCCAAGCCTTGCAAAAGTCGCGCATCCTTTTGCTTATGAACTGGGAGCCGTTGTCGCAAGTGATCTCCGCGGGCACTCCGAATCTGCTCAAGATGTTTCTTTTTATGAATGAGATGACCTGCTTGTCTTTGATTTCCCGGAAGGCTTCGGCTTCGATCCACTTAGAGAAATAGTCCGTCATTGCTAGGAAAAATACTTTTTGCCCCGTGGAAGGGGGTAGTTTCCCTACGATGTCCATTCCCCATCTCATGAAAGGCCAGGGAGTGATTGACGGGTGGAGGGCTTCCGGCGGCTGGTGCGGTACCGGGGCATGGCACTGGCACGCATCGCAAGATTGAGCGTACTTATTAGCATCTTGTCGTATGGTGGGCCAATACCACCCCTGTCTGAGGATTTTATTGGCCAAGCTTCGACCCCCGGTGTGGTTACCGCAATCTCCATTGTGGACTTCTCTCAGGACCTCTTCAACGTCTTCTTTCTCTATGCATCGTTGTAGGAAACCCGCTGCTGATTTGTGAAACAGGATCCCATCGATGATGGCGAAACGCGTTGCTTTTGACCTTAGGGCCTTGGCCTCGTCTTTATCTTTAGGAGCTTCCCCTTTGACAAGCCAATCGAGGTACGGCCTTGTCCAGCTTGATTCAGTATCTTCTCTCGCCTCATCAGGTTTATAATACTTCTTTGATACCCCGGTCTCTAGGGGAGAATCTTTGGTTTGCGCTGCTGACACCTCAGTGATGGCTGATTGTAGCAAGTGGACGAGTGGCACGATGCTGAACTCTCGAGGGTCCAAGGTTGAACCTAGCCCTGCCAGGGCGTCGGCCGAAGCGTTCTGTTCGCGAGGGATCTGCTCGAACTCAATTTGGTCAAACTTCTCGGATAGTGTTTTGAGTATCCCGAGGTAGCTGATCATCCTGTCGTCCTTGGCTTCGAAGACCCCTAAGATTTGGTTGATGATAAGCAGGGAATCGGCGCGTACCTTGATTCTCTTTATAGACAAATCGGCAGCTAGCTCTAGGCCGAATATGAGTGCTTCGTACTCGGCTTCATTGTTTGTTGCTTCGAAATTGCATCTTACTGCGTGGGCTATTAGATCCCCCTTTGTCGACTTTAGCACAACCCCGAGTCCTGCTCCTCTGACGTTCGATGCTCCGTCAGTGTGTAACAGCCATTCGTCTTTGGTATCGTTGTTGGAGGTAGCTAAGACTTCTTTGAGTACTCCTTCTTCAGGGGTTGGGGTGAAGTTGGCAACGAAGTCAGCCAGAACATGTGATTTAATTGCTCTTCTGGGCTCGTACCTGACGTCGTATCCGCTCAGCTGGATTGCGAGAATTCAGGCTTTTGCATGATCTGCCGGAGTGGGTAGTTTGTCAAGACTACGATGGTGTGAGACTCGAAGTACGGCCGCAGTTTGTTCGAGCACATTACCACAGCTAGCACCAACTTCTCTGTGGGAGAGTAGTGTGTTTCTGCCGGCACCATGGTTCTGCTTACGAAGTAGACTAGTACTTGTTGGCCTTCTTCATCCTTGACGAGTACCCCGCTCAGGGCGTTCTCCGATACTGCTATGTAGAGCTGCAAAACTTCTCCAGGGACCGGTTTGGCCAATAGTAAGGGGTTAGCAAAATACTTCTTTAGCTCTTCGAAGGCAGCTTTGTGCTTTTCGGTCCACTGGAAACTGTTGTTCTTTTTTAGGACTTCTTAGAATAGCCGGCACTTGTTTGATGATTTTGAGATGAATCGGTTTAGTGCGGCTATTTTTCCGGCTAACTTTTGTACGTCCTTCACGCTTTGGGGGGACTTCAGGGAGGCGATCGCTCGTACCTGATCTGGGCTGGCTTCAATCCCCCGTTTGGTTACGACATGTCCCAGGAAAGTACCAGATTGTACCCTGAAGATGCATTTCTGCGGATTTAGCTTCATGTTGTACTTCTCCAGGATCTTGAAGGTCTCTTCAAGATGGCCCCGGTGCAGATGAATTTTTGTGCTCTTTACCACCATGTCGTCGATGTATCCTTCCATGGTTTTACCAATCTGGTCCTTGAACATTCGGTTGACCAATCGCTGGTAGGTCGCACCGGCGTTCCTGAGACCGAAGGGCATTACCCGGTAGCAGTAGGTACCCTGCCCTGTAATAAAGGAGGTCTTTTCTTGGTCCTGGGGCTCCATCTGAATCTGGTGGTAACCGCTGAAGGCGTCCATGAAGGTTAGGAGTTCGTATCCTGCTGTGGCGTACACCATCGTGTCAATGTGAGGTAGAGGGAACGAGTCCTTGGGACAAGCCTTGTTGAGGTCGGTAAAGTCTATGCATACTCGCCACTTCCCATTCTTCTTTGGTACTACCACCACATTGGCTAGCCAGTCTGGGTACTTCACCTCCTTGATTTTCCCTGTTCCTAACAACTTCTTCACTTCCTCTTCGATCGCTTGGACCCGATCTGGCGCGAACCTCCGCCTCTTTTGTTTAACAGGTGGGTGTTCGGGGTTGACATTGAGCTTGTGAGTGATGATGGAGGGGTCGATCCCCGTCATATCTTCGTGGCTCCAAGCGAAGCAACCTTTGTGACTTTTTAGGAATTCTACTAATTCTTCTTTGATAGTTGGTTCCAACTTTTCTCCGATCTTCCCCACCTTCCCTTCTTCGAGAGTCACCTCCTCCGCTTTTTCTTCGGTTTCGATTTGCACTGGCGGAGGGGTGATGCTCTGTAATTGCTATGCTTCCGGTCTTAAGGTGGTTGGCTTGAGGGCCGCTTTGTAGCACTCCCTAGCCAACCGTTGATCCCCGCGGATTTCCTCTACTCCCCAGGGTGTCGGGAATTTCACAGTCTGGTGGTAGGTGGACGCGACGGCTTTCATGTCTTGCAGCCACGGACGTCCTAGGATGACGTTGTAGCAAGAGGGGCAATCCACCACGAGGAAATCGACCTGCTTGTTAATCCCTTTAGCAAAGGTGGTGAGAGTAATGTCTCCTACTGTGTGTTTAACCTCGCCGCTGAAACCCACCAATGAAACCGGATGCTTGTGGATGTCGTTCTCGGACAACCCCATTTCTTTCAAAGCATCGAGTGTCATGAGGTTGGTGGAGCTCCCGGTGTCAATTAAGATTCTTTTCATCAGTACGTTCCCCATATGTAGGGAGATCACCAGGCCATCGTGGTGGGTTTCGGCGGAGAAGTCCGCGTCGCTGTCGTCGAAGACAATAGCGGATCTGGATGATCCCCCCACCGGTACGTCGCGGGCGATCGAAGCTGCTTTTGCGCGCGTGTCGCTTCGCCGCTGAGTACGTGAGGCCACAGATGCTTGAACCCCCTGAGATGACATTGACAACTTTGTCGGGTGTTGGGGGGTCCCTCCTTCTCCTTGACTCGGGTTGCAGGCTCTCTACTACTTCTTTGGGTACCTGGGCATCTGGTGCTACATCTTTGATTCTCCCTTCCGAGACGAGGCGAGCCAATTCCTTCCTGAGCATGATACAATCTCGGGTCCAGTGGCCGTGATACTCGTGGTAATCGCACCACTTGGTGGTGTCCCTGTCTGCTTTTGGGGCCTTGTCCCGCCGTGGCCACCTCACGTACTCCCCTTGTTTCGCCATGTTCCGCAGAAGCTTGTCCGTGGAGATGTTGAGCTTGAGTGATTCCAACGATGGTGGTGGCTGGTCACGGTATTGATCGTCCGCTTGTCGTGCTCTGGCTGTGTTCACCTGCCCGTGGCTAGGGCGTGAATACGGGTGTGCCCGACGATCTTTTCTCTGATCAAGCGAGCCCTTACGGCCGTCGGTTGGGCCCCTCTTCTCGTACTTCTCCACTTCCAGGGTTCTCTTCCGCAGGGTCCTATCTTCCTCCAGCCTAACGTGAGCCAAGGCTCTGGCCTGAACTTCCTCGAAGGTGTAGCAGGGATGCTTGGTGAGCTCTTTGTACAGGCCACCATCTGGTATGATTCCTTGCCTAAATGCCTCCATTGCGGTAGTAACGTCACAAGATTGTATCGAGACTTTTTCGCGGTTGAACCGTTCTAGGAATTCCCTGGTAGTCTCGTGTTGCTTCTGACAGATCCTGTAGAGGTCGCTGGAATGTTTCTCGAATTTGCGGCTGCTGGCAAATTGGGTGCGGAAGGAGTCCGATAATTCGGCGAAAGAACCGATGCTACCGCGTGGCAACTTTATGAACCAGGTCAGCGCCGGACCCGTTAAAGTCGTGCCAAACCCCTTGCACATTACTGCTTCTTTGGAGTATGACGGGACCGCACTTGTCATCATCTTTTACTTATAGATCGCGACGTGCTCGTCGGGGTCAGCGGTGCCATTGTATGGGGTCATATTCGGCACGGCGAATTTCTTTGGTATCTCCACTCTGGTAATGCAGCGGGAGAAAGGTGTTGGATCGTAAGTCGGTTAATGAGGGCGTCCTTAACTGGGTTAAGGACGTCCTTTTGTGCAGCGGAAAGTAGACTTAACAGGATACAAGATAAGATAAGTAGACACAAGAATTTATAGAGGAACCCCACTAAGACCAACTAGTCTTGTGGGTAAACCTCTACCTCCGTTGGTGGATTTTCAATAGCCGTCCCTTATCTTATTGAGAGTGAGTCCTTACAACTTAGGCGAGTCGTTACACTTCTCTGAGCTAAGCGTCCGTCCTTAGCCTCACTAGTAACACTCCTTTCAACCTAACAAGTAACCTAACACTCTTAGCTATAAGGAAGCTATCACTCACATCTCTCACGGTTCGTTGTGAGAGACAAACTACAACTCTAACTATTTTGTGGTTTGTTTTGGATTTGATGTGGTTGAACTTTCTTTCTCTTGCTTCAAGCTCACATGATCTTCTTGATCTTCGTTCGTGTTCTTGAATGCTTCGGGAGAGTTTGAGAGAAAGTCTTCAAAGCCCACACCGCTATGCATACCCCTTGGGGGGTATTTATAGCGGAAGTGGTTCTTGTCCTCTAGCGTCCTCTGATGCTTGGCAGGATCCTTGATCTTCCATCAACGGTGCGATGAGCATCTTGTGGAAGTCAACTCTGTTGACGCTTGGGAAGCCTCCGCGTGGATAGGGGACCATCGCTGGGAAAGCGACATCTTTGGAGTTGTCTACACGTGCCCAGACAAGGGAAGCTTCCTTCTGAGGACTACGGCCGAACGTGATGTAATCATGTTGGGGCGGCCTTGATTTGAATTTGAACTTCGTCCGTATTTTGGCGCGCATCCCTTCTTGATGAGGACGCCGTCCTATCTGCGCAGGAACTTGGCCAATTACGTATAGCTTTGGAAGTTCTGATGACGTGCATCCCTACAGCTTTAGGGACTGCCGTTCACTTGTTATCCTTTTTTGCTCATGTGCGTTCACTGGACCTTACCTGAGATCAACACTTGGACAACTTGTTAAATACATTTGAGTTTGTCATTATCAAAACAAGGGACGATCATTATTGGTTTAGATATTAATGTCTGGCGTCCTTAATATCGTCCCAACAATTTCCCCCTTTTTGATGATGACAAACTCTTTCAAATAATACGCACAGAAGTAAAGCTTTTAGCATGAGAGACTACACTAGATTTTCTTTTCAGCTTAGGTTGGCATGCAACACATTCTTTTAAGTGCGTTCTCTTTTATTTTCTACTAGCGTCCTTTGGACTTGGCCGAAATTCCCCCTAAACACATGCTTTCTATGACAACTTAAAGACAATCGCATCTCTGCAAAACTATACTTCCCCCTTTTGGCATCATCGAAAAGGAGAACAAGTCGAAAAGCATGCAAGCACAAAGTCATAACTAAAGAAAGGAACGCTTAGACAAAATAAATCACCAATGTAATGAACGACATTCATAAAGCAAGAGAAGTACGATCATTACAGACATTCAACAAGAGTTCCAAAACGGGGACATCGTCCCAAAGTCTTAACAAAAGCAAAAGAAAAGATAAACTTTTTCAGGGTAAGAGAGGGGGGAGGTGATCATTTGCGGGGACGCTTGCCGAGGGCCTTGAGGTGTTGCTCCTGAAGATAGTTGTTCTGTGCAAGGAGCTCGTTGTTGCGCTCAAGAAGTTCGGTGTGGGTGTGGAGGGTGTCGTGAACCTGTTGGATTAGATCAATCATCATACACTGGTTCTCGATCATCATGCCCATCAGATACTTCGTAGAGTGCTTCTCGGCCTCATCAGGGACGCTCATACCATCGAACTCATCTTCTTCATCTGCAGCGTCCTTTGTTGGCGTCCCAACTACTTGCAAGTTTTCAGCCTCGGGATCTCCTTCCACAGTCTGAGAAGCAGCAGCGGCGGCCTTAGCACGACGTTCAGCCTCTTTCTTCTCCTTGGCCAATTGCCTCCTCACGGAGGGGAGTGGCTCATCAAATCGCATCTTGCCAATTAGAGGGGCTGTGATCTGCCTAACGTCCCAGTGAATCCCAAATGCCTGTTCTGTTTTGGGGACGTAGAGGCCCTGCTGCTTTAGGATCTGCTTCACCAAGCCAGGGAAGGGAAGAGAGTGGCGTCCTCCTGTGCACTTACCTATGTGCTCCAAGATCACCCGCGGCAAGTTGATGGGCTTGCGTTGTAAGAAGGCGTCCAATACGATACTATCGGTAATCTGGACAATGGACTTCTTCTCCTGGCGGGGAACGACCATGCGCACTATGAAGTGATGCGCAAGGACGCCTGTCTTGGAGAGACAATGGGCGACCCTATCCTTAGCGACTGGCTGTCTCCTGTTAAAGATGTTGTTGAAGATGTCTTCCTAGGAGAAACGACCAAAATTTTTGTTGGGAAGGTTGTGCAACGCATCTGGAGGAGAAGGACGCAGGCCTAGCATTTTTCGGACGGTACCCTCAGCAACTGAGTACTCGTCCCCATCAATCTCGAACGTCCCTTGAGGCTTCCCGTTTACTTCAGTGATTTCAAATTTGGAGTAGAAACGAAGAACCTGATCGGGGTCAACATGCGCGGCCTCAGCGCCTAGGTGCGTCCATCCCTGGAACTCAAGCAGTTCCAAGAACTCTTGGCGTTGATTCTCTTCGAGGAACTGGGCGGTGAAGAGTAGCGGCGACAGAATCTTCTTCAGGCGTTTATGCTTGCTGCCATTGCTCACTATTACTTCATCACCGGCATCTTCTTCATCGCCGTTTCCCTCCTCATCCTCAGGTTCCTCATCCTGGTGAGGAGCGTCTTCTTCGTCTGAGGCCTCGTCCCCTTGCTCATGGGACTCGACCATTTCCGTGTCTTCAGCAGCGGACGCATGTTCTGTAGGGGGCGCGTCCACCGCTGGAGTCCGTGCCAAGGACTCTGTAGGGACGTTCGTTGGAGGCGTCCCTTGGACTTTAGCAGTTTCCTCGACGGCCTGAGCGGGCGGAGGAGGAGGAGGAGTTGACGCTCTGGGAGGAGAGGGAGAAGGAGTTCTGATCTTGGCCTTTGTGGCAGGGGCAGAGGGGCGAGGCGGAGCCATAGAGATTGGCTTGACATTCAGCGGAGCAGGGGGAGGAGGCGGCTTCTTGGCCGGGGAGTCCTCAAGCGTAATGATTTTTGGGACAGCGTCCTTGGCCGGAACCTGTACGTGAGGAGTCGCGTTGTGAGCGGTTGGCATAGGCTTTGCCAAGTCCGCCTCTATCTCCGCGGCCAGCGGATCCGTAGCAGTCACAGACGCAGGAGTGGCGTCCTCTACCCTTGGAGGAGGAGGAGGGAGTCGTGGGACTTCCTGTAGGCTCTGTTGGATCGCCGCAGCAATGGCGTCCTTTTCTGCCTGTTCCTGCCTAGCCTTCTCCTCTTTCTCTATTGCAAGCTCCGAGAGGTGAATGGCTGCCATTTGTTGTTCTGTGACGCCCTCGAGCTCAGCAGACGTCTTCAAGCGTCTCTTTGGGGCGGGAGGAGGGGAGGAAGGGATTGGTTTAGGTGGAGAGGAGGAAGGGCCTTTTTCTTTTCTGGGATGGGACGGAGCCCTCATGAGCTACCAAAAACTCCATGATATCTGGGAGGAGTTTGGCAAGCTCGTCGACCGTCCCCTTAAACATTTCGGAGATGATTGCCGGTCCCATGAAAGGGGGGTTTTTATGGTTGGTCTCTTGAAGGCGAGGCTTGACATAGGTTATCATGAAGTAATGCATAAGCCTCTGGATTTTGGGAGGGTAGTCCTGGATGGACGCCCTATGGCAGATGTTGGCGAGGGTTTTGGGTTCCCTTTCGAGCCAGTCCTCAATGATAGGGTCAAGAGGAGGACGGCGTTTGGGTTGGGACAGAAGTCTAAAAACGGCGCCTTTGCCAGCGGTCCCTTGGTCTGGCTCCGGGACGAATGGTTTCTCGAGAAACGAAAACCGTTTCTGAGAGGGTTGGGATTTTGATTGAGAGGGATGAGGTTTTTGTTGGGGTTTGGAGGAAGAATGAGATTGGGGCCTTGAAGGTGGAGGATGGGATTTTTGTGGCTGAGGCGGGGTGGTTGAATGATGGCGTTGGGTGGATTGAGTCGAAGAGTGGTGGCGAGGGGGTTCTTGACGCCCAGAAGATCGCCCTCTTGAGTCCATGAGGGACCGGCCTTTCACCGGAGGAGACTTCGACGAACTAGGGTTCTTCGCCGCCGGAGAGTAAGATTGGTTTTTGGTTGCTCTAGTGTTGGCCATTTGAGAGAAAGTGGGTTTATATAAAGGGAGATTAGGGTTGAGGATGAGATTTTGGGATGCGTTTGAAGATTTTGCAGATCGTGAGAGATTGCTGTAAATGAGTAAACAACAGAGGAGCGAAGAAAGTGTTTCGGAATGCACAGGTGGGTATTTATAGGAAGAAGACGAAGTTGGACGGGCAAGGGTAACAGGGTCTTTACACTCGGCTTCCTCCACCCGCCTTCCCACACGTGGCTTTCTTCTTTGCTAAGAAACACAGCTGTTGAGCACTGTTTGCGCATATCCCGAGATCTTCGCTGAAACTTCTCTAAGACATTTCACCTTCCCATCTTCAAACATTCAAACATCTCACAACTGCAAAGAACTCTGACCTGGCGTCCTTTCGACACACAACACTTCACTATACTGAACTGAACCACGGCGTCCCAAACACTGATCTCAACCTTTGAACTTAGAACTCTGTACGTACAACTCTCAGCTCTTAACATACGTCCCTTTGATCACTTAGAGCCATTTTTTAAAATCAAGCAAGTACGTCCCGTAAAGATAAAACAAAGAACGCTCATAGGACGCGTTTGCGAGATTCTCGGTTTAGGTAAGCTTAGAGTTCCCATCCTTTCGGCTTATAATGAGGGTAGTTTGATCAGGGATACTCTTTGAGATGAAAAGCGAATTGAATACCGTTCAAAAACACAAGCAAAACATATGTCTTAGACTAGCGTCCTTTAAAGATGACTTTAAATGAATAACACACTTTAAAACAAGTTCTCAACAAAACATAGCCAATCATGGAGGGAATAATAGAACGGGACTTGATCATTTAAAAGTTATCATCCCTAAAAGCAACCGAAGGTGCTCGAAGGGACGTCTATCAAGTGCTTTTGTGAAAATATCGGCCACTTGGTCCTCAGTCCTAACATGATCTACCTTGATTAATCCAAGTTCAACATTATCACGAAGAAAGTGATGTCTTATATGAATATGCTTCATCCTAGAATGATGAACAGGATTTTTGGCAATACTTATAGCACTGGTGTTATCACACAAGATAGGGACTGTGTTGAGGAGCGTACCATAATCTTCAAGTTGATACTTGATCCATAGGACTTGTGAACAGCACGAAGCAGCAGCAACGTACTCAGCTTCCGCGGTTGAGAGAGCCACGGAGTTTTGCTTTTTAGATCCCCAAGATACAAGGCACGAGCCCAGGAATTGAGCCATTCCTGAGGTGCACTTCCTATCCACCACATGGCCAGCGTAATCTGCGTCAGAGTACGCTACCAGGTTTAGGGACGTCCTTCTGGGATACCATAGACATAGGTCATCCCGTCCCTTGAGGTATCTGAAGACTCTCTTGACCTCTTGCATGTGGGACTCCTTTGGATTTGCTTGGAAGCGAGCACACAAACATACAGCGAACATGATGTCGGGACGACTTGCCGTTAGGTATAGCAAGGACCCTATCATTCCTCTGTAGAGCTTTTGATCTACACTCTTGCCTTCTTCATCAGCATAAAGGCAAGTGTTGGGGGAGATGGGAGTATCAATGGGTTTTGATGAGTTCATCCCATATTTCTCGAGCATTTCACGGATGTATTTTTGTTGATGAATGCGCGTCCCATCTTTGAGCTGGGTGATTTGGAGTCCCAAGAAGAAGTTGAGTTCTCCTATGAGTGACATCTCAAACTCACTACTCATCAAGTTCTTGAATTCTTCTACAAGTTTCATGTTAGTGCTTCCAAAGACTATGTCATCGACATAGACTTGGACAATCAAGACATCTTTAAGGACTTTCTTTAAGAAAAGTGTTTTATCGATGTTACCTCGTGTATACCCGTTGGACAAGAGAAAGGACGCAAACCTATCGTACCATGCACGAGGGGCTTGCTTGAGTCCATAAAGTGCCTTGTCCAAGAAGTACACATGATCAGGGTGATCAGCGTCCTCAAAACCTGGAGGTTGAGCGACGTACACTTCTTCTTTAAGCTTGCCGTTGAGGAAGGCTGTTTTGACATCCATTTGAAAAAGCTTGAACCCTTTGTGAGCGGCATAGGCGATGAGGAGGCGAATGGCTTCAATTCTGGCGACAGGAGCGAAGGTCTCATCATAGTCGATTCCTTCCTCTTGTCTATAGCCTTGAGCTACAAGCCTTGCTTTATTTCTTGACACACGACCACTCTCATCAAGCTTGTTCCTGTAGACCCACCTCGTCCCTATTATGTTTTTGTTTCTCGGACGAGGGACGAGGGTCCAAACCTTGTTTCTTTCAAATTGATTAAGTTCTTCTTGCATGGCTTGAATCCAATCAGCGTCCTGAAGTGCCTCCTTTATGTTTTTAGGTTCAACTAAGGACACAAAGGCGTTGAAAGCACAGAACGCTATGTTGGCGTTGAGGGGCTGATTCACAGCTGATCTTGTTTGGACTCCTTTTGAGATATCTGAGATTATTTGATCTGTTGAATGAAGTCTTGAAAGGTTGGATCCCTTATGAGCATTGCCCCTTACAGGAGAGCATCTAGGGTCCGTCCAATCAGATTCGTCTGAGTCAAACTCATTGTCTTCATTGAAAGGCTCAGAATGTTCCCCCTCAGGTTGAGCGTCCCCTTCTTGACGCTGTTCGCCTTGTAAGCTTGATTCAGCTATATCATGTTGACCTGGTGATTCACTCCGAGAGAGAATTTCCTGAGCAACACTGGGAACTTCCACTGAGACTTCTTCAGGGTTTGGAGTAGCGTCCTTAGGAACATAGTATCTTCCAGAGGACCCAAAATCAACTTCATCGTCGGAGTCGTCCTGCTGATGAGAAAATGAGCGATCTTTCCCACTTGATTTTTCTTTGTGAGAGGCACTTTCCTTGAACACAACATGGATGCTCTCCTCAAGCCTTAGAGTTCGTTTATTGAAAACTCTATATGCTTTGCTGGTAAGGGAGTACCCAAGGAATATGGCTTCGTCACTTCTTGCATCAAACTTTCCAAGTCTTTCTTTATCATTGTTGTGAACAAAGCATTTACATCCAAAGACTTTGAGATAGTCAATGCGAGGCTTTCTTCCGTTCAACAACTCATAGGACGTCTTCTTCAGCAAAGGACGGATCATGGCTCGATTAACAATATAGCAGGCTGTAGCAATAGCTTCCGCCCAAAAGTATTTGGGAACACTATTAGCCAGAAGCATAGTCCTTGCCATATCCTCCAGCGTCCTATTCTTTCTTTCCACTACTCCATTTTGTTGAGGAGTCCTTGGAGCTGAGAAGTTGTGTGAGACTCCATGTTGATCACAGTAGGCCACGAACTCTGAGTTTTGAAACTCCGTCCCATGATCTAATCTTATGGATTTGAGAGGGGTCTCAAGCGCAACTTCTACTTGTTTGATGAAGACTTTGAACGCGTTAAAGCAATCTGTTTTTGAAGCTAAGAAAAGAACCCAGGTGAATCGAGAATAATCATCTACAAGAACATAAATGTACCTCTTTCCACCATAGCTCAACGTCTTCATTGGTCCACAAAGATCCATATGGAGAAGTTCCAAAGGTTTCTTTGAGCTGACATCGTTCTTTGATTTGAAGGACGTTCTTGTTTGCTTCCCTTTGATACAGGCTTCACACTGTTCAATTTTCTCAGGATCAATTTGGGGAAGACCTTTCACAAGATTTCTTTGATGTAGCTTAAGGATTGTGCTTGGTCCAGCATGGCCAAGTCGGCGATGCCAGAGATCAGCGTCCTCTTTTGACACAGATAGGCATAACTCAGATTTTGGCTTGAACTCCTGGTTGAAGATGTAGACATTGTTCTTTCGGACTCCTTTGAGGACGACTTTGTTTGATTTTTTGTTGATAACAAGGCACTCCTTTGAGTCAAATGTGACTAGGTTTTCACCTTGATCATACATTTGAGAGACGCTTAGGAGGTTGAACATCCTTCAACAAGGCTAACGTTTGTCGCTTTGATGGACGGATTGAGAATAGCAGTTCCCGTCCCTTTAATCTTTCCTTTTCCCTTGTTGCCAAACGAGACAGTTCCTCCCGTGGCGCTACTTTGGATAGAAGTGAGATGGATCTGGCTTCCTGTCATATGATTTGAGGCGCCACTATCAATGATCCATGGGCGTCCCCTCACTTCCACCTGCCAAAACAAAGTTAGTGTTTGGCGACCCAGGCAAGGTGTTCCTTACCTGGTTCGTTACAGAAATAGAACTCTGGTTCTGGCATATAGTCACTTATATTCACATCATTTGAAACAGCATGCTTTCGGAAAGAACTCTTAGAACGTCTAGGACGTCTAGGATTAGCCTTAGGGACGGACTTATTATTTTCAATGTTAGTCCTAGCAGCTTTGCCACTTTCAATGTCGTCCTTCAGTTTTAAGCATTCATATTTAAAGTGATCTCCTTTTCCACAATACCAACATGTCCTATAGTAAGTACCAAGGTAGTACTTCTTATTGGGACGTTGGATTTTGTTCTCTTTCATCTTTCGAGGGTTACAGACTTTCGAACCCTCCCCCTTTGCAATTTTCTTATAGATCCTATGACTAGTGGAGTTAGTGTAGTAGTCCTCTTGACCTTTCTCTCCACTTTCTAGGACTTTAATTCTTTCAAGGAGATTCTTGGTCTTTTCCTTTTCCAATTCAAGTTCTGAAGTTTTGCTTGCCTCAAAGTCGCTAGGGAGAGAGTTTCTAGTGTCAGACTCGTATCCTAGTCCTCTCTTGGCTGGGACAAACACCATTGGTCGAACTTCCTCAATTGCTGGGTTCTTCCCTAACACTTTCACTTCTTCCCTAAGTTTAGCATTTTCTAGCTTAAGACACATCACTTCAGTTTTCAGGGATTTGACTTCGACACATGAGGACTCTAGTTGTAATGACACTGTAGCACAGTTCTCACATTCAACTAAAATATTTTCATTTTCAAGTTCAAGTTCATCCATTCTATGTTGCATGACTACGCTTTCTTCCATGATTCTGTTGATGAGTTTAATAAGTTTGAATTTAGAACATTTCTCCAAGGAATTCATCATGGATTCACGAGTTACCTCTTGTTCCTTTTCAGAGGCGTCCTCTTCAATAACTGGGGCGTCCTCCACAGCCATGTACGCCACTTGCTCATCATCTGAGGCGTCCTCGATTGCTATGTACGCCGCTGGTCCTTCTGGTTCTTCATCATCAGAACTCTCATTATCCCATGCGGCTTCACACGCTCCCAAGAGGGCCTTCATCTTCATTTCTTTTGCGTTCAGTCCCGTAGTACACTTTTTGGCAAAGTGTCCTTTCTTGTTACACTTGTAGCAAGTCAGTTCCTTCATTTCTGCCTCTGTATACTTGGGACTCTCCTTTTTGTAAGGCATCTTGTTTCTCTTGAAATCTCTGGTCTTTTTACCCCATAAGCGAGCAACTTTGTGTAGAAGGGCAATCTCTTCCTCTTCTTCTAGCTGTTCCTTGGTCTTGCTTTCCTTTTCTCTCAAAGCTTGAGCATGCATCCTTTCAGATTCTCATTTTTATTTGCTTCCACCATTAAGGCAAGATCTCTTTGGCGGCGCAGATACTCAGCGTACTCTGGAGTTGACGTCATCAAGGCAAGATCTGTCTGGGGATTCCTAGCCAATTCAGCCATATCGGCTTCCCTTCTTGCTTCATAGCCTCTCAGCTTCCCATAGATTTCTTCCATATCCAGGGTCTTATTGGCTGTATTCTCCTTGAACGTAGTCCTATCAAAATTCCATTTTCCTGTAAGTCCATCAATGACTACTCCAACTCTATTCCTCATTGAGATTTCAGCTTCTGGGATGCCCAAATTTCGCATCTTGGTCACAAGAGCTTCAAAGCGGTATGAGTAGTCCTTGACAGTTTCATTAGGCAGCATTCTGAAGGCATAGAACTCTCGTTTGATTTCAAGCTTAACGTCTTCCTTCATCTCCGCCCTACCCACATGGTACTTCTCAAGAGCTTCCCATTGTTGTTTGGCCATTGCCAAAATTGCTAACTCGGGTGGCGTCCCTTTCGTAAAGGGACGCTTGGAGGAAGCATATTGCCTTAGCGTTTGTTTCCAAAAGCTTGAATTCGTCAGGGCCCCACTCGTCCTCTTTGTCTTTCTTGTCATCAGGGATGGTAAGGTCACCTTTCATGATCACTCTCCAGCATTGATAATTCTGACTTCTGCAAAAGTTCTCGAAGCGGATCTTCCAGCGGTTGAAGTTGCCGTCCGTCAGGCGAGGAGGCTTTACAAAGGAGATTCGAATAGGTTCCATGTCCATCTTGTACCTGCAACTCAACTAAATCTAGAGCGCCTGCTCTGATACCAATTATTGGATCGTAAGTCGGTTAATGAGGGCGTCCTTAATTGGGTTAAGGACGTCCTTTTGTGCAGCGGAAAGTAGACTTAACAGGATACAAGATAAGATAAGTAGACACAAGAATTTATAGAGGAACCCCGCTAAGACCAACTAGTCTTGTGGGTAAACCTCTACCTCCGTTGGAGGATTTTCAATAGCCGTCCCTTATCTTATTGAGAGTGAGTCCTTACAACTTAGGCGAGTCGTTACACTTCTCTGAGCTAAGCGTCCGTCCTTAGCCTCACTAGTAACACTCCTTTCAACCTAACAAGTAACCTAACACTCTTAGCTATAAGGAAGCTATCACTCACGTCTCTCACGGTTCGTTGTGAGAGACAAACTACAGCTCTAACTATTTTGTGGTTTGTTTTGGATTTGATGTGGTTGAACTTTCTTTCTCTTGCTTCAAGCTCACTTGATCTTCTTGATCTTCGTTCGTGTTCTTGAATGCTTCGGGAGAGCTTGAGAGAAAGTTGTTGGGCCTAGAATTTCCTCACAAAAGTATCGAGACCCGGCTGAGACTTCTTTAATACTTCTTCAGAAGCACAGCGAGAGACGGCGAGGACCGAAGTCGGTTAAACAAGATAGAGTTAAAGATATAAGATAGATCTCTTCAAGATATTTCGTTAGGATCACGATTAGCGAGAATCTTGTATTGTCTTATCTTTTTCTATAAGATAGATTGATCCTAAAGGGCGATATATAAACCGATTGTAAGCCTTAGGGCAGGATCAGGCTTTTTGACGCATTCAATCACACTTCGAATACAATTCAAGAGCTTTTACGTCTTTCGTCTTCTTTGTGATTCTCTACGATCAGGCCCGACTTAGGCCATAATCCCTTAGGGTGAATTTTGGCTCAAACAGTTTGGCGCCCACGGTGGGGCCGTGATCGGAACAATCACGCAAAAGACACACTGACTCAAGCTCCCCGGCGACAATGTCAGGCGATGGAAACGAGTCACCAAAAACTCCCCTTGCCGACCACAGCAAGGATCCCGTGCTCCTTGAAAATCGGTCGCAAGACGAGGAGATGACTGACCTCAGGGAACGGATGCAACTCCTCCAAAAGGAGCTGAGCGACCAGAAAAGCTTCTACGACGCCCATGTGGAACGCCTCACGCGAGAAAACAGTCAATTAAAGCAGCAATACGAGGTTGTCGCCACGGGCCGCCGGTCTCTCCGTGTCAATCGCCGCACTGACGGCATAGTGAGAAGGCTCGACTTTGGAGCGGGAGAAGGAACCTCCAAAGGGGGCGAAACTCTGGACACACGTGATAAGACACCAGTGTTACCAGAAGATGCCCCAGAGGCTTTCGCTCGACACCGCCGCGAAGAAGTCTTCCTTGACAAAGATCCACCAACATATCCCCGGTCAGAGGTTAGGAGACACCAAACACCACCTCGGGATGCTTGGCCGAGCAGGGGAGAGACCGATGAAGAGGATTTCGAAAGAGGGAGGCCCAGAGACCTCGACGCGGCCATAAGAAGGAAGGTAACGGAGCAGATAGGGGTCATCGCTGATCAACTCCGGATCGGTCGGAAAAGTTTCCAACCTCTGGAACCAGAAGCCCCCGATGGTTTCGATGAGTCCCCTTTCTCCCGTCGAATCGCCAGAGTCGAAATCCCAAAGAAATTCACCGTGCCGAACATGACTCCATACAATGGTACCTCCGACCCTGACGAGCACGTTGCGATCTATAAGCAAAAGATGATGACGAGCGCAGTCCCGTCATACTCCAAGGAGGCGGTGATGTGCAAGGGGTTCGGCACAACTTTGACAGGTCCGGCGCTGACTTGGTTCATAAAACTGCCACGCGGTAGCATCGGTTCCTTCGCCGAACTATCGGACTCCTTCCGCACCCAGTTCGCCAGTAGCCGCAAATTCGAGAAGCAATCTAGCGACCTATACCGGATTCGTCAGAAGCAACACGAGACTACCAGGGAATTCCTAGAACGGTTCAACCGCGAAAAAGTCTCGATACAGTCTTGTGACGTTACTACCGCAGTGGAACCATTCAGGCAAGGGATCATCCCCGATGGCGGCCGATACAAAAAACTTACCAAGCATCCCTGCTACACCTTCGAGGAGGTGCAAGCCAGGGCCCTGGCCCACGTCAGGTTGGAGGAAGACAGGACCCTACGCAAAAGAACCTCAGAGTTTGAGAAGTACGAGAAGAGAGGCTCAACCGACGGCCGTAAGGGCTCGCTCGATCAACGAAAAGATCGTCGAGCACACCCATATTCACGCCCTAGCCACGGGCAGGTGAACGCGGCCAGAGCGCGACAAGTGGACGATCAATACCGCGACCCGCCGCCACCATCGTTGGAATCACTCAAACTCAACATCTCCACAGATAAGCTTCTGCGGAACATGGCAAAACAAGGGGAGTACGTGAGGTGGCCTTGGCGGGACAAAGCCCCAAAAGCAGACAGGGACACCACCAAGTGGTGCGATTACCACGAGTATCACGGCCATTGGACCCGAGACTGTATCATGCTCAGAAAGGAATTGGCTCGCCTTATCTCGGAAGGGAGGATCAAAGATGTAGCACCAGATGCTCAGGTGCCCAAAGAAGTAATAGAGAATCTGCAGTCCGAGCCGAGGAGAAGGAGGGATCCCCCAACACCCGACAGAGTTGTCAATGTCATCTCAGGGGGTTCAAGCATCTGCGGCCTCACGTACTCAGCGGCGAAGCGACACGCGCGCGAAAGCAGCTTCAATCGCCCGCGACGTACCGGTGGGGGTTCATCCGGATCCGCTATTGTCTTCGACGACAGCGACGCGGACTTCTCCGCCGAACCCCACCACGATGGCCTGGTAATCTCCCTACATATGGGGAACGTACTGATGAAAAGAATCCTAATTGACACCGGTAGCTCTACCAACCTCATGACACTCGATGCTTTGAAAGAGATGGGATTGTCCGAGAACGACATCCACAAGCATCCGGTTCCATTGGTGGGTTTCAGCGGCGAAGTTAAACACACAGTAGGAGACATTTCTCTCACCACCTTCGCTAAAGGGATTAACATGCAGGTCAATTTCCTCGTGGTGGATTGCCCCTCTTGCTACAACGTCATCCTAGGACGTCCATGGCTGCACGACATGAAAGCCGTCGCGTCCACCTACCACCAGACTGTGAAATTCCCGACCCCCTGGGGGGTAGAGGAAATCCGCGGGGATCAACGGTTGGCTAGGGAGTGCTACAAAGCGGCCCTCAAACCAACCACCCTAAGACCGGAAGCATAGCAATTACAAAGCGTCACCCCTCCGCCTGCGCAGATCGAGACCGAAGAGAAAGCGGAGGAGGTGACTCTCGAAGAAGGAAGGGTGGTGAAGATTGGAGCAAAGTTAGAACCAGTCATCAAAAAAGAATTAATAGAATTCCTGAAAGGTCACCAAGATTGCTTCGCTTGGAACCACGAAGACATGACGGGGATCGACCCCTCCATCATCACTCACAAGCTCAATGTCAACCCCGAACATCCTCCTGTTAAGCAAAAGAGGCGGAGGTTCGCGCCAGATCGGGTCCAAGCGATCGAAGAGGAAGTAAAGAAGTTGTTAGGAACAGGGAAGATCAAAGAGGTGAAGTACCCAGATTGGCTAGCCAACGTGGTGGTGGTACCAAAGAAGAACGGAAAGTGGCGGGTGTGTGTGGACTTCACCGATCTCAACAAAGCCTGTCCCAAGGACTCATTCCCGCTACCGCACATTGACACTATGGTAGACGCCACGGCTGGGTACGAGCTACTCACCTTCATGGACGCCTTCAGCGGCTACCACCAGATCCAAATGGAGCCCCAAGACCAAGAGAAGACCTCCTTCATCACAAGACAAGGCACCTACTGCTACCGAGTGATGCTATTCGGTCTTAGGAACGCCGGCGCAACCTACCAGCGACTGGTCAACCGGATGTTCAAGGACCAGATTGGTAAAACTATGGAGGCATACATTGACGATATGGTGGTAAAGAGCACAGAGAAATCCCTACATAGGGGCCACCTTGAAGAGACCTTCAAAATCCTGGAGAAGTACAACATGAAGCTAAATCCACAAAAATGCATCTTCGGGGTACAGTCTAGTACTTTCCTAGGGCATGTGGTGACCAGATGTACAAAAGCTAGCCGGAAAAATAGCTGCACTAAACCGGTTTATCTCCAAATCCTCGGACAGGTGCCGGCTATTCTACGAAGTCCTAAAGAAGAACAAGAGTTTCCAGTGGACCGAAAAGCACGAAGCTGCCTTCGAAGAACTAAAGAAATATTTCGCCAACCCCTTGCTGTTGGCCAAACGGGTCCCTGAAGAAGTCTTGCAGCTCTACATAGCGGTATCAGAGAACTCCGTGAGCGGGGTACTCGTTAAGGAGGAAGACGGCCAACAAGTACCCGTCTACTTCGTAAGCAGAACCATGGCGCCAGCAGAAACACGCTACTCTCCCACGGAGAAGTTGGTGTTAGCAGTGGTAATGTGCTCGAACAAACTACGGCCGTACTTCGAGTCTCACACCATCGTAGTCTTGACGAATTACCCGCTCCGACAAATCATGCAAAAGCCTGAATTCTCGGGAAGGATGCCGAAGTGGGCGATCCAGCTGAGCGGTTTTGACATCAGATACGAGCCCAGAAGAGCAATCAAATCATAAGTTCTGGCTGACTTCGTTGCCGACTTCACCCCAACCCCTGAAGAAGGAGTACCAAAAGAGGTCTTAGCTACCTCCAACAACGGTACAGAAGAAGAATGGCTACTACACACCGACGGAGCCTCAAACATAAGAGGAGCAGGACTCGGGGTTGTTCTAAAGTCGACAAAGGGGGATCTAATAGCCCAGGCAGTAAGATGCGATTTCGAAGCAACTAATAACGAAGCCGAGTACGAAGCACTCATATTCGGCCTAGAGCTAGCTGCCGACTTATCCATAAAGAGAATCAAGGTACGCGTCGATTCCCTGCTCATCATCAACCAGATCTTACGGGTCTTTGAAGCTAAGGACGACAGGATGATCAGCTACCTCGGGATAGTCAAAACATTATCCGAGAAGTTTGACCAAATTGAATTCGAGCAGATCCCTCGTGAGCTAAACGCTCCAGCCGACGCCCTAGCAGGGCTAGGATCAACCTTGGACCCCCGAGAGTTCAGCAGCGTACCACTAGTCCACTTTCTGCAGTCAGCCCTCGTTGAGACATCAGCGGCGCAGAGCAAGGATTCTCCCCCGGAGACTGGGGTATCAAAGAAGTATCAAGACCCCGACGAGGCTAGAAAAGATACCAAAGCCTGCTGGACGAAACCATATCTCGATTGGCTCGTTAAAGGAGAAGCCCCTAAGAACAAAGACGAAGCCAAGGCCCTGAGGTCAAAAGCTACGCGTTTCGCTATCGTTGATGGGATCCTATTCCACAAATCAGCGGCGGATTTCCTTCAACGTTGCATAGAGGAAGAAGACGCTGAAGAAGTCATGAGGGAAGTCCACAGCGGAGACTGCGGTAACCACACTGGGGGTCGGAGCTTGGCCAATAAAATCCTCAGGCAGGGGTGGTATTGGCCCACCATCCGTCATGACGCTAACAAATACGCCCAATCTTGCGACGCATGCCAGCGCCATGCCCCAGTACCTCACCAGCCACCGGAAGTCCTCCACCCGTCGATTACTCCCTGGCCCTTCCATGAGATGGGGAATGGACATCGTAGGGAAACTACCCCCTTCCACGGGGCAGAACGTTTTCTTCCTGGCAATGACGGACTATTTCTCGAAGTGGATCGAGGCAGAGGCTTTCCGAGAAATCAAAGACAAGCAGGTCATCTCCTTCATAAAAAGAAACATCTTGAGCAGATTCGGAGTACCCGCGGAGATCACTTGCGATAACGGCTCCCAGTTCATAAGCAAAAGGATGCGCGACTTTTGCAAGGCTTGGAACATTGACTTGGTCACCTCCACACCTAGATATCCTCAGGCTAATGGCCAGGCCGAAGCAAGCAATAAAGTCATCATAAACAACTTGAAGAAGCGGTTAGCAAAAGCCAAGGGAAATTGGGCGGAGGAGCTACCTTTCGTCCTGTGGGCCGACCGTACTACACCCAAGGGCGCAACCGGCCAAACACCTTTCTCCCTGGTACACGGTTGCGAAGCCGTCATACCAGCCGAGGTTACGGTGCCCACCGCTCGATACGGACTCACCACTTCCGCAGGTAGCAAAGAAGAATTGGAGGCTGACCTAGACACGGTCCAAGAGCTCAGAGAGGTAGCACATGCACGCATCTCGAAGTACCAGTAGCAGGTCGCAAGGAGTTACAACAAGAACGTCCGCGTTAAGTGCTTCCAAGAAGGAGATTGTGTCTTGCGCAAGGTATTCCAGAACACCGCAGAGGCCAATGCCGGCAAATTGGGACCAACTTGGGAAGGGCCATATAAGATCACCAAGGTAGCAGGAAATGGAGCATACCAGTTGGAATCCAAAGACGGAGAAGCAGTCCCCCGAAGCTGGAACGCAACGCACCTAAAGAAGTAATACTTCTAAACTCAGGTGTTCTCGATAAAGTTTCGATACCTTCCTTAGCATTAGTTTTTGAGACTTCTTTAGGACCTAGTTATTTTCTTTTCAATAAAAGACTCTGGGGTCATCACCCCCGACGTCGATGCACTGTTCTTTTTTCATATACGATCTAGAGTTTGTTTTTGTTAATGATTTGATATGTTTCGCGAGAACACAACTCTCCGACAACTCAAAGTCATCTCGCACAAAACATCCTCACGGTCATAACTTATGCGAGACCAAAAGCGTTTTACTCAAACCAACCACTGTACGTTTGCATGGTTGTACCGTCTAAATAAGACGATGTCGTCACGCATACAACGTGATGAAGTAACCCATAAGTTGGTTACCCCCCATCTAAATCCAATCAATGTAGTCACATTGGATTAGTACGGGAAGGGGAACGCTATAGCACCGATACCCAAGGCCACATTCGCGGGACGCCGTGAACACATTACATCCTAAGGCGCTACCCTTATGGATCCAAAGGATGCCTAATCATAAACAAGTATGCACGGTCCTTTGTAGTAAACTAAGCGCAATAACCGAAAGCCTATTTCGTAATAATTATGCGCTGGGGAGGAGTCACATAACGCTTTCCCCGGATGCTGACCTACTAACGCATCTAAAACTATCAAACATTGCCAACAAAACGCAAATCAAAGTAACATGACAAAGCAGATAACCAAAAGCGCCATACAGTGGGCGTCAAAACGATTAAGTCTAATATTTTCCGGCCTACGGCCGAAAATATTTGGGTAGTACTGGCTCGATAGCCAAAAACGTATCAAAGAAGTCTTAAACAACTAGAAAGTTTAGAAACAGGCAGAAAGATATAAAGCTTGCATCAAAAGAAGGCAGGGGTGGTCACTCGTCGTTAGGGCTCGTCTTCCCTTTGGCCTCAGCCGCAGCGTCTTCACCTTTGACATCTGCCGCACCACCCGTGGTCACAGCATCATCCTCAGTACCAGGGTTCTCGGCAGCATTGCCTAGGGTCCCGGCCTCCTTGGTCTTCTCCGAATCCTCGTCCTCGGCCACTTGCTTAGCAGTTTCAATGAACTCTTGGCCTGGAGGGGGGTTGCAGGACGGAAAGTACTCTTCCAGGGCTTCCTGCTCTGCGGCCAACACCCAGTTTGCTCCTTTCCCCTCTGCCTGGTCTTGAAGAAGTTCCACCCGCGCCTTCAGCGTATGGTACCCGGCCACTTGGGTCACCACCTCCGAGAAATGCTTAGCGGACCTCTTCGCCTCATGCATCCAAGACTCCAGTGAGGCCTTCTCAGCTTGGAGGTCCTCCACCTGAATCGACAAGGAATCGACGGTCGATTGGAGCTTACGGATCTTTCTCTCGGAGGCGGCGGCAGCATCTCTGGCACTCTTAGTATCGGCCTCCACCCTCGACAACTCTTCATGAGTACGGTAGTTGGTCGCCATGAGTTCTTGAAAAGCCTGCAACAAGCACAGCTTGATGAATACAAGGTATCAAAGAAGTATTGATAGAATATGATAGAAGAGGTTGACTTACCAATCTAAGGGTAGTACCCACGCGGCTGAAGGCCGCATCAAGGGGTAACGATTGGAACTCAGCTTTGATATTCGGGGAGAGATTGTCGCCGAAAACACCCAGGAGATCCTTCGGTTCTCTTTTCTTCGCAGCAGGGGATGGGGTCTCGTCGGTCCTTTTACGCTTCGGCGGTTGAGACTTTTTTGAGTCTATTGAGGGAGTCGGGGATGTCAAAGCCTTGATTCCACTAGATCTCAGCCTCTTCACCATCCCGGCGGCAGACATGTCAATCTTAGCACCTACGCAAATCCAACAATTAGCAGACTATGACAGAGCGAGGGAGTTGAGGATACGGGATCTTAAGTAGGCAGACCCAAACCTGTTTTCTTCCCAGAAGAACTCGCCATGTCGGACGATGTTGGGGTTTTGTTTGTCTCGGTCTCGTCCTCGTCAGGCTCTAATGCCTCGACTTCCTCTACCGTGTCCTCTGGCTCTGGCTTGATCTTTTTTGGCTTGCGTTTTTCGACCTCGACCTTCAACAATCGCCGGCAAACGCCTGTATCCGTATTCCTGGAGTTGATTCCCACCGGTAGTGCAAAAAACAAACAAAAAAGAAAGGAAAACTAGTCAGAATCAGTCACAAGTACAAAAACAGAGGATAACAGCGAAAAAAGGCTCAGAGCCTTACGGGACGTGTTCCAGCCATCTTGAAAGACCGACAATACGTCCTCATCTTAGCCCCTTAGGGATTCTAACTCAACGAAGAAGAAGCGAGCTTGCAAGCTCCGGGAAGGCATTTTTGTTTTGGGGATTAAAGGGTTTTTTACATCCCTAGCGTGAAGAGTAATTCGGCCGGCTCTTTGTGGAACGATTTTGTAAGCGAAAAGGAGTTCCCCCATCGACATCTTAAGCCCGCGTTCCGTGGCGAGCTCGTCGATTCGGGCAAGGGTCCGCCACGTTGTAGGAAGAATTTGACAAGGGGAGACCTTTAGGGTACTAATAAACTCACGAATGAAATCAGAGAAGGGAAACTTCAGACCTAAGGTGAATGGGTAATCCAAGAAACAGACCCAGCCCTTGCGAACCCAATCGATCCTTTCAATCGTTGGAGCATGGAATCGGGTTCCATGGGGGAAACCCCCAAATTCGACCCATTCGGCGATTTCGTCTCGGGTCATGGTGCAAGGAAGAAGGTCTTCCTCGCTGAGGGCTTTAGAAGAGGTAAAGGGAGATCTTAGAGCCATGGAAAACGAGAAAGAGAAAGCAAGAGAGGGTAGGAATAGTACCTGGATGCTCGGAGAAACGAAGAACAGAGGAAGAAGAGAGAAGGACGAACACAGTTGAAGGCGGAAATGGCAAAGGAAGACAGAGAAAGAGGTTTAAGAGATTTGCAGAATCCCGAAAACCGACGATTGACTGCAATGTCAAATCAAATAAATGCACCGTTCGAAATTTGAACGGGTTCAAAATCCAAACGTTACATTTAGGGGTATTGTTGGGCCCAGAATTTCCTCACAAAAGTATCGAGACCCGGCTTAGACTTCTTTAATACTTCTTCAGAAGCACAGCGAGAGACGGCGAGGACCGAAGTCGGTTAAACAAGATAGAGTTAAAGATATAAGATAGATCTCTTCAAGATATTTCGTTAGGATCACGATTAGCGAGAATCTTGTATTGTCTTATCTTTTTCTATAAGATAGATTGATCCTAAAGGGCGATATATAAACCGATTGTAAGCCTTAGGGCAGGATCAGGCTTTTTGACGCATTCAATCACACTTCGAATACAATTCAAGAGCTTTTACGTCTTTCGTCTTCTTTGTGATTCTCTACGATCAGGCCCGACTTAGGCCATAATCCCTTAGGGTGAATTTTGGCTCAAACAAAAGTCTTCAAAGTCCACACCGCTATGCATACCCCTTGGGGGGTATTTATAGCGGAAGTGGTTCTTGTCCTCTAGCGTCCTCTGATGCTTGGCAGGATCCTTGATCTTCCATCAACGGTGCGATGAGCATCTTGTGGAAGTCAACTCTGTTGACGCTTGGGAAGCCTCCGCGTGGATAGGGGACCATCGCTGGGAAAGCGACATCTTTGGAGTTGTCTACACGTGCCCAGACAAGGGAAGCTTCCTTCTGAGGACTACGGCCGAACGTGATGTAATCATGTTGGGGCGGCCTTGATTTGAATTTGAACTTCGTCCGTATTTTGGCGCGCGTCCCTTCTTGATGAGGACGCCGTCCTATCTGCGCAGGAACTTGGCCAATTACGTATAACTTTGGAAGTTCTGATGACGTGCGTCCCTACAGCTTTAGGGACTGCCGTTCACTTGTTATCCTTTTTTGCTCATGTGCGTTCACTGGACCTTACCTGAGATCAACACTTGGACAACTTGTTAAATACATTTGAGTTTGCCATTATCAAAACAAGGGACGATCATTATTGGTTTAGATATTAATGACTGGTGTCCTTAATATCGTCCCAACAAAAGGAGACTCGTCGAAGCCGTCAGGAGCTTCCGGTTCCAAAGGTTGGAAACTCTTCCGACTGATCCGGAGTTGATCAGCGATGACCCCTATCTGCTCCGTCACCTTTCTTCGTATGGCCGCGTCGAGGTCTCTGGGCCTCCCCCTTTCGAAATCTTCTTCATCGGTCTCTCCCCTGTCTGGCCAAGCATCCCGAGGTGGTGTTCGGCGTCTCCTAGCCTCTGACCGGGGATTTCTTGGCGGGTCTTTGTCAAGGAGGACTTCTTCACGGCGGTGCCGGGTGAAAGCTTTTGGGGCATCTTCTGGTAACACTGGTGTCCTGTCACGCACGTCCAGAGTTTCGTCCCGTTTGGAGGTTCCTTCTCCCGCGCCAAAGTCGAGCCTTCTCACTATGCCGTCGGTGCGGCGATTGACACGGAGAGATCGGCGGCCCGTGGCGATAACCTCATACTGTTGCTTCAACTGACTGTTTTCTCTCGTGAGGCGTTCCACATGGGCGTCGTAGAAGCTCTTCTGGTCGCTCAGCTCCTTTTGGAGGAGTTGCATCCGTTCCCTGAGGTCGGTCATCTCCTCGTCTTGCGACCGGTTCTCGGGGAGCACGGGATCCTTGCCGTGGTCGGCAAGGGGAGTTTTTGGTGACTCGTTTCCGTCGCCTGACATCGTAACGGGGAAGTCTGAGTCGGTGTGTCTTTTGCGTGATTATTCCGATCACGGCCCCACGGTGGGCCTCATCGCTGTTTGAGCCAAAATTCACCCTAGGGAATTATGGCCTAGATCGGGCCTAATCGAAATTAATCACAAAGAAAAAGAATATAGTAAAGCTCGTGTATTGTATTCAGAGTATGATTGAATGTGTAAAAGAGCGTAACCCTGCCTAGGGTTGATATGTGCTTATATAGTATTCCTGGAGATCAATCTATCCTATTAGAAAGATAAGATTACATATGATTCGACCTGATCTCAATCCTAACGGCATGAATCGAACGAGATCTATCTTATATCTTTGACTCTATCTTGTTTAACCAACTTCGGTCTCCACCGCCTCTCGCTGTGCTCTGAAGAAGTATTGAAGAAGTCTTGACTGGGTCTCGATACTTTTGTGAGGAAAATCTGGGCCCAACAATCACCGTGAGTCCGGCCGTGAGTCAAGCGGTCGCTCTTCAGGCCGTGAGTCCAGCGGTCGCTCCTCACTTCCTCCGTTGTTTGTCCAGGCCTTCCACGCTCACTCCACACCCAATTGGTACATACTCCGTATTTGTTAAACTAATATTTTTAGGCTTAACTATTAGAATTGATCGGTTAGGGTTTGAGCATTAATATTAAATCATGTAAATTAGGATCATGGGCTTTCTAATTTATTGTTATGGAGTAGTTTAACTTGTTTATTTGATTATGCTATATAGATTAAACTTGACAATTAATTTAGTTTGATGTTGATCAATATGCTGACTTTTTTCTTTGTAGCCTATAAGTTTGTAAGGTAATGGATGAATTTGTAGTCCAGGGTAAAAGACTATCCATTCTGTTGGGACGCTATCAAGAACGCTTGCGTACTTGTTAGTGTTCCACACAATCGTCCCTTAGTTTTGATTTGACAAACTCACTTTGATTCTAATAAAGTTGTCCAAGTGTTCAGGAACGCCAATGACCAGAAGGACAACAAGTGTGTATGGGCGTCCCATAAGCTTAGGGACGCTAGCTAACAAGAAGTAAGGACTAGCTAAAGACTACTTGAGCAAGGACGGAGTCCCAAGCAAGTAGGAACGCAACAAAGGAGTCCTTACTCACTAGCCGACAGGATGACATCACTCGACAATGTTTGATCATCCAAGGACACGTGGAGACCGATCCTGTAGCGGAGTCCAACACTACGTGGCGGACGATCCTGTTGCAGAGTCCATCAACACGTGGCGGCCGATCCTGTAGCGGAGTTCATCATACACAGCTGGATACAGGAAGCTTCCTCATCACCGCCCTACTATGTGGAGGAAGATCCTGTAGCCACGTCCATGAAGGGCATGATCATCCCAGTGAAAAGACGCCCTTCCCCAAGTCCTATAAATACCCCCAAGGCATTTATTGTGACGCTAACGCTTTCAGGAATATTCAGAGAGAATCAGTAGAAAGCGGCTCACTCAAGAACACGAAGAACTAACTCAAGAACTCAAGAACAGTGATAGAACTTGTGTTAGATCGAGTGAGACTTGTAACCGAATCACAAAAACAGTTTGTAACAGAAACCCAAAAACAGAGATAGAGACTTCTGCGAAGTACTGCAGAACGTAGGAATAGAGTCCTTTAGTGGATTGAACTCGCTTAAGTTGTAGGCTTAGAGGAGTCCTTTACTAGTGGACTTAGGGAAAAGCTAAGTGCCAGAGAACTGTAAAGACTCGCCAGTACAACTGTAAGGACGTTTAATAGAAAGGAAAGAACTATTCAAAAATCCTCCAAGGAGGTAGAGGTTTACACTCAAGGACTACTTGGTCTTGAGTGGTTCCTCTATAATTCTCTGCGTTCATCGTTTATCTGTTTAGTACTTAATTTCCGCTGCATTACTCAAGGACGCCCCTACTCGTCGTAGGGACGCCTAACCTAAGGACGCCTTTACCAAAGTAAAGGACGTCCCTCAGTACTAACGGTCCAACAATTGGTATCAGAGCAGGCGCTCTAGATTCTTACTGAGTTGCAGGTAAAGATGGACATGGAACCTATTGGAATCTCTTTTGTAAAGCCTCCGCGCCTAACGGACGGCAACTTCAACCGATGGAAGACCTGATCTCAATCCTAACGGCATGAATCGAACGAGATCTATCTTATATCTTTGACTCTATCTTGTTTAACCAACTTCGGTCTCCACCGCCTCTCGCTGTGCTCTGAAGAAGTATTGAAGAAGTCTTGACTGGGTCTCGATACTTTTGTGAGGAAAATCTGGGCCCAACAATCGCCGTGAGTCCGGCCGTGAGTCAAGCGGTCGCTCTTCAGGCCGTGAGTCCAGCGGTCGCTCCTCACTTCCTCCGTTGTTTGTCCAGGCCTTCCACGCTCACTCCACACCCAATTGGTACATACTCCGTATTTGTTAAACTAATATTTTTAGGCTTAACTATTAGAATTGATCGGTTAGGGTTTGAGCATTAATATTAAATCATGTAAATTAGGATCATGGGCTTTCTAATTTATTGTTATGGAGTAGTTTAACTTGTTTATTTGATTATGCTATATAGATTAAACTTGACAATTAATTTAGTTTGATGTTGATCAATATGCTGACTTTTTTCTTTGTAGCCTATAAGTTTGTAAGGTAATGGATGAATTTGTAGTCCGGGGTAAAAGACTATCCATTCTGTTGGGACGCTATCAAGAACGCTTGCGTACTTGTTAGTGTTCCACACAATCGTCCCTTAGTTTTGATATGAAAAACTCACTTTGATTCTAATAAAGTTGTCCAAGTGTTCAGGAACGCCAATGACCAGAAGGACAACAAGTGTGTATGGGCGTCCCATAAGCTTAGGGACGCTAGCTAACAGGAAGTAAGGACTAGTTAAAGACTACTTGAGCAAGGACGGAGTCCCAAGCAAGTAGGAACGCAACAAAGGAGTCCTTACTCACTAGCCGACAGGATGACATCACTCGACAATGTTTGATCATCCAAGGACACGTGGAGACCGATCCTGTAGCGGAGTCCAACACTACGTGGCGGACGATCCTGTTGCAGAGTCCATCAACACGTGGCGGCCGATCCTGTAGCGGAGTTCATCATACACAGCTGGATACAGGAAGCTTCCTCATCACCGCCCTACTACGTGGAGGAAGATCCTGTAGCCACGTCCATGAAGGGCATGATCATCCCAGTGAAAAGACGCCCTTCCCCAAGTCCTATAAATACCCCCAAGGCATTTATTGTGACGCTAACGCTTTCAGGAATATTCAGAGAGAATCAGTAGAAAGCGGCTCACTCAAGAACACGAAGAACTAACTCAAGAACTCAAGAACAGTGATAGAACTTGTGTTAGATCGAGTGAGACTTGTAACCGAATCACAAAAACAGTTTGTAACAGAAAACCCAAAAACAGAGATAGAGACTTCTGCGAAGTACTGCAGAACGTAGGAATAGAGTCCTTTAGTGGATTGAACTCGCTTAAGTTGTAGGCTTAGAGGAGTCCTTTACTAGTGGACTTAGGGAAAAGCTAAGTGCCAGAGAACTGTAAAGACTCGCCAGTACAACTGTAAGGACGTTTAATAGAAAGGAAAGAACTATTCAAAAATCCTCCAAGGAGGTAGAGGTTTACACTCAAGGACTACTTGGTCTTGAGTGGTTCCTCTATAATTCTCTGCGTTCATCGTTTATCTGTTTAGTACTTAATTTCCGCTGCATTACTCAAGGACGCCCCTACTCGTCGTAGGGACGCCTAACCTAAGGACGCCTTTACCAAAGTAAAGGACGTCCCTCAGTACTAACGATCCAACAATTGGTATCAGAGCAGGCGCTCTAGATTCTTACTGAGTTGCAGGTAAAGATGGACATGGAACCTATTGGAATCTCTTTTGTAAAGCCTCCGCGCCTAACGGACGGCAACTTCAACCGATGGAAGACTAGGTTTGAAAATTTCTGCAGAGGTCAAAATTATCAATGCTGGAAGGTTATTTTGAAGGGAGATCTCAAGGTTCCCGCTGACAAAGCTGATAAGGAGGACGAGTGGGGTCTTGATGAGTTCAAGCTGATGGAAACCAATGCGAAAGCTATCTGTTTTCTTCAAGCGTCCTTGTGCGAAAGGGACGCCACTCGAGTTGGCAACTTGCCTACAGCGAAACAACAGTGGGAAGCTCTTGAGAAGTTCCATGTGGGAACCACTGAAATGAAGGAGGACGTCCAGCTGAAAATCAAGAAAGAGTTCTATGCTTTTAGCATGCTGCCAAATGAAACGGTGAACGACTACTCATACCGCTTTGAGGCCCTTGTCACGAAGATGAGGAACGTGGGCATCCCAGAAACAGAAATCTCCATGAGGAATAGAGTTCAAGTGGTCATTGATGGTTTGACCGGGGTCTGGAACTTTGACAGGACAACGTTAAAAGAAAACACAGCCAACAAAACTCTAGACATGGAAGAGATCTATGGGAAGCTCAGGCAGTACGAAGAAAGAAGAGTCTCTGACATGGCTCAGCTAGGAAAGAATCCTCAAACTGATCTTGCTTTGGCGTCCACAACACCAGAGTACGCCGAGTACCTACGTGGCCAAAGAGATCTAGCGTTGATGATGCAAAACAAAGAAACACTTGAGAACTTGCGTCCCAAAGAAAAAGAAAGAAAGCCAAAGGAAGAGATTGACTCAGATGAGGAACTTTCTCTTATTCACAAGGCTCTCAAGTACTATAACAAGAAGAACAAGCATAGTAGTAAGAGCAAGTTCTACAAAAAGGAGAGTCCCAAGTACACAGAGGCTGAAATGAAGGAACTCACATGCTACAAATGCAACAAGAAAGGACATTTTGCCAAAAAATGCACTATGGGAACGTCCTCCAAAGACAAGAAGAAAGCTCTCATTGGAGCATGTACAGCTGCATGGGACGATCTCAGTTCAAGTGATGATGAACGTGACGATCAAGTTGCATACATGGCAGTAGAGGACGCCCCAGTTGTTGAAGAGAACGCCTCCGACAATGAACAAGAGGTAACTCATGATTCCATGATGCGTTCTTTAGAAAAATGTTCAAAACCAAAACTACTTAAACTCATTGGTAAAATAATGGAGGAAAGTCTTGCTATGAAAAGAAGAATGGATGAACTTGAAGATGAAAACATTGTAGTTGAATGTGAAAATTGTAGTACAATGACTATTCAACTAGAGTCCTCATGTGATGAAACTAAGTCCCTAAAAACTGAAATCATATGTCTCAAACTTGAGAACGCTAATCTTAGGGAAGAAGTGAAAGTTTTGGGTAAGAGTCCCATAGTTGAAGAAGTGAGACCAATGGTCTTTGTCCCAGCTAAGAGAGGTCTAGGGTATGAATCTGACACTAAGACCTCTCTTCCTAGTGACTTTGAGGCAAGCAAAACTTCTGAACTGGAACTTGAAAGAGAGAAAACTAAAAACCTTCTTGAAAGAATTAGAGTTCTAGAAAGTGGAGAATTAGGAAAGGAAGACTACTACACTAATTCCACCAGTCATAAGATTTACAAGAAGATTGCTAAAGGGGACTGTTCAAAAGTTTGTAATCCTCAAAAGATGAAAGAAAACAAGATTCAGCGTCCAAATAAGAAGTACTATCTTGGTACTTACTATAGGACGTGTTGGTACTGTGGACAAGGAGATCACTTCAAGTATGACTGTTTAAAACTCAAGGAACATATTGAAAATGGAAAAGCTGCTAGGACTAACAATGAAAATGATAAGTTCGTTCCTAAGGCTAATCCTAGGCGTTCTAGACGCTCTAGGAACTCTTTCCGCAAGCATGCTATTTCAAATGATGTGAATATTAATGACTACATGCCAGAACCAGAGTTCTACTTTTGTAACGAACCAGGTAAGGAACACCTTGCCTGGGTCGCCAAACACTAACTTTGTTATGGCAGGTGGAAGTGAGGGGACGCCCATGGATCATTGATAGTGGCGCCTCAAATCATATGACAGGAAGCCAGATCCATCTCACTTCTATCCAAAGTAGTGCCACGGGAGGAACTGTCTCGTTTGGCAATAAGGGCAAAGGAAAGATTAAAGGAACGGGAACTGCTATTCTCAACCCGTCCATTAAAGCAACAAATGTTAGTCTTGTTGAAGGACTTGGCTTTAATCTTCGTAGCGTCTCTCAGCTGTGTGATCAAGGTGAAAATCTAGTCACATTTGACTCAAAGGAGTGCCTCGTCATCAACAAGAAATCAAACAAAGTCGTTCTCAAAGGAGTACGCCAGAACAATGTCTACATCTTTAACCAGGAGTTCAAGCCTAAATCAGAGTTACGTCTATCTGCTTCAAAGGAGGACGCTGATCTCTGGCATCGCCGACTTGGCCATGCTGGACCAAGCACAATCCTTAAGCTACACCAGCGAAATCTTGTGAAAGGACTTCCCCGAATTGATCATGAGAAAGTTGAACAGTGTGAAGCTTGCATCAACGGAAAGCAAACAAGAACGTCTTTCAAGTCCAAAAACGAAGTCAGTACAAAGAAGCCTTTGGAACTGCTCCATATGGATCTTTGTGGACCCATGAAGACGTTGAGCTATGGTGGAAAGAGGTACATTTACGTTCTTGTAGATGATTTTTCTCGATTCACTTGGGTTCTTTTCTTGGCAACCAAAGCAGATTGCTTCAATGCGTTCAAAGTCTTCATCAAACAAGTGGAAGTTGCTCTCGAGACGCCTCTCAAAGCCATAAGATCAGACCATGGAACGGAGTTCCAAAATTCAGAGTTCCTGGCCTACTGTGATCAACATGGAGTCTCTCACAATTTCTCAGCTCCAAGAACGCCTCAACAAAATGGAGTTGTGGAAAGAAAGAATAGGACGCTAGAGGATATGGCAAGAACTATGCTCTTGGCAAATAGCGTTCCCAAGTACTTCTGGGCGGAAGCTATTGCTACAGCGTGTTACATCATCAATCGTGCCATGATTCGTCCTTTGCTAAAGAAGACGTCCTATGAGCTGTTGAATGGAAAGAAGCCTCGCATTGATTATCTCAGAGTCTTTGGTTGCAAATGTTTCGTTCACAACAATGATAAAGAAAAACTTGGAAAGTTTGATGCAAGGAGTGATGAAGCCATATTCCTTGGATACTCTCTTACCAGCAAAGCATATAGAGTGTTTAACAAAAGGACTCTAAAGCTTGAGGAGAGTATTCATGTTGTGTTCAAGGAACGTTCTTCTCACAAAGAAAAGCCAAGTAAGAAAGAACGCTCTGCGTTACAACAACAGGACGACTCTGAAGATGAAGCTGAAGATTGGACCTCTGGAAAATACTATGTTCCTAAGGACGCGTCTCTAAATCCTGAAGAAGTCTCAGTGGACGCTCCCAGTGTTGTTCAAGGAGTTCCATCTCGTAGTGAATCCCCAGTTCAACAAGATGTAGCTGAATCAAGTCAACAAGGCGAGCAACGTCAAGGTGTGGACGCTCTCTCTGAGGGAGAACACATTGAGGACGATGCTCAAAGTGATAGTGATGATTCAGATGGTGACATTGATCCAAGATTTGCTCATTTGTTTCAAAGGGAGTCCCGCTTCTCTAGGGATCACCCAACTTCTCAAATTGTCTCAGATCCTTCTCAAGGCATTCAAACAAGGTCAGCTGCAAGCAAGTCCCAAAGTGCAAATTTGGCCTTCTGTGCATTCAATTCCTTTGTCTCTATGGTGGAGCCAAAGAATATCAAAGAAGCACTCCAGGACGCTGACTAGATTCAAGCAATGCAAGAAGAACTCAATCAGTTTGAAAGGAACAAAGTTTGGACTCTCGTCCCTCGTCCCAAAGGCAAAAACATCATAGGGACACGATGGGTGTTCAGAAATAAGCTTGATGAGAGTGGACGTGTGTCAAGGAACAAGGCAAGACTGGTGGCTCAAGGATTCAAGCAGGAGGAAGGCATAGACTATGATGAGACCTTTGCTCCTGTTGCTAGAATTGAAGCCGTTCGTCTTCTCATTGCCTTCGCCGCTCACAAAGGATTCAAGTTATTTCAAATGGACGTCAAGACTGCCTTTCTCAATGGAAAGCTAAAGGAGGAAGTGTATGTTGCTCAGCCGCCTGGCTTCGAGGACGCCTCTCACCCAGATCATGTGTACTACTTGGACAAAGCGCTCTATGGACTCAAGCAAGCCCCTCGTGCATGGTACGACAAGTTTGCGTCCTTTCTTTTGTCTCATGGGTACACTAGAGGTTCAATTGATAAAACTTTGTTTATAAAGAAAGTTCACAAGGACATTTTAATTGCCCAAGTCTATGTTGATGATATAGTCTTTGGTAGTACTAACATGAAGCTTGTAGATGAGTTCAAGTCCTTAATGAGTAGTGAATTTGAGATGTCCCTCATTGGAGAACTCAATTTCTTCTTGGGACTTCAAATTAATCAACTCAAGGAAGGGACGCGCATTCACCAACAGAAATATGTCCGTGAAATGCTTGATAAGTACGGGATGAACACGTCCAAACGTATTGCCACTCCTTGTTCTCCAAACTCGCGTCTTTACGCAGACGAACAGGGAAAGGACGTTGATCAAAAGCTTTATAGAGGGATGATTGGTTCTTTGCTCTACTTGACCGCAAGCCGTCCCGACATCATGTTTGCCGTTTGCTTGTGTGCACGCTTCCAGGCGAATCCAAAGGAGTCCCACATGCAAGAAGTCAAGAGGATCTTTCGCTACCTCAAAGGACACGACGATCTTTGCCTTTGGTACCCCAAAAAGACGTCCTTCAAGCTTGTTGGCTACTCGGACGCTGATTATGCGGGTCATGTGATTGATCGGAAAAGCACTTCAGGAATGGCGCAGTTCCTTGGTTCATGCTTAGTCTCTTGGGGATCTAAGAAACAGAACTCTGTGGCGCTTTCAACTGCGGAAGCCGAGTACGTTGCTGCTGCTTCGTGCTGTTCACAAGTTATCTGGATCAAATATCAACTAGAGGACTATGGTATCAATCTTGAAACTATACCCATTCGTTGTGATAACACAAGTGCTATTGAAATTTCAAAGAATCCTGTTTTTCATTCACGCACAAAGCATATTCATATAAGGCATCATTTCTTGCGTGATAATGTTGAACTAGGACTCATTAGTATGGAGCATGTAAGGACTGAAGACCAAATAGCTGATATTTTCACTAAGGCGCTTGATAGACGTCCCTATGAGCATCTCAGGTTGCTCTTAGGGATGATAACTTTTAAGTAGCAAGTCCCGTTCTACTATTCTCTCAATGATTGGCTATGTTTTGTAGATTCTAAGTGTTTAAGGACTGTTATGCATTGAATTCATATTTGCAAGGACGCTAGTCTAAAACTTCATGTGTTTGCTACTTTGGAACGCCATTCAGATTGTCTCTATTTTGTCTTGAAAAGAGTATCCCTGATCACCCAACCCTCATTATAAGCCAAAATGATGGGAACTCTAAGCTTACCCTAGCCAAGAACTCCGCAAAAGCGTTCTATGAGCTTCATATTTTCTTTTACGGGACGTACTTGCGTTGTTCTCAACTGGTTCGAAAGGTAATCACAAGAACGGTAAGTTGGTTGTTGGTTTGCTTAAGGAAGTTTGCTTGAAGAGGTTAATTTTTGCTAAGTATAAGAGAACGCTCAGTGTTTGTTGCATAGGACGCCAATTCAGTTTTGAGGAGCAGTTGAAGAGTCAGATTTTTTGAACTTTTGAAAGTGTGATCAGTGACCGTTACTTTTGCTCAAATCTTAAGGGGGAAGTTTTGCCACGTGTCGCACAGTAAAACAGTGTTAATTACCATTTGTGCCACCGCTTCCTCTATATAAGGCCAGAACAGTCGCAATCAAATTTATTACGCTCAACCACTTTCTCGCTCTCAAATTTGCTCTGACTTCTCTCTAGAACTCCGGCGACTTTCTCTCTCTACACTTCATCTGAAAACATGTCTCACAGACAGTTGAACGTGGCCGGATCTTCTACCGGCGGGAAGCGTAGAAAGCTTGTCAAGTCCCACTACATAGAGAAGCCAAAACCTATCGTTCTCAATGAGTCTCTAGTGGACTTCATCAACAGGAAGCCGAGAACACTCTACAACTTAATAAGGGAACGCATGGACTTGCCAGAGATCAAGAATGATGCAACGAAGACTAAGAACTATGAAAGGTTCATTGAACGCTTCGTCATGCCAAGTCTTCACAACACCAACTACAAAGATTTGCTAGGACGGATGGATGACGTTCTCTTCTTCTCTCAATTTGGAGGTGAGAATCTGGGTCCCTTACTTGAACTTATTCCTGACCTCCACAACGCTGTCCTTCCCGACTTTCCCATGTATCCTAGGGACTCCCTGGCCTACAGAATGCTCAAAGCAAGAGTGCCAAGTCCCTCTCCACCTCCTCCTTCTGTTCCTACCCTTACCACCAAAAATTTGATGAAGCATCCTGCACCATCCTCTCCCCTCTCAAAATCTTCCCAACCCTTCTCCACTTCAAAACCAACGGAGATTGTAGATAAGTTTCCTTCACATTTCAAGGAGGGACGCTCAAAGAAAGTCCATGACCCAATGCCCCTCAAAAAGGCCAAGACATCCAGCGTCCCATCCTCTAAACCCTCCACAAAAAGGTCTAGCACCACAAAAAGGCCTTCCAACCTCTCCAAAGAATCCACTCCTCCTCGACAACCAATCTCAATCGTCCAACTTCCTACTCCTCCTCCGTCCCCCCAACCGTCCAAAACAAATGCTCTCATTCCATTTCCTCCCAAACCTTACTCCCCCCTAAACCTTACCAACTTCCCCAAAGCCCCGGCCCACATCTCTCCCCCCAAAGACCCCGAGACCCCCAGATCTCGCCGTCCCTCATCTGAGAGTGGACTAGAGGACGTTGAGAAGCATCCAGCCTTTGAGCGCACCTTCAAACGCCGCAAAGCTGGCGAATCTCCAAAGGTGCTCATGGTTCAAGCTGCTCCAGAGCCCGAGCACATCTCCTCCTCGTCCTCTAGCTCATCTGAGAGCCACAGAGGAACGCCTCAAGAAACTGCTGAAGGAGTCTCCCCTATTATTGACGTCGTTGGGGACTCCGACGACGAGGCTGAAGGAGTTGAGAATGCTCCCGCTGAAACACAAGTAGCTGAGGACGCTGGCGAGCACCAGGTACCTCAAAAGGACGCCGAGCCATCCCTTTCTGAAGAGCTCGAGCGTGATGCTCAGGAAGTCCCTCCTTATGACCAGTCCCTCCGAATCCTAAACCCCACCCAAGCTCCACAAGAAAACCCCTCTCCCTCAATCCAAACAGAATTCCATCAGTTCCCCGCGGACGCTGAGCCAACAACACAAGAAAATCAGACAGAGGCTCAGGACGCCGAGGGTACGTCCCAAGGTCAGACCTCAGGTGCCGGTCAAGCCACAGCTGGTGGCGATGCAGAAAAAGAACAAGGCACAGAGGACGCTCCTTCAAAGGACGCTTCTGACAGTGACTCGGAGAAAGCAGAAGACGAGTCAGATGATGATGAGGACTCTGAGTCCCCTAAGGGCAAGCGCAAAAGGAAGAACGCTGATGTGCCGGTTAAAGTCCTGAGCCCTCTTATTTCCTCTGAAGAGTGGCTAGCCTCCTTCGACGATGAATCAGTTCAGGAGTTTCTTGAACTTCTGAAATTTCAAGGATGGCAGAACGTTGGACCAGCGCCGACCACTGTTGACAAAGAACAGGTAAAGGCGTTCTACAGGGATTTGCGCTACAAAGCAAAAGATGGCTCCCTCCACTTCAAAATTGAAGGTGAGAAAGCTTCAGTGACAGAACGCCAAATGCGCTCCTTCCTAGGTCTAGGTCCACGCAAGCCACCGTCCGATGCTCTTAGCTCACTTCCTGAAGGCGGCTTTGAAACGACAGATCAAGAACTGCCTCTGGTTGAGCACATATTTCAGGGTAAAAGGCCGATGGGACTCGACAGGGTAGCTCACGTTCTGAGCAAAGTTGGCGCAATCGTTCACTACTTTATTTGTCGCGCCATTCTTCCAAGGCAGGAGAAGCGTTCAATTGTGCAAGCACACGACATAATCCTAATTGACGCTATCCTAGAACGTCGTCCAATCAACTTAGCCAGAATTGCTATGCAACATATGGCCAAGTGTGGAAGGAAGAGGCACGCCTTGCCTTACCCTGGAGTCGTAAAGGCAATCTTGCAGTCCCAGGACGCTTATGATGAGAGTGGTCCTTCTGAAGAACTCGGCTTAAAATGGAATGCCAAGAAAGGACTTGTTGAGATAAGGCATAATGAAGAGCTCCCGTCCGTTCTGAAACAGTTAGAAGCTGAGGCTGAAGAAGCTAGACTGAAAGCCGAAGAAGAACGCTTAGCTGCTGAGGCTGAGGCCGCAAGGCTTAATTCCACGCCTCAAGAGTCCCCTCAAAATCAAGAGCCCGCCGTAGACCTTACAACCCTTGATCAAATGCTCTTAGGGACTCCCTCTTCTCCAGCTCTTCCCACGGACGCTCCTTCATCGAGTTCAGGTCCTTTGCCCCGTTCTGCCCCTGCAAACATAGCTCAGTATCCTCCAGCAGAACTCATGGGAGCAATTATGGACAACCAGTGCCTCATCTTCTCCGCTTTAAAGGACTTGTGATGGATCGTAAGTCAGTTAATGAGGGCGTCCTTAACTGGGTTAAGGGCGTCCTTTAGTGCAGCGGAAAATAGACTTAACAGAATACAAGATAAGTGGACACGAGTATTTATAGAGGAACCCCACTAAGACCAACTAGTCTTATGGGTAAACCTCTACCTCCGTTGGAGGATTTTCAATAGCCGTCCCTTATCTTATTAAGAGCGAGTCCTTACAACTTAGGCGAGTCGTTACACTTCTCTAAGCTAAGCGTCCGTCCTTAGCCTCACTAGTAACACTCCTTTCAACCTAACAAGTAACCTAACACTCTTAGCTATAAGGAAGCTATCACTCACGTCTCTCACGGTTCGTTGTGAGAGACAAACTACAACTCTAATTGATTTGTGGTTTGTTTTGGATTTGATGTGGTTGGACTTTCTTTCTCTTGCTTCAAGCTCACTTGATCTTCGTTCGTGTTCTTGAATGCTTCGGGAGAGCTTGAGAGAAAGTCTTCAAAGTCCACTCTTGCACACACATGCCGCTATGCATACTCCTTGGAGAGTATTTATAGCGGAAGTGATTCTTGTCCTCTAGCGTCCTCTGAGACTTGGCAGGATCCTCGATCTTTGATCAACGGTGCGATGAGCGTCTTGAGGAGGTCAACTCTGTTGACGCTTGGGAAGCCTCCGCGTGGGTAGGGGACCATTGTTGGGAAAGCGACGTCTTTGGCATTGTCTACACGTGCCCAGACAAAGGAAGCTTCCTTCTGAGGACTAAGGCCGGACGATGATGTAATCATGTTGGGGCGGCCTTGATTTGAATTTGAACTTCGTCCGTATTTTGGCACGCGTCCCTTCTTGATGAGGACTCCGTCCTATCTTGCGCAGGGACTCCGCCAATTACGTTTAGCTTTGGAAGTTCTGGTAACATGCGTCCCTACAGCATAGGGACTGCTGTTCACTTGTTGTCCTTTTCGCTCATGTGCGTCCACTGGACTTACCTGAGATCAAAACTTGGACAACTTATCAAATACATTTGAGTTTGTCATTATCAAAATAAGGGACGATTATTATTGGTTTAGATATTAACGACTGACGTCCTTAATATCGTCCCAACAATTTCCCCCTTTTTGATGATGACAAACTCTTTCAAATAATGCACACAGAAGTAAAGCTTTTAGCATGAGGAACTACACTTTGATTTTCTTTTCAGCTTAGATTGGCATGCAACACATTCTTTTAAGTGCGTTCTATTTTATTCCTAACTAACGACCTTTTGACTTGGCCGAAATTCCCCCTGAACACATGCTTTCTATGATAACTTAAGGACAATCGCATCTCTGCAAAACTATACTTCCCCCTTTTGGCATCATCGAAAAGGAGAACAAGTCGAAAAGCATGCAAGCACAAAGTCATAACTAAAGAAAGGTACGCTTAGACAAAGTGAAGCACAAATGTAGTGAATGGCATTCAGAATGAGAAACGAGAACGTTCATTACAGACATTCACAACAAGTGTTCAAAATGGGGACAGCGTCCCATTGTCTTAACAAAAACTCAAGAAATGATAAATAGTTTCAGGGTTAGAGAAGGGGGAGGTGATCATTTTCTGGGACGCTTGCCAAGGGCTTTGAGGTGTTGCTCCTGAAGATGGTTGTTCTGGGCAAGGAGCTCGTTGTTGCGCTCAAGAAGGTCTGTGTGGACGTGAAGTGTGTCGTGAACCTGCTGAATTAGATCAATCATTATGCACTGGTTCTCGATCATCATTCCCATCAGATACTTCGTAGAGTGCCTCTCAGCCTTATCAGGGACGCTCATACCATCGAGCTCGTCCTCGTCATCAGCAGCGTCCTCAGCTGGCGTCCCAACTACTTGGACATTTTCAGCTTCGTGATCTCCTTCTCCAGGTTCAACAGCAGCAGCAGCTTGAGCTCTCCTCTCAGCTTTGGCTTTCCTTTCAGCCTCTTTCCGTTCCTTTTCCAGTTGGCGCTTAAGGAATACAGTTGTTGAGCACTGTTTGCGCATATCCCGAGATTTTCCCTGACGATTCGCTAAAACGGTTTACCTTCCCAATTTCAACCATTCAAACTTCTCACAACTGCAAAGGACTCTGACCTGACGTCCTTTCAACACACAACACTACACAACACAGAACTGAACCACGGCGTCCCATTCACTGATCTCAACCTCTGTAATTAGAACTCTGTACAGACAACTCTCAGCTCTTAGCACGCGTCCCTTTGATCACTTAGAACCATTTTTGAAAATCAAGCAAGTACGTCCCGTAAAGGTGAAACAAGGAATGCTCATAGGACGCGTTTGCAAGATTCTCGGCTTGGGTAAGCTTAGAGTTCCCATCATTTCGGCTTATGATGAGGGTAGGGTGATCAGGGATACTCTTGAGATGAAAAGCGAAATGAATACCATTCAAGGACACAAGCGAATACACATATCTTAGACTAGCGTCCTTTAAAGATGACTTTAATGCATGACACACCTTAAAACAAGTTCTCAACAAGACATAGCCAATCATGGAGGGAATAATAGAACGGGACTTGATCATTTAAAAGTTATCATCCCCAAGAGCAACCGGAGGTGCTCGTAGGGACGTCTATCAAGTGCTTTTGTGAAAATATCGGCCACTTGGTCCTCAGTCCTAACATGATCCACTCTAATTAATCCAAGTTCAACATTATCACGAAGAAAGTGATGCCTTATGTGAATATGCTTTGTCCTAGAATGATGAACGGGATTTTTGGCAATACTTATAGCACTGGTGTTGTCACACAAGATAGGGACTGTGTTGAGGGACGTACCATAATCTTCAAGTTGGTACTTGATCCATAGGACTTGTGATCAGCACGAAGCAGCAGCAACGTACTCAGCTTCCGCGGTTGATAGTGCCACGGAGTTTTGCTTTTTGGATCCCCAAGATACAAGGCATGAGCCAAGGAATTGTGCCATTCCTGAGGTGCTCTTCCTATCCACCACATGGCCAGCGTAATCTGCGTCAGAGTAAGCTACCAGGTTCAGGGACGTCCTTCTGGGATACCATAGACATAGGTCATCCCGTCCCTTGAGATATCTGAAGATTCTTTTGACCTCTTGCATATGGGACTCCTTTGGATTTGCTTGGAATCGAGCGCACAAGCATACAGCGAACATGATGTCGGGACGACTTGCCGTAAGATATAGAAAGGACCCTATCATTCCTCTGTAGAGCTTTTGATCTACACTTTTGCCTTCTTCATCAGCATAGAGGCGAGTGTTTGGGGAGATGGGAGTATCAATGGGTTTTGAAGAGTTCATCCCATACTTCTCGAGCATTTCACGGATGTACTTTTGTTGATGAATCCGCGTCCCATCTTTGAGCTGAGTGATTTGGAGTCCCAAGAAGAAGTTGAGTTCTCCTATGAGGGACATCTCAAACTCACTACTCATCAAGTTCTTGAATTCCTCTACAAATTTCATGTTAGTGCTTCCAAAGACTATGTCATCGACATAGACTTGGACAATTAAGACATCTTTAAGAACTTTCTTTAAGAACAGGGTTTTATCAATGTTACCTCGTGTGTACCCGTTGGACAAGAGGAAGGACGCAAACCTATCGTACCATGCACGAGGGGCTTGCTTGAGTCCATAGAGTGCCTTGTCCAAGAAGTACACATGATCTGGGTGATCAGCGTCCTCAAATCCTGGAGGTTGAGCGACGTACACTTCTTCTTTGAGCTTGCCGTTGAGAAAGGCTGTCTTGACGTCCATTTGAAAAAGCTTGAACCCTTTGTGAGCGGCAAAGGCGATGAGGAGGCGAATGGCTTCAATCCTGGCGACAGGAGCGAAGGTTTCATCATAATCAATCCCTTCCTCTTGCCTATAGCCTTGAGCCACAAGCCTTGCTTTGTTTCTTGACACGCGACCATTCTCATCAAGCTTGTTCCTGTAGACCCATCTCGTCCCTATTATGTTTTTGTTTCTCGGACGAGGGACGAGGGTCCAAACCTTATTTCTTTCGAATTGATTAAGTTCCTCTTGCATGGCCTGAATCCAATCAGCGTTTTGGAGTGCTTCCTTTATGTTCTTAGGTTCAACCAAGGACACAAAGGCGTTGAAGGCACAGAACACTATGTTAGCATTAAGGGACTGATTCACGGCTGATCTTGTTTGAACTCCTTTTGACATATCTGAGATGATTTGATCCGTTGAATGAAGTCTCGAAAGATGGGATCCCTTATGAGTATCGTCCCTTACAGGAGTACATCTAGGGTCCGTCCAATCAGATTCATCTGAGTCAAACCCGTCGTCTTCATTGAGAGTTTCATAGAGTTCCCCCTCAGGTTGAGCGTCCTCTTCTTGACGCTGTTCTCCTTGTAGGCTTGATTCAGCGACCTCATGTTGAGCTGGAGATTCACTTTGAGATGGAACTTCCTGAACAACACTGGGAACTTCTACTGAGACTTCTTCAGGATTTTGAGTAGCGTCCTTAGGAACATAGTATTTTCCAGAGGACCCGAAATCAACTTCATCATCGGAGTCATCCTGCTGCAGAGGAGATGAGCGTTCTTTCTTACTTGGTTTATCTTTGTGAGAAGAACTTTCTTTGAACACAACATGAATGCTCTCCTCAAGCTTTAGAGTTCGTTTATTGAAAACTCTATACGCTTTACTGGTGAGGGAGTATCCAAGGAATATGGCTTTGTCACTTCTTGCGTCAAACTTTCCAATTCTTTCTTTATCATTGTTGTGAACAAAGCACTTGCATCCAAAGACTCTGAGATAGTCGATGCTAGGCTTTCTTCCATTCAGCAACTCATAGGACGTCTTCTTCAGCAAAGGACGGATCATGGCTCGATTGATAATGTAGCACGCTGTAGCAATAGCTTCAGCCCAGAAGTACTTGGGGACGCTATTGGCTAAGAGCATAGTCCTTGCCATATCCTCCAGCGTCCTATTCTTTCTTTCCACCACTCCATTTTGTTGAGGAGTCCTTGGAGCTGAGAAGTTGTGAGAGACTCCATGTTGATCACAGTAGGCCACGAACTCTGAGTTTTGAAACTCCGTCCCATGGTCTGATCTTATGGATTTGAGAGGCGTCTCAAGCGCAACTTCCACTTGTTTGATGAAGACTTTGAATGCGTTGAAGCAATCTGTTTTTGAAGCTAAGAAAAGAACCCAGGTGAATCGAGAAAAGTCATCTACAAGGACATAGATATACCTCTTTCCACCATAGCTTAACGTCTTCATTGGTCCACAAAGATCCATATGAAGAAGTTCCAAAGGTTTCTTTGTGCTGACATCGTTCTTTGACTTAAAGGACGTTCTTGTCTGCTTCCCTTTGATACATGCTTCACACTGTTCAATTTTCTCAGGATCAATTTGGGGAAGACCTTTCACAAGATTTCTTTGATGAAGCTTGAGGATTGTGCTTGGTCCAGCATGGCCAAGTCGGCGATGCCAGAGGTCAGCGTCCTCCTTTGACACAGATAAGCACAACTCAGATTTTGGCTTGAACTCCTGATTGAAGATGTAGACATTGTTCTTTCGGACTCCTTTGAGGACGACTTTGTTGGATTTCTTGTTGATGACGAGGCACTCCTTTGAGTCAAATGTGACTAAGTTTTCACCTTGATCACACATTTGAGAGACGCTTAGGAGGTTGAAGCCAAGTCCTTCAACAAGGCTAACATTTGTCGCTTTGATAGACGGATTGAGAATAGCAGTTCCCGTCCCTTTGATCTTTCCTTTGCCCTTGTTGCCAAACGAGACAGTTCCTCCCGTGGCGCTACTTTGGATAGAAGTGAGATGGATCTGGCTTCCTGTCATATGGTTTGAGGCGCCACTATCAATGATCCATGGGCGTCCCCTCACTTCCACCTGCCAAAACAAGGTTAGTGTATGGCGACCCAGGCAAGGTGTTCCTTACCTGGTTCGTTACAGAAATAGAACTCTGGTTCTGGCATGTAGTCACTTATATTCACATCATTTGAAATAGCATGCTTTCTGAAAGAACTCTTAGATCGTCTAGGACGTCTAGGGTTAGCCTTAGGGACGGACTTATCATTTTCAATGTTATTCCTAGCAGCTTTGCCACTTTCAATGTCGTTCTTCAATTTCAGGCAATCATATTTGAAGTGATCTCCTTTTCCACAGTACCAACACGTCCTATAGTAAGTACCAAGGTAGTACTTCTTGTTGGGACGTTGGATTTTGTTCTTTTTCATCTTTTGAGGGTTACAAACTTTTGAACCTTCCCCCTTAGCAATCTTCTTATAGATCCTATGACTAGTGGAGTTAGTGTAATAGTCCCTTTGACCTTTCTCTCCACTCTCTAGGACTCGAATTCTTTCAAGAAGGTTCTTGGTCTTTTCCCTTTCTAATTCAAGTTCTGAGGTTTTGCTAGCCTCAAAGTCACTAGGGAGAGAGTTCCTAGTGTCAGACTCGTATCCTAGTCCTCTTTTGGCTGGGACAAACACCATTGGTTGAACTACCTCAGTTACCGGGCTCTTCCCTAACACTTTCACCTCTTCCCTAAGCTTAGCGTTCTCTAGCTTAAGGCACATCACTTCAGTTTTCAGGGATTTAACTTCGACATACGAGGACTCTAGTTCTAACGAAACTGTAGCACAGTTCTCACATTCAACTAGCCTATTTTCACTTTCAAGTTCAAGTTCATCCATTCTATGTTGCATAACAACGCTTTCTTCCATGATTCTTTTAATGAGCTTAATAAGTTTGGTTTTGGAACAATTCTCTAAGGAGTTCATCATGGATTCACGAGTTACCTCTTGTTCCTTTTCAGAAGCGTCCTCTTCAAGGACTGGGGCGTCCTCCACAGCCATGTACGCCACTTGCTCATCATCTGAGGTGTCCTCTACGGCTATGTACGCCACTGGTCCTTCTGGTTCTTCATCATCAGAACTCACATTATCCCATGCGGCTTCGCACGCTCCCAAGAGAGCTTTCATCTTCATTTCTTTTGAGTTTAGTCCCGTAGTACACCTTTTAGCAAAGTGTCCTTTCTTGTTACATTTGTAGCAAGTAAGTTCCTTCATCTCTGCCTCTGTATACTTGGGACTCTCCTTTTTGTAAGGCATCTTGTGTTTCTTGGAATCTCTGGCCTTTTTACCCCATAAGCGAGCAACTTTGTGTAGAAGGGCAATCTCTTCCTCTTCTTCCAGCTGTTCCTTAGTCTTGCTTTCTTTTTCTTTCAAAGCTTGAGCACGCATCCTTTCACGATTCTCATTTTTATTTGCTTCCACCATTAGGGCAATATCTCTTTGGTGGCGCAGATACTCAGCGTACTCTGGAGTTGACGTCATCAAAGCAAGATCTGTCTGGGGGTTTCTAGCCAATTCAGCCATATCAGCTTCCCTTCTCGCTTCATAGCCTCTCAGCTTCCCATAGATCTCTTCCATATCCAGGGTTTTGTTGGCTGTGTTCTCCTTGAACGTAGTCCTATCAAAATTCCATTTTCCTGTAAGCCCATCAATGACTACTCCGACTCTGTTTCTCATTGAGACTTCAGCTTCTGAGATGCCTAAATTTCGCATCTTGGTCACAAGAGCTTCAAAGCGGTATGAGTAGTCCTTGACAGATTCGTTAGGAAGCATTCTGAAGGCATAGAACTCTCGTTTGATTTCAAGCTTGACGTCTTCCTTCATCTCTGCCGTACCCACATGGTACTTCTCAAGAGCTTCCCATTGTAGTTTGGCTGTTGCCAAATTGCTAACTCGGGTGGCGTCCCTTTCGCAGAGGGACGCTTGAAGGAAGCATATAGCCTTAGCGTTTGTTTCCAAAAGCTTGAATTCGTCAGGACCCCACTCGTCCTCTTTGTCTTTCTTGTCATCAGGGATGGTAAGGTCACCCTTCATGATCACTCTCCAGCATTGATAATTCTGACTTCTGCAAAAGTTCTCGAAGCGGATCTTCCAGCGGTTGAAGTTGCCGTCCGTCAGACGAGGAGGCTTTACAAAAGAGATTCCAATAGGTTCCATGTCCATCTTGTACCTGCAACTCAACAAAAATCTAGAGCGCCTGCTCTGATACCAATTGATGGATCGTAAGTCAGTTAATGAGGGCGTCCTTAACTGGGTTAAGGGCGTCCTTTAGTGCAGCGGAAAATAGACTTAACAGAATACAAGATAAGTGGACACGAGTATTTATAGAGGAACCCCACTAAGACCAACTAGTCTTATGGGTAAACCTCTACCTCCGTTGGAGGATTTTCAATAGCCGTCCCTTATCTTATTAAGAGCGAGTCCTTACAACTTAGGCGAGTCGTTACACTTCTCTGAGCTAAGCGTCCGTCCTTAGCCTCACTAGTAACACTCCTTTCAACCTAACAAGTAACCTAACACTCTTAGCTATAAGGAAGCTATCACTCACGTCTCTCACGGTTCGTTGTGAGAGACAAACTACAACTCTAATTGATTTGTGGTTTGTTTTTGATTTGATGTGGTTGGACTTTCTTTCTCTTGCTTCAAGCTCACTTGATCTTCTTGATCTTCGTTCGTGTTCTTGAATGCTTCGGGAGAGCTTGAGAGAAAGTCTTCAAAGTCCACTCTTGCACACACATGCCGCTATGCATACTCCTTGGAGAGTATTTATAGCGGAAGTGATTCTTGTCCTCTAGCGTCCTCTGAGACTTGGCAGGATCCTCGATCTTTGATCAACGGTGCGATGAGCGTCTTGAGGAGGTCAACTCTGTTGACGCTTGGGAAGCCTCCGCGTGGGTAGGGGACCATTGTTGGGAAAGCGACGTCTTTGGCATTGTCTACACGCGCCCAGACAAAGGAAGCTTCCTTCTGAGGACTAAGGCCGGACGATGATGTAATCATGTTGGGGCGGCCTTGATTTGAATTTGAACTTCGTCCGTATTTTGGCGCGCGTCCCTTCTTGATGAGGACTCCGTCCTATCTTGCGCAGGGACTCCGCCAATTACGTTTAGCTTTGGAAGTTCTGGTAACATGCGTCCCTACAGCATAGGGACTGCTGTTCACTTGTTGTCCTTTTCGCTCATGTGCGTCCACTGGACTTACCTGAGATCAAAACTTGGACAACTTATCAAATACATTTGAGTTTGTCATTATCAAAACAAGGGACGATTATTATTGGTTTAGATATTAACGACTGACGTCCTTAATATCGTCCCAACAACTTGTCATCTGCGTTCTCCAAGGCTGCTGAACTTCAAGAGTAACTGCTAAAGTTTTATCACGACCAGCGCCGTTCCCAGTGATTGCCACCACCCCTTTATCCCCTATTTTGTTGCTTTTGCTTCTTTTGCATTTCCAACACTATGACATTGGTCTGTAATAACTCTAATTTTGTTTGAATGGCAATTCCACTATTTGCTTGCATTGTGTGTGTTTAAGCGTTCCACTGCCTTTAGTTATGTTTTTGTGCTTAACGTTCTTATCACTTGTTATCCTTTTCGATGATGCCAAAAGGGGGAAGTGTAGTTTTGCAGAGATGCGCTGAAAAATAGTTATCTAGAATAAGCAAGTGTTAAGGGGAACTATTAAGTGAAAGGTCTAAGGAGCGTCATGCTAGAATGAACTAGAGAACGTCTAGAAAATTCTAGGACGCTTTTCTCTCCTTAGAATCCAAAAGTTAGAGAATCAAAGAAGGAAAACTTGTGCTAAATGAATTTTCTCTAAGTGTTAGAGGACGCTTTCAAGTTTTCATGCATGCTAAGCTCAAACGCCAAAACTATTTTGCTGAAGAGTTTGTCATCATCAAAAAGGGGGAAATTGTTGGGACGCTATCAAGAACGCTTGCGTACTTGTTAGTGTTCCACACAATCGTCCCTTAGTTTTGATATGACAAACTCACTTTGATTCTAATAAAGTTGTCCAAGTGTTCAGGAACGCCAATGACCAGAAGGACAACAAGTGTGTATGGGCGTCCCATAAGCTTAGGGACGCTAGCTAACAGGAAGTAAGGACTAGCTAAAGACTACTTGAGCAAGGACGGAGTCCCAAGCAAGTAGGAACGCAACAAAGGAGTCCTTACTCACTAGCCGATAGGATGACATCACTCGACAATGTTTGATCATCCAAGGACACGTGGAGACCGATCCTGTAGCGGAGTCCAACACTACGTGGCGGACGATCCTGTTGCAGAGTCCATCAACACGTGGCGGCCGATCCTGTAGCGGAGTTCATCATACACAGCTGGATACAGGAAGCTTCCTCATCACCGCCCTACTACGTGGAGGAAGATCCTGTAGCCACGTCCATGAAGGGCATGATCGTCCCAGTGAAAAGACGCCCTTCCCCAAGTCCTATAAATACCCCCAAGGCATTTATTCTGACGCTAACGCTTTCAGGAATATTCAGAGAGAATCAGTAGAAAGCGGCTCACTCAAGAACACGAAGAACTAACTCAAGAACTCAAGAACAATGATAGAACTTGTGTTAGATCGAGTGAGACTTGTAACCGAATCACAAAAACAGTTTGTAACAGAAAACCCAAAAAGAGAGATAGAGAGTTCTGCGAAGTACTGCAGAACGTAGGAATAGAGTCCTTTAGTGGATTGAACTCGCTTAAGTTGTAGGCTTAGAGGAGTCCTTTACTAGTGGACTTAGGGAAAAGCTAAGTGCCAGAAAACTGTAAAGACTCGCCAGTACAACTGTAAGGACGTTTAATAGAAAGGAAAGAACTATTCAAAAATCCTCCAAGGAGGTAGAGGTTTACACTCAAGGACTACTTGGTCTTGAGTGGCTCCTCTATAATTCTCTGCGTTCATCGTTTATCTGTTTAGTACTTAATTTCCGTTGCATTACTTAAGGACGCCCCTACTCCTCGTAGGGACGCCTAACCTAAGGACGCCTTTACCAAAGTAAAGGACGTCCCTCAGTACTAACGATCCAACACATTCCAAACATCGAGCCTCCATCCATCAATAATGAGTCTGAAAGTGCGATGCAAATGTTGGTTGTTCGGGGTTAAAAAGTTCTCGAATGGAGAACACATATGAAAGAGATATTGTTAGTGATCCGGTATTGCGGAAATCGATTAAAGTTATATTATTATGTTAAGTGTGAGCCCTCTTACGAAAAGCTCTAGCTCCGCCACTGCCTGTCTACATGAACCAGTCAATCAAATCACGCTGGTTAATTATGTTAGGTATAGAACAAGTATATTCATCATTCAGGTTGGGTAGATCTCAATCAACTCGAGCTATATGTCTACAAATTCTAAAATTGAGAAATGTCACATATATAGCTTATATTAGGTGCACAACATTAGGCAGTTTACTAATTGCGGGTAAGTTTGGGCGGGGGTTAGGCCATTTCACAATTACCGACTTGGGCAATATTTGGTTGTTAAGATGTAAGCATCTTTATCTCAACACTAATCCGAATCCTAATACAAATTACCTATGTTGATAATTTTATTAATTTAAAGCTGCATTCTCCTATAAATACCCTCCTAGTTTAACTTCATTGCTTACACACACTAATCCAAAAACCTAGGATATATACTATGTCAACATGGGTTCCATCTCAACCCTAACAAGATTAGTGCTATTCTTGTCAATCTTGCTTTGCATCTTCATCCCAACATTTTCTCAGCCTTCTCCATCTTCGTTGGCCTCCCCATCAACTCCGGCCCCAAACGTAGGGATATGCGTGGGTCCTTTAGGAGTCACGTTTGCAACTCGAGGGTGCTGCCAAGTGTTGAGGCAGCTCCATTACTGTAATCCTCGCCCTTGTTGCCCTCTTTGCTCGGCCGTTAGAGACAACAGCTTGGACGCTGCCAATATTCAGCTCATCACGCTTAAGGTGCTCCTCCTTATGAATGCTTGTGGCCTTAGTCCCTCCCCCGGCTTTACATGCCCTCCTTAAAATTAGTCTCATACTCCTTAAGGTTAGTTTAAATAAAACAAGGTTTTCTATATATGTTTTGTTTAATGTTTCGAGTAACTCTTTAAAGGAACTTGTTACTTCATATATTGATGTAACTTGTCCATACTACATATGTAGCTATCTTCTTTTCCCTTCCCACTCATAATATATATATATGAGAAATTTGCACTAAACCACCCGTTAAATAGGCGAATTTACAATTAACCACCCATTATACAAAAATTTGTTTTAAACCACCCATAACTTCAATTCCGTAAATAAATAGCCACCCATGACCTTATTCCGCTAGATTTTCCATTAAATATTGTAAATTTACTAATTTGCCCTCAATTTTTTCAAAATATTACATTTACCTAGCCAATTTAGGTATTTTTAAAAAAAATAAATTAAATGGAATTAAGTGGTGGTCCCTTCTCCTTACATGGTCAAAAGTTTTTTTTTTCGTATCGAATATATAAATACTGCAGAAGATGGTTTGATTAATAAAGGTTGGTTCATATTACGTAGTCCCTCCGTTTTAAAATATTTGTTCATTTAGACATTGCATACGCATTAAGAAAAAATGTTGTTCCTATATTACCCTTATCATAATGTAGAATTAATTATTTGTTTAAAGAAATATGAAAAAGTATAATTATTAGGAGTATAAACGAAAAGAACCTTTTTAAAAATATGAAATAGATAAGTATTATGAAACAAGAAAAAAGTGATCAAATGGACAACAATTTTTAACCGGACCGAGTATGATATTAATATAAACAACAAAAATGTTATTCCATTTGTTTTTTTTTAATTTTTTGTTAAATGTAATATTTTGAAAAAAATTCTCTAATTTTTATATTTTTTTATAGAAGGTGAGTAATTCTCTAATTAATTGTTTTTTGTTATATGTAATATTTTGTTAAATGTAATATTTTAAAAAAAAACAATACCTAAATTGGCTGGGTAAATGTAATATTTTGAAAAAAATTAGTAAATTTAAAATATTTAACGGAAAATCTAACGGAATAAGGTCATTGGTGGCTATTTGTTAACGGAATTGAAGTTATGGGTGGTTTAAAACAAATTTTTGTATAATAGGTGGTTAATTGTAAATTTGCCTATTTAACGGGTGATTTAATGCAAATTTCTATATATATATATATAGGGGGAGGTTCAAGTAAAACACTTCTTATAGTGAAACGGATGAACAAATATTAAGCGTAAGATCATAGTAAATGAAGGGCCACGATTTAGGCTGAATTTTAGAGAAAAAAAACTGAATTTTACTAAATTAACAATTTATAATACATTGAAATAAAAGGTCCTTAAAAGTAGGATTAGTTGCCAAATTAAAACAAAATCTGATTTACAGAAAATTCAAAAAATTAAGAGAATATCCTTGATAATGGAGATTTGATTTTTCAAAATTTGAATATTGTACCAAATTTAAGAAAAAAATTACTCGTACAATATCTCATATATTCCGGTTCATCACTAATCAAAATTCGATTATAGTGATTCAATATTCGACTGTGTAGCTTTAATATTCGACTGCACAAATATTCGACTATACAGTTTCAATATTCGACTATACAACTTTAATATTCGACACACAAATATTCGACTATGCAACTTCAATATTCGATTGTACAAATATTTGACTATATAGCTTCGATATTGATCAATCGTAAAAATATTCGAATTTTTCATTTACATGGTTGAATATGTTTTGGATTTTTTTAACTATTTAAACATTTTTCAAATTTGTTGAAGTTTGAATATTTAATCCACTTTGTCGAATCCAAATTATATTGTCTTGTTTGATGTGAGTTTACATTGAATGTAAATATAGTGAATAGAGAATATTTACTAAAATACATTGAATCCAAGAAAAATAGGTAAGCTCACATTCCCATTCCAATTCCGTGAATGAATACAAACAAATCGAATTCGAATACACCGTAAAGGTTAATATAAGTTGTCGTCATAGATTACAAGACTTCTCTAATGCTCATCCCCGGCCATCTCGATCTTCGTCGACTTCAATACTGCATATTCAAGAAAAACACATTAACATTCAAAGCATAATGAGTATCAATTCACATTTGTTTATCTAATATGCACATATTCAACCATTTATAAATCATTTTATTCAATACTGTATATGCAACAAATATCAAACAAACATCCAAGTGCATTGTGTAAACATATATTCAAGATACTAAACTAAAAATTCAGATTATGATATTCAAATAATTCATCAGAACATTCAAATGCATTGTGTAAAAATTCAAATTACACTATACAAAATTCAGCTAGTAAAATGCAAATTGTTAATCAACAAGTACATTAAAGTTATTTGTAAGCAAATTCAAACAATATAATAAGAAATTCTAAGGAATGTTAGATTCAAAAGATTTATAAACATATTCAAGATACTCAATTAAAAATTCTAATGATATTCAAATAATTAATAAGTACATTCAAGTGTATTGTGTAACAATTCAAATTATAGTACATAAAATTCAGTCCGTAGAATACAAATTGCTAGTCAATAATATATTCAAAACATACGTAGAAACATTCAAGATATATATATATATATATACTCAACCCTCAAAACAATAAAAATAAACAAATTTATTGTAAATTCATGCATAGAAGTACAAGATGGATTATATAACTACAAAAAAAATTGCAATCAAAATCATGAGATATGGGTACGAAAGTATGGAGACCACCAATTACTCAACCAAATTAGGACGTTGGCCTTCTAATTAAATCAACTAGTTAATCAAAAACAACTATTATATATGTTACACGTACTAATTAAACCCTAGAGTACAAAAAATTCAAAATAAATCAATTAATTTTAACCCTACAAGCAAAGTTCTCACATACATCCTAATACATGAAGAAAGTCGAAACATTCAAGACAAGTAACAATGGCAAAACGAAAAAACTTACCATATTAAAACGAAAAACACCAAAAAGAGTGTAAATCTATATCAAATAGATTAATTTCGTAGTCGATCGAGTAAGAATTTTGGATCAACTTGGTTGCTCTAGTCTCCAATGGTGAGAAGAAGATTGTTTTGAAATGAGAGCGTACATTTAATTGTAGTAGAAGATAATGAAATCAGTTTAGTCAAATTTGCCTATTTTAAAGATATGGGGAGAGAAATTAGAGATAATCTAGTATTTTTCTCTAAAATTAACCTAGATACACCTAAATTTGTTTAATCTCATCCATTAAAATTTTCAAATCCAACGCATGTAATTTGTTCACTGGTTTCACTATAAGGAGAGGTTCTATAGGATCTTAATTCTATATATATATATATATACCTATATATATGTATAAATGTATAAAGTATGGTCTAAAGAAAATCCAAATAAGCAATAGAAGGCGAAGAAGCGTTAATCGGCAAATGAGTTGGACGAAATGTGTGACAACTGACAAGCAACCTTCCAAACTCGCAGCGACGTACAATCTAGCACTATATATATATGCATCAATAAAGATGTATCGAATTAAACTATATATACATGTAGCACTGGAAAGATGCATAGATCGATAGACATACATTGCCTAATTTGCAATAAGCTTCAATATAATGCACCATATCCATATGTGACTCGATTGTTTAGCGTATGTGTGGTGAAATGGCGGAGAAAAGAAGCCATATACGTGTTATATGTGTGTGAATTTTCGTATATATACTCTTTTCTTATAAAGTATTTGATATGAGGTATGAGTCTAGGGATTCTGTCAAATCTTTAGTAAGATAAAAATAACACAATATTTGTTTTTCTATATTTGTGTTTGTTAAGAAATTGAGTAGAAACACAAAAGAGAGATTTCTCTAAATGCACAAAATTAAATGTGTATGTTTTCAATTCATCCAAATGAACACAACGCCCCTTTACATAAACATTTGTGTAAATCTGATAGTCAATAACGGAAATCGATCAATCGCAAAGGAAAAAAGTAGTCACCATGGCTAGTAAATGCCCAAAATCACTAACATGCATGCCTAGGCCACACATACATGCAACACATCCACAAAAGGCTCCATTATACTTTAACATGTTTTTTTTTATTTGCGCAACTACCATAGATATCCATAGGAAGTTAGGAACTATTGTTGCCCACCTCCAAGCCATGTGCCCAAGCAAGTGTCGTCGTAAATGAACTAAATTCATATCACATGTTGGAACATTTGGCTTAGGAGAAATGAATGGGTCTTTAAGAAAACGTTTCAAGATCAAAATATTGTTGGTAGTGAAGACATAGCAAAAATCTAAAGTCAGTTTCTCTACAAGTTTTGTTATACCAATATATGTCACCTCCTTTGTTTACCATTCATGGTATGTCCGTTGTCTTCTAATTTTTGAAAATCTGGCCATTGTCAAGGGTGCACTAGGGGTGTCTAAACCCGGTTAACCGTGATTTCGGTTAACTAAAATCACAAACCTTAACCGAACCGTTAATCTCGGTTAACCGGAGATCGGTTAACCAAATTTTCGGTTCGGTTTTATCGGTTAACCAATACCCATTTATATGATTTAAATTATCATAATATACATGAAGGATAAATAAAATTATCAAATATGATTAAACAATATAATCTAATTAGATTAGATCTTCAAATATATATACTAATTTTATATGCCTTGATAGTTATAATAACCAAATAATACTTTAAACTATTATTGTATATATTCATTCAAACAACCTATTTAATTAATAATTTAAAGGGCCTATGTAGACACATATCATGACATATTTGATAACAATGATAAGTAAATAATTGAAATTACAAGCCACAATAGAACTATGCAAACAAGAGAACTCAAAATTGCTCAATAGAACAACATCATCATTTGAAAAATGAATAGTTTAAAGTAAATCAAACTTATATACTAACATAAAAATAAAAATAAAAACATTTCGGTTTTTCGGTTAACCGTTATTACGAAAATCATAAACCGAAACCGAACCAAAAACCGTTAATATTCTCGGTTCGGTTAACCAAACCAAGATTTTTAATAATGTTGGTTCGGTTAACCAAAGTATGTGCCGGTTTTTCGGTTTATTGGTTCGGTTTTTCGGTTTTGGTTTTTTATGGACACCCCTAGCTGGGTTACCCTGATTGATTATATATAAAGAATAAATCAATTTTATTTGAAACTTTATGATATATTCTATTATAAAAACTAAAAAAGTACTTTTTATTAAATATTATATTAATTATCATTAGAATGACATTCTTAACCCATTGACCAACCGAACCCGCATAATAACCCTACAATGACCTTACCCGTCTTGACCTGCAATCCAAATGACCCGAATCCACACGAACCTAAACCAGATAGAACCACCCATTTGACATACGATATACTAATTTATACAGCCCCTTTACCATTGGCCTGAGCGTTTAACTAGTTATACATTATCCTCGCCCTAGGCAAACTGGCCAGAGATACTCAATTAACTAGTTTAACCCATCGTACTACGACGCCCATGTATCAAATATTAAAATTACTTTTAAATAGATTATAATGTGAAATTTTTTGCATGTTTAATTTCACTTACTAATAAAATACACCCTAATTATTTTTAGTTCTATGATTATATGTTATTCGATTTGACTGGTTTTTGCCATATAACTTTTGATTGTAGTATATTTTCTGATTTATAAATTTCTCCTAATGTTACTATTTGATTTGTCCCATAAACCTACCTAAAAGATTATACTTTGCCAATGAAAACATAGCGATCGAGCCTAGGTAAGGTTTGTAAGTATTTTCGTACTATGTAAATAAAATATGATTTTGTGCTAAAAATCATTTATTCTATGTAGATAAATATAATATATTTTTTTATTTAATGAATGATTTATAATTGATTTACTTCAATACACATAATTGTTAGAATGGTAATACGATCTTGATAAATTATATAGTTATAAATGTTGATATTGTCTTCATAGATTTAATATGATGTGGGATCAAAATTAATGTGGAGGTTGTAAAGAATCCAACTTTTATATATAGTGTAGACACATATATATTATCCTAAATATTAAAAAAATTATATGAAAGTTGTACAGAAAAAAAACCAATACTAAAGGCAAAAAACAGATTTGATAGAAAAAACTTGAGTTGGTCAAAACAAACAACTTTTGGCATGGATATGTAAGAATTCGCACTCCAAATCTATCTTAGTTTGGTAAAAATAACAAAGTAGATTTGTTAGTTTATTATATCGGAATAAAAATTATTTGTTAATTAGTGAATTAAATTGTAACGATGATACTTGCTTGAAATAACCTATGGACTTTATTCCACAAAACAAATAACCCCAAACTTTCAAGTTAATCTTATTAAAAGGATTAGGGTATATGGCCTATAGAAGCCGCGTGTTTGTTAAATTGCACGGATGGCATGGAAGCTGTAGAATAAAACAGAAACACGCGACGCGCGCCTCCATAACTCCAACCGATTTCCGGCGCGATTCCCCGGCGAGAGAAACCAGGCGATTCCCCGGCGAATTCCCGGCGTTTTCCTACGTGATTCGAAAGCTGCAAACACGAGCATCAATTGTCACCTACGATGTCCTGCGCGTGATCGATCGAGAGCGACTGTCACCTGCGATTCCGTGCTCGTGATCGATCGAGAGCGACTGTCACCAGCGATTCCGTGCTCGTGATCGATCGATCGATAGCACATTGTCACTGTCGACTACAAGTGATCGAGCAGAGCATTGTCACTGCAAAATCTCTACGCGCGATCGAACCTACAATCCTCCAAATTGTCACTTTCGATTTCGAGCAAAAGGTGACACTTTTTCATTCAAATTCTAATAGTCACTACAGATTGTGATGGTAGATGACAATTAAAGTGAGAATTTGCGTAATTACAGTGAGCAAAATCCCTGCGCGAGATCGAGCCACAATCCTCCAAACTGTCACTTGCGATTTCTACTGACAAGCAGAGGATTCGAGCAACAGGTGACACTTTTTCCTTCAAAATCTAATAGTCACTGTACATTGTGATGGTAGATGACAATTACAATGAGAATTTTCGAAATTACTGGAAGTTCTCAATGAGAAGTGACAATCGAGTAATGACAGATGATGATAGTTGATGACATTGATCAGAATTGTTGATAATTATTCATAGGAAAGACAGAAATGATGAATACTGTTGATAGAGATGACAATTGATGATAAATGTTCATAGAGAAGACGTAATTGAGAATCTAGTGACAGTATTTACATGACAATTTCGACAGAATTGTGAATCTAGTGACAATGCCTACATATTAGTGATAGTGTAGAGGCAATTTCAATTTCCAATGACAATATTTACATGATAATTATGGCTTTTCTCTCTGATCAATGACAATATGGACCTTGTAATTGTACCTATTTGCTTTGGAGGGGGATGGAAGACAGAAAATGACGAATGCAAGTATGTTGGTGGAGATGTCACTACAAAGGCATTTGTCCTGGAAGAGAGGTTCAATCTTGAGAGCTTAAAGGAGAAGATTGTTGAAAGATTTTAACTGTCAACACAACCAACTGATATCTATCTTTCACATCTACATCCTTCAAAGAAGCTGCCTACTCCATTCACTATTGAAAGTGATGACGATCTTCAATCATTCTACCTAATTAGCAGCACCCGTAAGGTTGATTGGGGGTTGACACTATATGTCATTACATCTAGTAGGAGAAAAGGGAAAGAGCCAGCAATCCCTAGTACTCAAATTGTGAAACCACCATCAACTGTCACTAGCAGCTATCTACTACCTTCAAATGACAGAAGCTCAAACCAACATCTAGTGATTTCGGAAGTCAATGATGCACCTCCAAACTCATCAGATGAAGACAATCCACTTGCAGTTGAGTATCCACCAGATCAACAATATGTACAAGTTGGGCAAATGTACCAAAGCAAAGAAGAACTCAAGACAGCAATGTATAATCATGCAATGAAACAGAGTCATTGCTTCAAGGTCAACAGGTCAAGGTCAGACTACTACTCACTGAAATGTGTAGATGACAGTTGTGAGTGGAAAATGGTAGCTACAAGGTTGAAAGGACTCACTTATTTTGAGGTTAAGAAATTCAATGACACACATACATGCCCCTTTGAAGTGAGATGTACAAGACATATTCAACCATCTTATCAACATATAGGAGAGAAAATTAAACTGAGGTAATTTGACTACTTGTTTTTCATCTCATTTCATTGTGAATTGTCATCACTACTGTTCTATATATGTTAACACCAACATTTCTGTACAAACTGTCATCTCAGGTTTGAAGGTGTGGCCAAAGGCCCAAATCCAAAAATGATCTAAAATGATGTTAGGAATGAAATGCTGCAGTCCATTAGTTACTATAAAGCTTGGAGAGCTCAGCAGTGGGCACATGCATCAAATAGAGGCACACCTGAACAGAATTATGCAAATCTCCCATCTTATTGCCATGTGCTCATGCAAGCTAACCCTGGTACATACACATTTCTACAAACTGATGCCAACAACAAATTCAAGTATGTCTTCGTTGCACTTGGACCATCAATCAGAGGATATCAACATATGAGAAAGGTTAGTACATATTGTCACTTGTTTACTTGAAACCTTAACAGAAACTTAGTATTGTCACTTGTTTACTTGAAACCTTAACAGAAAACATAGTATTGTCACTTTTGGCATTGTCACCTAGAGATGTCACTATCCTTATTGTCACTGTGTAATTGTCACCTTTTGAACACAACAATACAATTTTGTCATTAGTTTATATATTGTCACGTTTTTAACAGGTTATACAAGTAGATGGCACTCACCTACATAATAGGTATATGGGTGTTCTAATAACTGCATCAGCACAAGACGCAAACCATCAAATCTATCCTCTTGCGTATGCTGTTGTAGACTCTGAAAATGACAGATCTTGGAGATGGTTTTTTGAGCAACTACTTGTTGTTATTCCATGCTCTAGTGATTTAGTATTTGTCTCAGACCGTCACTTAAGCATAGGTAAATCGGTTGAGTCTGTCTTTTCCTGTGCAAAGCATGTAATTTGCACAAGGCATTTGAAGGGAAATTTGAAGAATATATTCAAGCAAAAAGGAATTGTGAGGTTGTTTAGCCAAGCTGCAGACTCCTACACCATTTCAGATTTCAACAAATACTTCCAACACATTTGCACAGCAAATGCACAGATAGGTGAGTATCTAAGAGAAGTGTCACTTGAAAAGTGGTCAAGAGCATGCTTCAGTGGTGACAGATACAACATCATGACAACAAACAACTCAAAAAGCGTCAATGGTGTTTTGAAAGAAGCAAGACAATTCCCCATTACTGCTCTCTTGGAATTCATAAGGTGTCTGTTGTCCAGATGGTTTACTGAGAGAAAAGCTGTGATAGAAGAACACCTAAAACAGATACCACCTAACATCAATAGCATTTTGGAGGAAAGGTGCAAAAAATCCAAAGCTTATGGTGTTAGAATGTTGAACAAAACTGAGTTTGAGGTGTTTAGTGGTGGGTTTTGTGTTGTGGCTGATCTAGGACAAAGGAAATGCACTTGCAGAATGTTTGATCTGGACAAGATGCCATGTGTTCATGCAATGGCTGCAATTCAACAAATGAAGTACCTTGTGAGAAGCTTCATCAGTGACTACTACCAATTCCAGGCTTGGTGCTTGGCTTATGAAGAGACAATTTATCCATTACCAAACAAATTTGAGTGGAATGTGCCAGACCATATAAACATGATAGTGTGTAATCCCCCAAATGTGAGAAGGAAGGTTGGACGACCAAAGAGGAATAGAATTCCCTCCATAGGCGAGTTCAGAGGGAAGAAGAAGAAGAAGATTAAAGCGTCAGAAGGAGCATCAATCAGCACTGCAATCGTCATGAAATAGGATTCATATATCATCATTGTCACTTGTAGGACTTGATTGTCAAAACTGCCAAATATTGTCACTTGTTGAACTTGATTGTTAAAACTGACACTTTTTGGTTTATTGCTATGTCAATATCAGTTTTCATATGTCACTTGTTGAACATATATCATCAATTTCAGCACTATCATTTATTCTTGATATATCATAACTTGTACATATTGCTATATCAATGTCACCACTTAGTTCGCAATAAATGAAAGCTGTCACTTTTAAAACAATGTCACTTCGAAATACCAACTTCGATTGTTTGCTAAGAGATATGCAATCACTTTTTGTTATATTTTGTACAACGTATGTCATTTATTGGGACTGTGTTCACTTGATCACTTTTTGGATAAATTGTCACTTGATCATGTTGCTTTCAAACTGTCACACAAGATTGGGATTGTGTTCACTTAATTGTTTGTTGATTGATATATCAATTGGAACACACCATAGTGTAACATAATGCCTTAAACTGTCAACATTGGAATCCACCAACTGTCACAAAATCAAAAGTCAGTTGGACATTTTGTTTAACATAATGCCTTAAACTGTCACTACTTAAAACTGTCACTACTTAAACTGTCACTACTACACAATACAACATACGATTCAAGGGTCCCAGATCCACGAGCCTTAAACTGTCATTACACTTTCATAACTACTAAGTTTAACAAAGAAAAAGATCAATTGCCTTTTTTGGAATCAGGCAGAGGCTCCCAAATCCAAGTGCCATTAAAAAGATCAATTGTCATTTTCTCCCAATGTGCAGCCATGTGCTCATAATCCAAATCATCCAAGCTGGCACCTAATGCAACTGCCTCAATGTACTTGATAGCATAGACACCACAATTACCACCCTTGCAAAACAAGTAAACATGAAAAAGTCAGGAGTGAAAGTGAATTTTGCATCTTGACAAAAACAAAGCATAACAGTGTAACAATACACACCTCTCTCCTGTTTTATCTTGACAAATATTTTCATCCCTGGACCATGTGAAATCAGCATCTAAATTGCCCAATCTCTCAAAGAATCCAGATGCCTTCATCCACACAAGAAGCACTTTGCAAAAAGGATTTACAATACTGTCAATCTTATCCTCATCATACAACGCTCGAAGACAATCAAAGACAGTTATATGCTTCCCAACAAGGTCAATTTGCAAAGTGATCCAGTGCTTAATATCAATGTTCACTGGAGTGAATACCTTCGTTACATTTGTGCGAAACCATGACTTACCATACAGCTCAGGATTATAGCCATGGAAGTAATCAAACTTTATGCTTGGCACTTCTTCTTTGTTCACAACGTAACATTGGACACTTTCAGCATCAAAATCCTTGTACCACACCCAGTCCATGACAGCCACATCCTTGTACATGTCGGCCTTCTCATTTATAAGCATCCTAATGTGATACAATGCCTCACCAAGGTGCTGCACAAAAGAATATAAGAACAATGACACTTTTAAACATAAAACTGTCACTTGAATAAAACACTTTATATCAAAACATGAAACTGTCACTTGAACACTGTCACTTACCTCATCCCCAAGCCAAAGACTGTTTGTTTTAAGTAATCTAAAGAAAGTCCTATTAAGAAGTTGATCATACCCTTGAATACTATCACCTGATGACCTACAAAACCAGGGAAATTGTATATATGTCACTCACAATCAAAATATAAGAACAATGACACTTATCACCATAAAACTGTCACGTGTACAGAACAATGACATACCGTTTGTTAAACCATCGGTAGAAGGGCATGCGGTCTTCATCACTGTAAAAGGAGTACTTTGGACGAATAGGCATCTTGGGAGGCTTCACCTTCTTCTGCTTCTTCTGCTTTTTCTGCTTCTTCTTTTTCCCAACGGTGAATGGCGTGTGAGTCAATGGGCCTCCCTTCTTCAGCCTAGCAGATTTCCTTACACCACCAAGATCTGGAACACCCGTATCCAGAGTACGGTTGTGCATGTCAAACTCCACAGTCCCTTCATCATTAGTTTCTCCTCCATCTTCTTCTTTTCCAGCCTCTTCTTTGTCGCCTCTGTCACTTCCTCCAATGCCCTCAGTCCCTTCATCATTACCCTCCTCGGTTTCACCTTGTTCTGTCCCACCTTCTTCAAATCCCTGGGTAGTAGCTTCTGTTGCACCAGAATCATCCACAATATAATCTTCGGATTCTTTCTCTCCCTCCTCAACAGCAGGAACTCCATCTTCGACACATCCAACATCATCACTTTGAACTTCATCCAAATACGCAAATAAATGACCATGCTCAGTCATTTGAGAACAATTATCCCTAATGTCTCTTAAAATATCACCAATCTCAAAATCTAATTCAGCACGTAATAGAGCTAAAAAACCGGAACTTGACTCACCTGAAGGCACCTTTGTAACAGAATTGTTTGTTCTCTCATCTTCCTTCATCAAAACTTCATTCACCTTTCCTGTTTCATCATCAACCTTCACAACAGCATCATCACTAGAGAGCTTCATCGACTCAATCCCTTTGCAATCACTCAAATTGATTGAAACTTCTGGCTGCACTGTCAAAACAGCATCATCTTCATCATCAGAATCTGAACCAGCCTGCATTCTCCTTTGAAATGAATCAACCTTATTCCACAGCCTTGATAGAGTCATGTCAGTCCGTGCAACCTTGTTCACCAGATTTTTCATTGACCTTGTCATATCATTGCTCAAGTTGTTGAAACCATTGTACAAGTCGTTGACAGTGGAAACAAGCCTCTTAGCCCAAGCAGGCTCTCCATCTTCATCACCCTTCGCAACAGGAACATCCTTGACCTGACTCAGAATCTGAGCAGCTTCAACTTGATCATCACCATGAACATCTTCTCGAACTAGTTCGGGAGCTGCTTCTGTCACTGGCTCTGTCACTGGCTCTGTCACTGGAGCTGGCCTCTTGAACTTTTCAAGAATAGCTGGCACAGGATTGACTGAAGACTTTGGTTTCTCAGGGCTCCTTGGCAGCTGCAATCTCTTACTTTGTCTCCTAGGAGATTCAAGAATAGCTGGTACAGGATTGACTGAAGACGTTGGTTTCTTAGGGCTCCTTGGCAGCTGCAATCTCTTACTTTGTCTTCTAGGAGTTTCAACAACAGTTTTCTTCTTCTTCGAAGGAGCAGAAACTCTGACATCACTTTTAGAAGCCTGTGCCTTCCTCTTCACACTAGCATTCACTTTGTCACTTTGCTTTGCCTTCCCCTTCTCAACAATTGGAACCCAGGGAGCAATAACAAAGTCAGCCATCTCATCATCAGTGGTAGAATCTGAGTCCTCTTTACGAATGTCCTTCATTTTCTGGCTTGAAATGATCCTTTTGATGAGTTCATCAAAAACAAGATCTTTAGCCTTATCAGGGTAATCACAATAGATAAACTCTGCAAACTCAGGGTAGGAGGGATGTACACACTCCTGCAGAAAACACAAAACAAATACAATAATTGTCACTTATAAGAAAACTGTCACTTGTAAAAAACTGTCACTTGTCACTTGTCAAAACTGTCACTAGAGACACATAAATAATCGTCACTTGTCACTTACCAGTTTCTTTCTTCCAACTGCATAGATTGATTGATATCTCACAAGATTGATTCCATTGCTGCGCCACCTCAACATATGAGGGACTTCTTTTTCACCTTCAATAGAGAGACCACACACTTCTCTTAAACCTGGAAACCTCTCCACAATCCAAATCTGCAAACACAAAGGCAAAAAAGAAAAAGTTAGACAGAAGAGCATACAAACAAAGCAATTGCATTAATCAAAATTATGAGAACATGAATTACCATAAAAGCATAGGGGTATCCAAAGATACTGCACCCAAATCTATAGTTTGGATCTTTGATCTTTTCCGGGTCACGAGAAGTACGATTAAGCTGTCGTAAACTTGTAATCAGTTCATCATAAGCAGCCCTTCCCCAAGAATACTCTTGAAACACTTCCAAATCAGATGACAATGCAATAACACTGGCATCTAGCTGTACTTTAGGATGTCTAGGCATAAGAACACCATACAAAATCAGCAAATGGGCAAGCCTAAGCTTCACATCTTCATCCTTTGTACGAGCTTACTCGGTAGAAAAGTCATCATATCTCAGCCTCGGGCGTCCAAAAAAGCCTTCTTCATCACCAGGGACATCAATCTCAAGGACAATGTCACACTTCAAACCAGTAATTGCTGTGAAATCCATTAATGAAAACCTACAAACTTGTTCACCAATCCTGAACCACATCTCGTGTTTATATTTCGTTTCTAGCTCATGCATCAAAGCATAGTGAATGAGCTGGTAATGAAGTGGCACTTTCTCTTTGAACCGAATAATGTAACCAAAACAGCCTCTGCATAAAATGTCCCAATCCTCTTTTGATAGGTGATCCTTCACAAAATCAATAACGCCAAAATCATGAAACATATTTGCTCTTGCATTGTACCGCTTTGATTCAGGCAACATGTACTTTAGGTTCTTCTTTTCCATGGCTTATACTGCAATTATCATCACAAAACACAGAGTAAGCACAGGAATGACACTTATCTAGATAAATTAAGCACAAATGGCTACTTAATTGTCACCACAAACCTCAAACATCACGAAATTGTCACCACATACCTCAAACATCCACGCAATTATAACAGTGACACAACTTAACATCAATAACGACCAAAATGTCACCACTTAACACTAACCGCAATTGGATACTAAATTGTCACCTCTTAACATAAACATCACAAAACTGTCATCACAAATCTACTTAATACTGAACAATCAACAAAATGTCACCGATTAACAATAAACAGTGTTATGAACATTGTCACCACAAAAACACAAAAAACACTGCTTAACCCTGCTACATGCACTAAAATCAACAAACACTTACTCAGGAGTTTCACAAATCAAAAACCTAGAGCAGAGAGGTGACAGAAGACAATCGCCCCACAGGAACTCAAAAAATCTTCAATGTCAACACACATGCATGCAACTTGAGGAAGATGATAGAGCGAGAGCACGATTTCGACTCGTTGCGAGGTGGATCGACGATTAATCGGAACGATTTCGGGAATTCGTGTGAGGTCGTGGGAGTTGGATTTGAGAGGGACGAGAAAACCGTAACGAGAAACGGGACGCGGGGACTTTTTTTTAATTTAGTTATGCTATGGATGCAAATAAGGGGCAAATGGGCCGCCCATCAAAAACGGACCCTAAAACGTGCCGCCCGGCCCAAATCCTTCATCTTATTATGTATCTTCCCCATCCCATATACATATCCCGACTTTCAAGTTAATCTTATTATGTATTTTACTATAGATATAGATATAGATACGGTTTCAAAGATTATTTTCTGATTATATTTTAATTGTTCCAAACTATATAGAAAATAATATAGATATATATGTTGCGAAATAGAAATTTATTTCCGGATTAGATTATTTCCAAAATTAATTATTACAACTTATTATATAAAGGAAGGTTCAGTTGATTATTTATTATAAAAATGACAGGTGGCGCAAATTTTTGTGAAGACTTTGACTCCGCTTTATAATATAGTAGTATAGATTTTGATAAGGATTCTAGTTCGAATAGTCTAAGGGGTCGTTTGGTATCCAACGGCGGAAACGTAAACGGAAAGGAAACGAACCTAGTCCAATTATGTGTCACTATACATTAATTGAAAAAGAAAAATTAATTTGAAACCTTGAAATTTGTGTGTTTAGATAAGAGATGAAGGGAATGATTGAAGTGGTTTGTTACCCCACCCTTAGATTAGGGAAACAAATAACCAATAACATGTTGGTCTAGTGGGATGAGGTGCTAGGCCCCTTAAACGTTTGTTCAGGAGGTTCGAAGTTCGAATCTCACTGGCGACGTGTATGGAAAAAAATTTAGACCCGTGACTCAGTTTCAACCCGACCCGATTGGAATCCGATATAAAATATATCATTTACCTAAAAATGGCAAAACTTAGACTATCATATATTATATTACCCCATTATCAAAGTTTCTCATTAACTTTATCACTTTTTTCAATAAAATTACAATATTATCTATACTTAATTTCATATATTACCTTCTACTCCCTCCGTCCCAATATGTTTGTCCTATGTCACTATTTACGCATACATTAAGGAAATAAAAGAGTTTTGTTTGTGTAAGAAAAAGTTGATGGGTGAAAGGAAGAAAGAGATAAAATATGAGTATAAAAAGGTTAAAGGGTGTAAAAAGTTGATGGATGAAAGGAGGAGAGAGAAAAAAATGATGAAAAAGTAGGTGGATAGAGTAAAAAGTGATAAAGTGTAATTATTAAAAGTGAAAAAGTAGTTGATAGAAAAAGAAAGAAAGGACGGTACGACAAACATTTTGGGACGAAAAAAACGAGATGAGACAAACATTATGGGACAGAGGGAGTATTATTCAACTTTCTCACTTTTTAAATTTTCATTTTTATGAAGTTACAAAATTATCCTTATTCAAACTCCTTTTTTACCCATACTATCCAACTTTTCACCCATTTTACTCAATTCTTTCAATCGAAGAGATTTTTGTCATTTTGGACGATTGTTTTACCCAAATAATCCAACGGATCAAGTACTTTTTATTGTAGCCAATCCAATCCTCTCTGGTTATCAGTTATTTTCCTTTTTTTTCGACTAAACTACTCCCTCCGACCCTAAAAGATTGTCCAGTATTCCATTTTGAGCGTCCCCCTTTGTCTGTCCATCTTTTACAACTTTCCATTTATATCACTAATTTCTTCCTTTTTTACCTTCATTCAATCTCTTATATTACTTAAGGAAAAATGATTCAAAACAATCTCAAGTATCAACTTTTAACCAAAAATAATCCCAAGTTTGAAAATCATCACCAATAATACGAACTATTACAATAGTAACAAAAACGATTCGGAAGCCTTTTCCGAAAAGTTTTTCGATAAAATAGATTATACGACGATCAAAAATATTTGTACCAAGTGTAAAATGTTAAGTTGTTATGTCAAATTTTCGATCCCCGAAGCATCGATTCTATCGAAAAACTTGTCGGAAAAAGCTTCCAAATCGTTTTTTGTTACTATTGTGATAGTTCGTATTAATGGTGATGATTTTCAAACTTGAGATTATTTTTGGTTGAAAGTTGATACTTGAGATTATTTTGAGTCATTTTTCCATTACTTAATTATTCAACTTTCTCACCAACTTTCTCACTTTTTCTCTATAAAAATACAAAACTACCTCTATTTAATCTCCTATACTACCCCATACCCAATATTCCCATTAACTTTTTCACTTTTTCCTACCAACTTTTCACATACTTTATACATTTTCTTAATAACCGCAAAAACCGTCATTTTGGACGATCTTTTAGGGACGGAGGGAGTACTACCGATCTCTTCTAGTACTATTCTACAATGATGAACACGTTATCGCACTATTATGGCCAAAATCATTTGGGCCAACCTCGACATGTGCTTCCATACACGGTTCAGACGTACTGGTCCCAAATGAAATCCTTATATAACATTGGCCCCATCTAAAATATACGGGATCAACACTCATTAATCACCATAAGTGTCACAGCAATACGTAGCATCAAGAATACTTTGAGCATAGATTTTCTACAGTTCCTTGTCCTAAATAATGTCCTTTTACATTGACATGGAATGACTATATATTCACATGCCCTGCCAAAATCATTCGATCAGCTGTTAAGTAGCTCAATCTGGACCACCAGCTTCCATTTTCATCTTCAGCTGGAACACCATTTCAATCTACTCTCAAGTTCTCCAGACCCAACACAATTTCACTCTACCTCACTCTCCTCTTCGACACATGCGTGGCCTTCTTAAGCTACAACGCACAGCATTGTCGCTTAACGAGGCCAAAATCTGCTGCACTCACATATGTGGATTGGTAGGTTCAAGTTCCTACATTCTTCAATAAAAGAGCTTCATCTTCCATAACCTTCTTAAGCTCGTCTTCTTCAAAATGATTAGTTTAGAGGACATTCACCTACTAGAATAGAGATAACTACAATAGGATTTGATATGTATTGATTTATCTCCCTATTTCATATAGTAGATATTTGATTAAAATGATATTAATATATGGACTTTTTTCCTTCTTTGAGATGTGTATTTTTCATTTTTGGGGTAATATTTGCTACAATATGTATAAAATTAACTTGCATACCGGACCTTATATAGGAGGGGTGAACACCGTTTATAACCTACCATATTCCGACACAATTTTGAGGGGTAACCTGATTGATCTAAACCTCTGATTGATCTAAACCTGTACTCGGCCCAAACCCGAGATGACCGAATCCGAACCCTACCAAACCAACCCAATTGACAAGTCTAATAGTCTTGCCCAATTAATCTTCCATAACCAATCTCAATAAGAAGGCCTATAGCAACCACTGGGAGCAAATCGAGTAAAAATATAAGAGACAGGATAGTCGGTGACACAAGGACAAGATATGCGAAAAACAATGAACAGTAAGATCATAATGAGTTAGAGCTAAATAAACCTTAATCCATAACCATTAAAGTTGTAATAAGACTCCGGCCATATATGACGTGCGAGAGACTTCATCTACAGCGTTGGAGCTGAGCTTACTGTACTAAAACAAAATACTAAAACCAGGCCAAATGTAGAACGTCCTTAAATCTCATAAAAGATGTCTAGGATGAAAACTATTGATAGAGTTCAGCTCAAAACATCTTAATTGCAATACTAGACAAGAATATTGATGATGTAATGCTTAAGAAAAGCTAAACTTGTAAGAATCTTGCCAATACTTCAACCTCAACAAGGTCAATAGGGATTGTTACCCTAGCCACCTAATATGTTGGTATCAACTACTGCCTGATTCAATTTAGCTGTGTATTCACAAGCCTACTGTAGTTCGCAAGTATACAGTAATTCAAATTTACAAAGCAACAAAGTCACAAGCAGAAAGGGACTAGTATCAACCTTCCAAACAATTTTTTCTCTTCCAGTTGAATTACTTTCTTCAGTCGATGACTCTTTTGGGCTCAAATTAAAGCTAAAACCAACAAGTGAAAACTCTCTGCTTTTTTCATGCGTTCCGTGAACAATCTTATTATAAAGCAAACCAAAGTCATATAATCGAAAGCCAAGCACATATGCATTCTGGCAGTACAACCACCAATGGTACACCACTAGCTTCTTGCTCAGAAGTGTGCCTTTTAATCAGAGGAGTCTTGGTTAACATTGTGAAAATCTATTAGTCAACCAATTCAAGTAAGACTTGTACCAATATCAACACACCAAATATAAGATTGCCTAGTCTATCAATTACATACTTCACAGTCTAACATATTCAAACCACAGTTAGTGGCTTGCTTTAATTTATACAGTTGAATAGATAACTCTATTTCTCACACAACTACCTAATCAGACATCAATATCATAACCTCTTCCTAATATAGGGAAATGCAACTAACCTGCTATTCCTTTTGCCGTTAAGCACCATGCCCTCTCCAGAGTATAACAGATTATTTGTTTCAAATTCCATATCCAACCACTACCATACATACTTTGAGCAGACCTTAAGAAAAAGCTAAGAATCAACAAAAATACAGTATAAAACTAAGCATTCAGGGTCACCAAGGCAAAGAACCAGAAATTAGATTGCTGCCAGACAATAACTGCTTGCATGATCAACACAAACCAATAAGACTTCATGTATTAGCATATCAACTGTTCTGAATCATTATTTATCCATAAGTAATCGATTCACCATCCAGGATGAATTTCCATCCTAATTTGTCAAAAACCTATAAGCTTCAGCTTCTACAAAATACACTCAAAATCTCTCTTCCTCGATAATCATCATCGAGTGATCTGTCTGGAACTTATATAAAAAAAGAATCAGCTATAAGAAAACTCTTACCTCCTCCATGAGCCAGGAGAATCCAATTGTGTGTGTAGGAAAAAAATTGGCAATGCATAAGACCAATCAGTCGTCTGCACTCACAAGAACCCTAGGGTTTAGGGTTTAGGGCAGCAGAAGCGGCCGCTGCCTCTTCCTTTCGTCGGCAGCCGCCTCCGTCTCAGCCTCGATCATCTTCTTATTCTTCTCGATAGCCGACGCCACCTCGGCCGGCATATACTTCTCGTCGTGCTTCGCCAACACCTCGGAGGCCGAAAAGTAATAATCCCCAGCCCTAGCCTTGGCCGTGACCTCCTTGGCCCGCCCGCCGGACGAATCCCGGCGGATCTCGTCGCTAATGGGCTTGACGAAGCCCTCGACGACGACGGAGTGGCCCTCCCTGAAGAGATCGGGCAGGGAGCCCTGGTACCGGACGAGGATGTCGGTGAGGAGGTCGGTGACGACGAACTCCATCTCGGGGGAGGAGGGCGGCTGGCCGACGCTGCCCTCGAGGACGAGGCCGCCGAGGCGGAATTTGGTCTTGTTAGGGTTTTGGCGGAGCTTGGCCAGGGCATCGGAGGGGGTGACGTAGAAGACCAGCTGGTCCTGGAAGTTGTTGAGGACCAGGACCAGGAAGCCGGCCACGCCGGAGAAGGCCAGCGCGTAGGTCCAGAGGCGCCGCGTCTGGAGCTGCCGGGCCTTGGCGCCGATGTCGAGTTTCTTGGCGCGGGAGGGCTGGTGGGGGCGCCGGAGGGTTGAGAAGGAGTTCGAGGCCGGAGTGACGGTGATCGTGGGACGGGGATGGTGGTGGCATATGACCGAGTGGGAGGGGAGGAGAGGTCTATGGAGGAGGCGTGAAGCCTGGCGGAGGGAAGAGGAGATGGATCTGGAAGCCATTGTTGGATTTGGTGCTGGGGTTTTGGAGAAACGGGATTTTGTTTCGTGGGCTAGTCCGACTTGAGTTCCTTCCTCCGCCTCCACCAAAAATTAGTCCAAACTGGCTTATTGTCTCGTACAATCTACGGGGAACGACCGATAACATTTTTTTTTGTCAATTTTTTTTAGCGTACTTCCGAATTGCTTTATAGCGCACCCCCTCCTCGGTCCATTAAAATGGGATGGACGGTTCATACATGTCCACAGAAAACAGGTGGACAAGTTAATATTGTCCATACATTTTTAATGGCCGAGTGTTTGTCATGGAAATTGTATGGACAATATTAACTTGTCCACCTGTTTTCTGTGGACATGTATGAACCGTCCATCCATTTTTAATGGTCGAAGGAGGGGATGCGCTATAAAGCAATTTGGGGTGCGCTATACAGAATAGCCGTTTTTTTTGACATATTATTCAATTCATAAAAAAGAATGCATAGTCTAATTATTATGATAGACATGATAGTGATATTGTTTTTTATCTTAAATCGTTACAATATTTTGTTGATTCAAAATCTTGATTTGATGTTAAGAATAAATTTATATAGTATGAATTAAATAATATGCATAGATAATATACAATCATTTTATTTCAAAATATATTTGATTAATGAAAAAAGTGATATTTTATATGATATGAAATCTCAAGTGAAATATTTTATCAACGTAATTTTTTTTTATAATTAATAAGATTTTATATGATGGTAGATATACAAAACCGTTAATTATGACTTATTTTATTTACATAAATCATTTAGAAAAGTAGACTTGCATAAGTGATAATATTTTTTGAAATAAAATGAATATTTTAATAGATCTTATAAAAGTATAATTAATTTAATAATAGTAGAGTCATACATCAATACAATTTATAAATGAATATTATAACACATATTTAGTTTGTATATTTTTTAGATACTTTACAAATATACTTTTAGATATTTGTTACTTAAATTATAAATTATGGGACAAAAAAGATTGAAAACAGATATGGCACAAATATATGATTATAAAAATACAATAAAAATAAAATTTTAGAGTGAAAAATAAGTTTAACAAATTAATTATACTTTTGATTTATAAAAATGAATGTTCAAGTAAATAGTTGAAAAAGATAGATATTAGATGGAAAAGATAGAAATTAGAAAAAGAAGAAGATAAATGATAGACAATTAATAAGAATAAGAAAGATTTTAAAATTATATTTCTAAATTAAAGTTTTAACATGAGGTGGGGCCAGAATTAACGTGAGACTCAAAAAGTCTCGACTTTAATATATAGTATAGATTGGAATGCCGTGAATTTCGTAATTTGTCCCCAAATTGTTGTAATTTCCATGAAACATCCATAAAAATAATTTTTTTTTTTGATAAGGTAAGAATTAAGTGCCCCGTTTACGGGGGACGACCTAGAGCATCCTTACGGATGAGAACAAGTAGTTCTTGATGATTCGCAATGTGATCAATAGGGAGGTTGTGGCCTAGTTTTGCGATTTTATCGGCCACGGAATTGAAAACCCTATTCACATGCTTGATCTTGACTGTCTCAACCTCTTGGAGGAACGTCCAAATGTCCGAGATCAGTAGGTCGATTTGCCAAGGGCATTTTCTCATGCCCTTAGTGGCTTCTATGACCATCAAATTGTCCCCTTCTATTTCAATTTTCTTGTATCCGAGTTGTCTGGCTTGCCTAATTCCGTCTCGCAGCGCGATGGCTTCCGTCATTAGAATCGAATTATGGTCATATTTCTTAACCCCCATGTCGATTACTTCTCCTTTTTGGTTTCTCAGAATGAACCCCGCTGAAGCATACTCATCATTGAGATTAGATCCATCAAAATTCAGTTTAATGAACCCATTCTTTGGTTTTTCCCATATAGTCTTTTTAGTCTTTTGTTTCTGGTATTTTGGTTTTCTTCCTTCTTCCTCCTCGTCTTCTATGTATTTGCTTCCATAAAAATAATTATATTTTAGGAAGCCACATATACAAGAGAAGGTAGTCTCTTGTTTTTTTTTTTCCCTTTTCACAAGTTTGCCAAATGTACTCGAGATATTCGATCATCAAAGCTTTGCAAATAGGAGGAGAGACACAAGAATCCCAATTCCTCAAACCAAGCTCCACTAACATAAGAAAAAAAAGGCAATGCTTTATACACACAAAATTTTTACCCGGCGCATACTCTTCATCAGGTGTGAGTTTTTGTATGTGCAACGCTTCGTGCGCTTCATGAAGTGTGAGGTTTTGTGTGCGGCTGCAAAAATTTTGTGTGTGTACAGATTTTTCGGGAAAAAAAGCTGTTAACTTTTTTTTGAAAATGGTTATGTATTATAGAAAAAAGAAGCATGTACAACTTTGAAATCAGTTCAAGAACTTAAAAAAGGCATAGCCCTAGAAAAAACATCTTAACAACTCGTCAAAGCACAAAGAAGTAAGCTAAAAACAAGAAGATTCAAAGTTATCAAAATGAACCCGAAGAAGAGAGATCCAAACTATGAAACTCTAAGAAAGGATCACCAATAGATGGGGTTCTTCTCATTCCATTTGGAGAGGACTAATTCCTTGATGGCATCAATTGTTCGTTGTTCACAAGGAGATGGCAATGGCGTGATTCTCCAAAATTAGCAGATAGCATAAAAGAGGTGATAATGGCACAATGGAACTTGTAGAGAAAGTGACTTTAGACTTTTGTTATGTCTTCATTGCCAACAATATTATGATCTTGAAACATTTGTTTAAAGATCCATTCATTTCTCCTAAGCCAAATCTTCCAACATGTGATATGAATTTAATTCATTTATGACGAAACTTGCTTGGCCACGTGGCTTGGAGGTGGGGAACAATAGTTCCTATGGATATTATGGATATCAATGGTAGTTGCGCAAATAGAAAACATGTTAAGTACAATTGAGCGTCATGTGCATGTGTGGCCTAGGTATGTCGGTCACATGTCCAAAAGTGGCATTTGTGTTATGATAGAGGTTTTGTTTCACTTTTAGCTCAAAAGGACTTTTACTTGAACAATTAAATTTTAGACTTTTTGAAAAACAATCATGTCCCTATCTCTTACATTTCACGAGAAAAAGTTTTCACCTAGAAATTACTTTTCGTACCAAACTAAAATAAGCCCATATTCGCAAGTATTAGAAGTATGAGAAACTCTAAAAATACCTTATGAGTGATTTTGGGCATTTACAAGCCAAGTGGCTACTTTCTTCCTTTGCAATTGATTGATTTCCATTATTGACTATGAGATTTACACAAATGTCTATGTAAAGGGGTGTTGTATTCATTTGGAAAAATTAAAAACATACACATTTATTTTTGTGCATTTAGAGAAAACTCTCTTTTGTGTTTCTAAACAATTGAGTCACCTATGGTGCACTAAAGCATATTGCAAATTAGGCAATGTACGTCCCTAGATGCCATGCATGATAAACATTTATGCAACTCTAACCACGGGTGTGCAGGAGGCTAACTACATATATGTCCTAGGTGGGGACTAGAAAAAACTATTCTAGACGTTCTTTGAGATTGTTTAGCAATCCAAGACTTATCATTAGTTCCCCTTGTCGGGCCGGGTAAGATGCTCCCAAACTACATGGGCGCAACCTTTGTGTGTATGTATGGTTTGGCACTCTTGGAAGTGCAAGAATCACTTGGTTTTTAAGAACATCCCAAGCACCCTTGCACTTAGCCATACAAAATTATAAGCTCAAGGCCTTGATTGGGATACAAAGGGTCATTATACGTTCACGATAGTTTTCTATACCAGTAAGACGACATAGATTAAATTCGGAAAGAGCATAAAAGAGCAATTAATCGCTACAAATCGTGCGGATGCCTAACCATGACAAAGATCGGGGTGCATGCAAAGGCTTATATATTCAAGTGTTGATCTTGTTTTGAGCATAGGCTTTGGGAGATTTATTACAAATGTCCTTGATCTTTGTCCGTTGTCAATCTTCCATAATTCAGTTGATGGAAATGAAGCTTGATAGTGCTATTATTATTAGTTTGTGTTTGTTTATTTGTTTTGGTTTATTAGTAACGTGTGTATGAACTCAATAACTGTTTTTAGAAGCAGTTACTCAACTGCTAAGAAAGGAAGGTGGAAGCAGTTAGTAAAAGTTAAAAACAGTAAGAATGTGTGTCTATATATACGTAAAGCCTCTGTATTTGTAAGGTTGTTACTCCTGATGCCTATAATACATAAATAAAGTAAGGTTATGTATTACAACATTCAGTTTTTGTGATTGCTTCTATTGATTTTTGAGGTTCTGTCAAGGGACTTCTTTTACGTTTGGTATCAGATAGGGATGAGAGAACGCTCTACTTAATTATTCTTGAATGATGACACAATCAGAAATGCCTTCAAGTGGGTCAAACACCAAGACAGGAGAAGGATCCAAAGTCAATGGGGAAAAAACTAATTACTTTCATGTATCCCACGTTGATAAATACAAACTATGCAGCATGGGCGGTTAAAATGGAAGTGTTTATGACATCCCAGAGAGTTTTTGATGCAATAGAAGGAACATCGCCGGTGATAACAAGAAGGACAAGATGGCTTTGGGAGCAATCTACTATGCCATCAGCGAGGAAATGTTGTTGCTTGGGCACCACGAACACACCCAAGGAAACTTGAACAATGCTTGAGAATATGAACGAAGGGGCTAACAAAATCAAGGAGGTTAGAACACAAGCCTTGTTAAGAAAATTTGAAGGCTTAAAGATGAAAGAAAACGAGTCAATCAATGACTACTCAAGGAAGTTGACAATCTTGGTGAACAAACTGAGAGGTTTAAAAAACAAAGTGGAGGAAGAACATGTAGTAAAAACCTTACTGAGATCAAGAAGTTTATCCAAATCACATCCACAATTAAGGAATTATATGATTTAAAAACCAAGACTACATATATATGAGATAATCGGATCTCTCAAGGCACATGAAGAGAGACTACATGATTTTTGAGAAAAAAAAATCAAGAAAGAACATTATTGACTGCAGCAAAGTGGAAGGCCAGGGAGAAGAAGAAAGGGAAAGAAAAATCTTTTAAGGAAAAAGGAAGTTCTCAAGGAGACAAATTACGTGGAAACAAGGGAGATAATAAAGATGAAACACGACACCAAGAGAATGGAGAACGAAAGCCAAAAAGAAACTTCGACAAGGGTAAAATTAAGTGTTATTCTTGTGGAAACATGGGTCACATCGTATCAAAGTCTGACTCCAAAAAGAAAGAAGACAAGGCAAACGTGATGATGAAACATGATGATGAGGAAGAACCTACACTACTAATGCTGGAAACAGAAAGTAAGGAAACTATGTTGGAAAGTAAGTTGCTAAATCGTAAGAAAAAAGAGGATGATGAAGCCTCAAAATTCAACAAATGGTACTTGGATACAGCGGATAGCAATCATATGTTTGGGAATGAGAATCTGTTCACAAACATTGACTAGAATTTTGAAGGCAAAATCAAATTTAGAGATGCATGGTTTAGTCGTCACTATCTCAAGTAAAGGATCTGTCTTATTTACTGGTATTTTAGGGGAACATATACCTATGAATTGATGTGTATTATATTCCTCAACTAAAGTCAAATATAATAAGCCTTGTTCAGTTAGACTTAAATGGAAATAATTAAGGTTGTTATAGAAGATGGAGTTTTGAGGTTATACACTGGAAAAGGAATGTTGACTGCAAAAGTCGGGAGGCAAACAAACAAATTATTTACCTTGAATTTGAAGATTGCAAAGCAAGTGTGTCTATTGTCAAAATTGTCCAATTCAAGCTGGTTATTGCATGCTAGATACAACCACTTGAACTGCAATGCCTTCAGAAGTCTTGCATAAAAGGGAGTGGTAAAAGGAATGCCATAGATTGATCAAGTAAATCAACTTTGTGATGGATGTCTTGTGGAAAACAACATAGAACAACCTTTTCTCAAAAAACATCATACAGGGTTGTAAAGCCTCTAGATCTCATTCATACAGACTTGTGTGAGCCTATTTCTCTAACTACAATTAGATGTAAAACATACTTCCTTTTATTAGTAGATGAGTACTCTAGATTTATGTGGATTAGATTGCTTAAAAATAAGGATGAAGAACTGGATTACTTCATCAAGTTTAAATTTGGAGTTGAAGTTGAGAAGGTGCAAAAAATCAAGCCATTAAGAACCGACAGAGGTGGAGAATTCAGTTCAGCAAAATTGAAGGAAATCTATGAAAAAGAAGGAAATAAGAGGTTCTTGACTGCACCCTACTCTCCTCAATAAAACAAAGTTGTTGAGAGAAGAAATCAAACCATTATGGAAACGGTTAGGTGCATGATGAAAAGTAAGTGTACCGTATGAATTTTGGGGAGAGGTTGTGCAACCTCTTGTGAAAATGTTTTTATCTGGTTATGAAGAAGGCTTAAAGGCCTACAAACTATTTGACTCGGAGAAGAGGAAGATTTCTGTTAGCAAGGACATGAGAATTGAAGAAACAGAAGACAATAGGTGGAATTGTGATGGTCTCCATAACAACAATGCTCCAACTTTCAATATTCTTGTAGGAGAAAATCAATATGCTGTAGGAGAAACCTGTAGTTCTAACTTCAATTCATCAATACATTCAATGCAACAAAGTAGTCAAAATCTAAATTCACCAAGAACAGCCAACTAAACACCACAATCTGCATTAAGTGGCAATTTGATAAGAGTTTATGATCACACCCCTAGAAGATTTAGATCTCTACAGAAAATCTATGATGAAACGCATGAGATTGAAGATGAGGTGTGATGTGATTCGCCTTAGGATCGGACTCGATTCTGGCTCGAGGGAGTTCACGTTGCTCCTTGAGTTCGTCTTCGATGAGGGTTCTTGCTTAAACTTGCGCATTTGAACAAAAATGTGACAAATTGAGACGTGTGGGATTCTTGAGGAACAAACTCTTTTTGGTATTTTATTTATATTGGATAAGTAGTCGAACTCTCCCATTCGGCCAACTCACCGAGAGAGATCGACTAAGGGATACAAGGAATAGGAACCAACCCTTACAATCCTATAGCCCCAATGGATAAGTAGACGAACACACTCGGTGATGAGCCAAGAATGGACGCCTAAGGAAGTCTAGGCTAGGCTCGAGTCTCACGAGCCAAACCCGCCCTCCAAGCCTTCGGTTAAACCCGTAAGCCATGGTTGTGTTTGAAAAATAAGAATGGCTAAGTCAAGGTTCGAGTCTCACGAACCATAGCCCGCCATCCGGCTCTCGAGTCTCATGAGAGCCTTCGGCTTGAGTCCCACAAGCCGGGACAGTCCAAAACCTAAAAACTAGGACCCGAAGTCTCTAAGTTGAAGGTTCAAGCTATTACATAAAGCATGTTCAAAATAAAGATTACATCCCTTTTATTTATAGGGTCAAAATTAGGGATTTTCTAGCTAGTCGCCTTAGGCTCCAAGGCGTCGTATTGATGATGCGTTGCTTGGAGCGAAAGGCGGTCTCCCATCATGGCTCTTCCTTGGCCGCCACTCTTGCTTGAGGAGGTGGAAGTGGTGCGTGTGGGCTGAGATGTAGGACGGTGGAGACTTACGCTTGGGCTTGTTCTTGACTTCGTTGTGGAGAGCTAGCCCGGCCCAACTTGTTCTTGAAAGTTGTGGTCTTCCTTACTTGGACCACCTTAGAAAAAGGCCCGAAATGCGACATAGATGGGCACCCAAAAGCGGCACCGGCCCGAAGACACGAGTGCCCACAAGAGGCACCGGCGCCGCGGAACAGGTGCCTCGATGAGGCACCGGCACCGAGAGGCGTGAGGGCGAGGGGCTCGGGCGCGACCGCATCAGGCTCGGGCACGATCACATCATCCACCCCCCTTGAAGAGGATTCGTCCTCGAATCCTTTGGGTAGTGCATGGGTGTGGCTGTGGCGAGGTGGATAAGACGAGCCGGCCCTCGGTTGAGGAATGGGGTCACCTCCTCGGGCGCCAAAGGCCACAAGCAAAATGCCTCGTCGTCATGAGTGAAAGAGTGGGTGTTCAAACGGCCATTGTGTGAGACACACTTCGTCCATTGCCACGGGCGCCCTAGGATTACATGCACCGTCTTCATGGGAACCACATCACACCTAATGAGGTCGTGGTACCCGCCAATGACCAAAGGCACAAAGACAAAATGTGTCACGGGAATGGCGTCTTCATCACCTAACCACCTGAGCGTGTATGGCTTAAAGCGTCGTTGGAGCTTGAGTCCGGCCTGTTTTTGCTCGTCCTCGTTCATGAGGTTGGAGGCGCAACCACCATCTACATTCACAAGGCAATCAACGCCTAGCACGAACGCCCCTACAATAAAATAGAGTGTACTTTTGGTCATCGTAGTCTTCCTCGTCCTCTTCCATGAGAGGGTCTTCTTCATCCAACACTTCCACAAGGTTTTCCTCCTCATCCATAGGCTCATCAAGCTGGTTTAGGAGATCATCGAGCTCGAACCATTCGTTGGCCTCCTACTCGGGAAAGCCCTCGTTCAAAGCCTCGGCATCGACCACCATTTCGTCCGGGTAAACCACTTGAAGCGGTTCCATGTGGCCTCCATCCGGTGCGTCAAAGCCATCAAGAGGAGCATTGTTGTCCATGATTTCCATGTACTCGTCTTCATCTTCGGTGGACATGTAATAGGGACCCGAGTCGTGGTAGCTCGACTCGTCGCTCGAGCTAGAGTCGCTCGAACCATTGCCGGTGTTGATACTCGGATCCGTTTCTTCTCCGGAGCTAGCGTCACCATCTTTCTCTTGATTTAGCACAAGCTCTTGGTTGACACTCGGCTCGCTCGCGGCCTTGCAGGGAAGCTCGACCTCGTCGTCACTCACAAGGTCGATGAAAGCGATGCCCTCCTTTCGGGGCGCCATGCCGCACACCCGACGAGGGCCGGCCACGGCCTTTCTTGAGGTAAGTTTCCTAGTGATCATCATCTTGGACACCATGATCTTTGCCTGAAAATTGCAAAGCACACACACAAGCCTCGTAAGATAAGAATTCAATCCGGGGCTTAGCCATGTGCTCGGCTCTTTTTTTTTAATAAAAATTCTCGGGGCTCTCTTCTCTTGGATGGGGTCCGACCTTTGCAAAGCACCCGACGAGGGCCGGCCACGGCCTTTCTTGAGGTAAGTTTCCTAGTGATCATCATCTTGGACACCATGATCTTTGCCTGAAAATTGCAAAGCACACACACAAGCCTCGTAAGACAAGAATTCGATCCGGGGCTTAGCCATGTGCTCGGCTCTTTTTTTTTAATAAAAAATCTCGGGGCTCTCTTCTCTTGGATGGGGTCCGACCGAGCTTGCACCCAAGCCCTCATGCCATTTTTTTTTGCAATCCGACCCTATGCCTTCTTGACTTGGTGCTTGCGAGCCCACAAGTTCCACACATTGAGTCGAGCCTCACATTCCGTGGTTCTCGACATATGCACATTCCATTTTAACTGATGCAACTTCAAGCATATGAATATATAAATCACAATTCATATTAACTTTCTATGCTCAATTGGGTTCGGTTTTGAGATTCTCGGATTAGAGACAAAAAAAATGGTTTCATGCAAGTTGGGTTCGGCCATCCTAAGGGAAAGGTTTAGCATTTCGGGGCGGATAGGCCCCTTGAATTAGTTTGAAACTTAGCCTAGAAAAGACCTACTTCTCCCCATCATTCGGATTGAATCATCAAGATAAAGGTCGTCGCCACTTACTTGAGTTGTCATGAACTAGAGAATTGCGAAAAGTCTTGGAAATTCCGGCCGAGTCTCACACCAACGTCTCTTGGACTCCGAAGAAGTGAAGGTGTGCTTTCTTTCTCACGAAAAATTGGGGAATTTTTTTAAGGGCTAAAGCACAAGGATTATCGGCTGGCTTCTCCTTCTTAGAGAGTGTAGGATCTACGTGTGTTAGTATACAGACGTTGATCCTTCTGAGGGATCAACGAACTGGGCAGCAGAATAAAAACGATTCAAACAAGTAAAAGATGAACACAAGGAATTCCAAATCAAATTTACAATTGTTATTACCAAGTGTGAGCTTACAAACGTGAATCTTAGTCGTATGTGTACACAACTCCTATTCTCTAGACTTCGATCCCTCAGCGTCGAACACCCCTTGTAACTCGACAATGCAAACTCGACCCACACCTTCAACTCTCGTACCCAACTCAGTTGAAGTTCTCCGTGTGTCTTCTCCTTCAATTGCACACAGCAATTGCTCTCTCTCAGCTTGGGTAGAAATTAATCTAGTACATGGTTCCTATTTATACTAATAGCTAGAAAGATTCTACCTAAAAATATAAATATAAACCAAATTAGATTTTATCTTATCTTAGGAAACAAGATAAAATCTTCCACAAACTAACAGATCTTCCATATCTGTATAAGACACGTTATTTGTTTCGACCGATCTATTCACGCGTATTTCCATATATAGTGCACAACTTACGCGTTGATCCAACCTTCCTTAAATAGCTTCAAGACTTTGCGTTGATCCCATGATGATCCTATCAGGAATCAACAAGCTCTTCAGCTATTCTCTTGTTTCCTTGGTTGTTCCTGTCGGTTGTTCTTGCTTTTGTTTCCTACTCAATTAATCCTAATTGATCCTGAAACACTTAGCAAACACATTAAATACTTCACAATTGTTCAATCATCATCAAAACTCTTTGGGATCGTTATTGGGATAAATCACAATCCCAACAATTTCCCCCTTTTTGATGATGACAAACACTTGGGAAAATTTAAAGTAAAACGTATGTAATAACATAAAGTGCAAGAATTCCCCCTGAGTAGGACCTTCGTCGAACCTACTTACCAGTTAGCATAATTCCCCTTAGCATGTGGTTGATCCTTCTGTACCAAGAACTAGTCGCATCTCTACAATTTTCCTAACTTCCCCCTTTTGGCATCATCAAATAACTCAATTTGATCCGTAATGAAACAATTTAACACTTAAGCACATAACACATCAGAGAATATAAGAGTTATATCATTTAATGCATAAGAGTTTGATTACATAGTCAGGGAGCGACAAAAGATAGGTCCTGAGATAATCAAAATAAGAAAGCATATAAACAGAAAAATCAATCACTCAAAAACATCAAGAATTATTAGGGCTGAGGATCAAGAAAGGGGTTCCACTCATGATTCAGGATCAGAGAAATTGTTCCCTTCCATGCTCTTAAATGTGGTATCATTCATCTTCTCCAACTTTTCTTAAAATCCGAGCACTTAAACTCCATCTCCCATTCATCCATGTATCCTTTCTCTCCCTTTTTTTTTAAATCTCATCTCTCTTTTTTTAAATCTCCTCTCCTCCTTTTTCTTTTAGAAATACAGAGGGATCGATCTCCAATTTTTTTGAACTGAGCACCAAGCTTCTCCTCTTATATTTTGCACCACACATTTCTTTCTTTGCAATTTTCTCCTCCATCAAAATTCTCCTTATTGCAACTGAAGGAATCAAAATTATACTCATTGATCCTTTGGTACCGATCAATCAACAAATCTCCTCTTCTCTTAAGCTCCGGGATCAATGATCTTTACCATCACCATGAATGGAATAAAAAGGCCAGTTTTGGATAGCATAAAGGGTGTATGACAAAGAAATCAAGCGTATCCAAACACAAATAAACAAACATGGCAAGGAGAATTCAATTGATCTAGACAAGTAAATCCCGTAAAAAGTGGTATCAAGAAAATAGGTTCATAGGAAACATTCACGTGGATCAAGGCTTAGGACGGCTGATGACTAAATATCATTTCGGCTTATAACAAGGGATAACAAGATCAAGTCAGTCATTTTGGGATCAAAGAAAGAGTTTTCATGCTTCATATAATGATATCTCAAAATTTGAATTGAATGCACCAAGGATCAATAATCAAAACAAGCACATCATCATGAACACTTAGAATCAAAGAAGGTTATCACTTATCGGTGTTGTTCCGACTGGATCAAAGAATTATTCTAGCCAATCATTGAGGGAATAGAGGACCGGGACTTGACTAGTTCATGGTGATCATGCCTAAGAGTATCGTCAGATGCTCATAGGGTTTTCTGTCCAATGCCTTGGTGAAAATGTCTGCCACTTGGTTTTCGGTTCTGCAATGATCCATCTTAACAAAACCTTTAGCAACATTGTCTCGTAAGAAATGGTGACGAATGCCAATATGTTTAGTATGAGAGTGTTTAACAGGGTTCTTGGAAATGTGAATTGCACTAGTGTTATCATAACGTATGCTAATAGTTTCAAGAGACATACCATAGTTACCGAGTTTTGTTTCCTAAATCCCCAGAAAACAAGACAAGGATCAATGAACTGAGCCATTCCCATAGTGCTTTTTCGATCCACCAAGTGTCCATCATAGTCAGCATCTATAAACCCGACAAGATCAAAGTCGAAGATCCTTCTTTCTTGTTATCAAAGGAAATTGTTTCCTTAATTCGGCCCTTTTGTGAAGTGAGGGGAGATTGTCAATGTTTCCTCTGAATCTTCTTGTTCCCCCTCACTCCAACCTGCATAAGAAGTTTAGGTTTTGACGATCCAGGCAAGCTTACCCTTGCCTAGTCGTTTTTGGTAATAAACATAATGATCCCTGGGACTAGCAACATAGTTCTCAAGCAAGTTCACAACATTACTATCATTTCTAGATTGATTTTTCTTGGTCCTAGGTGAGCCTTGCTTAGCATGATGAAAATTCTTTGGGGACCTACGAGCATTGTTTCTAGGGGGTGACTGCGAGGTACTAGCATTATTGATCCCAGACCTAACTTTTTCGGATTGGGTCTTACGTTTTTCACAATCCTTCTTCCTATGTCCCCCATTACCACAATACCAACAAGTCATCAAATAATCTCCCATGTAATACTTAGATTGCTTTTCTGAACTCTCCTCTAATTGTTCATGTCCCTATTAATGTCCTTAGGTTCACTACCCTTAGACTGCTTAATAAACATCTTATGTGGTGGTTGACCCACGTACCAACACTCAGGATGATCCTCTTTCTTATCCTCTCCTTGTTCTAGAACATGAATTCTTTTCATCAAGTGCAAGTTTATAACTTTCAAGCTTTGAAGTTCCCTAGCACGTTGTTCATGTAACTCAGCAATATCAAAATTCATATGATCCTTATCCTTGTCCTTATCTCCAGTATATATCCTAGACCAAACCTTTGAGGAACGAAAGTGGGACCAATATCCACTAGTTCCTCCTTACTAGTTGCTTTAGCTTCTTCAACATATTTGAGCAAGTTCTCTTTTTCAATTTCAAGAGCAAGAATATTAGAAGTAAGATCATCATTAGTCCTTTTGAGATTAATGTTGGGATGGTGGTTAGTCCTGACAATCGATCCCATTAGGTTTTGATGATGATTGAACACTTGAGAAACATTTGATATGGTTTGCTACATGTTTCAGGATCAAACAGGTTGAGTTGAGTATGAAACAGAGCAGGAGCATCCGATGGGATCAACCGGATCATCAAGTAGCTGGCGCGCAAGCAGAGGCTATTTATGGAAGGTGGATCAACGCGCAAAGCTGGAATCTATTTAAGGAAACGCGCGTTAAGGGATCGGATGAAACAAATTATCTTTCTTTGGAAGATCTTGAAGATTTGTTAGTTTGTTGAGGATATTATCTTATTCCCTAAGTAAGATATATCTGATTTGGTGATCGGTTATACTTTAGGATATAATCTCTTCTAGCCGAGTAGTATATATATAGATCATTGTATTAGGGTTCTTGTTACGCTTTTTCAAGAGAGTTGAGAGAGTTGTGTGCTTGAGCAAAGAACACACGAAGTACTCTGAGCCGAGTTGTGTACGAGGGTTAGAGGTGTGGGTCAAGTCCGTTGAGTCGAATTATGAGTGTGTTCGACGCTGAAGGATCTAGGTCTGGGTAGAAGGTATTGTGTATACCTTAAGATCAAGGATTCGCGTTTGTAAGTTCATACTTGGTAATAACAAAAGGCTGGCTTGATTTGAATCTCTTTTGTGTGAACTTTAACTTGTTTGAAGTGTTTGTTATTCCGCTGCCCGGTTTGTTGATCCCTCTAGAGGATCAACATCCGTATTCTAACACACGTAGATCCTACAATTGGTATCAGAGCCTATGTGCTCTAGATTGTGTGTTTGTGTCAAACAAGTGTGGAGATGAGTAATCTAACTCCTGAACTTGGTGTCTCTAACACCAAACCCCCGTTGCTGCTCCCTGGCCAATACAACCAATGGCAAGATTCAATGTCTGATTGGATCAAGGGAAAGAACTACCAATCATGGCTGGCCATCGAACTAGGAGACCTTGAAGTCGATGTTGAGAAGAAAGCTAATCCCAAGACCATGGGACCAGATGACTTCAAGGCAATGGAAGCCAACTTCCTTGCTAAGACCTTCATCACTTGTGGGATCACCAAGGAAGACAAGAACAAGGTTGGCAATCTGAAATCTGCCAAGGCAATGTGGGAAGCCCTGAGCGACATCCACAACGGTACTACTGAGATGAAGGATGACTTGATCCTTGCTACTCAGAAGGAATTTCTCACCTTCGCAATGAAGGATGGAGAAATTGTATCCTCTTACCAGTCTAGATTCACTACTCTTGATACTAAGATGATTAGTCTAGGTCTTGATGAAGATAAAATTTCGACTAAGATTAAAGTTAGAGGGTTAATCAATGGGCTTACTGGTGATTGGGAATATAGTCGTCTAACCTTCCATGAAAATGAAAAGAACAAGTCTCTTAAGCTGCACAAGTTTTTTGCAAAGCTAACAAAGTATGAAATTGAAAGGAATTGTAAAAGGGAAGGAAAGACGTCTACTAAGTCCCTAGCTCTCAAACTTGAGAAGGCAATGAGCTACATAGTAGAGGAGGGAGAAGAGGATACTGTTGATCCTGATGATGAAACTGCTCTTTTCACTAGAGCAATGAGAAGGCTGTGGAACAAGGGGAAGTTTCCAGGTCGCTCCAACAACTCTGGAGGGCGCCGTGGGAACAATGATGAAGCTAGAGACATCAAGGACGTCACCTGCTATCGGTGTCGTGATAAAGGCCATTATGCTAAGTCCTGTCCTAAAGGACCAGATGAAGAGAAGTCTAACAAGACAAGGAACAAGGAAAGAGCTTTTGCTGCATGTTGGGGATCAGATGAAGAGGAAGAAGAGAACCACACATGTAAAATGGCCATTGCTACGCTAGAATCATCTTCATCTGAGGTACCTGAATCTGAGTTCCTTGATTCATTAAAAGACTTGTCTAAGGAAAGCTTGATTAGGATGATATTTGTGTTGCATAATGAAAATATTGATGCTCAAATTGAATTCACAAAAGTTGATGATCTTTGCAATGAATTGAAAGAATCACTTGAAAGTGCATCTAATAAATCTGTTGATCCTTGCAAACATTGTCCTGAACTTGAAATTATGATTCTCAACATGACTACCACTATTGAAGAATTGAATGATGAAATTGTTGCTTTGAATACTGAAAAGGGTGTTTTGTTGACAAAACTTGATATTGCTAAAGGTAAACAGGAAGTTGTTGACATAGGTCCTACCTTTGTTCCCCAGAGATTTGGAATAGGCTATACAGGAGACAAAGAGAAGGATGGGGCTCATAAAAACTTTGATGCTGCTGAGTTATATGAACAAAGGGGTAGGGAACTACAAAGTCTTAAGGATAAGAACTTGCACTTAACTAAAAGAATTCAGGTTTTAGAGCAAGGTGAGGAGAAAAACCCGAGTGAAGACTCTGAGTGGTATGTAGGTCAACCAGCTCATAAAATGTTCATAAAACAGTCTAAGGAAAATGAGCCTAAGGACCTTAACAAGGATAGGATCAACAAGAGGAGAATTCAGAAACCTCACCCTAAGTATGACATGGGAGCTTACTTTATGACTTGTTGGTATTGTGGTGATGGGGGCATAGGAAAGCTGACTGTGAGAAGAGAAAATCTCTGGCTGAGAAGAATGTGAATAAGACCAATGAAGCTAGTACTTCTCAGGAAGCCCCTAGGAACAGACCTGCTAGGAATAGAGCTCCTAGGACTAATGGACCTAGGAACAATCCTCGTAGACCCCCTAGGAATTCTCAGCGTGCTAACCAAGGTTCACCTAGGATCATGAAATCTACTTCTCAAAATGCATGCAATGTTGTGAATCCGCTTGATTTTTATGAAGCTAGTCCTAAGGAACAAAGAAAGTTTCAGTATCTTGCTCGACCTGGTCAAGCAAAGCTTGCCTGGGTCGTTAAGGACTAATCTTTTAAATGCAGGGTGTTGTGAGTGAGGAGAACAGGTGGTACTTTGATAGTGGATGTTCGTGCCACATGACCAGTAATCGTTACAACCTCAACTCACTTAACACAAGCGCTAAAGGATCATTGTCCTTTAGCAACAAGAATGAAGGCAAAATCTTAGGGACTGGCGCAGTAAGGATCAATGACAGTGTGCAAGTGCAGGACGTGAAGCTGGTGAATGATCTTGGATTCAATCTACTTAGCATTGCTCAAATCTGTGATCAAGGAGACAATGAAGTGATCTTCTCATCCAAGGAGTGTCTTGTAAAAGACAGGAAGAATGGAGAAGTGGTGCTTAAAGGTAAAAGGTTCAACAATGTTTACATTCTTGATCCTTCTTTCAAACCACTTCAGGGAATTTGTTTGGTAACAATTGCTGATACTAGTGCCCTGTGGCACAAGCGTGTTGGACACGCGAGCTCTCACCTTTTGTTCAAGCTGTTAAAATGAGACCTAGTAGCCGGATTACCATGTGTTCAACAAGACCAGGGATCAGTATGTAATGCTTGCGTTACTAGAAAACAATCCCATAGTTCCTTCAAGTCGAAGAATGTTGTGAGCACAACGCACCCCCTGGAATTGCTCCATATGGACTTATGTGGACCAATGAGGGTGGCCAGTTTCTCCGGGAGTCGATATATATTTGTTATCATTGATGAATTTTCTAGGTACACTTGGACCATCTTTCTCAAGAACAAGAGCGAGGCGTTCCAAGAGTTTGAGGTGCTTGTCAAGCAGTTGGAGGTTCGTGTAGGACAAAAGCTTGGTGCTATCCGGTCGGATCATGGGACAGAGTTTGAGAACGCTTCATTCCTACAATTTTGTAGGACCAATGGAGCTTCTCATACCTTCTCTGTTCCTCACACACCTCAACAAAATGGAGTGGTAGAGCGCAAGAACAGGACCCTGGAAGACATGTCCAGGACCATGCTGATTGATAGTGGACTTCCACAAGTCTATTGGGCTGAAGCCGTCAACACGGCTTGCTATATCCTTAATAGGGCTATGATTCGTCCAATTCTTTTGAAAACTTCTTATAAATTGCTTAGGGGAAGAAAACCCAATATTGCACACTTGCGAGTCTTTGGATGCAGGTGCTTTGTACATAATAATGGCAAGGATGCTCTCGGGAAGTTTGATCCCAGGAGTGATGAGGCCATATTTATGGGATATGCACTGGATAGCAAGGCGTACAGGGTCTTCAACAAGAGAACAAGGAAGATGGAGGAAAGCATACACGTGGTCTTTGATGAAAAGACTATGGCTGAAAACCATCACACCCCATCTCTTGATCCCGCACTACATTTCCAGACGGAAGATTCAGACGAAGAAGATGAAGGACCAAGGCGGACAGGTGGAAGTGGAGGGAGCTTGAATGTTAATAATAATGATCCACCAAACGATGACGATGGTGCATCTGATGCATCTATGCCCTCGTTAAGTGAAGTTCCAGAAGATGGTGAACCTTCTGATCCCACTCCTGATCCTCCTTCAACCAATGTTGAAGGTGGTTCACAAACTGAGGGGGTGATGTCTCTCATTTTGGAGGTGTTTTAGTAGTTAATTTCCCTTGTAAATATGAGTTTTTCATTCCTTTCTTTGTTAGTTTCGTTCCTTCTTAGCTTAGTTCCCGGTTTTCTTTGAGATTCGGAAACTATGCGAGTTTGCTTTGTTTTGTAGGTAAAATGGCAAGAATGAGGACATTTTGGAGGAGCTAATGAAGGAGCCGAATCAAGGAATGCAAGAGCCAAGCCAAGAATGAAGTGGAACCGAAGGAAACCCAAGAAGAAGACAAGGATCGAGGCCCAGGACCGAGTTCCACCACGTCGGGCCCGAGATCGAGCAACCAGAGCCTAGGACCGACGTTCCCAACGTCGGGCCCGAGGTCCCTAGCGTGTCGGTCCAAGTCGGCATTTGAGAGGATTGTTCCCCAAGGCATATTTTTAGTAACTTTCCACATTTGCCCCTTTTTAAATTGGGATTCCTTGGTCCCCAATCCATGAGAGGCTATAAATAGAGGTGATTAGAGAGCATTAAGGGCATGTTTGGACACACCCACAACCCAAATCACTCTCTAAAGGCTCAAAGGAAGACTTGGAGGGCAAGGAGAAGAGAGGAGGAGGAAGAGAAGAGAAGATCGGTGGAGAAGAGAGGAGGATTAGTGAGTTTTGTACTTTGTTTTGCTTTGATCTAGTAGAATTGAGACTTGGAGTTTGTTGACACTTTGAATTTGAATGCAATTGGAGTTTGATTGGATGTTGATGATTGAGATTTGCTTGATTTCCATTTTGATTGTGTTTTTCTCTTACCTAATGGAGTAGATTCCATAGTCTTGGGCTATGGGGAAATCCCCTAGCTAGGATTGGGTAGAAAACCCCAATTCCATAGCCTTGAGTGCTTGATTTGTGAATCCTCTCTACATTGAGCTTCAATTCTCTTGTGAAAACAAGGGATATAGGGCTTGAGATTGGTAAGAGTAAGCGAAAGCAATCTCGATCCCATCACAAGTTCCTAGCATCGAAGGTGAGTGAAAACTCCCTTGGGTCGAGGTGTAGAGTGGAGGGATCCGGGGCTAGCAACCTCGATCTCACAAGGATCAAACACTTATTGGCTGAATTGGGGAAGAATATCCAAGTCTAGTTAGGGGTGGAACCCAAAAACCGAAGACCGATCTACTTATTGTTTAAGACCGAGTTACCCAGTACATCGGGCCCGACTTGTACCACGTCGGTCCCGGCCAAACTCAACCTCGATCCACCCTCGGACCGAAGTGACCTGTGTCGGTCCGAGGTGATCTCTTTTGTTTTTCTTTGTTTTGCCTTTCTTTCATCTTTTCTTAGTCTTTTCGGGTACTCTCGACGCACGAACTCCCGTGTGTTCGACACCCTACCTCTTTACTACAATTGAGGTTCGGTTTTTATAAATTTAAATTTTGACCACCCACACCCGGACCGATCAGGGGGAACAAGCAAAAGTTGCAACAACTAAAGGAGCAATCCAAGTTCGTAATTATCAACAGAGAGCTGCTCATCCACTTGATAATCTCTTGACTCCATTAGAGAAGGAAGGTGTAAGTACTTGATCCCAACTCTGTAGTTTCTTTGCTTTCGATTCGTTTATCTCTTTTGTAGAACCCAAGACGATCGATGACGCTCTTCGAGATCCGGATTGGGTTGTGGCAATGCAAGACGAGTTAAATCAGTTTGTGAGGAACAAGGTGTGGAAACTAGTACCGAGACCAAAGCACAAAAAGGCAATTGGAACCAGATGGATTTTCCAGAACAAACTTGATGATGGTGGAGTTGTGGTGAGGAACAAGGCGAGACTGGTTGCCAAAGGTTACAACCAACCAAGAAGGGATCGACTACGATGAGACCTATGCTCCTGTTGCCCGGATCGAGGCAATTCGTCTGCTAATTTCCTTTGCAGCTCATAAGGGATTCAAACTGTTCCAAATGGATGTGAAGACGACGTTCTTAAATGGGATCCTTCAAGTAGAAGTATATGTGGAGCAACCTCCTGGTTTCGAGGATGTTGATTGTCCTGACCATGTGTACAGGTTAGACAAGGCGGTGTATGGGCTCAAGCAAGCTCCCAGGGCTTGGTATGATAGGCTCACTCAGTTTCTCTTGGCTAACGGGTATAGACGTGGTGCAATCGACAAAACGTTGTTCCTTTTGGAACAACGAGGTGAGATCCTTGTGGTTCAAGTATATGTTGATGATATTGTGTTTGGTTCCACTAACCCTACTCTTATTGATAAATTCAAAACCCTTATGAGTAGCGAGTTTGACATGAGTATGATAGGGGAACTATCATTTTTTCTTGGTCTTCAATTTTCTCATGAAAAGGAGGGTACAAGGATACATCAACAGAAATACATCAAGGAAATGCTTAAGAAATATGGCATGGATAACACAAAACCTATTGATACACCTATTTCTCCTAACACTCGTTCGGATGCAGATGAAGGTGGGATCAGTGTTGACTAGAAGACGTATCGAGGAATGATTGGTTCCTTGTTATATCTAACGGCCAGCCGGCCAGATATTGTGTTTAGTGTTTGTCTTTGTGCCAGGTTTCAAGCAAATCCTAAGGAGTCTCATCTCAAGGAGGTGAAAAGGATCTTTCGATATCTGAAGGGATCTACCAATCTCTGTCTTTGGTACCCCAGGATCTTCGAGTTTCATCTTCTCGCATACATTGATGCTGATTATGCTGGGCACATTGCGGATCGAAAAAGTACATCGGGGATAGCGCAATTCATAGGTCCTTGTCTTGTTTCTTGGGGATCTAAGAAACAGAACACGGTTGCCTTGTCCACGGCCGAAGCAGAGTATGTTGCGGCTGCAGCGTGTTGTTCCCAAGTACTTTGGCTAAAACAGCAATTGGAGGACTATGGTATGTCTCTTGGAACTACTAGCATTCGATGTGATAACACAAGTTTCATAGATATTTCCAAAAACCCTGTTCATCACTCTCGTACTAAACATATTGAAATTCGCCACCATTTTCTACGAGACAATGTTGATAATGGTTTTGTTAAGTTGGATCATTGCAGGACCGAAAACCAAGTGGTAGACATTTTCACCAAGGTATTGGATAGAAAACCCTTTGAGCATTTGAGGATACTCTTAGGCATGATCACCATGAACTAGTCAAGTCCCGGTCCTCTATTTCCTCAATGACTGGCTAAAATAACTCTTTGATCCAGGGGGAACAACACTGTGAAGCGCTATCTTCTTGACTATATGCGTTCGTGATGATTTACTTGCTTTGATTATTGATCCATGTTGCTTTCATTCTAAAACTTGAGCTATCATTATTAAAAGCATGAAAACCTTTTCTTTGATCCCAAAATGACTAACTTGATCTTGTTATCCCTTGTTATAAGCCGAAATGATAGTTAGTCATAGACCGTCCCAAGCCTTGATCCAAGTAAATGTTTCCTATTAGAATATTTTTCTTGATCCCTCCTTTTATGGGATTTAATTATCTGGATCATTTGTAGTTCCTTGCTTGTGTGAAATATATTTGTTTTGGATATGCGTGTGAGTTTTATTTGTTACCCATTTGCTATCCAAAACCTGTCCTTTTCATTCACTCAAGTATGTGTGTGGGATCAGTCCAAAGGATCATTCTGGGATGTGCAACATATGGGATCACTCTAAGGAGCATTGTAATCAAGTGTAACGGCTAGAAAAAATTGAGATGATGCTCTGTTACCGTTACCGGGTGAATTTTGTGCAGAAATAGAGCCGTTGAGGCGCATTGATTGCACAGATTTTGAAAACAGAGTTGTAGGGAGCCGTTAGTGCAAAATTGTGAACGTTGGGGGATCAGTCTGAATTTTGGCCGTTGGAGAGATCCATTAGAGGTAACAATCTTGCCATATCTATCCATATCTTTTCCCTCTACCCTCTATCCTTAAATATCTCGCCCAAATCTCCCAGAGCCCCTTCACTCTCTCTTGCCTAAAATCTCTCTTGCCTTAACCGATTCCCTACGCCCTATATCTCTCTGATTTCACCGTTCTCCCTGAACAAATTCTCCAAACCCTAAATTGCTTTCCCCAAACCTAAGCTTTCCCAAAAACCATCCATGGTATCCCAATCTCGTGATGAAGAGATAGCCACCCTTAGGGCTAAGATCGCTGAACTCTCCGCTCAAAAGGAGAGTGAGACAAAATCGGCCAAGGCTACAGAGGCCCTGCCCATGATTTCCCTAGACTCCGTCGCCAACATTGGCCAATAGGCGGTGGCTGAGGTCGGGTCAAAGAAGAGAAAGGCAAGATGATCCTTGCCACTGTTGAGGAGTCCGCGGAGCCTGAGGAGCAGGCCTCCGAGGATCAGAAGGACAGGAAGATAGTTGCTCCTTTGATTGTTAATGAAGCCATTCTTGAGGAACACGGGCTCAAGGATCTCTGGGAGCTCATTCAATTTCAAGGATGGGAACATCTGTCAAAAGAAAAGGTATCTGTTGATCCTGAAATTGTTAGATCCTTCTACTCTTCCTTCCAATTCAATCCCAATCCTATTTGTCTGTCTGGGGCCGCTCAGATAGGGTCCAAATCTGTTATGTTCACTGCTGATGAAGTTGCTGAGTGGTTGAGGATCCCAACTGGTGGGATCGAAGAATTGCCCACTACTGGGGTATGGCCTGATGATAGGGAAAAGGCCGAGATCATGGAGACGGTCTTTGGGACCGTTGAGGCCAGGATGGCCACTGCTGACATGTCCTTCATGGTGAGGATCGCTCACCAATATCTGGCCAAGGTCCTCGTTCCCCGCTAGGAGAATCGCAACAACCCAACCATTGCTGATGTTGTGCTTCTGGATCAATTTCTGAGGAAGGAACGTCTCGACCTCTCCAAGCTCATAAACCGACACATGGCTAAGTGCTTTGGCAAAACCCACTCCCTACCTTACCCAGGTCTTGTAAAGACCATTCTTGAGAAGCGAGGCTTGTACAAGCCTCAGGAGGAACAGTCTTACGGGTTCCCGCTGGCCAAGCACAATATTGAGCGCATGCTACACCAGGATCAACCTACCCCCGCTGTGAAGAAGACACCTAAGAAGAAAGGTGTTCCTGATGGATACAGTCTACAGGGCATAGGTGATGAGGTGTCCAGGATCAGAGAGTTGTTGGAGACTCTGGTCAACTTATATGTTCAAAAGGCCCGGCTCAAGAATGATCCTCCGTTCCATGAAGAAGGCAAAGATGAATCCCCCTCCCATGCTTGAGTGAACCCCCATCATGATCACTAGCCTATTAAATCTGCTATTTTTGAGTGTTTTTCTATGTTTTTGTGTTCTGATTGTGATAGTTCAGGAACCATCTTTTGCTTGCTCCCGATTATGTAATCCAAACTTTAAAAGTAATGAATGAATTGCTATTTTCCTTGAAGTGTTGTGTGCTTATGTGTTAAACTGTTGCATAAGGATCAAATTGAGTTATTTGATGATGCCAAAAGGGGGAAGTTAGGAAAATTGCAGAGATGCGACTGGTTCTTGGTACAAAGGGATCGACCATATGCTAAGGGGGAACTATGCTAACTAGTGAGTAAGTTCGGTGAAGATCCTACTCAGGGGGAACGTCTTACACTTTATTATCTTTTATGTTAAATTTTTTCCAAGTGTTTGTCTTCATCAAAAAGAGGGAAATTGTTGGGATGGTGGTTTGTCCCGACAATCGATCCCATTAGGTTTTGATGATGATTGAACACTTGAGAAACATTTGATATGGTTTGCTACATGTTTCAGGATCAAACAGGTTGAGTTGAGCATGAAACAGAGCAGGAACATCCGATGGGATCAACCGGATCATCAAGTAGCTGGCGCGCAAGCAAAAGCTATTTATGGAAGGTGGATCAACGCGCAAAGCTGGAATCTATTTAAGGAAACGCGCGTTAAGGGATCGGATGAAACAAATTAGCTATCTTTGGAAGATCTTGAAGATTTGTTAGTTTGTTGAGGATATTATCTTATTCCTTAAGTAACATATATCTGATTTGGTGATCGGTTATACTTTAGGATAGAATCTCTTCTAGCCGAGTAGTATATATATAGATCATTGTATTAGGGTTCTTGTTACGCTTTTTCAAGAGAGTTGAGAGAGCTGTGTGCTTGAGCAAAGAACACACGAAGTACTCTGAGCCGAGTTGTGTACGAGGGTTAGAGGTGTGGGTCAAGTCCGTTGAGTCGAATTACGAGTGTGTTCGACGCTGAAGGATCTAGGTCTGGGTAGAAGGTATTGTGTATACCTTAAGATCAAGGATTCGCGTTTGTAAGTTCATACTTGGTAATAACAAAAGGCTGGCTTGATTTGAATCTCTTTTGTGTGAACTTTAACTTGTTTGAAGTGTTTGTTATTCCGCTGCCCGGTTTGTTGATCCCTCTAGAGGATCAACATCCGTATTCTAACACACGTAGATCCTACAATTAAGAATTTCAATTTCTAGGTCATGACATGCTTTATAGGGATCAACAGAATTTTTAGAAGCACCTTCAAGAGAAGTTTTCAAGTCATTGCATAGATCATTAACCTTTGAGAATTCAACTTGCACATCAATGTTTTCATTATGCAACTCAGTGATTATCTTAATCATGCTATCTTTAGAGAGTTTCTTCAAGAAATCAAGAAAATCAAAATCTTTTACCTCATCGTCCTTTGAAGACATAACCATCAAGCACATCTTGGGATCAATCATGGATTCGGATTCGTCATCATCAGGATAGCCCCAAGTTGCCATGCATGCTTTGTTGTGGATGTTAGGCTTTCCATCAAGATCTCCCTTTAAGCATGAACGAGCATAGTGACCCTTTTCACGACACTTGTAGCAAGTGACGTTCCTTAGGTCCCTTCTTTAACCATTGGGATTTTTGCAACATGCTTTATCTTTCAAAGAACTCATCTTTTATTACTTGTTTGAAACACACACAATCTAGAGCACGCAGGCTCTGATACCAATTGTAGGATCTACATGTGTTAGTATACCGACGTTGATCCTTCTGAGGGATCAACGAACTGGGTAGTGACTCGGGCAAAGTCGTCGTTCCCTTATCAAAAATAAATCCCAAACATGCAAACAACAGTATAGTCGGCAAGCAAGGGGTCGAACCCAAAGGAAATAGTTTCTATTCAGATTTTATGGTTTTCATGCAAGAATTCAAAGGGGGGTTTGAAAGTCGGTTTCAATCAAAGGTTATCAAGTAGAGTTTATCCAATCAATTCCAATCCGTTGATCATGAATTCATCCACCTCTTTATATGCCTAGGTCAATTCCAATCCCAATCATTAGCAATCGCAAGTCCACGGTCCAAGCAATTCTATAACCCTAGGCAAGGACGCTTAACCTAGAATTAGCATAGAGCACAAGGATAATAGGAAATCAAATCATGCAATCAAGCTACGAGTCTCATGCACAATTTAACCATTGAATACTCTTCCCTAAACTAGTCCACGGTCCTAGAATAGAGTTGTTTCGAGAAATAGGAAAGATGCATAGACAACAACCAATCCTAAATCAAACAATAGATCTAAGTCAATCAAACAAGTTGATCAGGCTCATAAAATCAAACATAGATCATGGGATGAAGCACAAGAGTATCAATAAGGACTTAGGGATAAAGAGGTTACCAGAATTTCACAACTTCATAATAAAGCTTCCTTGATTGAATAAACTCAAGAGGAGAGTTAGTTCTCCATTACAAAGAAAACTCTAATCTTTATTGAAAGACAACTGATTGACAAGTAAGTTGGATATCCTAAAAACCTAGAAAGGTTCCCCTTATATAGCCCCAAAGATCAATCTTTTCGGACTAAATAAGATAGGAAACCGAAAGATAAGAAGGAAACAAGATAGAAACGGTGAAATCTCGTCCGCTTGAAAGTCGGTCGCACCGCGACCGCGGCACCACCACCGCGCCCGCGGCGGTCTCCTTCGGTCAAGGGCTGAGTCGGCTTCTACCGCGACCGCGCCACAGACAGCGCGACCGCGGCCTTCATAGGTCTTCATGGTCCGCTCCTTCACACCACCGCGCCTGCGTCATAGACAATGCGACCGCAATATCCATGCAGTGGCAAATCTTCGTCTTTAAGCTCTTTAACTCTTGATTCTTCATAACTTGTGTGTTCGGCCTTGATATTACAATAACACTCAAAACTAACCTAAACACTCTCTAAATCATCTCAAAATACAAGAGTTATCCTATACAAAATAGCCTGAATCAAATTCCCCCATACTTAGATCTTGCTCGTCCTCGAGTAAGCTCAAGCAAATATAACAAGAAAGCACATCTAAGATCTCAGGAAATACAAGGGAAGATAAAAACACTCAACTCACAACCCGAACCCAAAACATATAGAGAAATCATGAGCATAAAACAATAAAGCTCAAACACACACCTCACCACAAAGATATAACTCTCAAGCTCTAAAAAGTGTAAAAGAGCAACCTAGGATCTACCCAAATCTAACATGTAAGACCCAAAGTCCCCAAGCAAGAATGATCCTAAACACTCAAATTTTACCGCTCAATTCTGCTTAGGCGCCTTTTCGGGTTTTCACCTAACCACTCTTTTCATTTTTCAATAGGGTGTGCTCACAAATACTCACAACTCTCATGAACCTCATATTACCCCAGCCTAATGCTGGTCCGGCTTACCTGCTTATTACCTGAGCCGCCCTTTCGGGTTTTTGACTCATCCCAGGATTTTATATGCCTTTTTTCCTTTTTTATGGCTTTTTCTATCTTTTTCTTTTTCTTTCTTTCTTTATTATGCAAAAAGGTATGGTGTAAGTGCTCCATGAAAAGAAGAAAATCAAAAATCTAAAGCAAATCTCTAACTAAGCTAACTAGGATAAGCGAATGCGAGTACTCCTTCCCCCATACTTAAATCCTTCATTGTCCTCAATGAAGCAAAGAGAAAGTAAAGCTTCGTATTCCCAATCGGTGAGCAAACCGCGGGCGCGGCACAAGAGGCGCGGGCGCGGAATCAATGCAAAGAGCGAAGTCATCATCGAATGTGCACCGCGGGCGCGGCTGATGTAGCGCGGGCGCGGAATAAGAGCAGGAGCATAGTCGCGACTTCGTCTTCGAGCAAAGGAATGTGTATGCAACCTTCGTATCTTGGCTCGTCTCTCGAGAGATAGATGAATACTTGAACTCGAGCCGTGGAGATGCAATCCCGGGGAAACAAAGCTCCCCCATACTTAGGCTTTTACACATAGCCAAAGAATGAAAAGTACAAAGGTGAATGAAGAGAAGAAATAGAAGATGGAAAGATAGAAGATGGATAGAATGGATATCGATAGATGGACAATATAGAAATAGAATGGGACCAAAAAGTCCTCTTTTTGTCTCTTTTTGTTTTTTTTTTCATCTTTTTTTTTCATCTTTTTTTTAATAAAATAAAAACGAGCTAAAACCGAGACGCAGTATGGTTGCCGCGAACACGGGCTAGTACCTGTTCGGCGGGGCGCGCTGACGATCTGCCGCGGGCGCGGTTTCACGTCAGGCATGTCCTTTCGGACCTAGTACCTGCATGTTAGCTAAAAACACAAACAAGTCCTAAGCTAAGAATGGAAAAACAATCTAACTAATCCTTGGGTTGCCTCCCAAGCAGCGCTTTTGTTTAACGTCGTTGGCTCGACGTGGATACGATCAATATGGGTCCTCATCAACATGAATTCGGACCTCGTTGCCACCATGAGATATGGAAAGAGATCCATTGGCAATGTCGATGACCGTATTGGCGGTTTTCATGAATGGGCGACCGAGTAAGAGAACCGGGTCGTACCGCCCTTCGCCTATCTCCATCACATAGAAATCTGCAGGAAAGATCAAACCCTGCGCCTGCACTAGAACATCCTCAACTAACCCTTTCGGGCGCACATTAGAATGGTCGGCCAACTCAATAACAATATCAGATTCCTTTAAAGGACCAAGGCCTAACCTATCTGGAAGAACATTAATGGAGACACCTAAATCTAGCATAGCACGCTCAATTTTAGTTTCTCCAATAGTGACAGGGACGGTAAATCTTCCTGGGTCTGAGCATTTTTTAGGTAATTGCTTTTGGAGTAGGGAATTACAAGTCTGAATTTTGCTATCCTGCGTTTTCTCAACTAGAGCTACCTTTTCAATCTTAGGACTAGTCCTATTCTTTCTTTTTATGGTGCATAGCTCTTTCATGAATTTAGCAAAACGAGGGACACTTTGGATAAGATTAAGAAGAGGAACATTTACCCGACAATTGGCGAAGGTCTCGAAGAGTTCCGTGTCATGTGCCGACTTCCTTGTGTCCTTGAGTGCTTCAGGAAATGGGGGAGATGGCTTGAAAGAATTCAACGGTGGAAGGGGTTGAGCCACATAGCCATCGTCCTCCTCTACTGCAGGGGCTCGGTTCCGTCTAGGAGAGCTCGGACGTGGGGGCGAATAGTTCTTGAAAGCATAATCGACTAAAGCTTCGAAGTTACGCTCGGCCTCCTTACCGCGGGCGCAGTCTGGGCTCCACGGTCGCGGCTCGCTACGCCTCCTTTGGTCCGAGTCCTCTGCTGAATTTCCACGGGCGCGGAGGGGAGAGCGCGGGCGCGGAATTCCAACAGAGACTTGGTCTTCTTCTCCAGCTGCCCCGGCGCGGTCGCGGCCAGGGGAACGCGGTCGCGGATCATCACCAGGGAGTGATTCCCGACTCGCCAATACTCTACCGCTTCTCAAATTCATGGCACTCACATTCTCCTTGTGATTGAGCGGTTGAGAGGGAAGTTTCCCGGAATCCTTAGACTCGAGCCTATTGATCATGGTGGCAGGTTGGCTCAGCTGAGTCTCAAGATTCTTTACAGCAGCCCTCGTCTCTTGGTTCTCCTTCAAGAGGGCGGTAATAGCATCATTCTGAGACGGAGCAGGTGCTCTCGGGACATAGTTGTTGGACCGGAATTGTTGTTGCTGGCCCTGAGGAGCGTACTGCTGTTGCTGTTGTGGTGGATCTTGTTGCTGCTGGTTGTTCCACCTTAGGTTAGGATGGCTCGCCCACCCCGGATTGTAGGTGTTAGAGTAAGGATCATTCCGGGGCCGGGGCACACCATAGTTGCCAATAGCATTGACCGACTCCTCGGTCTCTTGAATAGTAGGGCACTGATCTATGTGGTGGCTCGCATCATAACAGTGACCGCAAGCATTGACTTGCTGGGTCGTCTTCTTCGTGAGCAGCTGCTTCATAAGATCCTTGAGCTCCCTTACTTCAGCATTCAGGGACTCATTCACCACATTAACGGACCTCACATTGGTCCTGGACCTCTGATTGCGGGCTTGTTCCGCCAAGATCTCAACTTTCTGAAAAGCTGCGGCAGGGGTCAAGTTCTCGTAACTACCCCCACAAGATGCATTCACGAGCCTCTTGTCATTGTCGCAGAGCCCCTCAATGATGTAGCAAATAAGATCCTTGGCCTGGTAGCCATGGTATGGGCAACTCGCGATGAGCCTCTTGTAGCGCTCATAATAGTCATAGAGGTTCTCGTCTTCCCCTTGCTCCAAACTGCTGAGCTGCTTCTTAATAGATGTTTGTTTGGAAGCGGGGAAGTACTTTTCAAGAAACGCCTTCTTCATGTCCGCCCAAGTAGTGATAGAACCTGGCACCAAATAAAGGAGCCAGTCCTTGGCGGTGTCTTCAAGAGAGAAGGGAAAAGCTCGGAGCTTGATTTGATCCTCCGTCACATCAGTGGGCTTCATACTCACGCACACTGCGTGGAATTCAGTGAGATGCTTGTTCGGGTCCTCACCGCTCAACCCGTGGAATTTAGGCAAGTGGTGGATGAGACCAGATTTCAGTTCGAACTTTACACCCTCCCCGAGTTCGGGGAATTGAACAGCGAGCTGCTGTTGCTGGAGATCGGGCGCCGTGAGTTGGCGAATAGTTTGTTCCGCCATGGCGCCTTCTGGTTCAGAATCAGAGAGAGAAAGAGATTCAAGAAGATTGTAGGATGTAGACACTCTGGGGGCACTCCTTATCTTCCGAAGAGTCCTGTCAATTTCTGGATCAAAACGAACAGGGGAAGTATTAGTAGACCGGGTACGGACCATGTGTTAGGCCCGCACCCAAAGGATGGTTCTGCGCGCGAACCGCGGGCGCGCCGAGGGGGCCGCGGGCGCGGTTTGAGCGCAGAGCACGAAAACGCAGACAATCAAAACAAGAAAAAGGATTCCCCGGCAACGGCGCCAAAATTTTACTCGGGCAAAGTCGTTGTTCCCTTATCAAAAATAAATCCCAAACATGCAAACAACAGTATAGTCGGCAAGCAAGGGGTCGAACCCAAAGGAATCAGTTTCTATTCAGATTTTATGGTTTTCATGCAAGAATTCAAAGGGGGGTTCGAAAGTCGGTTTCAATCAAAGGTTATCAAGTAGAGTTTATCCAATCAATTCCACTTTATTAATCCATTGATCATGAATTCATCCACCTCTTTATATGCCTAGGTCAATTCCAATCCCAATCATTAGCAATCGCAAGTCCACGGTCCAAGCAATTCTATAACCCTAGGCAAGGACGCTTAACCTAGAATTAGCATAGAGCACAAGGATAATAGGAAATCAAATCATGCAATCAAGCTACGAGTCTCTTGCACAATTTAACCATTGAATACTCTTCCCTAAACTAGTCCACGGTCCTAGACTAGAGTTGTTTCGAGAAATAGGAAAGATGCATAGACAACAACCAATCCTAAATCAAACAATAGATCTCAGTCAATCAAACAAGTTGATCAGGCACATAAAATCAAACATAGATCATGGGATGAAGCACAAGAGTATCAATAAAGACCTAGGGATAAAGAGGTTACCAGAATTTCACAACTTCATAATAAAGCTTCCTTGATTGAATAAACTCAAGAGGAGAGTTAGTTCTCCATTACAAAGAAAACTCTAATCTTTATTGAAAGACAATTGATTGACAAGTAAGTTGGATATCCTAAAAACCTAGAAAGGTTCCCCTTATATAGCCCCAAAGATCAATCTTTTCGGATTAAATAAGATAGGAAACCGAAAGATAAGAAAGGAAACAAGATAGAAACGGTGAAATCTCGTCCGCTTGAAAGTCGGTCGCACCGCGACCGCGGCACCACCACCGCGCCCGCGGCGGTCTCCTTCGGTCAAGGGCTGAGTCGGCTTCTACCGCGACCGCGCCACAGACAGCGCGACCGCGGCCTTCATAGGTCTTCATGGTCCGCTCCTTCACACCACCGCGCCCGCGTCATAGACAATGCGACCGCGATATCCATGCAGTGGCGAATCTTCGTCTTTAAGCTCTTTAACTCTTGATTCTTCATAACTTGTGTGTTCGGCCTTGATATTACAATAACACTCAAAACTAACCTAAACACTCTCTAAATCATCTCAAAATACAAGAGTTATCCTATACAAAATAGCCTGAATCAGGCAGCGGAATAAAAACGATTCAAACAAGTAAAAGATGAACACAAGGAATTTTAAATCAAATTTACAATTGTTATTACCAAGTGTGAACTTACAAACGCAAATCTTAGTCCTAGGTGTACACAACTCCTATTCTCCAGACTTCGATCCCTCAGCGTCGAATACCCCTTGTAACAAACTCGACCCACACCTTCAACTTTCGTACCCAACTCAATTGAAGTTCTCTGTGTGTCTTCTCCTTCAATTGCACACAACAATTGCTCTCTCTCAGCTTGGGTAGAAATTAATCTAGTACATGGTTCCTATTTATACTAATAGCTAGAAATATTCTATCTAAAAATATAAATATAAACCAAATCAGATTTTATAAACAAGATAAAATCTTCCACAAACTAACATATCTTCCCTATCTTTATAAGACACGTTATTTGTTTCAACCGATCCTTCACGCATTTCTCCATATATAGTGCGCAGCTTACGCGTTGATCTAACCTTCCTTAAATAGCTTCAGGCCTTTGCGTTGATCCCATGATGATCCTATCAGGAATCAGCAAGCTCTTCAGCTATTCTCTTGTTTCCTTGGTTGTTCCTGTCGGTTGTTCCTGCTTTTGTTTCCTACTCAATTAATTCTAATTGATCCTGAAACACTTAGCAAACACATTAAATACTTCACAAGTGTTCAATCATCATCAAAAATCTTTGGGATCGTTATTGGGATCAATCACAATCCCAACAGAGAGCTTTCAGATTCTCTCTTGGGTCTGCAGGTGGCAACAAACGAAATGGCTTCGTATTTATAGGCGTGAGGAGGCTGGAATGTGGCTTGAAAAAGGGCTAGATACTTAGGCTTCAAGGCATGTGTGGTTATGAAGGAGAAGGGGAGGAGATGGTAGCCATGAAGGTCCATCATAACCACGCCCTCATCAAGTCGCCCCCTTAGCTTGCACACCAAGGTCGGACTTGAAGAGGTGCCGAGTTTAATGAAGTTGGGGTTGCTTAACTCCACTTGTTATCTAGTGGTATTCCTCCTTTAAGAAGCTCACCACTTGAATTTTGTTGGAACCGAGGGGGTGCTCGATAATTGTGGCGCCATTACTCTTCTTGATGGCCAAGCAAAGCATGATGGCAAAGTAATTTCGGTTGTTTGAATGGGGGTAACTCGCCATTTACCCTTCACATGCTAGTTTGGTTTTTTTTTGGATGAAAGTAACTCGGCCTCTCGAGCTTGCTTGGTTTCCAAGATTCGTAAATCCATGAAATGGCCCGAGAAACTAAATTCTCCCACCATAATTTTCACAATATTTTCATGTGGGAGGAAGGGTGTTGGCGTTTGGGAAAGAGTGGCGGGCTTTTAGAAAATTTTCCATGCCACCCCGGGATTTTCCTCGGACCTTTAATGCTTTAAGCTCGTACCCGAGCCCAGGTGAAGTTTAAGGTTGGTTTGGGTCTCGGTTGGCCGAAAAAGGTCTAGAAGGACTTGAGCATATACGAAAGTAAACATGAAAATGCAATTTACATATTCAAAACTTATAGAACTCACCTCGAAAGGCTCTGATACCAGATGATGTGATTCGCCTTAGGATCGGACTCGATTCTGGCTCGAGGGAGTTCGCGTTGCTCCTTGAGTTCGTCTTCGATGAGGGTTCTTGCTTAAACTTGCGGATTGGAACAAAAATGTGACAAATTGAGACGTGTGGGATTCTTGAGGAACAAACTCTTTTTGGTAATTTATTTATATTGGATAAGTAGTCGAACCCTCCCATTCAGTCAACTCACCAAGAGAGATCGACTAAGGGATACAAGGAATAGGAACCAGCCCTTACAATCATATAACCCCAATTTATAAGTAGACGAGCACACTCGATGATGAGCCAAGCATGGACGCCTAAGGAAGGCTAGGCTAGGCTCGAGTCTCACGAGCCAAACCTGCCCTCCGAGCCTTCGGTTTACCCGTAAGCCATGGTTTTTTTGAAAAATAAGAGTGGCTAGGCCAAGGTTCGAGTCTCACGAACCATAGCCCGCCATCCGGCTCTGGAGTCTCATGAGAGCCTTTGGCTTGAGTCCCACAAGCCGGGACAGCCCATAACCTAAAAACTAGGACCCGAAGTCTCTAAGCTGAAGGTTCAAGCTATTACATAAAACATGTTCAAAATAAAGATTACATCCCTTTTATTTAAAGGGTCAAAATTAGGGATTTTCTAGCTAGTCGCCTTAGGCTCCAAGGCGTCGTATTGATGATGCGTTGCTTGGAGCGAAAGGCGATCTCCCATCATGGCTCTTCCTTGGCCGCCACGCTTGCTTGAGGAGGTGGAAGTGGTGCGTGTGGGCTGAGATGAAGGACGGTGGAGACTTGGGCTTGGGCTTGTTCTTGACTTCGTTGTGGAGAGCTAGCCCGGCCCAACTTGTTCTTGAAAGCTGTGGTCTTCCTTACTTGGACCACCTTAGAAAAAGTCCCAAAACACGACATAGATGGGCATCCAAAAGCGGCACATGCCCGAAGACGCGAGTGCCCACATGAGGCACTAGCGCCGCGGGATGGGTGCCTCGATGAGGCACCGACGCCGAGAGGCGTGAGTGCGAGGGGCTCAGGCGTGACCGCATCAGGCATGGGCACGATCACATCAAGGTGGGATTATGTTTTTATCGGATGAAGAACCTAGCCGTTATGATGAAGGTACTGTAAATGAAATTTGGAAGAAAGCCATGGAGTAGGAAATTGATTCTATCAATCACAACCAGACAAGGAAACTAGTAGATTTGCCTATGAATCATAAGGCAAATGATTTAAGTAGGGTTTATAAGTTCAAAAAGAATCCAGATGGTGAGATTGCTAAATACAAAGCTAGATTAGTTGCAAAAGGTTATGCCCAGATACAAGGGATTGATTACGAAGTGGTTTTTACATCAGTAGCAAGGATGGAAACAATAAGGACGCTTTTGGAATTTGCAGCATCAAGGAATTCTGAAGTACACCACATGGATGTGAAAACAACCTTCTTGAATGGCGACATCAACGAAGAAGTGTATGTTAAACAACCGGAAGGTTTTGTTAGCAGCAACATCCACACAAGGTACTGCAATTATTCAAAGCCCTGTATGGTTTAAAACAAGCACCCATGGATTTTAAATTGGATAGGAGTCTAAAGCTTCTTGGTTTTAAAAGATGTAAGAGCGAGCATACACACTATACCAGGTTCAATAAGGACGGAAGAATGGTGTTGGGAGTGTATGTAGATGACCTGATCATAACAAGTTTGAATTGAGGAGCAATAGACACTTTTAAAATGGAAATGAAGAAAAAGTTTGATATGAGCGATCTAGGATTTCTTAGCTATTATTGAGGTATAGAAGTTAGACAAACAGATGAAGAAATAACAGTCTGTCAATAAGGCTTTGCAAGAAAGATCCTCAATACACTTGGCATGAAAGATTGCAATCCTTATGCCATCCCAAAGGAGCCTAGAATCAAACTAAGCATACCTGATATAGAGGGAAATTCTGTGAATGAAACTGAATTTAGAAGTATTATAGGAAGCTTGAGATCTCTAGTTAACACTAGACCGGATCTTAGTTTTAGTTTGGGAATCTTGAGCAGAATCATGGAAAGTCCTAGGGCATCACATATTGAGGCATTAAAGAGGATATCAAGGTATGTTAAGGGAACTCTTAAACATGGAGTTTCATATAAGAAAAATCCAAGTTATGTAGAGTTGATAAGATTCAATTATAGCGATTTAGCCGGAGATATTGATGATAGAAAGACCACTAGCGGAATCATCTATTTCTTAGGAAAGAATCTCATCACTTGGGTCTAAAAAAAGCTAAGAGTGGTAGCTTTGTCATCGTGTGAAGTAGAATACATAGCCGTTAATGCAGAAACTTATCAAAGGATTTGGCTGAAAACTATTCTGGAAGACATGGAAGGGAAATTAGTGAAGAGTGGTATTTTGCACATTAACAATAAGTCAGCAATTGCCATGTCCATGAATCCTGTCTTTCATGACAGAAGCAAGCACAATGATACAAAATTTCACTTCATAAGGGACTACGTTGAGCAAGGGAAATTTATGGTGAGTTATGTTAATACGAATGATCAATTGGTAGATCTCCTTACAAAACCATTAGCAAGACAGAAATGTGTTGAACTAAGGGAGAAGGTTGAAATGAAGTTTATCAACCAAGCTTAAGGAAGTGAATGATGGAAATTAAGCTTGGTTGTGCTATTATTATTAGTTATTGTTTATTTATTTGTTTTAGTTTATTAATAATGTGTGTATGAATTCAATAACTGTTTTTTGAAGTAGTTACTCAACTGCCAATTAGAAAGGAAGTTAGAAACAGTTAGTAGAAGTTAAAAACAGTTAGAATTTGTGTCTATATATATGTAAAGACTCTGCATTTCTAAGGTTGTTACTCTTGAAGCCTATAATACATAAATAAAGTAAGATTGTGTATTACAGTAATCAATTTTCGTGATTTCTTCTATTGATTTTTGTGGTTCTATCAAGAGATTTTTCTACATCAGCATCACCTTTACAATAAATCGATTGCAAATTACGGCGCATAATGGCCTAATCATATATATATATGTTTATATAGAATAAGGATTCTATCAAACCCCTCCTTAGAGTGAAATCGGTGAACAATTTATATCTCTTAGATCTAATTATATGAACGATCCAGATTGACTGAAAATGGTGCATATTTGAATTATAAAAAAATATCACACCAAATCAATTTATTTGATATCTTCCGGATTTTTCCCTCGATATATATTACCTATTTACTTTTTGTTTTCAAATTCTACCTTCATAAAAAGGCGCTCATTGATGATAATTCAGTTTCTGGTGCAATTGCCAATGGAGGAGCAATTCCTAGCCATGGAGTCAACGAATACAATATGCTCCGATGGTATCTATAATCGGTGAGTAATTTTGCACTTGTCTCCACTTCTTTTACATGCCTATGGTAATTCAAGTTCCATGGCCGAATCAATTTGAGCAACTTTGAAGAATTTTGTCTACACTTTTTTCCAATAAAAGCATTGCACTTCAATCTTCGACATGAATATATGAATTTTTGGTATTTTGAGTTTATAAAGCTAAATTTGAACTAGTTAGCTAAATCCGAGTTTGTGATTGTTAAAGTCAAACTAGCTTTAATTCGAACATGGTAGTTAAAATCAAGTTTGTAAACCTATATTCAAATTGGGTATTTTGAGTTTGTGATTTTTTAGTAGGATTTAGAATCGGCCTTAATTTGTGTATGTTAAATCTAGATTTGAAACAGGGCTAGTAGTTTGAATCTTGAGGTGAATATCTTGAATATATGATTATGTTTGCTGAATTTATAATGGAATATATGATTTGAATTGATGATGTAGTGTTGGGACGATATTAAGGACGCCAGTCATTAATATCTAAACCAATAATGATCGTCCCTTGTTTTGATAATGACAAACTCAAAGGTATTTGATAAGTTGTCCAAGTGTTGATCTCAAGTTAGTCCAAAGGACGCACATGAACGAAAAGGACAACAAGTAAACGGCAGTCCCTAAGCTGTAGGGACGCACGTCATCAGAACCTCCAAAGCTGAACGTAATTGGCAAAGTTCCTGCGCAGATAGGACGGCGTCCTCATCAAAGAAGGGACGCGCGCCAAAATACGGACAAGGTTCAATTTCAAATCAAGGCCGCCCCAACATGATTACATCACGTTCGACCATAGTCCTCAGAAGGAAGCTTCCCTTGTCTCGGCACGTGTAGACAACTCCAAAGATGTCGCTTTCCCAGCGATGGTCCCCTACCCACGCGGAGGCTTCCCAAGCGTCAACAGAGTTGACTTCCTCAAGGAGCTCATCGCACCGTTGATGGAAGATCAAGTATCCGACCAAGTCTCAGAGGACGCTAGAGGACAAGAACCACTTCCGCTATAAATACTCTCCAAGGGGTATGCATAGCGGTGTGGACTTTGAAGACTTTCTCTCAAGCTCTCCCGAAGCATTCAAGTTCAAGAACGAAGAACAAGGAGATCAAGTGAGCTTGAAGTAAGAGAAAGAAAGTCCAACCAAATCAAATCCAAATCAAACCACAAAACAGTTAGAGTTATTGTTTGTCTCTCACAACGAACCGTGAGAGACGTGAGTGATAGCTTCCTTATAGCTAAGAGTGTTAGGTTACTTGTTAGGTGGAAAGGAGTGTTACTAGTGAGGCTAAGGACGGACGCTTAGCTCAGAGAAGTGTAACGACTCGCCTAAGTTGTAAGGACTCACTCTCAATAAGATAAGGGACGGCTATTGAAAATCCTCCAACGGAGGTAGAGGTTTACCCATAAGACTAGTTGGTCTTAGTGGGGTTCCTCTATAAATATTCGTGTCTATTCTCTTATCTTGTTTCCTGTTAAGTCTATTTTCCGCTGCACTTAAGGACGCCCTTAACCCAGTTAAGGACGTCCATTCTAACGACTTACGATCCAACATGTAGTAACCTGAATATTGACATGTATGAATATATGATTTTCGAATGCAATGGTTTGCGAATATATATACTTTGAATTTATGGATTAACCTGAATTCTAGGTAGTATATAGCAGAATCAGGACTGTTAAGATAATCATATGAATGTTCTTATAAAGTATTTGAATATATATAGCGTACTAGAAGCAGTGGCGGCCAATCACATTATGAGGCCCCGCACTATAAATTGAAAATCACTTTATGAGGTCCCCAAAGTGAGGCGGCCAATCACATTATGAGGTCCCGCACTATAAATTGAAAATCACTTTATGAGTTCAATCAGTGTAAAAAGAGGGAACAATGGGAATTGAACCCTTGACCACTTAATATTGGCAAATATATATAGGCTAATTAAACCACTATGCTATGTTATTTGTTATGACTATGCCCATTAATTTTCTTTACATATAATATTTTTTGGATTTTGAGGCCCCATAAAAATGGGGGCCCTGTGCATATGCACGGGCTGCACATGCCCCGGGCCGCCCCTGACTAGAAGTATGATTTGAATCGATGATGTAGTAACCTGGATTTTGCTATGTATGTTTTGAACTATGAATTTATGGTTTTCGAATACAATAGTTTAATTTGTGAATATAACTTTTGGATTTATGTAGTAACTTGAATTTTTGGTAGCATAATCTGAATTTTTAAGATAATCACATGAATGTTCTTATTAATTATTTGAATATAGCATATTAGAAGTGTGATTTGAATAAATGATATAACCCGAATGTTGCTATATATGTTTTAAATTGTGAATGTATGGTTTACGAATACAATGTTTTATGAATATATGTTTTGAATTGATGTAGTAGCTTGAATTCTAGGTAGCATAATCTGAATTTTTAAGGTAATTACATGAATGTTCTTATGAATTATTTGAATATATCATATTGTGAAGTATGATTTGAATCTAAAAAAAAAAAGAATTAGTAGTGATTTCACTCTGAATGTTTGTTTGTGGAGTATGCAGCTTTGAAGGTTGGAATATAGCGACATGATTGAAGAACATACAAATGCAAGAAGAGAATGGAAGAAGCATGAAGGGGATCGAAGACAACGATGCACACTAAAGAATCATCAATTATTTATCTTTATTTTACATTGTATTCATATTCAGTTAAATTGTATTCATTCATGAAATTATAATGAGAATATAATACTATCATGTTTGTCAAATTCAATTATTACAAGTACATATTCCATGTATAGTGTATTTATATTCCGTGTAGTTTCACCTCAAATAAGACAATATAATTCGAATTCAACAAAATCGACTGCATATTCAAACCACATCAAACTTCAATAACCTTTGAATAATATTCAGGAAATGCTAAATCATATTCAACTATGTACTTGATAAATTCAAGTATATGTACAGTCGTATATTAAATCAATCTTATCGAATATTGAAGTAGCAAAATCGAATTTGTAATGATTGACGAATGCATGTACGAGATTGGTGTGATTTTTTTTCTTCTGAAATCTAGTTTGAATTCCGAAAAAAAATAATCCACAACCCTTAAATTTAGAAACTACAGAGTATCATATTGAAAAAATCCGGTTTCAACTTGGATGGTAACTTCTCTCTACTATTATGGAAGCTTAAACATCCAACCTAATCTAGACTCTTGGTTTCATGGTAATCCAACGGTTATTATTAATTCATCTGTTTCACTATAAGAGGTGTTTTACCTGAACCCCCTCTCTATATATTATTCAAAGGTTATTAATTCTATATATATATATATATATCCTTCTTGCTCTTTATCTGTCGGTATGATTTTTGTTTGTTTTGAATATGGTTTGGAAGAATTCAATAAAGGAAGAATGAAGAAGAGATAAGAACAGAAGGAAGAGAAGAGAGCAAAAATGATTTCATTTCATTGATTCATTCATTTGTCTATTTGAATAGAAGGGATTTTGTTATTTATATATTGTCTGCTGGAGAAACACAGAATATAATATAGAGTGGTGGAAAAGTTTTTGTGAGATTACGGGTCGGTCATTTCACTCATTTGTCTTCTTGCCTGTACAACTGGTTTTCTTACAATTGTGAATTTATTATCCGATCCGACGATCCGATCCGCGATATCCACCGGTCCGATTTGTTTTTATCTGTATCCAAATTAATCCGACTAAAATCGATCTGTATCCGATCCGATCCGCTATTTTTTCCGGATATTTGGATCGGATACGGATCAGAGTTTCAAATAAATGGATATCCAAAAATATCCGTATATATAATATATATATTTAGAAAATATATATGTAAATAAATACATGTTTTTACCAAAAAAATACAAATAAAGACACGTCTAATGCAATTGTATTGCATTTCTACAATTCCACCACCCTGATTCTCTCCCTCCAGCTCTCCCTACACTGAGTCAATTCCACTGAAATCCCTAACGAGCTGATATCTTGTTTAATGCTGTCCATCCAGCGTTTTTTCGGACGACCTCTACCCCTCCGACAATCCCCAAACTCCAAGTGCTCGCACCTCCTCACCATAGGGTCCGGTGCCCGTCTCTGGACATGACCAAACCATCGAAGTCTTGCTTCGCGAAGTTTGTCTCATATGTTAGCCACCCCCAACTTGCTTTTAATATCTTCATTTTTAATCTTGTCCAACCTCGAGTGGCTACACATCCATCTGAGCATTCTCATCTCTGCGACTGCAAGTTTCTATTCTTGAGTCTTTGTTGTCGGCCAACACTTAACACCATAGAGGATCGCTGGTCTTATCACAGATCTGTAAAACTTTCCCTTAAGCTTCAGTGGCACCTTCCTATGGCAAAGAATCCTTAATGCTGCCCTCCATTTCTGCCAACCTCTTTGAATACGGAATCTCACATCCTCCCCAATGCTCCCATCGATATGCAAAACTGAACCCAGATACTTGAAGTTATTCCTCTTCGCAACGATCTCATCCCCCAGCTGCACCTCACTACTAGAATAATTTTCTTGTCCGAAACTGAATTCCACGTATTCCGTCTTAGTCCTACTCAACTTAAACCCCTCAAACATGTAACCAAAACATGAAGTCATATCTTATTCTCCTATTTTTGACCTCCGTGCTTTTTTCTATAACACATCTACTATAATACAGTATAAAGCAGAACCTTTGTCTTTGTTAAAATTTGCGCCACATCATCATGTTTGAATAAAATAATAAATTTATTTTTTTATGTTATATTTTTCGAAAAATAATTCATATATCTACTTGATATTTTATCCAATTTCCTTATATCTACTTGATAGCTTACCCAGTTTTTGGTATCTTAAGATTTTTTCCTAACATTATTTTTCTACATTATTTCTTAAATAAATAAATAAAAGTTCAAGTTCTTTTTTTTGATATCTTACCAATCTTTCCTTATTAATTAGTATACATTTTTGTCATTATTAAATCTTAAAGAATAGTGAAAAAATTACCATATGTAAATAGTATATTAAATAATAATATAAATATAAAAAATTGAATAGAATTATATTAAAATTAACATTGTATTAAATTCACACAATGTTAATTTTCAATCAATACAATGTTGTATAAGCCAATAGATTCGGACTCGGGTCTATCGAGTGATGGGTTCCGGATCGGAGGGTCAAAATTTAAATTTATAAACCGAACCCCTATTGTAGTACAAGGGTATGGTGTCGAACACACGGGAGTTCGTGCGTTGAGTGTACCAAGAAGACTAAAAAAAAGGGAAAAGAAAAGCAAAAACAAGGAAAAACAAAGGGAACAACCCGGACCGACTTTGGTCACCTCGGTCCGAGGTTGGATCGATGAGAGTTTAGGCGGGACCGACACAGGGGAAGTCGGGCCCAATGTCTGGGTAACTCGAACTAGGCAAAATTAGTAGACCGTTCTTGGGTTTTTGGGTTCCTCCCCTAACTAGACTTGGGTAATTCCACCCCAATTCAGCCAATAAGCGTTGATCCTTGTGAGATCGAGGTTGTTCGCCTTCGATCCCTCCACTCTACACGTCGACCATGGGAGGCTTTCGCTTTCCCTTCGATACAAGGTCAAGTGATGGGCTCGAGATCGCTCCCGCTTACTCTTACCAATCACAAGCTCTTGATCCCTTGTTCCCACAAGAGAATTGAAGCTCAATGTAGAGAGGATTCATAGATCAAGCACTCAAGGCTATGAAATTGGGGATTCACACCCAATCCTAGCTAGGGGTTTCCTCCATAGCTCAAGACTATGGAATCTACTCCATATAGTAAGAGTAAAAAGCAATCAATAGACAAAACAAGCAAATCTCAATCATCAAACTCCAATCAAAGCCAAATTGCATTCAATCAAAGGGGTTCACAATATCCAAGCCTCAAATCCACTAAAAAAAAGCAAAACAAGTTCAAAACTCACTAATCCTCCCTAAGCTCCACCGATTTCTCTCTTCTTCTCCTCTTCCTTCCTCCTCCTTGCTCTCCAAGTCTTCCTTGAGCCTTTGAGAGTGATTAGATGTGGATTCCCCCCCTTTTCCAAGTTGTCTTCTCTCTCTAATTATCCTCCCTCTTGATTAGGGACCAAGGAATTCCAAAATTAGAAGAAGGGCAAAAGTGGAAGATCACAATAATGTGCCTTGGAGCCCAATCCTCACTTAGCCGACTTGGACCGACACGCATGGACCTCGGGCCCGACTTCACCAACCTCGGTCCGAGCCTCCAATGTGCTAACTCGGGCCCGACTTGGTAGGATGTCGATCCGGGGCCTCGATCCTCTTCTCTTCTTGGCTTTCCTTGAGTTCCTCTTCGTTATTTGCATGGCTCTTTCGCTCCTTTGCTCCCGAGCTTTGCCTCTCTTTAGCAACTCCATCAAAACGTCCTCAAACGCGCCATTTTACCTACAAAACACAAAAAATTCGCATAGTCTCCGAATCTCATAGAAAATCGGGAACTAAGCTAGAACAAGACAAAACTAACAAAGAAAGGAACAAAAGACACATATTTACAAGAGAAATTAACCACTAATACACCACCAAAATGAGAGACATCAGAATACCCCATACTTAAACTTGCTTGTCTTCAAGCAATAACAATGTAAGCAAGACCGAAGCACAATCTTCAAGTAAAGCCTCATATGAAAAATCAATCAAGCACAAGTGATAGATATGCTAGCAAGATTACGTCATAACACATGATCAAGTGTTCAAGGAATAAAGTCAATGCAACCAAGCCTCACTTTAGGGATATTGAAATGTGTATCACTCATCATGTGTTTAGATTTAGCAATGAACACTCATACTCAAAAATCATGCAAGTAAAGACTTTACAATCGAAGCTAATATCACCAATTCCTCCACCTAGAGATGCCTATTACAATGCACACAAAGAATATGAACATGGCTCAATGGAGGTCCTCAAAGAGGTTCCATTCGGCCGGGTTGTAACGGGGCTTTTGGTATTTCTCAAGGTGGGAATCATTTTGGTCTTGTGGTGCTTACAATGGGGATTGAACTTCCTAATCTCTCACCAACTTCACCAAATTATTCCACTTTCAATTTCACTCATCCAAAAGACTTTGATTTTTCTTCTTTCAACCCACAACTTCCACTAAACATTCCACTTCATCTTTGCACTAAACTTTTTGTTGGATTTTTACACTTTTCCACTCGGATCGACTTGCACTAACTCGGGCCCGATGTGCACTTTAACTCGGTCGGAGCCCTTTTTCTACACTTAAGCACTTTGCTTTCAATCCACTATTTTTCCAACTTTTCTTTCTTTCTTTTCAACTTATACACAACAAAGATGCACTACCGACTTGATTTTGTAACTCCATTTCTTGCCCTTTTCACCAAAGAGCATCTCAACTCTCCAAATACATTCCAAAACCTCTCACTAAAGTCCAATCTCATAAGGGTCAAGTCATATAGGCTAGGAATCATATTTTTGAGGAGTTTTAAACAAAGGTCTAAGGCTAAAACGGGGCTACAAACAACGGTTTATCTTCAAGGTAGGATATGGAAGATGTTGTGACTAAATGAAATAAAGTTCAAATCAATGTGACAAAGCATAGAACAATTCTCATATTGGCCTTGGAAAATAGATAAACACCTCAATAGCAAGTTTTACTAAGCATGCATGAGTGACTCGGGCAAAGTCGTTGTTCCCTAATCAAAAATAAATCCCAAACATGCAAACACAAGTATAGTAGGCAAGAAAGGGGTCGAACCCAAAGGAATCAGTTTTATTCAGATTTTATGTGATTTTCATGCAAGTAATCAAAGGGGGTTTTGAAAGTTGATTTCAATCAGAGTTATCAAGCAGAGTTCATTCAATCAATTCCACTTTATTAATCCGTTGATCATGAATTCATCCACCTCTTTATATGCTTAGGTCAATTCCAATCCCAATCATTAGAAATCGCAAGTCCACGGTCCAAGCAATTCTATAACCCTAGGCAAGGACGCTTAACCTAGAATTAGCATAGAGCACAGGGATAATAGGAAATCAAATCATGCAATCAAGCTACGAGTCTTCTGCACAATTTAACCATTGAATACTCTTCCCTAAACTAGTCCACGGTCCTAGAATAGAGTTGTTTCGAGAATAGGAAAGATGCATAGACAACAACCAATCCTAATTCAAACGATAGATCTAAGTCAATCAAACAAGTTGATCAAGCTCATAAAATCAAACATAGATCATGGGATGAAGCTCAAGAGTATCAATAAAGACCTAAGGATAAAGAGGTTACCAGAATTTCACAACTTCATAATAAGGCTTCCTTGATTGAATAAACTCCAGAGGAGAGTTAGTTCTCCATTACAAAGAAAACTCTAATCTTTATTGAATTACAATTGATTGACAAGAATTGGATATCCTAAAAACCTAAAAAGGTTCCCCTTATATAGCCCCAAAGATCAACCTTTTCGGACTAAATAAGATAGGAAACCGAAAGATAAGAAAGGAAACAAGATAGAAAAGCCAAGATTTCGTCAGCTCCAAGGTCGGCTACCACCGCGACCGCGGCACCAGAACCGCGCCCGCGGCGGCCTTCAAATGGTCAAACCGGGTTCAGCTTCTACCGCGACCGCGCCGGAAGCAACGCGTCCGCGGCCTTCACGGTTTTTGGTTGGTTCGCTCCTCCACGCCACCGCGCCCGCGCCATAGGTAACGCGTCCGCGGTATCCATGCAGTGGCGATTCTTCGTCTTTAAGCTCTTTAACTCTTGATTCTTCAAATCTTGTGTCTTCGGTCTTGATATGAACAAGCATCCCTAAAATGGCCAAGAAATCATCTCAAAAGGGTCACTCAAGCTTAGTTGCATCAAATCTCATCCTAGAACTCATGTGCTCAATAAAAACATGCATGATATCATATCACATCAAAAACAACATCCATTTAGAGGCTAAACTATCCAAAAATATGCAAAGGATTTTACATGCTCACATTATCATTAGCCTTCTTTAGACATCTAAGATGGGAATTCCTAGTCCAAAACAAAATCTTTTTGTTCTTTTTCAACACAATTTTTCGAATTTTTAGGAATTTTAGCAAAAATCTTCTCAAAAACAAAACAAACTCATCCATTCATGCCATCAAATTCAATCATCATCCATGCAACATCTCATGCCACTATCCAAAAGAAAACATCCCTTAACAAAACAAGAACAAACACAAGCAACCTATACATGAAACTATGAGCTACTAACCCACCCCATACTTAGAATTTTGATGTCCTCATCAAAACAAAGAAATCAAAACTCAAAAGTAAAAGAGACAAGAGTTAAGAAAGCTCACAATTCCTTATTCTTGATTGACATGTTGAGGCTTAGTTTGGAGGGTGTCCTTGGCGGCGGCCCCTTTTGAGCCGTGCTTGCCTCTCTCGCTCGTACACATGTACATGGAAAGGATCTTGACTTGGCGGTTGAAGTTGAGGTGTGGGGCGCGTCCATGGGTCCTCTCGGGAAGAGTAGTTCCCGACCATCCATTCATTGAAGCTCTCTTGAACGCTCCATCTTTGATCCTCTACCGCTCTCAAATCATCCACATCACGCCTAGTGTAAGCAATGTTGCGGTTCACTTCATCAAATTGGGCTTGGAAGTCTTCTTGTTGGTGGGAGAGTTATTGTTGTTGAAAGTTCAAGTGTTGTTGTTGAAGGTTGAGTTGGTGTGCTTCTTGTAGCATGCTTGATTATTGGAGTTGAAGGTGAGCCAATTGGTTGGCTAGGAAGTTCATGTCCACCGATTGTTGAGGTTCGGGGAAGACCATTCCGGGCCCATACCATTGGGCATAACCCTCGTACCCTCCAAAACTTGGTTGCTCTTGCCTTGCTCCACTTCCTTCTCCTCTCTCATAACCACTAGGGACTGGCTCGGGCAAGTAGGTGTCGGACTGACGTTGATGGACGTCGGGCCCGAGGTGGCTTGCATCTCGGTCCAAGAGCGTTGGAGCTTGGTCGGTGAGCAAGTTGCGGTATCCGTCATCTTCTTCTTCTTCTTGAGGCGAGTCAACATCCATGGCCTCCCTTCTTGCAAACTCGAATTGGTTGGGCTCTTCATCTTCGGTATCCGGAGAAGCTTGAGGAGTAGTGAAACGAATGTGTTGGGCACTTCGTCTACACTCAATCGTTCCCTCCGGCTCTCCAAAAGGATTTTCTTTGCCCGCCCACACTTGGAACCAATTATAGTAGCTCGAGAGGTCAAAGAGACGTGGCCCCAAAGGAACATGCACCTTGTCGAAGTTGGAGTGAGGTGCTAGGTAGGTGGTGGCACCGGTGACTTGCCTCTCCTTGATGATGTTGGCTTTCTTGAAGTACTTGAGATCCATGAACTCTACTCCATTGGGCGCCGGCGTATACTTTGAAAGATCCACCTCAAGACGATGAGCCAAGCGGGCTATCATCCCTCCAAAGTAAATCCATGAGGAACTTTGGAAATCCCTCACCATCCTCACCCATTCCCATGCGAGGTTCATCGGCTTCTCAGTGTGAAACAACATCTCATAGAGCAACATGGCTTCTTCCTTCATCGGCTTACTAAGCTCGTGCCTAGCAAAGATGGCACATCCCAAAGCTCGGATCATGACTCGGAAGAGGGGACTTGCTATCTCATTGGTTGAGGCTCCTTTCCTCATCTCGCTCCTTCCCGCTACATATCTCCAAAGGTAATTCACCTTCTCGTTGTCTACAAAAGCTTCATCTCTCGGAAAAGGGAACCCAAGGTAGGTAGCCAAATTCCTTAGAGAGAGCTCTTGCAATTCGTTGCCCAATTGGAAGGAGATCATGCCCTCACTCTCAACTCCTTAATAAGTGCACTTGAAGGTTGCCATAAACTCCGACGTTAAGGCGGGGTAATGAGTGTTGTCCCACCTTAGCATCACGTTGAGACCAATGTGAGAGTAGCATCGTTCAAGCGCCATGTTCATGCCCATCTTCCTAATAGCTTCCCAATCTAGCCACCTAGTGTGGTGAGCTAGACCCATGTATCGCTCATAGCTTTGAGCCACATCATCATCCTCAAAGTGCACATCATCCATCCTTTGCACTTTCTTTGACTTCTTGGATTTCTTTGATGGCCTCTCCATGCGTGAAGAAGATGCTCGGGTTGTCATGGTACCTACACACAATCAAAGCAAAGAACTACAAGATAAGATCTATACAACCACAACAAGATCACATGCTTTCACAACTAACAACTTATCATACAAGAAAATGACCCCATACTTGTCTTCTAGACACTTAATCCACAAAATCCAACATGTATGAACAAAGGATCACACCACAATGGTCAAGCTAGATGTTATATCATGATAAACAAGCCTTAACCAACAATCAAGCTCATGAATCCTAAAGCTCACACAAGATAAAGCCAAATAGCACTAGGACCGACCAACACAAGACATCGGGCCCGAGGTTCTCAACCTCGGTCCGAGTCTTGGACCGACTTCTCAATGTCGGACCCGAGATCTGGGTATCTCGGTCCGAGCATCATCTCGACTTCTCTACCTATTTCACCTAAAAATCACTCTATCATGCTCCTAAAATCCAAAATCAACCATTTCTCTTCATCAATCGAAGTTCCAAGTAGGTTCTAACATGCATAATAAACAATTAAGCACAAATTCCACTATTCATGCAAGACACCATGGATGCTCAAGATCTAAGCTCATTCAAGCATGGCAAATCTCAATTCAAACAATAAAAGCATGGAATTCACAAGGAATCAAGTAGAGAATTGAGATTCACATACCAAATTGGAAGAGACAAAGACTTGCTAGCAATCAAACTCCTTAGAACTCAAATTCTCCTCCTAGATCTAGAAGAGGGAGGAAGAACAATGGGACTTGTTTGGATTTTTGGGCTTTGGGATCGATGTTGGGGATAGCTAGGGTGTTGGATTGAGATTGTTGTGAAGTTTGCTTGGGGATCGAGTGTGATGGAGGTGGGGATCGATTTGGGGGTTTTTTGGAGTGAGCATGGTATTTTGGGAAGGTGGTTATGAAGGTGATGGGTGGTAGGTATGGGAAAGAAGGCTTTAAATGGGTAAGAGACAAAGTTAGGTCAGAGGGGTATAATGGGTATTTCCTCAAAAGCAAGACCAAGGTTGACCGGCTAAGTCGGACCGATGTCACCTACGTCGGGCCCGAGGTCCTGGGTACCTCGGTCCAACTTGGTTTGGCTTCCTAAAATTCCCTCTTCTTGGCAATTCTCTACCCACGAGTCCTTTTATTATTTTCACCATTACCATACTCAATCATGAAGCTCACACAACACACAATTCCATAAAACACATGCTAAGGAGAGATTAGAAAGAATATAAGCTAAGACAAAGAAACTAAACTAAAAACTACGAAAATAAACCTACTACGCTCGGGTTGCCTCCCGAGGAGCGCTTCTTTTGAGTCACTAGCTTGACTTCTAACCTCGACCTTCATGGTGGATGAAAAATGGTGAATTGATCACCGTAGTCATGTCCGTCTCCACGCCCCTCATAGCTATAAAACCACCATTTGTGATTGATGTAGGCGTGGCCTCCAAATTCTCCTTCACTTTTCTCCTCCAAAGTGTGGGTTTGCACTTCTTGCTCCTTCTCAACTTGATCTTCATTCCCTACATCACAAACATCTAGAGCATTTCTAGGGGACTCAATGACATTATAGCTCAAATCTTCTTTCAAATCACTCAAACATATGTAACTATCCTCTAGATCTTCTTTCAAGTCACTTAAACAAATATAAGAGTCTCCCACATCAAAAGGATACGAAGAAGGATACTCTTCATGGCCTCTTGGACTATCTTCACCTCTTAACTCCTCATGGTGCTCACTTGAATCTAGCAACTCTCTCTCTTGCTCTTGAACATTGACCATGTCATGGCTCCTCAAAGGTGCTTCTTCCTCTCTTGTGGCTTCTACTTCCTCTCTTTTACGCTTGGCACTTTCCTCCAATTTCAAGATTGCCAAAGCATCCAGTTCATTTAGAGCTTTGTTGATGTTGGATCGTAAGTCGTTAATATGGGCGTCCTTAACTGGGTTAAGGGCGTCCGTAGGTGCAGCAGAAAATAGACTTAACAGGAAACAAGATAAGAGAATAGACACGAGTATTTATAGAGGAACCCCACTAAGACCAACTAGTCTTATGGGTAAACCTCTACCTCCGTTGGAGGATTTTCAATAGCCGTCCCTTATCTTATTGAGAGTGAGTCCTTACAACTTAGGCGAGTCGTTACACTTCTCTGAGCTAAGCGTCCGTCCTTAGTCTCACTAGTAACACTCCTTTCAACCTAACAAGTAACCTAACACTCTTAGCTATAAGGAAGCTATCACTCACGTCCCTCACTATTCGTTGTGAGAGACAAACAAGAACTCTAACTATTTTGTGGTTTGATTTGGATTTGATTTGGTTGGACTTTCTTTCTCTTGCTTCAAGCTCACTTGATCTCCTTGTTCTTCGTTCTTGAACTTGAATGCTTCGGGAGAGCTTGAGAGAAAGTCTTCAAAGTCCACACCGCTATGCATACCCCTTGGAGGGTATTTATAGCGGAAGTGGTTCTTGTCCTCTAGCGTCCTCTGAAACTTGGCAGGATCCTTGATCTTTGATCAACGGTGCGATGTGCATCTTAAGGAGGTCAACTCTGTTGACGCTTGGGAAGCCTCCGCATTGGTAGGGGACCATCGCTGGGAAAGCGACATCTTTGGAATTGTCTACACGTGCCCAGACAAGGGAAGCTTCCTTCTGAGGACTACGGCCGGACGTGATGTAATCATGTTGGGGCGGCCTTGATTTGAATTTGAACCTCGTCCGTATTTTCGCGCGCGTCCCTTCTTGATGAGGACGTCGTCCTATCTTCACAGGAACTTCGCCAATTACGTTCAGCTTTGGAGGTTCTGATGACGTGCGTCCCTACAGCTTAGGGACTGCCGTTCACTTGTTGTCCTTTTCGCTCATGTGCGTCCACTGGACTTACCTGAGATCAACACTTGGACAACTTATCAAATACCTTTGAGTTTGTCATTATCAAAACAAGGGACGATCATTATTGGTTTAGATATTAACGACTGGCGTCCTTAATATCGTCCCAACAATTTCCCCCTTTTTGATGATGACAAACTCTTTCAAATAATACGCACAGAAGTAAAGCTTTTAGCATGAGAGACTACACTTGATTTTCTTTTCAGCTTGGGTTGGCATGCAACACATTCTTTTAAGTGCATTCTATCTTATTCTTAACTGGTGTCCTTTGGACTTGGTCGAAATTCCCCCTAAGCACATGCTTTCTATGACAGCTTAAAAATAATCTCATCTCTGCAAAATTATACTTCCCCCTTTTGGCATCATCGAAAAGGAGAACAAGTTGAAAAACAAATATGCATGCACAAAGTCATAACTAAAGAAAGGAATGCTTAGACATAATAAGTCACAGATGCAATGAACGCCATTCAAGAAAGAAGAGTACGATCATTACAAACAACCAAACACATTGTTCCAAAAGGGGACACCATCCCAAAAGTCTTAACAAGAAAAACACAACAAAAGTTAAACTGTTTCAGGATAGAGAAGGGGAGGAGTGATCATTTGCGGGGACGCTTGCCAAGGGCCTTGAGGTGTTGCTCCTGAAGATAGTTGTTCTGCGCAAGGAGCTCATTGTTGCGTTCCAGAAGTTCTGTGTGGGTGTGGAGAGTGTCGTGAACCTGTTGGATTAGATCAATCATCATACACTGGTTCTCGATCATCATGCCCATCAGATACTTCTCGGAGTGTTTCTCGGCCTCATTAGGGACACTTATACCATCGAGCTCATCCTCTTCTTCAGCAGCGTCCTCAGTTGGCGTCCCAACTACTTGAAGATTTTCAGCTTCTGGATCACTCTCAGCTCTTTTAGCAACAGCAGCAGCGGCCTTAGCTTTCCTCTGGACTTCCTTTTGTTCTTTCTTCAGCTGCCTCTTAACCGACGGAAGCGGCTCATCACACCTCAATTTTCCAACTGGAGGAAGCGTGATTTGCCTGACGTCCCAATGAATCCCAAAGGTCCGTTCTGTTTTAGGGACGTAAAGGCCTTGCTGCGTCATGATCTGCTTAACCAGGCCGGGGAAGGGAAGAGAGTGTCGGCCGCCTGTGCACTTGCCCATGTGCTCCAAGATAACTCGCGGCAAATTTATGGGCGTGCGTTCCAAGAAGGCGTCCAGTAAGATACTATCAGTGATCTGGACTATTGACTTCTTTTCTTGGCGGGGGACGACCATGCGCACGATGAAGTGATGCGCAAGGACGTCCGTCTTGGAGAGACAGTGAGCGACCCTATCCCTAGCAACTAGTTGTCTCCCGTTGAAAATTCGATTGAAGATCTCTTCTTGGGAGAAACGACCAAAGTTCTTGTTGGGAAGGTCGTGCATAGCATCTGGCGGAGAAGGACGTAGGCCTAGCATTCGGCGGACGGTACCCTCAGCAATTGAGTATTCGTCCCCATCAATCTCGAACGTCCCCTGAGGCTTCCCGTTTACTTCTGATATTTCAAATTTGGAGTAGAAACGGAGAACTTGATCGGGGTCAACTTCCGCGGCTTCGGCGCCTAGGTGCGTCCATCCCTGGAACTCAAGCAATTCCAAGAACTCATGGCGCTGGTTCTCTTCCAGGAATTGGGCGGTGAAGAGGAGCGGCGACAGAATCTTCTTCAGGTGTTTCTGCTTACTGCCATTGCTCACAATTATTTCATCACCGGCGTCTTCTTCGTCTCCGTCTCCCTCCTCGTCCTCAGGCTCTTCGTCCTAGAGAGGGGCATCCTCTTCATCAGAGGCCTCGTCCCTTTGTTCATGGGACCCGACCATCTCGGTGTCCTCAGTCGCGGACGCCTGTGCTGGTGGAGGCGCGTCCACAGCTGGAGTCCTTGCCAAGGACTCTGTAGTGACGGTTGAAGGAGGCGTCCCTTGGACTTGAGCAGTATCCTCGACGGCCTGAGCAGGCGGAGGAGGAGGGGGAGTTGAAGCTCTAGGAGGAGAGGGAGTGGGAGTTTTTATCTTGGCTTTGGAGGAGGCAGAGGAGGTGCTGGGCGGAGCCATGGAGATGGGCTTAACTTTGAGCGGAGCAGGGGGAGGAGGCGGCTGCTTAGCAGGAGAGTCCTCAAGAGTTATAACTTTTGGTACAGCGTCCTTGGCCGGGACCTGTACTTGAGGAGCGTCCTTTGTGACCTTTGGCATCGGCTTTGCCAGGTCCGCCTCTATTTCCGCATCCAGCGGGTCCACAACAGCGACAGAGGCAGGAGTAGCGTCCTCTACCCTTGGTGGAGGAGGAGGGAGTCATGGGACTTCCTGTAGGCTCTGTTGGATCGTCGCAGCAATGGCGTCCTTTTCTGCCTGCTCTTGTCTGGCTTTCTCCTCTTTTTCTATTTGCAGCTCGGAGAGGCGTATGGCTGCCATTTGTTGTTCTGTAACGCCCTCGAGCTCAGCGGACGTCTTCAGGCGTCGCTTTGGGGCGGGAGGAGGGGAGGAAGGGATTGGTTTAGGGTGTGTGGAGGAAGGGCCTTTAATTTGGAGCTGTTCGGAAGGAGGGGGAGAGGAAGGCCTTTTTCGTTTCTGAGATGGGACGGAGCCCGCAGGAGCCACGACGAACTCCATTATATCGGGGAGCAGTTTGGCGAGCTCTTCCACCGTCCCACCAAACGAGTCGGAAATGATGCCTGGCCCCATGAATGGAGGGTTGGTGTTGTTGGTTTCTGTAAGGCGGGGCTTGACGTACGTTACCATGAAATAGTAAAGTAGTCTTTGGACTTTAGGAGGGTGGTTATGAGCGGACGCCCTTAAGCAAATATTTGCGAGCGTCCTCGGTTATTTTTCAAGCCAGTCCTCAATGAGAGGGTCAAGGGGAGGACGGCATTTAGGTTGAGCTGGAAGTCTGGAAACGGAGCCTTTGCCAGGGCTTCCTTGTTTTGGCTCCGGGACGAATGGTTTCTCAAGAATCGAAAATCGTTTCTGAGTGGGTTTGGATTTAGGTTGAGAAGATTGAGGTTTTTGGAGGGGTTTGGAGGAAGAATGAGATTGGGGTCTCGAAGGGGAAGGTTGGGATTTATGTGGCTGAGGCGGGGTGGTTGCGTGGTGGCGATGGGTGGATTGAGACGAGGAATGGTGGCGAGGGGGTTCTTAGCGCCCAGAAGGTCGCCCTCTCGAGTCCATGAGAGACCGGCCTTTCACCGGAGGAGACTTCGAGGAGCTAGGGTTTTTCCCCAGAGAAGACGGAGAAGGGTTCTTGGTGGCTCTAGTGTTAGCCATTGGAGAGGATGGTTTATATAGATGAAGATTAGGGTTGAGAAAGTGATTTCGGGATCTGGGTTTGAAGATTTTAGAGCTTTGCTAAAATTGTGTAAACAGCAGGGGAGCGAAGAAGGTGTTTCGGAAAGCACAGGTGGGTATTTATAGGAAGAAGACGAAGTTGGACGGGCAGGGGTAACAGGGTCTTTACACTTGGTTTCCTCCACCCGCCTTCCCACACGTCGCTTGCTTCTTTGCTAAGAAACATAGCTGTTGGGCACTGTTTGCGCATATCCCGAGATCTTCGCTGAACTTCTCCGAAACGGTTCAACTTCCTTCTTTCAATTTTCAAAACCTCACAACTGTAAAGAACTCTGTCTTGGCGTCCTTTAGGCACACAACACTGCATTACTCAGAACTGGACCACGGCGTCCCAGACACTGATCTCAACCTTTGATCTTAGAACTCTGTACGGACAACTCTCAGCTCTTAACACGCGTCCCTTTGATCACTTAGAACCATTTTTGAAAATCAAGCAAGTACGTCCCGTAAAGATAAGACAAAGAACGCTCATAGGACGCGTTTGCAAGATTCTCGGCTTGGGTAAGCTTAGAGTTCCCATCATTTCGGCTTATAATGAGGGTAGTTTGATCAGGGATACTCTTGAGATGAAAAGCAAAATAAATAGCGTTTAAGACACAAGCGAAACACATGTCTTAGACTAGCGTCCTTTAAAGATGACTTTAAATGCATGACACACTTTAAAACAAGTTCTCAACAAGAACATAGCCAATCATGGAGGGAATAATAGAACGGGACTTGATCATTTAAAAGTTATCATCCCTAAAAGCAGCCGGAGGTGCTCGAAGGGACGTCTATCAAGTGCTTTTGTGAAAATATCGGCCACTTGGTCCTCAGTCCTAACATGATCTACTTTGATTAATCCAAGTTCAACATTATCACGAAGGAAATGATGTCTTATATGAATATGCTTCCTCCTAGAATGATGAATAGGATTCTTGGCAATATTTATAGCACTTGTGTTATCACATAAGATAGGGACTGTGTTGAGGAACGTACCATAGTCTTCAAGTTGGTACTTGATTCATAGGACTTGCGAGCAGCACGAAGCAGCAGCAACGTACTCAGCTTCCGCGGTTGAGAGTGCCACGGAGTTCTGCTTTTTGGATCCCCAAGACACAAGGCACGAGCCCAGGAATTGAGCCATTCGTGAGGTGCTCTTCCTATCCACCACATATCCAGCGTAATCTGCGTCAGAGTACGCTACCAGATTTAGGGACGTCCTTCTGGGATACCATAGGCATAGATCATCCCGTCCCTTGAGGTATCTGAAGATCCTCTTGACCTCTTGCATATGGGACTCCTTTGGATTTGCTTGGAAGCGGGCGCACAGACACACAACGAACATGATGTCGGGACGACTTGCCGTTAGGTATAGCAAGGACCCTATCATTCCTCTGTAGAGCTTTTGATCTACACTCTTGCCTTCTTCATCAGCATAAAGGCGAGTGTTGGGGGAGATGGGAGTATCAATGGATTTTGACGAGTTCATCCCATATTTCTCGAGCATTTCACGGATGTATTTCTGTTGGTGAATGCGCGTCCCATCTTTGAGCTGGGTGATTTGGAGTCCCAAGAAGAAGTTGAGTTCTCCTATGAGGGACATCTCAAACTCACTACTCATCAAGTTCTTGAATTCCTCTACAAGTTTCATGTTAGTGCTTCCAAAGACTATGTCATCGACATAGACTTGGACAATCAAACATCTTTAAGGACTTTCTTTAAGAATAGTGTTTTATCGATGTTACCTCGTGTGTACCCGTTGGACAAGAGAAAGGACGCAAACCTATCGTACCATGCACGAGGGGCTTGCTTGAGTCCATAGAGTGCCTTGTCCAAGAAGTACACATGATCTGGGTGATCAGCGTCCTCAAATCCTGGAGGTTGAGCGACGTACACTTCTTCTTTAAGCTTGCCATTGAGGAAGGCTGTCTTGACATCCATTTGAAAAAGCTTGAACCCTTTGTGAGCGGCATGGGCGATGAGGAGGCGAATGGCTTCAATTCTGGCAACAGGAGCGAAGGTCTCATCATAGTCGACTTCTTCCTCTTGTCTATAGCCTTGAGCCACAAGCCTTGCTTTATTTCTTGACACGCGACCACTCTCATCAAGCTTGTTCCTGTAGACCCACCTCGTCCCTATTATGTTTTTGTTTCTCGGATGAGGGACGAGGGTCCAAACCTTGTTTCTTTCAAATTGATTAAGTTCTTCTTGCATGGCTTGAATCCAATCAGCGTCCTGAAGTGCCTCCTTTATGTTCTTAGGTTCAATTAAGGACACAAAGGCGTTGAAAGCACAAAATGCTATGTTGGCATTATGGGACTGATTCACAGCTGATCTTGTTTGGACTCCTTTTGAGATATCTGAGATGATTTGATCTGTTGAATGAAGTCTTGAAAGGTTGGATCCCTTATGAGTAGCGTCCCTTGCAGGAGTACATCTAGGGTCCGTCCAATCAGATTCATCGGAGTCAAACCCATTGTCTTCGTTGAAAGGCTCAGAGTGTTCCCCCTTAGGTTGAGCGTCCACTTCTTGACGCTGCTCGCCTTGTAAGCTTGATTCAGCCACATCATGTTGACCTGGAGATTCACTTCAAGAGAGAACTTCCTGAGCAACACTGGGAACATCCACTGAGACTTCTTCAGGGTTTGGAGTGGCGTCCTTAGGAACATAGTATTTTCCAAAGGACCCAAAATCAACTTCATCGTCGGAGTCGTCCTGTTGTTGTGAAGATGAGCGAAAACTCTATATGCTTTAGAGTTCGTTTGTTGAAAACTCTATATGCTTTGCTGGTGAGGGAGTACCCAAGGAATATGGCTTCGTCACTTCTTGCATCAAACTTTCCAATTCTTTCTTTATCATTGTTGTGAACAAAGCATTTTCATCCAAAGACTTTGAGATAGTCAATGCGAGGCTTCCTTCCATTCAGCAATTCATAGGACGTCTTCTTCAGGAGAGGACGGATCATGGCTCGATTGATAATGTAGCAAGCTGTAGCAATAGCTTCCGCCCAAAAGTATTTTGGGACGCTATTAACCAAGAGCATAGTCCTCGCCATGTCCTCCAGCGTCCTATTCTTTCTTTCCACCACTCCATTTTGTTGAGGAGTCCTTGGAGCTGAGAAGTTGTGCGAGACTCCATGTTGATCACAGTAGGCCAGGAACTCTGAGTTTTGAAACTCCGTCCCGTGGTCTGATCTTATGGATTTGAGAGGCGTCTCCAGCGCAACTTCCACTTGTTTGATGAAGACTTTGAATGTGTTGAAGCAATCTGTTTTTGAAGCTAAGAAAAGAACCCAGGTGAATCGAGAAAAATCATCTACAAGGACGTAAATGTACCTCTTTCCACCATAGCTCAACGTCTTCATGGGTCCACAAAGATCCATATGGAGAAGTTCCAAAGGTTTCTTTGTGCTGACATCGTTCTTTGATTTAAAGGACGTTCTTGTTTGCTTCCCTTTGATACAAGCTTCGCACTGTTCAATTTTCTCAGGATCAATTTGGGGAAGACCTTTCACAAGATTTCTTTGATGTAGCTTAAGGATTGTGCTTGGTCCAGCATGGCCAAGTCGGCGATGCTAGAGGTCAGCGTCCTCTTTTGACACAGATAGGCACAACTCAGATTTTGGCTTGAACTCCTGGTTGAAGATGTAGACATTGTTCTTTCGGACTCCTTTGAGAATGACTTTGTTTGATTTCTTGTTGATAACGAGGCACTCCTTTGAGTCAAATGTGACTAGGTTTTCCCTTGATCACACATTTGAGAGACGCTTAGGAGGTTGAAGCCAAGTCCTCTAACAAGGCTAACGTTTGTTGCTTTGATGGACGGATTGAGAATGGCAGTTCCCGTCCCTTTGATCTTTCCCTTGCCCTTATTGCCAAACGAGACAGTTCCTCCCGTGGCACTACTTTGGATAGAAGTGAGATGGATCTGGCTTCCTGTCATATGATTTGAGGCGCCACTATCAATGATCCATGGGCGTCCCCTCACTTCCACCTGCCAAAACAAAGTTAGTGTTTGGCGACCCAGGCAAGGTGTTCCTTACCTGGTTCGTTACAGAAATAGAACATTGGTTCTGGCATGTAGTCACTTATATTCACATCATTTGAAATAGCATGCTTTCGGAAAGAACTCTTAGAACGTCTAGGACGTCTAGGGTTAGCCTTAGGGACGGACTTATCATTTTCAGTGTTAGTCCTAGCAGCTTTGCCACTTTCAATGTCGTCCTTCAGTTTTAAGCATTCATATTTAAAGTGATCACTTTTTCCACAATACCAACACGTCCTATAGTAAGTACCAAGGTAGTACTTCTTGTTGGGACGTTGGATTTTGTTCTCTTTCATCTTTTGTGGGTTACAGACTTTTGAACCCTCTCCCTTAGCAATTTTCTTATAGATCCTATGACTTGTGGAGTTAGTGTAATAGTCCTTTTGACCTTTCTCTCCACTTTCTAGGACTCTAATTCTTTCAAGAAGATTCTTGGTCTTTTCTCTTTCCAATTCAAGTTCTGAACTTCCTCAATTGCTGGGCTCTTCCCTAACACTTTCACCTCTTCCCTAAGCTTAGCGTTTTCTAGTTTAAGACACATCACTTCAGTTTTCAGGGATTTTATTTCGACACATGAGGACTCTAGTTGTAATGACACTGTAGCACAGTTCTCACATTCAACTAAAACATTTTCACTTTCAAGTTCAAGTTCATCCATTCTATGTTGCATGACTACGCTTTCTTCCATGATTCTATTAATGAGTTTAATGAGTTTGGATTTAGAACACTTCTTCAAGGAATTCATCATGGATTCACGAGTTAGCTCTTGTTCCTTTTCAGAGGCGTCCCCTTCAACAACTGGGGCGTCCTCCACAGCCATGTACGCCACTTGTTCATCATCTGAGGCGTCCTCGATGGCTATGTACGCCGCTGGTCCTTCAGGTTCTTCATCATCCGAACTCACATTATCCCATGCGGCTTCACACGCTCCCAAGAGGGCCTTCATCTTCATTTCTTTTGAGTTCAGTCCCGTAGTACACTTTTTGGCAAAGTGTCCTTTCTTGTTACACTTGTAGCAAGTAAGTTCCTTCATCTCTGCCTCTGTATACTTGGGACTCTCCTTTTTGTAAGGCATCTTGTTTTTCCTGAATTCTTTGGTCCTTTTACCCCATAAGCGAGCAACTTTGTGTAGAAGGGCAAGCTCTTCCTCTTCTTCAAGCTGTTCCTTAGTCTTGCTTTCCTTCTCTCTTAAAGCTTGAGCACGCATTTTCTCACGATTCTCATTTTTGTTTGCTTCCACCATTAACGCAAGTTCTCTTTGGTGGTGCAGATACTCAGTGTACTCTGGTGTTGCTGTCATCAAGACGAGATCTGTTTGAGGGTTCCTAGCCAACTCAGCCATATCGGCGTCCCTTCTTGCTTCATAACCTCTCAGCTTCCCATAGATCGCTTCCATATCCAGGGTCTTGTTAGTAGTGTTCTCCTTGAATGTAGTCCTATCAAAGTTCCATTTCCCTGTGAGTCCATCAATGACCACTTGAACTCTGTTCCTCATTGAGATTTCAGCTTCTGGGATGCCCAAATTCCGCATCTTGGTGACAAGAGCTTCGAAACGGTATGAGTAGTCCTTGACCGTTTCATTAGGCAACATTCTGAAGGCATAGAACTCTCTCTTGATTTCAAGCTGGACGTCCTCCTTCATCTCGGCTGTACCCACATGATACTTCTCGAGAGCTTCACATTGTAGTTTGGCTGTTGCTAAATTGCTAACTCGGGTGGCGTCCCTCTCGCAAAGGGACGCTTGGAGGAAGCATATCGCCTTGGCGTTTGTTTCCAAAAGCTTGAATTCATCAGGACCCCACTCGTCCTCTTTATCTTTCTTGTCAGCAGGGACGGTAAGGTCACCTTTCATGATCACTCTCCAGCATTGATAATTCTGACTTCTGCAAAAGTTTTCAAAGCGGATCTTTCAGCGGTTGAAGTTGCCGTCCGTCAGGCGTGGAGGCTTCACGAAGGAGATTCCAATAGGTTCCATGTCCATCTTGTACCTGCAACTCAACAAAATCTAGAGCGCCTGCTCTGATACCAATTGTTGGATCGTAAGTCGTTAATATGGGCGTCCTTAACTGGGTTAAGGGCGTCCGTAGGTGCAGCGGAAAATAGACTTAACATGAAACAAGATAAGAGAATAGACACGAGTAGTTATAGAGGAACCCCACTAAGACCAACTAGTCTTATGGGTAAACCTCTACCTCCGTTGGAGGATTTTCAATAGCCGTCCCTTATCTTATTGAGAGTGAGTCCTTACAACTTAGGCGAGTCGTTACACTTCTCTGAGCTAAGCGTCCGTCCTTAGTCTCACTAGTAACACTCCTTTCAACCTAAAAAGTAACCTAACACTCTTAGCTATAAGGAAGCTATCACTCACGTCCCTCACTATTCGTTGTGAGAGACAAACAACAACTCTAACTATTTTGTGGTTTGATTTGGATTTGATTTGGTTGGACTTTCTTTCTCTTGCTTCAAGCTCACTTGATCTCCTTGTTCTTCGTTCTTGAACTTGAATGCTTCGGGAGAGCTTGAGAGAAAGTCTTCAAAGTCCACACCGCTATGCATACCCCTTGGAGGGTATTTATAGCGGAAGTGGTTCTTGTCCTCTAGCGTCCTCTGAAACTTGGCAGGATCCTTGATCTTTGATCAACGGTGCGATGTGAATCTTGAGGAGGTCAACTTTGTTGACGCTTGGGAAGCCTCCGCGTGGGTAGGGGACCATCGCTGGGAAAGCGACATCTTTGGAATTGTCTACACGTGCCCAGACAAGGGAAGCTTCCTTCTGAGGACTATGGCCGGACGTGATGTAATCATGTTGGGGCGGCCTTGATTTGAATTTGAACCTCGTCCGTATTTTCGCGCGCGTCCCTTCTTGATGAGGACGTCGTCCTATCTTCGCAGGAACTTCGCCAATTACGTTCAGATTTGGAGGTTCTGATGACGTGCGTCCCTACAGCTTAGGGACTGCCGTTCACTTGTTGTCCTTTTCGCTCATGTGCGTCCACTGGACTTACCTAAGATCAACACTTGGACAACTTATCAAATACCTTTGAGTTTGTCATTATCAAAACAAGGGACGATCATTATTGGGAAGCCTCCGCGTGGGTAGGGGACCATCGCTGGGAAAGCGACATCTTTGGAATTGTCTACACGTGCCCAGACAAGGGAAGCTTCCTTCTGAGGACTACGGCCGGACGTGATGTAATCATGTTGGGGCGGCCTTGATTTGAATTTGAACCTCGTCCGTATTTTCGCGCGCGTCCCTTCTTGATGAGGACGTCGTCCTATCTTCGCAGGAACTTCGCCAATTACGTTCAGATTTGGAGGTTTTTATGACGTGCGTCCCTACAGCTTAGGGACTGCCGTTCACTTGTTGTCCTTTTCGCTCATGTGCGTCCACTGGACTTACCTAAGATCAACACTTGGACAACTTATCAAATACCTTTGAGTTTGTCATTATCAAAACAAGGGACGATCATTATTGGTTTAGATATTAACGACTGGCGTCCTTAATATCGTCCCAACAATTGAAATGGAACTCCACCTTATCCTCGCCAATCTCGAAAGTCACTTTTCCATTTCTTACATCAAATTTAGCATCCGCCGTGGCTAGAAACGGCCTTCCAAGAATAATGGGCACCAAAGGGTCTTCTTTCATATCAAGGATCACGAAATCGTCGGGGACAAAATACCTCCCAACTCTAACCGGGACGTCATCTAAGATTTCGGTGGCCTTCGTAGATGAACCATCAGCCATAGTAAGACTCATGTCGACCGGTTCCATATCACCAAGGTTAGCCCTCCTCCATATGCTCATGGGCATAACCGATATGCTTGCTCCTAAATCACAAAGAGCCTTGAAGTTTTGGGATCCAATCCCCACGGTTATTGCAAATCTTCCGGGATCACCCAATTTTTGAGGTAGCTCCAAGATTTTCACCTCGTCTTGCATTTCCACAATCGACCTCTTCTTGCTCAAAATTTCCTTCAAGAACTTAGCATATGATGGCATCTCACTTAGAGTGTCGGTGAACGGTATGGTGATGTTCAAACCTTGCAAGAGCTTCAAGAACCTCTTAAACTTGCCCTCAACAACTTCCTTGGGCTTCTTCAATGGATAAGGAAGAGTTGTGCCACCTTGTTTCTTGGTTGAATCTTCTTCCTTGCACCGACTTGGACCATTCTCAACATTCTCAGCTTGGACCAACTTGGGATCAACATCGGGACCGATGTGCGGAACCTCGGTCCTAGGGCAGGGCAAATCTGGGAACGTCGGTCCGACAACAGGGCATGTCGGGCCCGAGTTCCACTCCTCCTCGGTCCGGGTCAGGGGTCTTCCTCCGTCTTCTAGATCGACGTCTTGGCACGTCGGGCCCGAGTTCCTGGGCAACTCGGTCCGACTCTCTTCTCTTGTCCTTGGCACTTGTGGCTCGGGAAAACTCCGTCCACTCCTCAATCCTATGGCTCGAACTTCATTTTGTTGTTGTGGGGCACGGGGATTCTCCTCGGGTCGGCCCGGGAGTCTCCCTTCCTCTCTCGGAAGTTGATTCGCCATGTGAACAAATTGGTTGTCCACTTGCCTTCTCCATACACCAAACTCCTTGAATTGGGTGCTCATCTCACCAACTCTTCTCTCCACATTGGTGAATTGATTCTTCAAGTCTTGTGCCCATTGTGGAGTTTGTTCATAGAACCGCGGAGGTCGGTATGGTGGTGGTTGGGCCCTTGGCTCGTTTTGGTTGTAGTTGTTGTTGTAGCCATTGGCTTGGCCTTGGTTCCACCTTCCATTCCCTCCATTGTTGAAGTTGGCTCTTCCTCCATAGTTTCTTTGAACATAGTGTGCCTCCTCGATTTGCTCGGCCAAGCGAACTTGGCGCTCATTGGGACACTCTTGAGCTCCATGCTTGAAAGAACCACATTCTTCACATGCTCTTGTGGTTTGCTTGTAGTGATTCATTTGCCTCCTCATCTTATTCAACTCATCCTCAAGGAATTGGATCTTCACATCTTTATCAACTTCCTCATTCTTTGGGTCGTAAAGCCTCCTTGTACCATCTCCTTGGACTCTTGCCTCCTTGTTGACTTGACTCACTCCGTACATGGCTTCGTAGTCGGAGAGTTTGTCGAGCAACTCCCATGCTTGCTCCGGTGACAAATCAATGAACCCACAATCGGTGTGAAGGTTCAACTTGTCCTTGGTGGCGGGGTTCATTCCTTGGAAGAATATGTCTTGGAGAACATAAGGTTGTTGCCCATGCATTGGACATTGCCTCAACATTTCCTTGAACCGATCCCAAGCCTCAAAGAATGGCTCGTCGGCTCCTTGTTGAAAACTTGCTATCTTCCTTCTAAGCTCCGTTGTCTTTGTTGGAGGAAAGAACTTCATCAAGAATGCTTCGTTGAGAGCCCTCCATGATGTGATGGATCGAGGTGCTTGGCTCTCCAACCAATGCAGCGCCTTGCCTCCCAACGACTACTTGAAGGCCTTGAGTAGCACGTACTCGAGCGTCTCCTCATCCATCGAGATGGTCTCACATAGATCCTTGAATTGCTTCACATGCTTAATCGGGCACTCATTCGGTCTCCCTCGAAATTGGTCCCTCTTGATAAGTGAGATGAATTGAGTCTTGATCTCAAAGTTCTTTGCAACCTCCGGCAAGACAATGGCCGGTTCCGGCACCTTCAACTCCGGATGCATATATTGACGTGCATTCCGGGGTTGGGTGTTGATTTGAGCCTCCAATCTCATCCTTTGCTCGCGCTCTCTCCTAGCTTCGGCATCCCGGTTAGCCATCTCAAGTTGCATACGAGCCATGTCGGCCCTCATCCTATCAACCTCATCATCATGTAGTGCTTGGTTCTCCATTCTCTTCTTCTTTCGAGCTTGCTTGATAATGCTCTCCGGATCACTAACAAAGTCGAACTCAAGTGTTCCTCGGACGGAACGAGCTCGCATACACCTATAATCAAAGACACAAACAAAACCGAATCAAAACAAACAAGGGGTTTGGGCTAGTCCCTCACCCAAATCACTACCAAATCAAAGACTCAACAAAAGATGGTACCTTAAACTAGTAGAACTCCCCGGCAACGGCGCCAAAATTCTGATGGGTTCCGGATCGGAGGGTCAAAATTTAAATTTATAAACCGAACCCCTATTGTAGTACAAGGGTAGGGTGTCGAACACACGGGAGTTCGTGCGTTGAGTGTACCAAGAAGACTAAAAAAAAGGGAAAAGAAAGGCAAAAACAAGGAAAAACAAAGGGAACAACCCGGACCGACTTTGGTCACCTCGGTCCGAGGTTGGATCGATGAGAGTTTAGGTGGGACCGACACAGGGGAAGTCGGGCCCGATGTCTGGGGAACTCGAACTAGGCAAAATTAGTAGATCGGTCTTGGGTTTTTGGGTTCCTCCCCTAACTAGACTTGGGTAATTCCACCCCAATTCAGCCAATAAGTGTTGATCCTTGTGAGATCGAGGTTGTTCGCCTTCGATCCCTCCACTCTACACGTCGACCATGGGAGGCTTCCGCTTTCCATTCGATACAAGGTCAAGTGATGGGCTCGAGATCGCTCCCGCTTACTCTTACCAATCACAAGCTCTTGATCCCTTGTTCCCACAAGAGAATTGAAGCTCAATGTAGAGAGGATTCATAGATCAAGCACTCAAGGCTATGGAATTGGGGGTTCACACCCAATCCTAGCTAGGGGTTTCCCCCATAGCCCAAGACTATGGAATCTACTCCATATAGTAAGAGTAAAAAGCAATCAATAGACAAAACAAGCAAATCTCAATCATCAAACTCCAATCAAAGCCAAATTGCATTCAATCAAAGGGGTTCACATTATCCAAACCTCAAATCCACTAAACAAAAGCAAAACAAGTTCAAAACTCACTAATCCTCCCTAAGCTCCACCGATTTCTCTCTTCTTCTCCTCTTCCTTCCTCCTCCTTGCTCTCCAAGTCTTCCTTGAGCCTTTGAGAGTGATTAGATGTGGATTCCCCCCCTTTTCCAAGTTGTCTTCTCTCTCTAATTATCCTCCCTCTTGATTAGGGACCAAGGAATTCCAAAATTAGAAGAAGGGCAAAAGTGGAAGATCACAATAATGTGGCTTGGAGCCCAATCCTCACTTAGCCGACTTGGACCGACACGCATGGACCTCAGGCCCGACTTCACCAACCTCGGTCCGAGCCTCCAATGTGCTAACTCGGGCCCGACTTGGTAGGATGTCGATCCGCGGCCTCGATCCTTTTCTCTTCTTGGCTTTCCTTGAGTTCCTCTTCGTTCTTTGCATGGCTCTTCCGCTCCTTTGCTCCCGAGCTTTGCCTCTCTTTAGCAACTCCTTCAAAACGTCCTCAAACGCGCCATTTTACCTACAAAACACAACAAATTCGCATAGTCTCCGAATCTCATAGAAAATCGGGAACTAAGCTAGAACAAGACAAAACTAACAAAGAAAGGAACAAAAGACACATATTTACAAGAGAAATTAACCAGTAAAACACCACCAAAATGAGAGACATCATCGGGTTTGGATTATAAATTCTCGAGTTTAAATTTAGTGTCAAAATTCGATCACGAATCGGTTAACTCAGGTTTTATAATTACATTACCCGTCAAAATTCGATCTCGAATCCCTAGCGAGCTGACATCCTGTTTAATGTTGTCCATCCAGCGTTTTTTCGGACGACCTCTACCCCTCTGACAATCCCCAAACTCCAAGTGCTTGCACCTCCTCACTATAGCGTCCGGTGCCCGTCTCTGGACATGACCAAGCCATCGAAGTCTTGCTTCGCGAAGTTTGTCTCCTATGTTAGCCACCCCCAACTTGCTTTTGATATCTTCATTTCTAATCTTGTCCAACCTCGAGTGGCCACACATCCATCTGAGCATTCTCATCTCTGCGACTGCAAGTTTCTGTTCCTAAGTCTTCGTCGTCGTCCAACACTTAACACCATAGAGGATCGCTGGCCTTATCACAGATCTGTAAAGCTTTCCCTTAAGCTTCAACGGCACCTTACTATGGCAAAGAATCCTTAATGCTGCCCTCCATTTCTGCCAACCTCTTTGAATACGGAATCTCACATCTGATGTCTCTCATTTTGGTGGTGTTTTAGTAGTTAATTTCCCTTGTAAATATGTGTTTTTCATTCCCTTCATTGTTAGTTTCATTCCTTTTTAGCTTAGTTCCCGGTTTTCTTTAAGAGTCGGAAACTATGCGAGTTTGTTATGATTTGTAGGTAAAATGGCGCAAATGAGGACATTTTGGAGGAGCATCTAAGGAGGAGCTAAGCAAAGAAGTCAAGGAACGGAAGAGCCACGCCAAGAATGAAGAGGAACCAAAGGAAAACCAAGAAGAGACAAGGATCGAGGCCCAGGATCGAGTACCATCAAGTCGGGCCCGAGATCGAGCAACCAGAGGTTTAGACCGACGTTCCCAAAGTCGGGCCCGAGGTACCCAGCGTGTCGGTCCGAGTCGGCAAATGTGAAGATTAGGCTCCAAGGCACAAATGTGGTGATCTTCCAATTTTGCCCTTCTTCTAATTTGGAATTCCTTGGTCCCCAATCAAGAGAAAAGCATAATTAGAGGGAGATTAGAGATCATCCAAGAACAATCCCACACCAAATCACTCTCAAAGACTCAAGGAAGGCTTGGAGAGCAAGGAGAAGAAAGGAGGAGGAGAAGAGGAGGAAATCGGTGGAGCTAGAGAGAGTTTTAGTGAGTTTGTACTTGATTTGCTTTGGATTTAGTAGAATTAAGACTTGGATCTTGTGAACCCCTTTGAGATTTGAATGCAATTTGCGTTTGATTTGAGATTGATGATTGAGACTTGCTTGCTTTTCCATTTGATTGCTTTTTACTCTTATCTTATGGAGTAGATTCCATAGTCTTGGGCTATGGGGGAATCCCCTAGCTAGGATTGGGTAGGAAACCCCAATTCCATAGCCTTTAAGTGCTTGATCTATGAATCCTCTCTACACTAAGCTTCAATTCTCTTGTGGAAACAAGGAACATAGGGCTTGTGATTGGTAAGAGTAAGCGAAAGTGATCTCTAACCCATCACTAGACCTAACATCGAAGGAGAGTGAAAACTCCCTTGGGTCGAAGTGTAGAGTGGAGGGATCGAAGGCTAGCAACCTCGATCTAACAAGGATCAACACTTATTGGCTGAGTTGGGGTGGAATTACCCAAGTCTAGTTAGGGAAGGAACCCAAAAACCCAAGACCGATCTACTATTTTTGCCCAATCGAGTTACCCAGTCATCGGGCCCGACGTTGTGTGAAGTCGGTCCCGGCCAATCAACCTCGATCCACCCTCGGACCGAAGTGACTTGTGTCGGTCCGAGGTGATTTCCCTTGTTTTTCCTCGTTTTGCCTTTCTTTTATCTCTTTTTAGTCTTTCGGGTACTCTCAACGCACGAACTCCCGTGTGTTCGACACCCTACCTCTTTACTACAAGTGAAGTTCGGTTTATAAATTTAAATTTTGACCACCACTCCCGGACCGATCAGAATTTTGGCGCCGTTGCCGGGGAGTTCTACTTGTTTGAGGTACCCATCTTTTGTTGAGTCTTTGATTTGGTAGTGATTTGAGTGAGGGACTAACCCAAACCCCTTGTTTGTTTTGATTCGGTTTTGTTTGTGTCTTTGGTTGTAGGTGCATGCGAGCTCGTTCCGTTCGAGGAGCACTTGAGCTTGATTTTGTGTGTGACCCGGAGAGAATTCTAAAGCAAGCCCGAAAAAAGAAGAGGATGGCGGATCAAGCCCGTGATGAGGAGTTTGAAAGGATGAGAGCCGACATGGCTCGAATGCAACTTGAAATGGCAAACCGAGATGCCGAGGCCCGTAGAGAGCGAGAGCAAAGGATGAGATTGGAGGCTCAAATCAACACTCAATCCCGGAATGCTAGACAATACATGCATCCGGAGTTGAAGGTGCCCGAACCGGCCATCGTCTTGCCGGAGGTGTCAAAGAATTTTGAGATCAAAACTCAATTCATCTCACTCATCAAGAGAGAGCAATTCCAAGGGAGACCGAATGAGTGCCCGATCGAGCATGTGAAGCAATTCAAGGACCTTTGTGAGACCATCTCGACGGATGACGAGACACTTGAGTACGTGCTACTCAAGGCCTTCAAGTGGTCTTTGGGAGGCAAAGCTTTGCATTGGTTGGAGAGTCAAGCACCTCGTTCCATCACATCATGGAGGGCTCTCAATGACTCATTCTTGATGAAGTTCTTCCCGCCCACCAAGACGACGGAGCTTAGAATGAAGATAGCAAGCTTTCAACAAGGAGCCCACGAGCCACTCTTCGAGGCATGGGACCGGTTCAAAGAGATGTTAAGGGCATGTCCAACGCATGGGCAACAACCTTATGTCCTTCAAGACATTTTCTTCCAAGGAATCAATCCCGCCACCAAGGATAAATTGAACCTTCACACCGATTGTGGGTTCATTGACTTGCCTCCGGAGCAAGCGTGGGAGTTGCTAGACAAGCTCTCCGATTATGAGGCCATGTATGGAGTCAATCAAGTGAACAAGGAAGCGAGAATCCATGGAGACGGTCCGAAGAGGCTCTACGATCCAAAAAGTGAAGAGGTGGATAAAGATGTGAAGATCCAATTCTTGGAGGATGAGTTGAACAAGATGAGGAGGAAGATGGGTCATCTCCAACAAAACACAAGAGCTTGTGAAGAGTGTGGTTCTTTGAAGCATGGAGCTCAAGAGTGCCCAAATGAGCGCCAAGTCCGATTGGCCGAGCAAATTGAGGAGGCCAATTATGTTCAAAGGAATTTCGGAGGGAGAGCCAATTTCAACAATGGAGGAAGGTGGAACCAAGGCCAAGCTAGTGGCTACAACAACAACTTCAACCAAAACGAGCCAAGGGCCCAACCACCACCATATAGACCTCCGGGATTCTATGAGCAACCACCACAATGGGCTCAAGATTTGAAGAATCAAGTCACCAACATAGAGAGAAGATTTGATGACATGGGCACCCAATTCAAGGAGTTTGGTGTGTGGAGAAGACAAGTGGACAACCAATTTGTTCACATGGCAAAACAACTTCCAAGAGAAGAAGGGAGACTCCCGGGCCGACCCGAGGAGAATCCTCGTGCCCAACAACAACAAAATGAAGTTCGAGCCATAGGATTGAGAAGTGGAAGGAGTTTGCCCGAGCCACAAGTTCCAAGAACAAGAGAGGAAGGTCGGACCGAGGTTCCCAGCACGTCAGGCCCGATGTGCCCAGACATCAATCCAGTATATGGAGAAGGTCCCCTGAGTTGGACCGAGGTAGAGCACCACTCGGGCCCGACGTGCCCTGAAGTCGGCCCGACGTGCTCAGAAGCTCTCTGCCCCAGGACCAAGGTTCCTGAAGTCGGTCCCGAGGCCACACCAACGTCGGTCCAAGCTGAAGAGGTCGAGAGAAGCCAAGATCGATCCAAGGAGGTGGACCCAAGCAAGAAGCAAGGTGTCACAACTCTTCCATATCCTTTGAAGAAGCCCAAGGAGATTGTTGAGGGCAAGTTCAAGCGGTTCTTGAAGCTTTTGCAAGGCTTGAACATCACCATTCCATTAACCGATGCTCTAAGTGAGATGCCATCTTATGCAAAGTTCTTGAGGGAAATCTTGAGCAAGAAGATATCGATTGTTGAGATGCAAGATGAGGTGAAGATCTTGGAGCTACCTCAAAAGCTAGGTGATCCCGGAAGATTTGCCATCACCGTGGGGATTGGATCCCAAAATTTCAAAGCTCTTTGTGATTTAGGAGCAAGCATATCGGTTATGCCCATGAGCATATGGAGAAGGGCTAACCTCGGAGATATGGAACCGATTGATATGAGTCTTACTATGGCCGATGGTTCATCAACAAAGGCCACCGGAATTCTAGATGACGTCCCGGTTAGAGTTGGAAGATATTTTGTGCCCGATGATTATGTGATCCTTGACATGAAAGAGGATCCGATGGTGCCCATTATTCTCGGAAGGCCGTTTCTAACTACGGCGGGTGCCAAGTTCGATGTGAGAAATGGGAAAGTAACTTTCGAGATTGGCGAGGAAAAGGTGGAGTTCCATTTCAACAAAGCTCTTAATGAACCGGATGCGTTGGCGATCTTGAAATTGGAGGAAAATGCCAAACGCAAGAGAGAGGAGATGGAACCCACAAGAGAGGAAGAAGCACCATTGAGAGAACATGACATGGTCAATGTTCAAGTCCATGAAGAGTCAAGAGATGGAGATGGCCCACCAAACCATGAAGAGTATCCTTCTTTGTATCCTTTTGATGTGGGAGACTCTTACATTTGATTAAGTGTCTTGAAGGAGGATCTAGAGGATGATTACCTTTGCTTGAGTGATTTGCAAGAAGACTTGAGTTATAATGTCATTGAGTCCCCTAGAAATTCTTTAGATTTTTGTGGTGTAGGTGATGAAGAACAAGTTGAGAAGATGCAAGAGATGCCAACCTACACTTTGGAGGAGAAGAATGATGGAGAATTTGGAGGCCACACTTTCATCAAACACAAATGGTGGTACTTTGGCTATGAGGAGAATGGAGATGCATATGACAAGGAGGATCAATTCACCATTTTTCACCCTCCTTGAAGGGTAGAGGTTAGAAGTCAAGCTAGTGACTTAAAAGAAGCGCTCCTCGGGAGGCAACCCGGGTTTAGTAGGTTCACTTTCGTAGTTTCTAGTTTGTTTTTCTTTGCCTTAGCTTAGATTCTTCCTAATCTCTCTTTAGCACGTGTTTTGTGGAATTGTGTGTTATGTGAGCTTCATGATTATGTGTGATATTGGTGACAATAATGCAATGACTTGTGGGTAGAAAGTTGCCAAGACAAGGGATTTTTAGGAAACCAAAACGGGTAGGACCGAGGTACTCAGTACCTCGGGCCCGAGGTCCCTAACATCGGTCCTGTTTTGCCGGTCCACTTTGGTCTTGACTTTGGACGAAATTCCTATTATACCCCTCTGACCTAACTTTTTCTTCTACCCCATTTAAGCCCCCTTTCCCATACCAAACACCCATCACCTCCATAACTACCTTCCCAAAATACCAATCCCCTTCAGAAACTCCCAATTCGATCCATTACCTCCACCATACTCGAACCTCAAGCAAATCTCACCACAAATCTCGATCCACACCCCTAGCATCCTCAAAACATCGATCCACAAGCCAAAAATCCCAACCAAAGTCCCATAGTTCTTCATCCCTCTTCTAGATCTAGAGGAGAAATTTTGGTTCCAAGAAGTTGATTGCTAGAAGTCTTTGTTTCTTCATATTTGGTATGTGAATCTCAATCTCTACTTGATTCCTTGTGAATTTCATGCTTTCATTGCTAGATTTGAGATTTGCCATGATTGAGTGAGCTTAGACCTTGAGCATCCATGGTGATTTGCATGCATTGTGAAATTTGTGCTTAATTGTTGCAAAAACCTAATTAGAACTTCGATTGATGATGAGAAATGGTTGATTTTGGATTTTGGAAGCATGATAGAGTGTTTAATGGGTGAAAAGAGGTAGAGAACTCGAATTGGAATTGGTCCGAGGTACCCAGAACCTCGGGACCGATGTTGCATGTCGGTCCAAGACTCGAACCGAGGTTGAGAACCTCGGACCCGATGTCCTTTGTTCGTCGGTCCTATGCTTTTCGATTTTCTCTTGTGTGAGCTTTAGGATTCATGAGCTTAAATGTTGGTTATAGCTTGTTTATCATGATATATCTTGTAAGCTTGACCATTGATATGTGATTCTTTGTTCATGCATGATTGAATTTTGTGGATTGAGTGAGTTAAGAACAAGTATGGGGTCATCTCTTTGCATGATGAATTGTTTGTTGTGGAAGCTTGTGCTCTTGTTGTGATTGTATAGATTTTATCTTGGAGTTCTTTGGTTTTGATTGTGTGTAGGTACCATGACTACCCGAGCATCTTCTTCAAGGATGGAGAAAGCAACAAGGAAGTCCAAGAAGTCGTCCAAGAGAGTCCAAAGGATGGACGATGTGCGTTTCGAAGATGATGATGTGGCTAGAGAGTATGAGCGACTCATGGGTTTATCTCACCACACCCGATGGTTAGATTGGGAGTCCATTAGAAAGATGTGCATGGATGAGGCTCTTATTCGGTGCTACTCTCATATTGGGCTCAACGTCTTGCTAAGGTGGAACAACACTCATTATCCCGCCTTGACGTCCGAGTTCATGGCGACTTTCTAGTGCACCTATGAAGGGGTCGAGAGTGAAGGCATGATTTCCTTCCAAATGGGCAACGAGTTGCACGAACTCTCTCTCCGGAACTTGGCGCACTACTTTGGGTTCCCATTTCCGAGAGAAGAGGCCTATGTTGCTAATAAGAAGGTGGACTATCTTTGGAGGTTTGTAGCCGGAAGAAGTGAGATGAGGAAAGGTGCATCGACGAATGAGATAGCCAACCCACTCTTCCGAGTCATGATTCGAGCCTTGGGTTGTTCCATCTTTGCTAGGCATGAATTGAGCAAGCCAATAAAGGAGGAGGCCATGCTACTCTATGAGATGTTGTTCGAGAATGAGAAGCCAATGAACCTCGTATGGGAATGGGCGAAGATGGTGAGGGATTTCCAAAGTTCCTCATGGATCTATTTCGGAGGCATGATAGCCATGTTGGCTCATCGTCTTGAGGTGGACTTGTCTACCTACACGCCGGCCCCAAATGGTGTAAAGTTCATGGACCTAAAGTACTTCAAGAAGGCCAACATTATCAAAGAGAAGCAAGTGACCGGTGCCACCACATACCTAGTCCCACACTCCAACTTCGACAAGGTGCACATTCCCTTGGAGCCACGTCTCTTCAACCTCACAAGCTATTACAATTGGTACCAAGTGTGGGTGGGCAAGGAGAATCCATATGGAGAGCCGGAAGGGACACTTGAGTGTAGGAGACAAGCACAACACATTCGCTTCACTACTCCTCAAGCTTCCCCGGACACCGAAGAAGAAGAGCCCAACCAATATGAGTTCGTGAGAAGAGATGACATGGATGTGGACTTGTGATAGGCTACTAGACCAATACCGCAAGTGTACGGGTCGCGTAGTACCAAGGTGTCGATCTCTAGGACTTTAGTAGAGTTGGTGAACCGACAATCGAAGTAGCTAGGCAAATATGAGGCAACAAAGGATGGAAAACACTTAAACTAATCAACTAGCAAACAAAGAGAACAAGCAGCAAGATGATGCAAATATGAATAAGGGAAAAAGCAATCCTAGAGTCTAAGTACTCACACTATGGATCTAAGCAACACTTTGAAAGCATACAATAATCTAGATCAAATCATGGTTTGGAGGCGTCTACCTAGAATCATTGTCTAATCTTATCGAATCAAACAAATCGTACCTAGAATATGATAATCATCCACTTTCGTGGCTTGATCCAAGACTAGGCCCTTTAGGCTCAATAGGGGCTCAATCGGTTCAAGCCCTCATCCACCGTCGTGGCTTGAGTGAGCTCGTCTAACTCAACCCTCTATCGGTAGGTCAACCTCTCAAGAGTTCCCAAATCAATTCTCATTTCTAAGGGAAATCAATCAATCAATCCTATGGTTCAAGCTAGGGAAGAGGTCTCTCAACACAAGTCCCTAACCTATCTCCCTATTGACAACCTAACCTCTCGGTTCTAATCATCAACAAGTCTCAAATCACAATCAATTTGGCATTAGGCACATAGGATTGACACAAACCATAATTCAAATCTCAATTCAAGCAAGCATTCAAAGCACTACCTAGAACCCATAGGGTCTTCCTCAAACCCTAGGATTTAGGAACCTAGCTAAACATGAAAAACAAAGGAAATGAAGAAGAGAGAAGGAAATCCATACCAAACTTCATTCAATTGATTGAAAAGAGGGAAGAATCTCCAACACTTTCTCCAATTCTTCACAAGAGACTAAAGTTCTAAAATGGGAAAGAGTCCCCAAAAGAGGGAAAGAAGATCCTCCTCAAAAAAGAGGAAGACGGCTATTTAAACAACCCTAAAAGGAAACAAGGCTAAAACGGGAAAATGGGGCGCGGCGGCGTGACCCGGGCTCCAACTCGGGCCGTGACCCGGCCGGGTCCGACTCTAGAGGGCCAAACGCACACATACGCGAAGAAAAGCCCCGACCCCGGCCACGACCCTGGCCGTGACCCGGCCGGGTCGGGGCCTGATTTTTGCGCCTTGGTCATGATTTGGCAAGGGAGCCCGACCCCGGCCATGACCCTGGCCGTGACCTGGCCGGGTCGGGGGCTGTGGCCCCGGGTTTGGTTCCGTTGCTCGTCTTTTCGGCTCTCGTCTTGCTCGGTCTTTGGTTTGCTTCTTGCGGCGTCTTTTCGGGGCTCTCCTTGACTCCGTCTTCGAGCTAATGTCATCTTCTTAAGCTCCTTTCGATCTCCCATCACCAAAACTCTTCCATTTTCACCTGAAAACGCACAAACAAGGCGTAGAGTCCGAACGAAGGCACTAAACCGAAAACAACTAAAATACTAACTTAAAAGAGAGAAAAGCGAACCGAAACCAAATGAAACATGACCTAATATGCACTCTAAGCATGAGCTAGATGCAAGCCATCAAAATCCCCCAAACTTGAACCTTGCTTGTTCTCAAGCAAGCAATTAGACTCTTCATCCCACATCAATTGCAATTCAAGAATTCACCTCAAATTAAAACAAGCAATAATCAAAGAACTTGAAACTTGACAAACCGGAATCATTGCACATGTTTTATGACTCAAAAAGATGAAGACACATGAATCAATTCTAGGCCTCACTAGGGGGTATGTGTTTGCTCTCTTGCTATGTGTTTGGGCTTCAAAGTTATCACTCAAATTCATCTATGATCCCTAAGCTACCATAAGCTTGAAAGAGATCTCAATCTCCACCGCTAAAGACAATGCAAGTGACACTAATCAAGAGGGCTTTTAAAGGGTTGTAGTGGGGCTAGGTGAGAAGATTCGGGTAAGGAAAATTTTTGGCCATGTGGTGCTAGGCTAGAGAATAAGAGTCATACTTCCACTTCACCACCAAATAACCAATTCAAGCAGTCAAACACTCGCCCAAACCCGAAAACTTCACAAATTCAACACATCACAAACTTTGGACTTCACTCTCCCACTTTCACTTTTCTTTCATTTGAAACTCAACCCTTTTGCACTTGCTTTTCTTCTTTTCTCAACAACACTTTGGTGACTTCCAAATTTTGCACATTTATTTTCATGTCACCAACTCAACTTTCAAGCACTATTCTTCAAGACTTTCTTTTCTTCTCCCAAACATTTCCCACACTTTTGCACTTCTTTCTTTGAGATACTCTTCCACCAAATGATATTTTCCATTCAAACCCAAACTCACTTAAAATACATCTCCCATGACTCCTATTCTCTAGGAAGGTCAAGCCATTTGGGCTAAGGAAACAATTTTTATGGAGTTTTAAAGAATAGGCTTTTAGGCTCAAAAAATTTGGGCTTCAAGAAAAATTGGCACTAATATAGGGTGGATAGGGGAAATAGTAGAGCTAACGAAACAATGCCTCTATCACTTTAATGTCACAAGCAAATGTCATGAATGCGGTCTTGACAAAGATACAATCTCAAGTTCTAGAGTTAGAGATGCATAGAGAAATCACACACAAAGCAAAGAAAGGACAATGTCCTAGAAAAAGGCTAAAAATCATCTCATTGGGTGCTCATTACCTAAATGTCAACATTAATCTACAACCTTAAGAGTCCACATGCTCATCCAAATATAAGTCAAGGAAACAAGTCATGATCATGCAAGGAAATAAGGGCTTCATCCATCCAAGCAAAGATATGGAAATTTCAAGTCATGAATTTAACTATGTTAAAGACAAGAGATTCTCATTTAAGAAAATTTGATGGCAACCTATTATGCATGAAATTTTTGGCATTTTGACAAATTTTTCATTTTTTTTTTGATTTTTAGCATGCAAATAAAAAGGCAAGACAAAAGTAAACATGAATGCAAGACAAGAATTGAAACATGAATGCATCTATCTAGCATGAATTTCCTCCCCCAAACTTAAACATCACATTGTCCTCAATGTGAAAATTAAAGCAAGAAGGAAGAGAAGAAGGGACTCACCTTGTATCTATTATGGAGGAGGAGGTAGAGGGAAGTGGGTTTCACACCAAGATGGGGGAGCAAGACCTTGAAGGCGCATGGAGATGTCCGCCATGAGTGTTTGCTATGAGCCTACACACCAATAAACAAGAAAAACCCACAAGCACAATAGCAAAACGTTGTCCCGGCAAGGACAACCACAAGCAAGCCTCAAACAACAAGACAATCAAGCCAATACCAAGTAAGAAACAGCAATCAACAATAGCCTCCCAAATGCAAAGCTTTCAAAAATTTATCAAATCCGTTCAAAGCTTCACTCAAGAAATGGCTCATTTAAGCTCATCAAGCACTTAGCAACAACTACCCATTATCCAACTTCTAGCCTTTATTCAACTTAACCTACTAACAAAGAAAGACTTGGGTTGCCTCCCAAGGAGCGCTTGTTTAAGGTCAATAGCTTGACCATGATGCCTTCTCAAATGCTTGGATCAATCATTGTTAAAGCCCTCAATAACCTATCAAAACTTTGTGAGCACATCTCACAAAGGTGTAAGTAGCCCAATGATGGTTTAAAAATGAATAATATAGCATTTAAAAACCGTTTTAACCTATCAAATAGGCTAGCAATACTCTCATGAAAAGGAATATGTTGAAACCAATTTTGCTCGGGAGGAGGCTTCTCAAGATATATATAATATGGATCAAAGCTCTTTTGAGCACTTTCCTCAAAGGCAACCTCATAGTAATCTCTAGACTCTACTTTAGGCTCTAAACATGGTTTTTCATCATGCACATTTTGAATGACAAAGGGAGAGAAATTAGGGAAAAACTTACATAGGGCATCTAAGATCGAGAGAGGAGATTCCCAAGTAGAGAGCATAGAAGGAGGCTTCATTGGTGAAGGGCACACCTCAATGACATGATCTTGCTCATTTCCTTTATCACACTCTAATCCATCATCAAAGAACCTCTCATCCTCTAATTCATAATAAGAGAACCTCTCATCCTCACATAGATCACCCATCTCTTTCAAAGCATCGGAACTCTCCATCTCATCACCCCGGGATCCATCAAGCTTGTTGAGTTCTAAGGGCTCATCCATGAAGACAATATCTTCATTTGGCACATCTAACTCATGGTCATTGGATTCCAATGTGATGGCTCCCGCTTTCTCATACTCATAGAATGGGCAAGTGGTTGTTGAGTGGAGGGAAGATTGACACTTATCACAATGCTCCACAACTAAGCTATTGACTTTGTTTGCAAGATCCTCTACCAAACTCTCAAGACAAGCATAAGAAGTTTCATCCGGTTGAGGAGTCGGTGTAGATTCAACTTGCATACATTCATCACTCATGAAGCAAAAGAAGTCCCAACATTCACCACTTCTCATATCCCATAGTCTCCCTTTACTCATATACATGGCCAAATCAAAAGTTGCGGGATTCATACCCTCAACTATGCACTTGCACAACTCAAACTTGTGGTATTGATAACCCCAAGCATCATGTTCTTGCACCACTTGTAGAAATCTAGAGAAGTACTCATGGAAGTGCTCATCTTCCAATTGATCAAGTCTCAACATACTCATGGTTTAAGAAACCTACAATCAAAAACAAAAAGAAACAAAATCAAAAACAAAAGGACCTAGACTACCGGATGTCGGAAACAACCAAAACTAGCAAAAGTCCCCGGCAACGGCACCAAAAAACTTGATAGGCTACTAGACCAATACCGCAAGTGTACGGGTCGCGTAGTACCAAGGTGTCGATCTCTAGGACTTTAGTAGAGTTGGTGAACCGACAATCGAAGTAGCTAGGCAAATATGAGGCAACAAAGGATGGAAAACACTTAAACTAATCAACTAGCAAACAAAGAGAACAAGCAGCAAGATGATGCAAATATGAATAAGGGAAAAAGCAATCCTAGAGTCTAAGTACTCACACTATGGATCTAAGCAACACTTTGAAAGCATACAAGAATCTAGATCAAATCATGGTTTGGAGGCGTCTACCTAGAATCATTGTCTAATCTTATCGAATCAAACAAATCGTACCTAGAATATGATAATCATCCACTTTCGTGGCTTGATCCAAGACTAGGCCCTTTAGGCTCAATAGGGGCTCAATCGGTTCAAGCCCTCATCCACCGTCGTGGCTTGAGTGAGCTCGTCTAACTCAACCCTCTATAGGTAGGTCAACCTCTCAAGAGTTCCCAAATCAATTCTCATTTCTAAGGGAAATCAATCAATCAATCCTATGGTTCAAGCTAGGAAAGAGGTCTCTCAACACAAGTCCCTAACCTATCTCCCTATTGACAACCTAACCTCTCGGTTCTAATCATCAACAAGTCTCAAATCACAATCAATTTGGCATTAGGCACATAGGATTGACACAAACCATAATTCAAATCTCAATTCAAGCAAGCATTCAAAGCACTACCTAGAACCCATAGGGTCTTCCTCAAACCCTAGGAGTTAGGAACCTAGCTAAACATGAAAAACAAAGGAAATGAAGAAGAGAGAAGGAAATCCATACCAAACTTCATTCAATTGATTGAAAAGAGGGAAGAATCTCCAACACTTTCTCCAATTCTTCACAAGAGACTAAAGTTCTAAAATGGGAAAAAGTCCCCAAAAGGGGGAAAGAAGATCCTCCTCCAAAAAGAGGAAGACGGCTATTTAAACAACCCTAAAAGGAAACAAGGCTAAAACGGGAAAATGGGGCGCGGCGGCGTGACCCGGGCTCCAACTCGGGCCGTGACCCGGCCGGGTCCGACTCTGGAGGGCCAAACGCACACATACGCGAAGAAAAGCCCCGACCCCGGCCACGACCCTGGCCGTGACCCGGCCGGGTCGGGGCCTGATTTTTGCGCCTTGGTCATGATTTGGCAAGGGAGCCCGACCCCGGCCATGACCCTGGCCGTGACCTGGCCGGGTCGGGGGCTGTGGCCCCGGGTTTGGTTCCGTTGCTCGTCTTTTCGGCTCTCGTCTTGCTTGGTCTTTGGTTTGCTTCTTGCGGCGTCTTTTCGGGGCTCTCCTTGACTCCGTCTTCAAGCTAATGTCATCTTCTTAAGCTCCTTTCGATCTCCCATCACCAAAACTCTTCCATTTTCACCTGAAAACGCACAAACAAGGCGTAGAGTCCGAACGAAGGCACTAAACCGAAAACAACTAAAATACTAACTTAAAAGAGAGAAAAGCGAACCGAAACCAAATGAAACATGACCTAATATGCACTCTAAGCATGAGCTAGATGCAAGCCATCAACTTGCCTAGAGATGAAGAAGAAGAAGAAGAGGGTGGTTACCACAATTTGCTCACCGACCACGCCCCAACACTACTAGACCGAGGTGCATCCCAAGTCGGGCCCGATGTTCACCAACGTCGGTCCGACGTCTTTTTGCCCGATCCGGTCCCAAGCCAATTTGAGAGGGGTGAGGGAAGTGGAGCACAACAAGCACCACCAAGCTATGGAGGGTATGAAGGGTACGCCCAATGGTACGGGCCCGGAATGATGTTCCCCGAGCCTCAACAATCGGTGGACATGAACTTCTTGGCTAACCAAATGGTGCATCTCCAACTTCAACAATCAAGCATGCTTCAAGAGGCACACCAAATCAACCTACAACAACAACACCTCAACTTCCAACAACAACAACTTTTCCACCACCAAGAAGAATTTCAAGCTCAATTTGAAGAGGTGAACCGCAACATAGCCTACACGAGACGTGATGTGGATGACTTGAGAGCGGCCGAGGATCAAAGATGGAGCGTCCAAGAAAGTTTCAACGAATGGATGACCGGGAACTTCTCTTCCCGTGAAGATCAATGGATGCGTCCCGCCCCACAAATTCAACCGCCAAGTCAAGACCCTTTCCACGACCAAGTGTATGAGCAAGAGCGGCACGCACGGCTTCAAAGGAGACAACGCCGTGGTCACCCTCCGAACTAAGCCTCAACAAGCCATTCAAGAATAAGGAAATTGTGAGCTCTCTCTACTCTTCTCTTTACTTTTGAGTTTTGATTTCTTTTGATGAGGACATCAAAATTTTAAGTATGGGGTGGATTAGTAGATCATAGTTCCATGTGTAGTTTCATGTGTGTTTGTTCTTGTTTTGTTTAAGGGATGTTTCATTTGGATAGTGGCATGATGAGATGTTGAATGATGATTGAATTTTATGGCATGAATGGATGAGTTTGTTTGTTTTGTTTGAGAAAATTTTTGCAAAAAATTCATAAAAATGTGAAAAATTTCGGTTAAAAAAGAACAAAAAGATTTTGTTTTTGGACTAGGAATTCCCATCTTAGATGTCCATATGAAGGCTAATGATGATGTGAGCATGTAAAATCCTTTGCATATTTTTAGATAGTTTAGCCTCTACATGGATGTTGCTTTTGATGTGATATGATGTCTTGCATGTCTTATTGAGCACATGAGTTCTAGGATGAAATTTGATGCAACTAAGCTAGAGTGAACCTTGTGAGATATCTTTTTGGCCATTTTAGGGATGCTTGTTCATATTGCTTATCCCTCATTTTGTTGTGTGATTAGCTCATGCATGCTTAGTAAAACTTGCTATTGAGGTGTTTATCTATTTTCCAAGACCAATATGAGATTTGTTCTATGCTTTGTCACATTGATTTGAACTTTATTTCATTTAGTCATAAAATCTTCCATATCCTACCTTGAAGATAAACCGTTGTTTGTAGCCCCGTTTTAGCCTCAGACCTTTGTTTGAAACTCCTCAAAAATATGATTCCTAGCCTATATGACTTGACCCTTATGGGATTGGACTTTAGTGAGAGGTTTGGGAGAATATTTGGAGAGTTGAGATTCTCTTTGGTGAAGGGCAAAGAATGGAGTTATAAATCAAGTGGGTAGTGCATCTTTGTTGAGAAGAAAGAAAGAAATGTTGGAAAAAAGAAGTGGATTGAAAGCAAAGTGCTTAAGTGAAAGAAAAGGGCACCGACCGAGTTAAAGTGCACATCGGGCCCGACGTGTGTGCAAGTCGATCCTATGTGGAAAAGTGTGAAAAATCCAACAAAAAGTGTAGTGCAAAGATGAAGTGGAATGTTTAGTGAAAATGTGGGTTGAAAGAAGAAGAGAAAAGAGAAAAATCAAGGTCTTTTGGATGAGTGAAGTTGAAAGTGGAATAATTTGGTGAAGTTGGTGAGAGACTAGAAAGTTCAATCCCCATTGTAAGCACCACAAGACCAAAATGATTCCCACCTTGAGAAACACCAAAAGCCCCATTACAACCCGGCCGAATGGAACCTCTTTGAGGACCTCCATTGAGCCAAGTTCATATTCTTTGTGTGCATTGTAATAGGCATCTCTAGGTGGAGGAATTGGTGATATTAGCTTCAATGGTAAAGTCTTTACTTGCATGTTTGTTGAGTTTGAGTGTTCATTGCTAAGCCTAAACACATGATGAGTGATACACATTTCTATATCCCTAAAGTGAGGCTTGGTTGTATTAGACTTTAATCCTTGAACGCTTGATCATGTGTGATGACATAATCATGCTTGAATATCTATCACTTGTGCTTACTTGTGTTTTTCAAATGAGGCTTTACTCGAAGATTGTGCTTCGGTCTTGCGTACATTGTTATTGCTTGAGGACAAGCAAGTTTAAGTATGGGGTATTCTGATGTCTCTCATTTTGGTGGTGTTTTAGTAGTTAATTTCCCTTGTAAATATGTGTTCTTCATTCCCTTCTTTGTTAGTTTCATTCCTTTTTAGCTTAGTTCCCGGTTTTCTTTAAGAGTCGGAAACTATGCGAGTTTGTTATGATTTGTAGGTAAAATGGCGCAAATGAGGACATTTTGGAGGAGCATCTAAGGAGGAGCTAAGCAAAGAAGTCAAGGAACGGAAGAGCCACGCCAAGAATGAAGAGGAACCAAAGGAAAACCAAGAAGAGACAAGGATCGAGGCCCAGGATCGAGTACCATCAAGTCGGGCCCAAGATCGAGCAACCAGAGGTTTGGACCGACGTTCCCAAAGTCGGGCCCGAGGTACCCAACGTGTCGGTCTGAGTCGGCAAATGTGAAGATTAGGCTCCAAGGCACAAATGTGGTGATCTTCCAATTTTGCCCTTCTTCTAATTTGGAATTCCTTGGTCCCCAATCAAGAGAAAAGCATAATTGGAGGGAGATTAGAGATCATCCAAGAACAATCCCACACCAAATCACTCTCAATGGCTCAAGGAAGGCTTGGAGAGCAAGGAGAAGAAAGGAGGAGGAAATCGTTGGAGCTAGAGAGAGTTTTAGTGAGTTTGTACTTGATTTGCTTTGGATTTAGTAGAATTAAGACTTGGATCTTGTGAACCCCTTTGAGATTTGAATGCAATTTGACTTTGATTTGAGATTGATGATTGAGACTTGCTTGCTTTTCCATTTGATTGCTTTTTACTCTTATCTTATGGAGTAGATTCCATAGTCTTGGGCTATGGGGGAATCCCCTAGCTAGGATTGGGTAGGAAACCCCAATTCCATAGCCTTTAAGTGCTTGATCTATGAATCCTCTATACACTAAGCTTCAATTCTCTTGTGGAAACAAGGGACATAGGGCTTGTGATTGGTAAGAGTAAGCGAAAGTGATCTCTAACCCATCACTAGACCTAACATCGAAGGAGAGTGAAAACTCCCTTGGGTCGAAGTGTAGAGTGGAGGGATCGAAGGCTAGCAACCTCGATCTAACAAGGATCAACACTTATTGGCTGAGTTGGGGTGGAATTACCCAAGTCTAGTTAGGGAAGGAACCCAAAAACCCAAGACCGATCTACTATTTTTGCCCAATCGAGTTACCAGTCATCGGGCCCGACGTTGTGTGAAGTCGGTCCCGGCCAATCAACCTCGATCCACCCTCGGACCGAAGTGACTTGTGTCGGTCCGAGGTGATTTCCCTTGTTTTTCCTCGTTTTGCCTTTCTTTTATCTCTTTTTAGTCTTTCGGGTACTCTCAACGCACGAACTCCCGTGTGTTCGACACCCTACCTCTTTACTACAAGTGAGGTTCGGTTTATAAATTTAAATTTTGACCACCACTCCCGGACCGATCAACATCCTCCCCAATGCTCCCATCGCTATGCAAAACTGAACCCAGATACTTGAAGTTATTCCTCTTCGCAACGATCTCATCCCCCAGCTGCACCTCACTACTAGAATCATTTTCTTGTCCGAAACTGAATTCCACGTATTCCGTCTTAGTCCTACTCAACTTAAACCCCTCAAACATGTTACCAAAACATGAAGTCATATCTTATTCTCCTTCTTTTGACCTCCGTGCTTTTTTCTATAACACATCTACTATAATCAATATCAATATATATTATAAAAGCCGACCGTTTTTGAGCCACCACGTTGATTCTGGCCCCACCATATATTTAACCAAAATAATTTTTACAGTCTTTTAATTAACTACTATAATTTTGCTCCGTAAATTTTCAATCTTTTAATTAACTACCTTATCAGCAATATCTAGCCGAAAATATAGTACGTAAATAAATCATATACAATATCTATACATAAAATTTTAACAATAAAAAGCTAAGAATTTGCTGGATTATAGCCGATTCAATTCGAGATGAATTCATTATCATTAAATTAGAAAAGAAAGAAAAGAAAACCTACCCACTAAAGATTAAGGACGAAACTGGCAGTTTTGTGAAATAGTAGCTTTCAAGTGTAATGCACTCAAATAAACTTAGATTTTATGGATTATGATGCCCTCAAGACATATACTTTAGGATTTTAGTTGGAATAGTTCTCTCCTTTTCTACTAATTGCTTGATTTATTTAAGTAGGAATTTTATGATGCATCTTCACTACATCATTAATTTTTTTTTTATGAGTACATGTCAAACTACGTCTTTTAATCTTTGGCCGATATACTTTAACCTAACACTCATATTGTTTTTATATTTGAAATTAATAAAATATAAAATCAAAACATGATCGTATAAAATCAATATATTTTATTTTATTTTATATTATAAAAGACGACCGTTTTCGGGTCACCACGTTGATTCCGACCCCACAGCATATTTGATAAAAATAGCGTTTATTTATGTTATTTCAATTAATCTAATTATATTTCTTATTATTTATTTATGTAAAAGATATGATCAAATTTTGGTAAGATATTCTACCTTTTTAATATATCACTTATCTTTTCTAAATTTGATTTTGCACCCACCTTATTTTTGATATAAAAAAATTGTTTTTATTTGTGGTATTTCAATTAATTTGATAAAATTATATTATCTATTTATGTAAAAGATATATTCAAATTTTCGAATTTTGGTAAGATATTCTATCTTTTTTAATATATCACTTAATTGAAAAACATGATTCTAATATATATCTTGAATTTTCGAAATATAATTACTATGAACTATTTATATTTGATTTAAGTAATTAAATTTAAAATTTTTACGATAAAATTTTAAATTATTTTTAATAGAAAGACTAATTTTGTTACTTTATTATTTGATTTACTTGAATAAATTTAGCATTTTTAAGCTTAAGTTAATTATTTTCTATATTTACATGTTCTACTATATTTTTTTACCCATTGTATTTGATTTTTTTTTCCTATCTTGGTAAAAAAAAATTGTTTTTTTAGCTAAATAATAATTTTGATTTATATCTTGATAACATAACTTTTTCATAATTTTTACTTATTTACAAAATAATCCCTCAATTTTTCTCAAATTATACAAACGCCCCTTATTTTCCTAATACAAACATACAAGTGGTTGTTTTTGAACCACCACATTAATTTTGACCCTACCTCATATAAAAAAACTAATTTTTATTATTCGGATTATATAGGGTTTTCCTATTGAATTTCTTCTTATCTACTTATAAGAAAAATCTTTTCTCAATTATTAATTCTTAAAGCATTACAGGGGAAAATCTATGAATATTGGATTCAACGTTTTTCTTTAATACAAGTAAATTTGTGGTTTCCGACCATTTCTATTAAATTTTATAAACTTTATCAATTTATCAGTTGATGAATTTTTTAATTATAATTACATTTATGATAGTCGTTATTAATATATGATAAAAATTGTAAATAAAATATCAATTTATATTCTTATAATCAAGTTTTATAAAAATATACAAATGAGTGAAAAAATTATGTCTTATATATATTTTTTGGGTTATATGAACTTCAAAAACAATATCACTCTTTTTAAAAGATAAAAAACATGTTCATATAATAAAACTTATATAATTTTTCCATATAAATATATAACTTTATTTTAATATTTTTAAGTGAAATAGTCGTGCATGGCACGACAGGTTAAGCTAGTACAGTATAAAGCAGAACCTATGTCTTTGTTAAAATTTGCGCCACATCATCATGTTTGAATAAAATTATAAATTTATTTTTTTGCGTTATATTTTTCGAAAAATAATTCATATATCTACTTGATATTTTATCCAATTTCCTTATATCTACTTGATAGCTTACCCAGTTTTTGGTATCTTAAGATTTTTTACCTAACATTATTTTTTTACATTATTTTCTTAAATAAATAAATAAAAGTTTAAGTTCTTTTTTTTTGATATCTTACTAATCTTTCCTTATTGATTAGTATACATTTTTGTCATTATTAAATCTTAAGAATAGTGAAAAAATTAACATATGTTAATAGTATATTAAATAATAATACAAATATAAAAAATTGAATAGAATTATCTTAAAAATAACATTGTATTAAACTAACACAATGTTAATTTTCAATCAATACAATGTTGTATAAGCCAATAGATTCGGACTCGGGTCTATCGGGTTTGGATTATAAATTCTCGAGTTTAAATTTAGTGTCAAAATTCGATCTCGAATCGGTTAACTCAGGTTTTATAATTACATTACCCGTACATGGATTTGTACTAGTTGATCATTCATTGTTGTTTTGGGCGAATTAACTGTGCTAACACGTTACTTCGCTACAATGAGGGACTCCTAGTCACAAAGTCGTCACGACGCGTTAGAAAATATGAACAAAAGATTATTAATAGAAAATACGGATAAAGTAGCAAAGGAAATGATGAGAATGAGTCGAATCGTAGTGCGAGTTGTATTGATCGAATGATGCTTCTAGGGTCGAGTAACAATATTTGTGTACACTTCATTCCTTAGAACAAAGAGGATTGCAATTGACTAGAATAAGGCAAGGATAATGAGATTTTTGGTAAGCTTTGGGCGAGCGTCGGTACTGAAAATAATGTGTCCTTCTTCAGACTCTTCCCTTCCTTTTATATCGCCACCATCTTTCTCAATCGAGCCGTTGATGAACGTTAAGGAAATCCCGGAAATATCGCACTTGCAGTTACAGCTTGGCGTTAGAAGATCTCCGCCACGCTACAGTCAACGCCAGCCTTTAATTGGAAGGCGAAATTCACGGGCTTGGCTCTACTTGCCGTTGGCGCTTGCATGGGCTTATCCGTTCAATGCTTGTGGGCTTGGGATTTTGGACGGCCCAACAATACCCCCTCAAAAAGCCCTGGAAACTCCCGCGAGCGGTTTCCTTAGGGTTTTTGAATTTTGAATTTGTTGTTTTGGGAAGTTGTAGCGTGATGGCGTCACGTCCCATCAATCCTTATTTAAGAGATATGATGATGGTCTGCAACTTCAATTAATCCGATTTTCTTCAAGGTACGATCTTTTCCTCTTCCTCTTCTCTCTGTTTTTTGAAGTTTCTTCAATGGCTTCCTCTTGCAAAGAAACCGCTTTGTCTCCTTCTTTTTCTTCTCTAAAACTTCTTACCGACGCTTATCAGAGGAATTCTTCCTCTGAAGCCCCATGGGAGTTTGCTGCTTCCGTGGGCTTTCCCTCAAGCGCCGAGATTTTCTTGCCTCCTGATGGGGTTTTTGCTGACGCCTACGCGAAAGATTGGATATGTTTTCATGAATACCCTTTTCGCATTGGTCACCGCTTTCCCCTTTCCCCTCTTGTAACCGACTTTTTAAACAAGCTTGACGTTTCGCCGGGACAACTTCTTCCCCAAGTGTGGAGAATCTTGCTCTCTGTTGAACGACTGTGTTCTAAGCGGGGTATTGCTTTTCAAAGCGAGGATTTTTTCGTAAACTATCGTGTTTCCAAGGGTGGTCCGGGGCGGATCACGCTCAAGACTCTTCGCACAAAATCTGATTTCGTTTTTAACATCTTAAAATCCGACCGTGGTTGGGCGGATAAGTTCTTTTTTGTGAGGATCTCGTCTCTTAAGGATGATTCGTCCTCCATGCGAAGTCGTTGGAGGCCTATAGGTAGTGTTTTACCCTTCTTCCGTTTTTGCATGTTCAATCCCTAACTGGCCTGTCGTCCTTTCTCGCAGAAGAGGTAGCCTCGCTGGTTCCGCGCAAGGGCTCTGTTGTGATCGTTTCCCAGATCGAAGCAATTCCCATTGCCGAAAGGTCTTACCCAGATTTGGGTCCTCCCTCCTCGACAGAATCTGACGAAATCGAGATGTATAGTAAGTGTCTTCGCGTTTGCTTGTCGTTTTTTCCTCTCTCCTTTTTTTTATGTTTCTGCGTGTTTGTTTAACGCGTTTACGTCTTTATGTTGTAGGTTCCAGAGCTACGCGTTCCACGGCATCGCTTACCACTGCTGAGCGCTTGGAGGCGCGAAAGAAGAGGAAAGCCGAAACTGCTTCTAGTGCAGACACTGAAACTGCAATCTCGCTCCCGCCTAAGGCCCCCGACTCTAAGAAGCTCATCTCGTCAAGGAAAGATTCTGGTGCTAGAGTGACCGATCTTCCGAAAACAATGATGTCGCCGGATATGGACCCCGTGAAATACCTTCATTCCTTGGCTTCTCTAAAGGTCGACTGCTTCTGTGGACGCCCTCACCCCCTGCCTTCTTATTCCGAGTTGTTCGGCGAAATTGTTGCTGCTCAGTGGTAGGTACGAATTATTTTAAATACATGTTTGCGCGCGTTACCTGACTTTTTAGCTCTGCATTGTAACGTGTTGATGTTTCTTCCCAGGGCCTTCAAGTTTCTTTTGCTGCCTTCGACAAGTTCAAAGACTTACCTGATCAGCTGTCTACTTGCAACATGAACCTCCAGAATGAGAAGAATAAATCTTCTTTGTTGGCCGGGGAGAATGCGTCATTGGAATCGAGGATCGCCGAGTTGCAGGAGGAGTTGAAGATGGCCCAGCAAGAATCCCAGGTTTATCAAGAGGAACTTGATAATGAGCAGAAGAAGTCTGCCGCCTTGGCGAGCGAGATAGAGGAATCTGCCGATTTCTACTCTTTCAAGGCTCGGGTGGAAACAATGGAGGAGCACTTCGCGGGGAAGTCTACTGGTTGGGACATTGCAAAGGAAAAAGCAGATTTTATAGCAATGTTCCCTGATGTGGCTAAGGCGCTGAAGAACCCTTCCCCCATGGACGATATTGTCAAGGTGGCCAATGAAGTAGCGGAGGCGGAAGCAGCAGGGAAGGATCCTAAGAAAGTTTCTGAAGATTAACTCCGTTTGTTTGTTAAAGACTTTTCCTTCTACCCCCAGTGTGTTGGGGCTTCTAAGCTTGTTTCAACCCTTTGTGTTTTTGGGGGTTATTTTGTAAGACTTTTAATGTTTTGGCCGCTAGTGGTAGGGCCTTATGACTGCTTTGCCCTTTGCTTTTGGGGGCTTTTAATTACTACTCCTGTGCATACTTATCCTTGTTTTTTCTGCGTTTGTTTTGCAGGTTTAAAGCCAAGCTGGAAGCGTAAGAGCCTAATTGAAGATTTAGCTTAGTATAGAGATCTCTGTGTAATTTGTATAGCGCTAAGTATGTAAGATGCAACTCATGAGGGCGAAGATGTAAAAGAAAGTTGTAACTTGTATTAATAATGATCGAATGTATAAATACATGAATAAAGAGCTTCTTTGTATGGAAAACTCTTGTTTGTCTCATTCGCCTCGTGCATCCAAAATTCTTGACTAGTCAATTTGCGTGCACTTGTTGCCTGTTTGTAAGGCTTGGGCCTCTTGTCTTGGCCTGTAACGTCACAAGGCGTCCCTTGTTAGTTTTTATAGAACCGTGTCTGTCAAGGCTTATGTAAAGCCATAATGTAATCGAGTCGAGTATCGCATAAGAAATGTAAAAGTAATGTTGTAAATGTGTACCTTGCTCAGAAATGATAGAGCTTCAAGTTCATCACGTTCCAGCTCCTGGGCACCGTCTTGCCATCATGTGACTCTAACTCATATACACCTTTCCCTACGATTTTAGTAATCTGGTATGGGCCCTCCCAATTTGCTCCGAGTTTGCCTGCATTTAGTTCTTGAGTGTTTTGAAAGACTTTTCTCAACACCCAGTCTCCGACTTGGAATGCTCTGGAATTAACTCGTTTGTTGTAACTCCACCCCCTGCTTGTATGCTGCTAATCGAATTGAGGCTTCATCTCGTAACTCGTCCACCGTGTCGAGATGGTGTAACAAGTTAGAGATGTTGGATTCTTCTGTAGTAAGACCATATCGAACAGTGGGCAATGATACCTCAACTGGTAGCACAGCCTCGTACCCGTAAACTAGGGAGAAAGGTGTGTGTCCCGTTGCGGTCTTGGGTGTAGTTCGATCTGACCATAATATGAGTGGTAACTCGTCGGCCCACTTTCCTTTGGCGTTTGTAAGCCGCTTCTTGAGATTGTTAAGGATAACCTTGTTGCTTGCTTCCGCCTGACCATTAGGTTGTGGGTAGCGAGGAGTGGACATAACAAGTTGAATGTTGTATTGCTGGAAAAATGCTTTGGTCTTGTCGCTGATGAATTGGGAGCCGTTGTCGCACACTATAGTGGATGGTATCCCGAACCTGCTCAAGATGTTTCTGCGGATAAACGAGATAACTTGAGTGTCCTTGACCTCCTTGAAGGCTTCGGCCTCGATCCACTTAGAGAAATAATCTGTCATGGCAAGTAGATAGACGCGTTGCCCTGAAGCTGGTGGGAGTTTCCCAACGATGCCCATCCCCCACTTCATGAATGGCCATGGTGAAGTAAGGGGATGAAGTAACTCTGACGGTAAATGTGGAATTGGTCCATGACGCTGGCACGCGTCACATTTGCGAGCAAACTCCGCTGCATCTTTGTTCATGGTGGGCTAGTAGTATCCCATCCTGCTTGCTTTCTTCTCCAGGTTTCGACCCCTTGTGTGGTTGCCACACTCGCCGTCATGTATGTCCCGTAACACCACCTGAACTTCGTTTTCTTGTACGCATCGTGCGTATATTCCTGACGACATCCACTTGAACAAAATGTTATCTTTAACCGTAAATATGGAAGCTTTTACCTTAAGTCATTTAGCCTCCTCCTTGTCTTTTGGCAGGACACCTTGTTGCAACCATTTCAGGTAAGGCGTTACCCAGGACGGGTTACTGTCTGGACTGCTCATTGTTAACACGTCAGCTCCTTTGACTATTGATGGTGCATCAAGGTATACGAAGGGAATCTTGGTGTATTCTCGTGGGTCTATGGCGGATCCAAGATTAGCTAAGGCGTCAGCCTATGTATTAGCGTCTCGAGGAACCTGCTTGATCTCGAAATGCTTGAAATCTTTCACAATCTCGCGCACTTTTTCGAGGTATGCCTCCATCTTCGAATCCCTGGCGACATATGAATCTGTTACTTGGTTCACGATAAGTAACGAATCACAGATTACCTCGATTTCCTGCACGTTAAGATCTCGGGCAATGAGTAAGCCTGCTATGAGCGCCTCATATTCTGCTTCATTATTGGTAGCTTTGAACGTGCATCGCACATCCTGGGCTATCCTATCCCCCTGTGGTGACTTCAGAACTACCCCCAGACCGACACCTACTTAATTCGACGCGCCGTCGGTGTGCATCAGCCACTTGCTATTACTTTTCACATTCAGCATTTCTTGTTCTTCTTCTTGTGAAGGGGTAGGGGTGAAGTCGACCACAAAGTCCGCCAAGGCTTGCGACTTTATTACTGCTCGAGGCTCATATGAGATGTCGTAGCCATTCAAATGGATGAGCCAACGCGTCAAACGACCTGATAGTTCTGGTTTGGACATGATACTCTTCATAGGATAGTTAGTTCTCACGATAATAGAATGACTTTCAAAGTATGGACGTAACTTAATGGAAGCCATTACTAAAGAAAGAACTAATTTTCTGTAGGAGAATACCTGGTTTCCGCATCAAGCAATGTTTTACTTACATAGTATACTGGTAACTGGTTACCATCTTCTTCACGGACTAGCACGGCGCTGACTACGAAATCTGTAACGGCGAGGTAGACATACAATTTTTCTCCTTACCGTGGTTTTGATGGTACCTGCGGATTTGATAAATACTGTTTTAGCTCTTCGAATGCCTTCTCATGCTCTTCCTTCCACTCGAACGACTTATTCTTCTTTAAAATGTCGTAAAATAGCTTGTTTCGATTTGATGAGCGGGATATGAATCTGTTCAATGTTGCTATTCTTCCTGTCAACTTCTGAACATCTTTCACGCATTTCGGTGACTCGAGCTCCATTATGGCTCTGACCTGTTCCGGACTTGCCTCTATCCCCCGTTGGGTAACTATATACCCGAGGAACTTCCCTGAGGTGACGCCGAAGGAGCATTTGGTTGGATTTAACTTCATCTTGTATTCTCTTAAGATTTGAAAGGCGTCTTGTAGATGAGCGATGTGATCTTCCGCCTTTAACAACTTGACGAGCATATCGTCGATGTAGACCTCCATTGTATCTCCCAGCCTTTCCTGAAACATCTTATTAACCAATCTCTGGTAAGTAGCACCTGCGTTTTTCAATCCGAATGGCATAACTTTATAGCAATAAGTTCCTTAATTAGTTACAAATGCCGTTTTTTCTTGATCCTCAGGATTCATCATTATTTGGTGATAGCCACTAAACGCGTCCATAAAAGTTAACAACTCGTGTCCTGCCGTCGCGTCCACCATTGCATCGATATGAGGCAATGGGAACGAGTCTTTAGGACACGCTTTGTTTAAATCAGTAAAATCTACACAGACGCGCCACTTACCATTTTTCTTTTTAACCACTACCACATTTGCTAGCCACTCAGGATATTTGACTTCTCTGATTTTTCCCGATTCAAGTAAGGATTTTACCTCGTCGTTGATTACCTGATTTCGCTCGGGGGCGAACTTACGCCTTTTCTGTTTCACGGGTGGTATTTTTGGATTGGCATTCAGAGCATGAGTAATCACACTTGGATCTATTCCGATCATATCTTCATTCCTCCAGGCGAAACAATCTTTGTAAGACCGTAAGAACTTTACCAGCCCTTCTCGCAAAGTCGGCTCTAGATCTGCCCCGACCCGGACCTTTTTCGAGGGTTCGGATGGGTCAAGAGCTACTTCTTCCAGTTCAGGAGCCTCCGGCTTTACGTAGAAGGATGGAGTCTTACAGTCTTTTAATTACTAATCGGAAACTTGCTTGCTTGTCCCTGCCTTTGAAGCTGTGGAAGCTGCGGAAGTCGTCGCTCTCATTGTTACTGAGTAACATTCTCTTGCAAGTCTTTGCTCTCCTTGAATCTCTTGTATCCCCCAAGGAGAGGGAAACTTCACGCATTGGTAATACGTCGACGGGATTGCTTTCATCCCGGAATCCATGGCCTGCCCAAGATAACATTAAAAGGTGAGGGACAATCTAGCACTTGAAATTTTACTTGATAGTTTACTCCCTGGGCGATGGTTGGCAGGGATATTTCCCCGAGCGTGTTGCGTGATTCACCGCCGAATCCTACCAAAGTCTTAGACTTTTTGACTACGTCGTCAAGTCCAAGACCTAAGCTGTACAACGCATCCAACATAAGCAAGTTAGTGGAACTCCCATTATCAATCAATACACGTTTAACAAGGAAATTTGCAATTGTCAAGGATATTATTAAACAATCATGATGAACTTCCTCTTCTTCGACATCGTCGAAGGTGATAGGCATGATGGCATGGCTGGATCGTGCGGGAGCTTTGGGATTTTCTCTTCTGGCTTCTCTTGCGATTCTTTTAGCCGCGGAATAGGTCACGCCACAAATATCCGACCCCCCAGTAATGACGTTGATTACTCCTGCATGCTTGGGAGAGTCGGGCTTTCGGGCTCTTTCCATATTCCGGGCCAGATGCTCCCTGCCGCACTCAGAGATCAGCTCTTTGAGGTAGCCTTTCCTTAGCAAGTCGACGACCTCTTTCCTTAGCGCGATGCACTCCTCTGCCGTGTGACCGTGATCGAAATGAAAGTCGCACCACCTTGACTCATCTTTACGATGATGTGGTATGTCTTTCTTCCGTGGCCACTTGACAGCGTTTCCCATCGTGCTAAGGGTTCTGACTATCTCTGTCGCGTTAACTCGAAAGTTGTGGTGAGAGAATTCTGGAGGCAGCTGGGTGTTCTCACTTCTCTTAGCGTATGACGTGTTAACAGTTTGCTTGTTGTGCGGGGAATGATGAGCGGCAGAAGGGTAGGGAGCGTATCGAGCCTCCCGTTTTCCTTGCCGTCGATCACTCCGTTGAGGACTCGCCCCCTTCTCGGCGTAGAGGTCGTCCTTCTCCAGACGGACATGAGCTAACGCTTTAACCTGCACTTCATCAAAGTTAGAGCAAGGGTACTTTGTTAGTTCACGATATAATTCGGGATTTCGGGAGGATATCCCTCGCCGGAAGGCTTCCACTGCCGTTGCTGCATCGCATCCCTCAATAGTTACAAGTTCCTCGTTGTAACGACTGAGGAACGCCTTTTAAGATTCTCTAGGCTTCTGGACTAAGCGGTATAAGTCACTAGACCGCTTCTTTGCGTGTCGGCTGCTTGCAAACCTGATTCTAAACCTGTCAACCAACTCAGCAAAGGATGAGATACTCCCAAGTGGCAAATGCGAGTGCCAGTTTAGCGCGGGACGGCATAACGTGTTCCCGAACCATCGACACATAACAGTTTCTTTCATTTCAAAGGGGACAGTACTAATATTCATAGCTTGCTTAAAGGCCGCTATATGCTGGTCGGGATCGGTAGTCCCTTCATACTTTTGAATTTCAGGGACGTGATACTTTCGAGATATGTTAACTCTCGCGATAGCGGGTACAAAGGGCGAATCGGTGTAACCGTCACGCCTTTCTACTGCAATCGGTTGAGGAGCCCCTGGGACCTGAGTAATCCGGTCCTCCAGGGCTCTGAGGCTTTCCTTGAGCTGGACAACCTCACTACTTTCTCGAACTGCCCCGGACGTGTTAACAGTTACCTGATTACCCATTGATGGTCCAGCGCCATTCGGAGTGACGAGATTGGGATCCTCCATATCCAGGCGCCGGGCTACGTCATTAATCACGTCGCTCCTTTGATGGTAAGCCGGAGCCGACTGGACCTGAGATCGAAGCAAGTTACGCTCATTAGTTAAAGCCTCAATTTGTCTCCCATAAACTTCAGTAATTTTAGAGTTAGCCTCTTTTTGGCTATCTAGATCTTTTTGGAGCGCGAGCATGGTTGCACGGATTTCTACAATGGCGCTGGATTCAGCCGTCTGCCTCTCGGAGTTGTTGTTGGCTGGTGGCTCTTCTTGGAGAGGCAATTCTTGATTCTGGTTGTCGTTACCGCCGCTGTTGATGGCGTTGATAGGGTCGCTGTTGTCGTTGTTGAGATTTTTGTTGTCGCCGGAGTCGATGGTTTGGTTGTTGTTCAGCTCGAGATCTCCGACGTGGCTATGAGTTGCATCCATGCTTGATGAGGATTTGGTAGCTTGCTAGGTGTGACTTCGTTTTTGGCTAGGGCCCCACGGTGGGCGCCAATTGTTTTGGGCGAATTAACTGTGCTAACACGTTACTTCGCTACAATGAGGGACTCCTAGTCACAAAGTCGTCACGACGCGTTAGAAAATATGAACAAAAGATTATTAATAGAAAATACGGATAAAGGAGCAAAGGAAATGATGAGAATGAGTCGAATCGTAGTGCGAGTTGTATTGATCGAATGATGCTTCTAGGGTCGAGTAACAATATTTGTGTACACTTGATTCCTTAGAATAAAGAGGATTGCAATTGACTAGAATAAGGCAAGGATAATGAGATTTTTGGTAAGCTTTGGGCGAGCGTCGGTACTGAAAATAATGTGTCCTTCTTCAGACTCCTCCCTTCCTTTTATATCGCCACCATCTTTCTCAATCGAGCCGTTGATGAGCGTTAAGGAAATCCCGGAAATATCGCACTTGCAGTTACAGCTTGGCGTTAGAAGATCTCCGCCACGCTACAGTCAACGCCCGCCTTTAATTGGAAGGCGAAATTCACGGGCTTGGCTCTACTTGCCGTTGGCGCTTGCATGGGATTATCCGTTCAATGCTTGTGGGCTTGGGATTTTGGACGGCCCAACAATTGTTATCTTTTTTTTTTCGATTAGAGTACTGTTTATGAGAATTGAATTAGAAACCTATAAATACTAACCTTTAGACCTAGTTAAAATACTAACCTTTAGACTTAGTCATTTGACTGGACGTGAAAAGGCATTATTATTATCTCTTACTTGGGTAATTAGGTGGTTTCAATTGTTTCAAATTAATGGCAAACATACACCAAATTAGTGGCACAGTATATATTATTATAGAAAACACATAAACGTACATATTACAGGTCATGGATATCGATCTATGCATCTTTTTAGTGCTACATGTATATATAGTTTGATACATCCTTATTGATAAATATATAGTGCTAGCTTGTACATCGCTGCGATTCTGGAAGGTTACACATTTGGTCCAACTCATTTACCAATTATTGCTAGCTTCTTCGCCTTCTGTTGCTCATTTGGAGTTTCTTTAAACCATACGTTATACTTATATACATATATAATGTCTTCCGGAAGGGAAAAGAAGATACTACATATGTAGTATGGACAAGTTACATCAATATATGAAGTAACAAGTACGTTTAAGGAGTTAACCGAAACATTAAACAAAATATAGAAAACCTTGTTTTATTTAATATGACCTTAATATATAGTATGACATTGATTTAAGGAGGGCATGTAAAGCCGGGGGACGGACTAAGGCCACAAGCGTTCATAAGGAGGAGCACCTTTAGCGTGATGGCCTCAATATTGGCAGAGTCCAAGCTGTTGTCTCTAACGGCCGAGCAAAGAGGGCAACAAGGGCGAGGATTGCTGTAATGGAGTTGCCTCAACACTTGGCAGCACGCTCGAGTTGCGTACGTGACTCCTTGAGGACCCACGCATATCCCTGCGTTTGGGGCCGGTGATGGGGAGGCGGACGGAGATGGAGAAGGATGAGAAAATGTTGGGATGAAGATGCAAAGCAAGATTGACAAGAATAGCACTAATCGTGTTAGGGTTGAGATGGAACCCATGTTGACATCTAGTATATATCCTAGGTTTTTGGATTAGTGTGTGTAAGCAATCAAGTTAAACTAGGAGGGTATTTATAGGAGAATGCAGCTTTAAATTAATAAAATTATCAACATAGGTAATTTGTATTAGGATTCGGATTAGTGTTGAGATAAAGATGTTTACATCTTAACAACCAAATATTGCCCAAGTCGGTAATTGTGAAATGGCCTAACCCCCGCCCAAACTAACCTGCAATAAGTAAACTGCCTAATGTTGCGCACCTAATATAAGCTATAGATGTGACATTTCTCAATTTTAGAATTTGTAGACATATAGCTCGAGTTGATTGAGATCTACCCAACCTGAATGATGAATATACCCGTTCTAAACCTTACGTAATTAACCAGCGTGATTTGATTGACTGGTTCATGTAGACGGGAATACGGGATTTAGGGTCCGTATGGTATCTAACGACGGAAACGTAAACGGAATGGAAACGAACCTACTCCACATTAGTATCATGATACATGATGAGTCACCTCAATTTTCATACAAAAACTACCGCAAGCTCCCTCGCTGCGCTCAATTTGTTTCCCTAATCTAAGGGTGGGTAACAAACCAATTCAATCATTTCCTTCATCTCTTATCTAAACACACAAATTTCAAGGTTTCAAATAAATTTTTTTTCAATTAATGTATAGTGACACGTAATTGGACTAGGTTCATTTCCTTTCCGTTTACGTTTCCGCCGTTGGATACCAAACGGCCCTTTAGACTATTCCAACTAGAATCCTTATCAAAATCTATACTACTATATTATAAAGCGGAGTCAAAGTCTTCACAAAAATTTACGCAACGTGTCATTTTTATAATAAATAATCAACTGAACCTTCCTTTATATAATAAGTTGTAATCATTAATTTTGGAAATAATCTAATCCGGAAATAAATTTCTATCTATCAACATATATATCTATATTATTTTCTATATATTTTGGAACAATTAAAATATAATCAGAAAATAATCTTTGAAACCGTGTCTATATCTATATCTATAGTAAAATACTCCCTCTGTCTCTTAATGTTTGTCTCATTTCCGTTTTTATCGTCCCAAAATGTTTGTGGTGTTCTCCCCTCTTTCCTTTTTAATCTACTACTTTATCACTTTTTACACTCACACTTTATCAATTTTTATACCATCTATCTACTTTATTTCTTTTTCCTCCTTTCATCCATCAACTTTTTACACCCATCAACTTTTTTACACTCACACTTTATCCCTTTCCTTCTCTATTTCTCTTTCATCTTTTCACCCATCAACCTTTTCTTATACAAAAAAAAACTTTTTTGTTTCCTTAATCTACGCGTAAATAGTGAAACGAGACAAACAATATGGGACGGAGAGAGTACATAATAAACTTAACTTGAAAGTCGGGATATGTATATGGGATGGGGAAGATACATAATAAGATTAACTTGAAAGTTTGGGGTTATTTGTTTTGTAGAATAAACTCTAGGTTATTTTTTTTTTGTCGAGGGTACTACCCATGAGAGTCGAACCGGAGACCTCTAGGTACCACCCTAGAGGCTTAACCAATCGACTAAGTGCCCGAAGGCAAACTCTAGGTTATTTCAAGCAAGTATCATCGTTACAATTTTATTCACTAATTAACAAATTATTTTTATCCCGATATAATAAACTAACAAATCTTATTTGTTATTTCTACCAAACTAAGAGAGATTTGGAGTGCGAATTCTTACATATCCATGCCAAAAGTTGTTTGCTTTGACCAACTCAAGTTTTTTCTATCAAATCTGTTTTTTGCCTATAGTATTGGTTTCTTTTCCGTACAACTTTCATATAAATTTTTTAATATTTAGTATAATAAATATGTATCTATACTATACATAAAAGTTGAATTCTTTACAACCTTCACATTAATTTTGATCCCACTTCATATTAGATCTATGAAAAAATATCAACATTTATAACTACATAATTTATCAAGATAGTATTACCATTCTAATTAACAATTATGTGTATTGAAGTAAATCAATTATAAATCATTCGTTAAATAAAAAATATATTATATTTATCTACATAGAACAAATGATTTTGAGCACAAAATCATGTTTTATATACATAGTACGAAAATACTTACAAACCTTTCCCTAGGGTCGTCGCTATGTTTTCATTGACAAAGTATAATCTTTTAGGTAGGTTTATGGGACAAATCAAATAGTAACATTGGGAGAAATTTATAAATCAGAAAATATACTACAATCAAAAGTTATATGGCAAAACCCAGTCAAATCGAATAACATATAATCATAGAACCAAAAATAATTAGGGTGTATTTTATTAGTAAGTGAAATTAAACATGCAAAAATTTCCCATTATAATCTTTTTAAAAATAATTTTAATATTTGATACATGGGCATACGTAGTATGACGGGTTAAACTTGCTAATTGAGTATCTCTGGCCAGTTTGCCTAGGGCGGGGATAATGTATAACTAGTTAAACGCTTATGACAAGGGTAAAGGGGCTGTATAAATTAGGAGTATATCGTATGTCAAATGGGTGGTTCTATCTGGTTTAGGTTCGTGTTGTTGGGACGATATTAAGGACGCTAGTCATTAATATCTTAACCAATAATGATCGTCCCTTGTTTTGATAATGACAAACTCAAATGTACTTAACAAGTTGTCCAAGTATTGATCTCAGGAAGGTCCAGTGGACGCACATGAGCGAAAAGGACAACAAGTGAACGGCAGTTCCTAAGCTGTAGGGACGCACGTCATCAGAACTTCCAAAGCTGAATGTAATTGGCGAAATCCCTGCGCAGATAGGACGGCGTCCTCATCAAGAAGTGATGCGCGCCAAAATACGGACGAAGTTCAAATTCAAATCAAGGCCGCCCCAACATGATTACATCACGTTCGGCCGTAGTCCTCAGAAGGAAGCTTCCCTTGTCTGGGCACGTGTAGACAACTCCAAAGATGTCGCTTTCCCAGCAATGGTCCCCTATCCACGCGGAGGCTTCCCAAGCGTCAACAGAGTTGACTTCCTCAAGATGCCCATCGCACCGTTGATGGAAGATCAAGGATCCTACCAAGCATCAGAGGACGCTAGAGGACAAGAACCACTTCCGCTATAAATACCCCCAAGGGGTATGCATAGCGGTGTGGACTTTGAAGACTTTCTCTCAAGCTCTCCCGAAGCATTCAAGAACACGAACGAAGATCAAGAAGATCAAGTGAGCTTGAAGCAAGAGAAAGAAAGTCCAACCACATCAAATCCAAAACAAACCACAAAATAGTTAGAGTTGTAGTTTGTCTTTCATAACGAACCGTGAAAGACGTGTGTGATAGCTTCCTTATAGCTAAGAGAGTTAGGTTACTTTGTTAGGTGGAAGGAGTGTTACTAGTGAGGCTAAGGACGGACGCTTAGCTCAGTGAAGTGTAACGACTCGCCTAAGTTGTAAGGACTCTCTCTTAATAAGATAAGGACGGCTATTGAAAATCCTCCAAGCGGAGGTAGAGGTTTACCCATAAGACTAGTTGGTCTTAGTGGGGTTCCTCTATAAATACTCGTGTCCATTATCTCATTGCGTTTCCTGTTAAGTCTAATTTCCGCTGCACCTAAGGACGCCCTTAACCCAGTTAAGGACGCCTTTACTAACAAACTTACGATACAACAATTGGTATCAGAGCAGGCGCTCTAGATTAAGTTTGAGTTGCAGGAAACATGGAGATGGAACCTATAGGTATCTCAAGTGCAAAACCACCTCGCCTGACGGACGGCAACTTCAATAGGTGGAAGACAAGGTTCGAATGCTTCGTGCGTAGTCAAAACTACCAATGCTGGCTGGTGATAAAGAACGGCGACCTCGAAGTTCCTGCCGCCAAGAAGGACAAGGAGGCAGATTGGAGTCCTGAAGAGTTCAAGCTTATGGAAGCAAATGCAAAGGCTATCTGTTTTCTACAGACGTCCCTCTGTGAAAGGGACGCCACTCTTGTGAGCAATCTCCCAACGGCTAAGCTTCAATGGGAAGCCCTGCAAAAGTATCATGTTGGGACGCCTGAGATGAAAGAAGACGTCCAGTTGGAAGCAAAAAGGGACTTCTACAAATTCAGGATGTTCACAAACGAGACCATCACCGACTACTCCTTTCGCTTTGAGGCCCTTCTAACTAAGTTGAAAAACTTGGGTGTCAAAGAAACAGAAATCACTCAGAGGATGAAGGTTCAAGTTTTGATAGATGGACTCACGGGACCATGGAACTTTGATAGGATGACGTTCAAGGAGAACCAGGCCAACAAGGGACTATCCATGGAGGAAATCTATGGAAAACTCAAAGGGTACGAAGCAAGAAGAAACCAAGATTTGGTAGAAATGGGAAAAAGTTCCCCAAGTGAGCTGGCTCTAACTCTTGCGGCTAGGACGCCAGAGTATGAGCAATACTACCAAAGGCAAAGAGAGTTGAACTCAATGCTAGAAGCCAAAACTCAAGAGCACCAGGAGAATCTTCGTCTTCAAGCATTGGTGGAACGCAAAGGGAAGACCGAAGAACAAATTTCTGAAGAAGATGAGCTAGCACTGTTGCACAAAACTCTTCGTTCTTTGTACAAAAGAGGCAAAGTTCCAAGAATGAAGATGCCCTACAAAAAGGAAACTCGCAAGCCTACAGATGCAGAAATGAAGGAAATAGTTTGCTACAAATGCAACAGAAAGGGATACATGGCCAAGAAATGTACCACAGGCCTATCATCAAAGGAAATGAAGGAAAAGGCGCTGGTTGGTGCATTTGAGGGTGCATGGGACGACCTTGACTCAAGTGATGAAGAGCCAGAAAATAGTGGCCTACATGGCTATGGAAGACGCCCCAGAGGACGTCTCTGAAACTGCGCAAGAGGTAACCCATGAAACCATGTTAAACTCTCTTGAAAAATGTTCAAAACCAAAGCTCATTAAATTGATAACTCAAATCATGCAAGAGAGCTATGCTATGAAACAAAGTTTTGAGGAAGCTGAATCCGAGAATATTGTTGTGGAATGTGAAAATTGTAGTACCATGTCTCTTCAACTAGAGTCCTCTCAGGAAGAAGTCAAGTCCCTTAAAAGTCAGATTGTGTGCTTAAAGCTCGAAAATGCTAGTCTTAAGGACGAGGTCAAAGTTCTAGGAAAGAGTCCGATGACCGAAACTGTTAACCCAATAGTTTTTGTTCCAGCTTGAAAAGGACTAGGGTATGAATCAGGATCAAAGAACTCTCTCCCTAGTGACTTTGAAGCTAGCAAGACTACTAAACTAGAGCTTGAGAGGGAAAAGACAAGGAATCTAGAAGAGCGCATTAGAGTTCTAGAGAGTGGTAAGGAAGGACAAAAGGACTACTACACGAACTCTGTCAGTCACAAAATCTACAAGAATATTGCTAAGGGAAAAGGATCTAAGGTAGTGGATCCTGAGAAAATGAAAGAGAATAAAATTCAGCGTCCAAATAAAAAGTACTACCTTGGAAACTATTATAGGACGTGCTGGCATTGTGGCAAAGGCGGTCACTACCAGTATGAGTGTCTTAAGCTGAAACAAGATCTTGAAAATGGAAAGAAGGCTAGAATTGATCGTGAGAATGCCAGGCCTAAATCTGCTGATAGGACGCCTGCTAGTGTGCCAAATGCTAAAACTCGATCTCCTAGGACGCATGCTAGAAGATCAAATGATGTGAATGTTTATGATCATTTGCCTATGCAGAAGTTTTACCCTTGTAACGAACCAGGTAGGGGTCACCTTGCCTGGGTCGCAAAGAACTAACTCTTCTTTTCAGGTGGAAGTGAGAGGAAGCCCGTGGATCATCGATAGTGGCGCTTCAAATCATATGACTGGAAGCCAGATCCATCTCACTTCTATCCAAACAAATGCCACTGGAGGAACTGTCTCGTTTGGCAACAAGGGCAAAGGAAAGATCAAAGGGACGGGCACCGCAAAGCTGAATCAATCCATCAGTGCGTCCAAAGTTAGTCTTGTCGAAGGACTAGGCTTCAACCTCCTTAGTGTCTCCCAAATATGTGATCAAGGTGAAAACCTAGTCACATTTGACTCTAAGGAATGCCTAGTCATCAACAAGAAAACAAATCAAGTCATTCTCAAAGGGACTCGTGAAAACAATGTCTACGTCTTCAATCAAAGATTCAAGCCTGCATCCAAGTTGTGCTTATCTGTCTCCGCTGTGGACGCCGATCTCTGGCATCGACGTCTAGGACACGCGGGACCTAGCACAATCTTCAAGCTTCATCAAAAGGATCTTGTAAGAGGTCTTCCCAGAATTGATCTTGAGCAAATTGAGCAATGTGAAGCATGCATCAAAGGGAAGCAGACAAAATCGTCCTTCAAATCCAAGAATGAAGTGAGCACAAAGAAGCCATTGGAACTTCTTCACATGGATCTGTGTGGACCCATGCAAACCCAAAGCTATGGTGGAAAAAGGTACATGTATGTCATTGTAGATGATTTTTCAAGATTCACTTGGGTTCTTTTCTTAGTGTCAAAAGCAAATGCCTTCGGGATGTTCAAAATCTTCATCAAGCAAGTAGAAGTTGCTCTTGGGACGAGCTTGAAAGCTCTAAGGTCAGATCATGGAACGGAATTTAAAAACTCAGAGTTCCTTGACTTCTGTGACCAACAAGGAGTCTCCCACAACTTCTCTGCTCCTCGAACTCCTCAGCAAAATGGTGTTGTTGAAAGAAAGAATAGGACGCTAGAAAACATGGCAAGGACGATGCTTTTGGCTAGTGGCGTCCCCAAACACTTCTGGGCAGAAGCCGTTGCCACCGCAACCTACATTGTCAATCGAGCTATGATTCGTCCATTGCTCAAAAAGACGTTCTATGAGCTCTTGAATGGAAGAAAGCCAAACATTTCACACCTCAAAGTCTTTGGGTGTAAATGCTTCATTCACAACAACGGCAAAGACAACATCGGCAAGTTTGATGCTAGGAGTGATGAAGGAATATTTCTTGGGTACTCCCTCACAAGCAAAGCCTATAGAGTCTTCAACAAACGGACTCTTAAGCTTGAGGAAAGTATCCATGTAGTATTCAAAGAAAATGCTTCTCTCAAGAAAGAACCAAGTAAGAAGGAATGTCGCCCCTCTCCTAGGGACCAAGAGGCTCCTCCGTCAAATATTATGTTCCTGGGAACGCCCCTGAGTCTCGCGTTGAAGTCTCAATGGGAGTTCCTAGTGAACAACAAGAGCCTTCTCAAACTTGGTCGCTAAACCAAGTTGAGGCCGGTGAATCAAGTCAACAAGGAGAAAGACAGAGTGTGGACGCTCCAGCTGAAGGGGAACACACTGAGCCGACAAATGAAGAAGACGGATTTGACTCTGATGAGTCTGATTGGATGGACCCTAGGTGTATCCCTACCAGGGACGCTACCCATAAGGGATCCAACCTTTCAAGACTTTATTCAACAGATCAAATCATCTCTGACATCTCAAAAGGAGTCCAAACAAGATCAGCTGTGAATCAGTCCCTCAACGCCAACATAGCGTTCTGTGCCTTCAACGCCTTTGTGTCCTTAGTTGAACCTAAGAACATAAAGGAAGCACTCCAGGACGCTGATTGGATTCAAGCTATGCAAGAAGAACTCAATCAATTCGAAAGGAACAAAGTTTGGACCCTCGTCCCTAGACCGAGAAACAAAAACATAATAGGGACGAGGTGGGTCTATAGAAACAAGCTTGACGAAAGTGGCCGCGTATCAAGGAACAAAGCAAGACTTGTGGCTCAAGGCTATAGGCAAGAGGAAGGGATCGATTATGATGAGACCTTCGCTCTTGTCGCTAGAATTGAAGCCATTCGCCTCCTCATTGCCTACGCCGCCCACAAAGGGTTCAAGCTCTTTCAAATGGATGTCAAGACATCCTTTCTTAATGGCAAACTTAAAGAAGAAGTGTACGTCGCTCAACCTCCAGGAGTTGAGGACGCTGATCATCCTGATCACATGTACTTCTTGGACAAGGCACTCTATGGACTCAAGCAAGCCCCTCGTGCATGGTACGATAGGTTTGCATCCTTTCTCTTGTCCAACGGGTACACACGAGGTAACATTGATAAAACACTATTCTTAAAGAAAGTCCTTAAAGATGTTTTGATTGTCCAAGTCTATGTCGATGACATAGTCTTTGGAAGCACTAACATGAGACTTGTAGAGGAATTCAAGAACTTGATGAGTAGTGAGTTTGAGATGTCCCTCATAGGAGAACTCAACTTCTTCTTGGGACTCCAAATCACCCAGCTCAAAGATGGGACGCGCATTCACCAACAAAACTACATCCGTGAAATGCTCGAGAAGTATGGAATGAACTCTTCAAAATCCATTGATACTCCCATCTCCCCCAACACTCGCCTTTATGCTGATGAAGAAGGCAAGAGTTTAGATCAAAAGCTCTACAGGGGAATGATAGGGTCCTTGCTATACCTGACGGCAAGTCGTCCCGACATCATGTTCGCTGTGTGCTTGTGTGCTCGCTTCCAAGCAAATCCAAAGGAGTCCCACATGCAAGAGGTCAAGAGAATCTTCAGATACCTCAAGGGACGAGATGACCTATGCCTATGGTATCCCAGAAGAACGTCCCTAAACCTGGTAGCGTACTCTGACGCAGACTACGCTGGCCATGTGGTGGATAGGAAGAGCACATCCGGCATGGCACAATTCCTTAGCTCATGTCTTGTATCTTGGGGATCCAAAAAGCAAAACTCCGTGGCACTCTCAACCGTGGAAGCTGAGTACGTTGCTGCTGCTTCGTGTTGTTCACAAGTCCTATGGATCAAGTACCAACTTGAAGATTATGGTACGTTCCTCAACACAGTCCCTATCTTGTGTGATAACACTAATGCTATAAGTATTTCCAAGAATCCTGTTCATCATTCTAGGACGAAGCATATTCATATAAGACATCACTTTCTTTGTGATAATGTTAAACTTGGATTAATTAAGGTAGATCATGTTAGGACTGAGGACCAAGTGGCCGATATTTTCACAAAAGCACTTGATAGACGTCCCTTCGAGCACCTCCGGTTGCTTTTGTGGATGATAACTTTTAAATGATCAAGTCCCGTTCTATTATTCCCTCCATGATTGGCTATGTTTTGTTGAGAACTCGTTTTAAAGTAATGTATTCATTTAAAGCCATCTTTAAAGGACGCTAGTCTGAGACATATGTTTTGCTTGTGTTTTTGAACGGTATTCAATTCGCTTTTCATCTCAAGAGTATCCCTGATCAATCTACCCTCATTATAAGCCGAAATGATGGGAACTCTAAGCTTAACTAAGCCGAGAATCTCGCAAACGCGTCCTATGAGCGTTCTTTGTTTTATCTTTACGGGACGTACTTGCTTGATTTTCAAAAATGGTTCTAAGTGATCAAAGGGACGCGTGTTAAGAGCTGAGAGTTGTCCATACAGAGTTCAGAGTTCAGAAGTTGAGATCAGTGTCTGGGACGCCGTGGTTCAGTTCAGTGTAGTGAAGTGTTGTGTGTTGAAAGGACGCCAGGTCAGAGTCCTTTGCAGTTGTGAGAAGTTTGAATGTTTGAAAATGGGAAGGTGAACCGTCTTGAAGAAGATTTAGCGAAGATCTCGGGATATGCGCAAACAGTGCTCAACAGCTGTGTTTCTTAGCAAAGAAGAAAAGCCACGTGTGGGAAGGCAGGTGGAGGAAGCCGAGTGTAAAGACCCTGTTACCCCTGCCCGTCCAACTTCGTCTTCTTCCTATAAATTCCCACCTATGCATTCCGAAACACTTTCTTCGCTCCTCTGTTGTTTACTCACTTATAGCAATCTCTCAAGATCTGCAAAATCTTCAAACGCATCCCGAAATCTCATCCTCAACCCTAATCTTCCTCTATATAAACCCTCTCTCTCAAATGGCCAATACTAGAGCAACCAAAAACCAATCTTCTTCTCCGGCGGCGAAGAACCCTAGTTTGTCGACGTCTCCTCCGGTGAAAGGCCGGTCCCTCATGGACTCAAGAGGGCGATCTTCTGGGCGCCAAGAACCTCCTCGCCACCATTCCTCATCTCAATCCACCCAACGCCGTCACTCCACCACCCCTCCCCAGGTACAAAGATCCCAACCTCGTCCTTCAAGGTCCCAATCTCATTCTTCCACAAAACCCCAACAAAAACCTCGTCCTTCTCAATCTAAATCCCAACCCTCTCAGAAACGATTTTCGTTTCTTGAGAAACCATTTGTCCCGGAGCCAGAACAAGGGACCGTTGGCAAAGGCTCCGTGTTTAGACTTTTGTCCCAACCTAAACGCCGTCCTCCCCTTGACCCTCTCATTGAGGACTGGCTTGAAAAAGAGCCAAGGACGCTCGCCAACATTTGTCTTAGGGCGTCCGCTCACGACCATCCCCCTAAAGTCCAAAGACTACTTTACTACTTCATGGTAACGTACGTCAAGCCCCGCCTTGCGGAAACCAACAACTCCAACCCTCCATTCATGGGGCCAGGCATCATTTATGACTCGTTTGGTGGAACCGTGGACGAGCTCGCCAAACTGCTCCCCGATATAATGTAGTTCGTTGTGGCTCCTGCGGGCTCCGTCCCATCTCAAAAACGAAAAAGGCCTTCCTCTCCCCCTCCTTCCAAAACGCTCCAAATAAAAGGCCCTTCCTCCTCTCCACCAAAAAGACGCTTGAAGACGTCTGCTGAGCTTGAGGGCGTGACCGAGCAACAAATGGCAGCTATCCGCCTCTCGGAGCTTGCAATAGAGAAAGGGGAGAAGGCTAGGCAAGAGCAGGCCGAAAAGGACGCCATTGCTGCGGCGATCCAGCAAAGCTTGCAGGACGTCCCTCGCCTTCCTCCTCCACCACCAAGGATAGAGGACGTCACTCCTCCTCCTGCGGCTACATCAGATCCGCTCCAGGCGGAAATCGTGGCAGACTTGGCAAAGCCCATGCCAACCGCTCAGCAGGCGACTCCTCACGTATAGGTCCCGGCCAAGGACGTTGTACCAAAAGTCATTACGCTTGAGGACTCCCCAGCTAAGCCGCCGCCTCCTCCCCCTGCTCCGCTCAATGTCAAGCCAATCTCAATGGCTCCGCCTCGCCCCTTTGCCCCTGCCACAAAGGCCAAGATAAGAACTCCCTCTCCCTCTCCTCCCAGAGCTTCAACTCCTCCTCCTCCTCCTCCGCCTACTCAGGCCGTCGAGGAAACTGCTAAAGTCCAAGGGACGCCTCCAACGACCGTCCCTACAAAGTCCTTGGCACGGACTCCACCGGTGGACGCACCTCCTTCAGAACTGGCGTCCGCTGCTGAGGAGACGGAAATGGTCGAGTCCCATGAGCAAGGGGACGAGGCCTCAGACGAAGAGGACGCTCCTCACCAGGATGAGGACCTTGAGGACGAGGAGGGAGACGGCGATGAAGAAGATGCCGGTGATGAAGTGATTGTGAGCAACGGCAGTATGCAGAAACGATTAAAGAAAATCTTGTCGCCGCTTCTGTTCACCACCCAGTTCCTAGAGGAGAATCAGCGCCAAGAGTTTTTGGAACTACTTGAGTTCCAGGGATGGACGCACCTTGGTGCAGAGGCCGTTGAAGTCGACCCCCACCAGGTTCTCCGCTTTTACTCAAAGTTTGAAATATCCGAAGTAAAAGGGAAGCCTCAAGGGACGTTCGAAATTGATGGGGACGAGTACTCAATTGCTGAGGGTACCGTCCGCAACATGCTAGGCCTGCGTCCTTCTCCTCCGGACGCTCTCCATGACCTGCCCAACAAGAATTTCGGTCGGTTCTCCCAGGAAGAGATCTTCAATCGCATTTTCAACGGGAGACAGCCAGTTGCCAAGGACAGAGTCGCTCACTGCCTATCCAAGACGGGCGTCCTTGCGCATCACTTCATTGTGCGCATGGTCGTCCCCCGCCAAGAAAAGAAGTCAATAGTCCAGATCACTAACAGTATCTTGCTGGACGCCTTCTTAGAACGCAAGCTGATAAATTTACCGCGGGTAATCTTGGAGCACATGGGCAAGTGCACAGGAGGCAGGCACTCTCTCCCCTTCCCTGGCTTGGTCAAGCAGATTCTTAAGCAGCAGGGCCTCTATGCTCCGAAACAGGAACAGTCCTTTGGCATCCACTGGGACGTTAGGCAAATCACCTTGCCCCCAGTTGGAAAACTCCGTTGTGATGAGCCGCTTCCATCAGTCAAACGCCAAATGGAAAAGGAAAGGAAAGAGGCTCAGCGGAAAGCTAAGGCTGCTGCCGCCGCTGCTGCTCAAGAAGCTCAAGGTGATCCAGAGGCTGAGAACTTACAAGTAGTTGGGACGCCGGTCGAGGACGCTGCTGATGAAGAGCACGAGCTCGATGGTATGAGCGTCCCTGATGAGGCCGAGAAGCACTCTACGAAGTATCTAATGGGCATGATGATCGAGAACCAGTGCATGATGATTGATCTAATTCAGCAGGTTCACGACACCCTCCACTCCCACACAGAACTTCTTGAGCGCAACAACGAGCTCCTTGCACAGAACAACCATCTTCAAGAGCAACACCTTAAGGCCCTTGGCAAGCGTCCCCGAAAATGATCACCCCCCTCTTCCAACCCCTGAAACAATTTATCTTTTCTTTGATTTTGCTAAGACAATGGGACGTTGTCCCCGTTTTGAACACTGTGTTTGCATGTCTGTAATGATCGTACTTCTATTGCTTTATGAATGCCGTTCATTACATTTGTGATTTATTTTGTCTAAACGTTCCTTTCTTTAGTTATGACTTTGTGCTTGCATGCTTTTCAACTTGTTCTCCTTTTCGATGATGCCAAAAGGGGGAAGTATAGTTTTGCAGAGATGCGGTTCTCTTTAAGTTATCATAGAAAGCATGTGTTTAGGGGGAATTCGGCCAAGTCCAAAGGACGCTAGTAGAAAATAAAAGAAAACGCACTTAAAAGAATGTGTTGCTTGTCAACCTAAGCTGAAAAGAAAATCTCGTATAGTCTCTCATGCTAAAAGCTTTACTTCTGTGCGTATTATCTAAAAGAGTTTGTCATCATCAAAAAGGGGGAAATTGTTGGGACGATATTAAGGACGCTAGTCATTAATATCTTAACCAATAATGATCGTCCCTTGTTTTGATAATGACAAACTCAAATGTACTTAACAAGTTGTCCAAGTATTGATCTCAGGAAGGTCCAGTGGACGCACATGAGCGAAAAGGACAACAAGTGAACGGCAGTCCCTAAGCTGTAGGGACGCACGTCATCAGAACTTCCAAAGCTGAATGTAATTGGCGAAGTCCCTACGCAGATAGGACGGCGTCCTCATCAAGAAGGGACGCGCGCCAAAATACGGACGAAGTTCAAATTCAAATCAAGGCCGCCCCAACATGATTACATCACGTTCGGCCGTAGTCCTCAGAAGGAAGCTTCCCTTGTCTGGGCACGTGTAGACAACTCCAAAGATGTCGCTTTCCCAGCAATGGTCCCCTATCCACGCGGAGACTTCCCAAGCGTCAACAGAGTTGACTTCCTCAAGATGCCCATCGCACCGTTGATGGAAGATCAAGGATCCTGCCAAGCATCAGAGGACGCTAGAGGACAAGAACCACTTCCGCTATAAATACCCCCCAAGGGGTATGCATAGCGGTGTGGACTTTGAAGACTTTCTCTCAAGCTCTCCCGAAGCATTCAAGAACACGAACGAAGATCAAGAAGATCAAGTGAGCTTGAAGCAAGAGAAAGAAAGTCCAACCACATCAAATCCAAAACAAACCACAAAATAGTTAGAGTTGTAGTTTGTCTTTCACAACGAACCGTGAAAGACGTGTGTGATAGCTAAGAGAGTTAGGTTACTTTGTTAGGTGGAAGGAGTGTTACTAGTGAGGCTAAGGACGGACGCTTAGCTCAGTGAAGTGTAACGACTCGCCTAAGTTGTAAGGACTCTCTCTTAATAAGATAAGGACGGCTATTGAAAATCCTCCAAGCGGAGGTAGAGGTTTACCCATAAGACTAGTTGGTCTTAGTGGGGTTCCTCTATAAATACTCGTGTCCATTATCTCATTGCGTTTCCTGTTAAGTCTAATTTCCGCTGCACCTAAGGACGCCCTTAACCCAGTTAAGGACGCCTTTACTAACAGACTTACGATCCAACACGTGTGGATTCGGGTCATTTGGATTGCAGGTCAAGACGGGTAAGGTCATTGTAGGGTTATTATGCAGGTTCGGTTGGTCAATGGGTTAAGAATGTCATTCTAATGATGATATATATAATATTTAATAAAAAGTACTTTTTTACTTTTTATAATAGAATATATCATAAAATTTTAAATAAAATTGATTTATTCTTTATATATAATAAATCAGGGTAACCCAGCTGGCCGGGTCATTGTAGGGTTATCGTATGAGTTTGGGTTAATCAATCGGTTAAGAATGTCATTTCTTATGATTATTAAAAAAATATTTTGATTAAATAATAATATTTAATAAAAATGATTTTAATAGTTTTTAATAATAAAATATATCATAAAATTTGAAATAAAATTTATTTATTCTTTATATATAATAAATCAAGTTAACCGAACAAGTCAGGTTAGGTTCGGGTTTCAACCCAATCGTATTTGGATTAACCGAGTTCGATTTATTTCGAATTTCGGGTTAAAGTTTTGAGTTTTAGCCCTAAAATTTTGGATCGGGTCGAGTTGGGTTGAGTTTTAACAACTCTAAATTACATGACAAAATTTGAACTCCAAAATTATATTTATTAAATTAGAACAATAAATTTGCTAGCGACCTCAATAAAAGGAATATATAATTTCTTACAAAATTCACCTATTTCAACAAGGACTCTCTTAAACTTATTCATAGTATATATAAATATATTTCATCTAAATTATTTAAGATTTTTTTATGCTAAGAGTGTTAATAATATTATCCACATTCTCAAAATAACAAAATACATAAGATTATTTTCCTTTTAAATCTTATTGAATTATAAAAAAAAATAAAATTTAATCCTTCTATAAAATTTACCTATTTCAACAGTCTATATCAAAATAATATTTTGAAGGTAATTTATTATATTTTGTCACATGATACAGCTATTTTGAGAAGACTTGGATTCTACTTCATGATCTAGTAGTATAGCGTATAGGTAATAACGATTGTTTTGAAGTGGGCCACATTGGACGAGGAATCACGACTTCACGAGTTTGTCGGATTGGGTGAGTCAATCCCATGAGTTATATAATTTGTGGAATCTGTGCCATTGTGTGGTGATTAGACAAATTGATCCGAACCGTCCGAAATTTTTTGGGTTGAAACCTGACCCGAATAGTAGCAATCAGATAAAAAAACCGAACCCGATTAACCCGAACCCGATTGGGTTGAAACCCGAGACCGACCCGATATATTATATATACGTAGAATAAATATATTATATTGTAAATATTATAATATATTTTAACATAAAACCTATTATAAATAAAATAATATTATAAAAATCTATTAAAAATAATATTTTATTATTAAATATTATTATTTAATCATAATATTATTTTAATAATCATTAAAAATTCAGATTCTTGACCTGTTAGGTCGACCCGAACCCGCATGATAACCTGTCAAGACCCAACCCGGCTTGACATGTAACCTGATTGATCCGAACCCGCACTCAACCCTAACCCGAAAAGACCGAACCCGAATCCACCCGACCCGACCTGTTTGACATCTCTAGTGGTGATGTATAGCACTTGACATGCAACGGACAAGCTCATCTTAAAAAATGCGCGTATGGAGGTGGAAGCTTGTATTAGTACTAGCATTACTTTTGTAAGAAATTGCTTGATTACTAGATGGAGAGTCAAGTCTAGAGAGGCGAGAAACATTATTGAGAAACTAGTTGTACCCGTCGTGCCATGCACGACTCGTGTTTTGTAATTTTTTGAATATTATATAAATAGAATATTAGTGTGAAAACGTATAATAAAAAATTTGACATAGTTTATTTTCATCGAATATTAAGTCTTAAATTGTTTCATAATCAATTAGGAATATATTGTTATGCAAATCACGTACTTATATTTTATAGTCAATAACTTATATTATTATGCAAATTATATTTACTTATATTTTACTATGCAAATTGCCAATTTTATATAACCAAATTAACATGTAGTTGCATTAATAATAATATTTAATGAAAAATATTTTACCTCTATATGCGTGAATATACCAAAAAAATATCTTATTAAAATATAATAAATTTTAAAAATCATGATATTTTGAATCTAAAAAACAATTGGTATAGAAAATATTAGGAAACTAATAAAAAATATTAAAAATAATTTTTTTTAAAATATAAGGTGGGGTGAGAATAATTTTTTTTACATAAATTTTAAAATTTTGTGAGTCCAAAATTAATTAAATAAATGTTAGTTATATGAAAGAAAACCATATAACATTTATTGTACGACTATTATAAATGTTAGGAGATTAATGTTAGTTTATGCTAGTATCTAATTATATTATAATCTAACACTAATTGTATGTAGACTTTAGAATCAAACCCATTAAAATAATAACGTAGTAAATCAACATACGTACGTATATTTTATAATAACATAGCAAATTTACTTTAGACCAAATTGAACCGTATGTATGATCATTCTTGAATGACGTATTATGTGTACATATGAATTTGACGATGCAAAACCTAAAAGAAAATCAATTCTTGAATGGTGTATGTGAATGCATATTAGGTATGTTATATAGTAGAAAATCAATTCTTGAATTTATTCTTATCTAGCTTAACCTGTCATGTTATGCACGACTATTACACTTTAAAATAATGAAATTATAATAAGATATTTTATAATAAAATATTGATATGAAAATATATTATAAGCTTTATTGTATCAACATGTTTTTTCCCTCATAAAAAGAGTGATATTGTTTTCTAAAAAGAGTGACTATCATAAATTTAAATATAAAAGTAAACAATTATTATGTTTCATCAATTGAGAAATTGATAATGTTTATTAAAATTTAATAGAAAATGTAGGAAACCACATATTTACTTTTACTAAAGAAATAAGTTAAATACAATATTCAAATATTTTGCTTAATTTGTATGTGAATGTTTCCCTATAATGCTTTACGAATTACTGATTGACATTTTTTAATAAATAGATAAGAATAGATGCAATAGGAAAACTCTACATAGTACAATTAATTAAAATTAGTTTTAAAATATGTGGTAGGGTCAAAATTAATGTGGTGGTTCGAAAACGATCACTTATATGTTTGTATTAGGAAAATAAGAGGCATTTATATAATTTGAGAAATTTGTGATATAGTTTTGTAAATAAGTGGGTATTATTTAATAAAGAACACAATTTAATCTTATCATAATTGGACAAAAAGAACTTGATAAGAGAAACCAAACTTTTATTGTGTAACCTCAATTGAGTTTGTTATCAAGATAGGGAAAAAATCAAATATAATAGGTAAAACAAATATAGTTGATAATGTACATATAGAAAATAGCTTGAGCTTAAAGTTGGTACATTTATTTATGTAGATCAAACAATAAAGTGATCAAATAATTTGTCTATTAAAGATAAAATTAATTAAGGAAAAGAAAATTAAGGATAGATAGTATGACTTTAAAGATAAAATCGAGGATTAGTTAATTAAGAAAAATAAAAGATATAAAGTTGTTATTATCTATTTGAGTTGAAAAAAATATTAACATCAAGCGGGGCCAGAATCAGCGTGGTGGCTCGAAAACGATAATAAGTGAAACGTACCAAAACAATTATCACGACAATGACTAAAGTCGTGCATCGCCATCAATAATTGATAAGGTTTTTCTAGTTTTACCTGTCTCGCCATGCACGATAATTTGACTTTAAAATTTTATATTATAATTGATATTTTATTATCGAATATTGTTATGAAAAAAAATATAATATAAGTTTTAACATATGAACATGTTTTATAAAAAGAGTGACGTTTTTTAAGTTCGTATAATTCAAAAAATACATAAAAGTAATAATATGTATAATTGATTACAGATTTGTTTTTCCTAAAACCTTATTATAAGAATCTAATTTGATATACCTCATATTTAAAAACATGATTTTTATCATTCACATTTATTATTATTATCAACTAAAATTATTTTTAAAATTCGCCTATATGCGACAACTATTTAATTATTAAGATATTATCTTGATACGATTAACGTGCCATGCACAACTCGTATTTTAATTTTTTTTGGATATAATATAATTGAATACTAATACGAAAAATGTATAATAAAAAACGTTAATATAATTTGATTTCATCGAATATTATAAGTCTTTAATTGTTCAATGATCGATCGAGAATATATTATTTAGTAACTTGATATACCCAAATTAATCATTTACTTTTTTTAATCATAATATTTTAAAAAATATAATTTAATGGGTCTTACAAATTTACTTGTATTAGTTGACCAAGCCCCGTGGTGTCTTACAATATTAGTTGACCATTAATATCTTAAGGGTCAATGTGTCAACGTGGTATTTTAACGATCAAGATGGAAGCTTGTAATATTCATGTTCATGTTCACCAAAAAAAAAAAAAAATGACAATTTCTTATATGCATACGTGTAACACCCGGTCTTTCTGACAAGGCGTTACTCAGTAGTAGACCTCACGAGGCACTACCAAGCTAGTTTGACAACTGAACAACTGGATCTTGCAACGCGGGCACGGCGAGAAAACAAGAAAACATCCAACTTGTAGAAGAAAAGAAATACAATTTTTAGTTTTACAACCCAAGATGTCCTGAAACAACCCCAAGAACGACACCAAAAACCAACACTAACCAATATTCTACTAACAAAACTCATGCTTGCACTACCAGATATATAACAACCAGAACTAGTAATCAACTCAGCGCCCCAAAACTAACTATTGTGACACGCTACTGCACTGCATCACCATTTCGCCGAGCTCGGTCACGACAACCTGAATACCTGGAATGAAAAATAGTTCCCCGAAGGGTCAATCCTACTCTATCAAGTCAGAATCAACATAGCAGCTACAAGACGTTTCAAAACAGTTTTCTAAGGTCAGCAACCAAGTCCGCAATCACACAGATAACTCTAGTCCATTCCTAAATCCAGTTAATCACAATCAATTCCAAAGTCCATATCTAGACAATTGAACGATTATACACAATCACTTAATAACTCATTCAAACACAGTTATCAATTTAACACACACACACACGATCATACTCTTTACTTCAGTCAATTCCACATAAGACATGCAATTAGAAACTCTACCTATGATATGCGACACTGCCCCAACACCGTATACCTTGACGCTACCTAGGCTATGCAGCCCTGCCCCAACACTGCATGCCATGACAACGGCGTATCAATCCCACCCCGGACTCAAAGACGGGCCATCTCATAACCAACCATCCTCAATCCAACCGTCCATCTCATCATAACCATTCATCCATCTCATCACAACCATCCATCCATCACAACTCACTTTCACATTAAGCCTCCACTGGAGCGCTGCCCAACACAGAGAAAACCAATACCTACTACATATATACCAACTTTCAAAACAAGTTTCCAAAACGATTTACACAAGGCACACAAATCCAAAACATTTCAAAGATAGATCGGGACTAGTTCCCAAAACCAATCTCATAACTACCACGCAAATCCTAACAGGGTAGAACAGAACTGAGCAAGTCGAAAATCGACTTAACTCAAAAGCGCAATATCAATAACAAGCTCCTAAGGAATCAACCGGGTGAATTTCATGGTTCCTGGAAATAATGAAAATTAACACTTTTACCAAAGCTCGGAACCGACTCAAAAACCCAAATTCAGACCCAAACCGATTCTACCCAATTCTTAACTTCCCCACAGCTAATGAATTACTCTTGATCAATCACCACATTAATCCCAACATTACCAACAACAAATTGAATACGCAACTTGAACCAATCTTGACTTCTTGCTCGGTCAATCTATACCCCATTCCAGATTTTCAAGTCAAAGCTAGCCGTTGTCTGATTGTAACATCTCTTTGATCTTTCCTGACCAAACTCCACCGCTTTCCTTCACGATATATAATTGCTGCTTAATTACTTAATTAAGGCATAATCACTTGCAAGTTGTAGCTATGGCCATGACAACTCCAATCATAAACGACAACATGCAGGGCTTCCCTATCTGCTTGCTATTCTCACGCATAACTCAACACCATCACACCCGAACACCCTTAAACACGTAAGGTACACGGCTCAGCTCAACCCACACCCACTGCCCGACCCTCCGTTAAACTACGCCCAAACCGCGAGAAGATTAGAGGGTGCGTGAGCTTACCAACGAACGAGATATTCCGACAACGGCGGCCACCGAGCTCGAGCGGAGGCGACTGGACGACGGCAACCACCAGGGAGACGACGGGAAACAAAAGGGCTCGACGACGGGCGGGTACGTACGGCACCGGCGATGGCAGAGCAACCACGTTCCGGAGGAGGTTTCAAGGGAGGGGTACGACACTTACACCACTCGTACGTAGCACCACTTAGAAAGAATGAAAGTGAACTTACTTCATACATATCATCGACGTGTTAGAATACAGACCCTGATCCTTAGGAGATCAAAGAACTGGACAGCGGAAGCAACAGGAAACAAGTAGCAAACAGATTACTGATCCTTAGCAGGGATCAATCTATCACGATATAAAAACAACACACAAAGGACACAATATTTAAAGAGGAAACCCAAAGCAACCAACTAGTCACTTTAGTAAAACCTCTACCTTCCTTAGAAGGATTTTCAATGGCTTACTTACTTTTATTGATTATCACGAACTACAACGGCAAGTTAAGGTACCAACGTAAACTAGACTCCTCCTAGAATACTCTCCTAACTTCTAGCCCTTAGAACGTATAAGCAACTCAAAGTAGACCAACTATACCTCAGAAACTTGACATCTCAAGCTTCAAGAGATTCGAGTCCTTCTTCAGTATCAACAAGTGCATCTGCTGTTACCGATCCCTGAGACTGTGCAGATCGTTGATCCTCTGAACAACGACGATGAAGCTCTCCTCTTAGAACTCCAATGGCTGGTTAAGAAGCTTCCAAAACTCCTTAAAGTCGCCGCCTTTCTTCTCCAAACGAATTCTCCTTTTCTCTCTAGTAGAAGAACTCCAAGCGGGTAATTTCCAACCTTAGAAAAACCCTAAACTCTATCCTAATATATAGTAAACGATTAGGTCTGATATGATATTATTTTCTTGCCATAAAATAATATCTTTCCACCTAATAATTAACCATACACGGATTTACACGATATGATCTTCAACAGGATCTTCTATCATATCTTCTTGACTCCTTGGGCTCCAAGTAATTACCAAATCCATAAGATATGCTTCCCACAATTATTATCATCCTTTTAAAGATAATAACAACCTCTTCCAGCTGTAGATACACGTCCTTAATGAAGGAAACACGCTCCTTCCTTAAATAGACCTCTATCACGTGGCCGGCTGGCACATTGATCCCTCTGAGACCAATCTCTCTTTCTGCTCTTGTTCTCTGGTTCTCTTGTTCCCTTTGCACCTGTTTTCTCCTGAAACACTTTGGCAAAACTAAAACCATTAAACCTTATGGTGTTTATCATCATCAAAACTCATGGGACTGATCCCGAGAGATCACTTGATTGTCTGACTGATCCCGAGGGAACATCAGTCCAACAATTTCCCCCTTTTTGATGATGACAAACCCATACATCAAAAATGCATATTATATCAAGTTAAGAAACATGAAGCATGCACACGCACACACTAAGTATAGAGAGTTGTTGTTCCCCCTAAAACCAATATCTTCTTCTGTTGTTGTTCCCCCTGAACACAACACTGATCCTTACCAATCATGTTAGGCAGGACGTTCCCCCTTGGCACAAGCATAAACCTACATCTCCTTGTGTAAGCTCATCTCTGCAATTTTCCTAACTTCCCCCTTTTGGCATCATCAAAAGGTTAGATCAAACAGAGAATAACACAGAGCTACCACATTCTCAATTGGAACTACTAAAGTTAATTATGCCTGCAAAATTACCACACCGTCACATTGTTCCCAAAGCAAACATCATAATAGAGTTCAAAAGCATCAAACAAAAGAACTCAACAAGACTTTGAAACAATTTTTAGTGGGGGATCAACTGCTATGGAGTGAAAAAGAGGGTTCCATCATGTCTTAGCTACTAGAATAACGTTTCCCTAGTTACCTTTCAGGAGCCTAAGACCTCGATCCTCTTTGGCTTCCACCTTTGAACAAAACATACTATGTTTCATTCTTCTCTTTGTTGATCCTTGGGTAAGGAAACCCAACTTCTCCTGTCGCATTGTTCCCTTTGGAACATCATTCTGCAGTCTTCTTTTGAAGAAAATTTTCACTCTTTTCTCTGTTGTTCCCTGGGAAACGAACTTCACTCTTTTTTTCTTTCGAGAGAACTTCTCTCTTTTTCATCTCTCATTTTTTTCTTTTTTTTTTTTAAGAAATCTCTCATTTTTCTTAACTTTCCTTGTCTTTCATTGGCACACTCACGGCCACCCACACTTCTCTTCTTGATCCTTATAACCTGATTATCCATCTTTTTCATTGATCCCTTCTGCAATAGGTACCACGCATCCTAGAGCATAGACATGATATGGAATAAAAATAGGATGTGTTTGGATAACACATTAAGGACAAAGACATATAATGTATCCAAACAAAATATGGGGTAGGGATTTTTTTACATCCAAGGTAATTGATCCCAGTTGTGGGCTAACAAAAAACGGGTTCATAGGGACCGTTTACCTGGACAAGGCTTAGGGAAGGCTATACAACTGACCATCATTTCGGCTTGTATCAAGGGTTAAACAAGATCAAGCCAGTTGTCTCGGGCTCAAAGAAACGTGCTTTTGAGTTCAATCATTCTAGCCTCTAGCTATTAGAGCATGCAATGTTCCCAACTTCAAGTGCAATATTAGATCACACAACACAGAGACAACATGTAGCAGCCATTAGAAAGAACGCAATAGATGCTTAAATTCCCTATAAGATGCTACCTAATTAGCCAATCATTGGGGGAATAAAGGACCGGGACTTACTTACCTCAAGAAGATCATGCCTAGCAACATCCTTAGATGTTCATAGGACTTTCTATCCCATGCCATGGTGAAAACGTCCTCCATTTGGTCCTCGTCTCCATCTCCCATGCATCATCTCATTAGTCTTAGGGAACAATCGGGATCATTCCCCCTCAGCTCAAGCACCAACAAGTGAGTTCCTGACTCACCTCCACTTCGAGGTTGTGAGGGATCATTCTCAGTGAAACACCTCTTCTTAGGTTGTTCCCCTCACACCTCCCTGCAAACCAAGCTCAAGTACTAGTTTTGGGGACCCACACATACTTGGGTTCCCGGGCGTTAGTCCTTGTACCAAATGACTCTTTTCCACAATGCACACAACAAGAATTAGAAGACTTACATCCTTTTGGCTGTTGCACTTTCTGAGCGTTGTTCCCTGATCTAGGAAACCTTCTGTTGTTCCTAAAAGCATAGTGCCCACGCTGCTCCCAGTGGCCATAGCATTGCTTGACTTGTGGTTGTTCCTTTCTCCAATGGAACCTTTCTCTCTTCTGTGGTCCCTTAGCATTAGTCCTTCGCTGATTGTGACTTGCACCTTGTGCACTTGACTCACCCTTCTCTGGTTTGTAGCCTAAACCAAAGTGATTGATCCCAGCAGACCCATCAGTATTGTTCCTAGCGGAACCACCTGCATTGGTCCCAGCGGAACCACCTGCATTGTTCCCAACAGAAACGGTAGCCTTGTTCCCAGTGGCTTGCTTTAGCCAAAGCTTATGTGCTTTTTGTCCGACATACCAAGAAGATTGATTAGTAGAACCACTATTTTCAAGAACACTTACTTTGGCCTCCAAGTGCTTGTTCCTGTCTGTAGCACTTTGCAACCTCCTTTGAAGACGATAGACTTCCTCCTTGTCTTCAAGCTTTCTCCCTGGTTGTTCCTTAACAAATCTCAACTCATAGAGTTTCTTTTCATTCATAAGGTTAGTGGCAACAAGTTCATCAACCCTAGATCTCAATTCATTCAACTCAGTTTGATCAGAAGGATCAATCTTTTTCAACTCATTAGAAAGTCTTAAATTTTCAGTTTTAACACTTTCCAAGCTAGCATGCAATTCCTCATTCTTAGACATCAGATTTTCAATATCATTCTTAAGAGTAGGACATGCATCACACAAAATAGAAGAACAAGTATCAACATTTTCAAGTTTCTTTTCTAGTTCTTCCTTCTCATCTAAAAGGTTCTCAATGAAATCAATTAAGGACTTTTTCTTAAAAGACTTCAACTCAGTGAAAAGATCAGGTTTTTCACATACCTCTTCTTCTTCTTCTTCTACTTCGGGATCAGTTTGGAGTTGTTCCCTGACCACCAAGCAGTGATGATCCGGCTCAAGATCAGACTCGTCCCCCCATGCAGCAATAAAGGCTGTTTTCTTTCCTTTGTCATTACCCTTCTTAGAAGAGTCCTCATCATCCGACTCCTTCTTTTGTGGGCAATCCCTAGCAAAATGTCCCTTCTCTCGACAATTGTAGCATAAAGTGTCAGGATTACACTTAAAGGATCTACCTTTGCCGTTTCCATCCTTGTTCCTTATGTTGAGATACTTTCTCACTGCGCCAGTGATGAGAGCAACATCAGGATCATTGTCCTCTTTCTCCTTCTTGCCCTCCTTAACCTGCTTCAATGCCTTAGAAACTTTCAAGGCAATGTCTTTCTTGCTGGGAACGTCCTCTTCGTAGGATTTCAACTTGTCCTCGTAAGCAGTGAGTGATCCTATGAGGTGCTCTAGCTGCAAGGTACTCAAATCTTTTGCCTCCTCAATAGCCGTTATCTTTGGCTCCCACTTCTTGGGCAAACTTCTAAGGATCTTGTGAACCTTGTCCTCCATAGTGTACTTCTTTCCTAAACAAGTTAGCTCATTGACAATAACATTGAAACGAGCCATCATATCTTTTATGGACTCAGCTTTATCCATCTTAAACAACTCATATTTTTTCACAAGAATATCAATTCGATTCTTCTTAACCTCAGTGGAACCTTCATGAGTTGCACATAATAAATCCCAAATTTCCTTAGCACTAGAGCATGCTGAAACTCTTGAAAATTCATTATCATTTAAGGCATGATTAAACAGTTTAATGGCCTTAAAATTCTTAGAAAGTACCTGCTTCTCCTCAGCATTTAAGGTACTTATCGGCTTAGGAACAATCTCACCAGTTGTGGCATCCTTCATTGTTACCTCCTTTGGACCATTGGCAACTATCTCCCATAAGTCCAAGTCCTCAAATTTGATGAAAGTTTCCATCTTGTTCTTCCACTAACTGAACTTCTCACCTTCAAAGAACGGTGGACGTACCATCGAGTGTCCTTGACTGTTCCCTTCGTGACTGCTCATCTTTTCCTGAAAAATCCTAACACAAATCTAGAGCACACCAGGCTCTGATACCAATTGTAGGATCGACGTGTTAGAATACAGACCCTGATCCTTAGGGGATCAAAGAACTGGACAGCGGAAGCAACAGGAAACAAGTAGCAAACAGATTACTGATCCTTAGCAGGGATCAATCTATCACGAAACAAAAACAACACACACAAAGGACACAATATTTAAAGAGGAAACCCAAAGCAACCAACTAGTCACTTTAGTAAAACCTCTACCTTCCTTAGAAGGATTTTCAATGGCTTACTTACTTTTATTGATTATCACGAACTACAACGGCAAGTTAAGGTACCAACGTAAACTAGACTCCTCCTAGAATACTCTCCTAACTTCTAGCCCTTAGAACGTATAAGCAACTCAAAGTAGACCAACTATACCTCAGAAACTTGACATCTCAAGCTTCAAGAGATTCGAGTCCTTCTTCAGTATCAACAAGTGCATCTGCTGTTACCGATCCCTGAGACTGTGCAGATCGTTGATCCTCTGAACAACGACGATGAAGCTCTCCTCTTAGAACTCCAATGGCTGGTTAAGAAGCTTCCAAAACTCCTTAAAGTCGCCGCCTTTCTTCTCCAAACGAATTCTCCTTTTCTCTCTAGTAGAAGAACTCCAAGCGGGTAATTTCCAACCTTAGAAAAACCCTAAACTCTATCCTAATATATAGTAAACGATTAGGTCTGATATGATATTATTTTCTTGCCATAAAATAATATCTTTCCACCTAATAATTAACCATACACGGATTTACACGATATGATCTTCAACAGGATCTTCTATCATATCTTCTTGACTCCTTGGGCTCCAAGTAATTACCAAATCCATAAGATATGCTTCCCACAATTATTATCATCCTTTTAAAGATAATAACAACCTCTTCCAGCTGTAGATACACGTCCTTAATGAAGGAAACACGCTCCTTCCTTAAATAGACCTCTATCACGTGGCCGGCTGGCACATTGATCCCTCTGAGACCAATCTCTCTTTCTGCTCTTGTTCTCTGGTTCTCTTGTTCCCTTTGCACCTGTTTTCTCCTGAAACACTTTGGCAAAACTAAAACCATTAAACCTTATGGTGTTTATCATCATCAAAACTCATGGGACTGATCCCGAGAGATCACTTGATTGTCTGACTGATCCCGAGGGAACATCAGTCCAACAATATCTCTTCGATCACATATATATCTCTTCCGGTATATATCCATACGTATACAGATATACATTCCCACCTTTTTGGAAAATTTCACTTTTTTTTTTTGAATAAAAGGGTTAAATATTTTATTGAGAACAAAATACGGTTACAAAACTTGTTAGCAGGGCTAGCTATTTACAACGTTTCCAATCTCGATTTTTTCTAAGTACTTGCAAGTACTTCTCGAACTCTCATTCCACCTAGCTTTAATACAATTTCTTACATGCCTTATGCACATGCTAGTACAATCTTCAACACTTGTTCTTTGACTACTAAAGACCACCAGATTTCGCACCTTCCATATGAAATAGGAAACAGTACTATGGCAATTATTCCAAACAAAGAACTCAATTCTCTTCCTGCCTTTGAGGAGCTTAGCTTGGTTCCACCAATCATCCAAGGTCTTGCTTCTTCTACTCAGGCAAGCCCATCTAAAAACTCCAAAGAGCACTTTAGAGGAATAAGCACATTCAAACCAAAGATGGTTTGGAGTTTCTTCCATAGAGTTATCACACAGGACACAGAGATCATCTTGAGCTAGGCCCCAGTTCAACAGCTTGTGCTTTGTGTTAATTCCATTGCTAGAAATCTTCTAGTTCAAGAAGGCAACCCTTGGGGTGTTCAGTTTGTTCAATACAAGATCAAACCAAGTCACCTTCTGCCCTTGAGCTCGGATGCTGTCATAAAGAAATCTCCAGTCAAATTTACCAAGTCTGGCCATAATAATGTTGGGAACATGATCATCTTGTAGGGAATTGATCAGATCATCCCTAAGGCTCAAAACAGACTTCCATATAGCACTTGCAGTGTTCTTGCATCTCACTTCCCACAGGCTCTGACCTCTAGTGTAAGTTTTCTCAATCCACTTATGCCATATAGAGTCGGAATCAGAAATAGCATCATAGATCAATTCAGCCACATTCACCTTGTTCCAGATAGCCAAGTCCTTAAGACCAAGCTCTCCTTCCTCTTTGGGTTTGCAAACTCTTTTCCATGCAACAGGCGCCTTCTTTCCTGTGCTACTCCCACTCCAGAGGAAGTTTCTTGTAATTTTGTTTATTTCATTGATGACAGCCTTTGGAAGGAGAAAAATCTTGGTCCAATACTGAATAATACCATAGAAGATGGCTCTTATTATTTCCAGCCTGCCAGCATAGGAAAGATTTCTAGCAGCCCATGCATTTGCTTTGTTTCATATTTTGCAAATCAACTCATTATAGTCTTTGAGTTTGGCACGAGAGCTACATAGAGGTACTCCTAAGTATTTCACAGAGAAAGTACCTCTAGACATATTCATGATCCCACAGAGCTGATCTTCTTTAAGACTTCTCATTCCAGCACAGAACATCTTGGATTTGTTGTTATTCATAGCAAGACCAGAGCACTCAGAAAAATTGTCAAGCACATTTTTAATGACCTCAATTGAGTCAAAAGTCCCATGAGCAAATATAAAGAGGTCATCAGCAAAGCACAGGTTAACAACTTCAGCTCTTTTGCAACCTGGATGGAATTTGAAGTTGTTACAGCTAGCTGCATTCTTCAAGGCTCTGGTAAGGTATTCCATGATGATGACAAAGAGGTAGGGAGCAAGTGGATCACCCTGCCTAAGACCCCTCCCTGCTTTGAAGTGGCCACAGAATTCATCCCTATCTTGACTGTGTATTGGCAGCTAGTAATGCATTCACGGATCTAGGAAATCATAGTGGGATTGAATTGGAGCTTCTCAAGTAGGTTGAACAGAAAATTCCAGTTGACTGTGTCATATGCCTTTCTGAAGTCAATTTTCATTGCACATCTTGGGCTAATATACTTCCTGGCATAGCTTTTTATGATGTCTTGACAGACAGCAATGTTATGCCTTATGCTTCTCCCTTTGATGAAAGCTCCTTGGTTGTTATCAACAATCTTGGGAAGAACATTTTGGAATCTGGAAACAATCATCTTGGAGATCACCTTATAGATAACATTGCAGCATGAAATTGGTCTGTAGTCATTAAGAGAGGATGGGTTGTCAACTTTAGCAACCAAAGCAATCATAGTGTTACCAATTTCTTTGAGCATCCTACCACTAGAAAAGAATTCCAACACTGCATCAGTAAAGTCTTTTCCAACAATACTCCAAGCTCGCTTGAAGAAATGGGCATTAAAGCCATCAGGCCTAGGTGCTTTATTTTTGTTTATGCTCCACAAAGCTGCTTTAACTTCTTCTCTACTAAACTCAGTGCACATGGAAAGCCTATCAAGTTCTTCAACCAAAGGGCCTCTCTGAACTATGGAATTGTCTGCAAGGCTGTCTCTAGAGCTGGCTCCAAGGAAGTCTTTAAAGTGCTACACAGTAGAGCTCTTGATTTTTTCTTCATCAGAAATGGAGATGCCATTGCTATCCACAAGGCAAGTGATAGATCTATGTGTTCTTCTCTGCTTTATGGAATTCTGAAAGTAACTGCTGCAGGAGTCCTAGAACTTAAGCCAATGAAGCTTTGCAAGCTGCTGTAATTGAATTCTCCTGCTGTGTATAGCATTTTTGAGATCTCCAAGCACTTCTTTTTCAAGCCTGGAAAGATCAGAGTTGGTAGGGTCCCTGTGTATTTCAGACTGCACTGAACTGAGCTTGGAGTGGAGGCCCTTTATAAGATCATCTTCAGAATCAATACTTCTTGATTTGAGCCTCTTCGGGGGGATTTTCAGTCTTTTCAGCTTAGTGACCAACTTGAACATTTTGTAGCCTCTGTCAACACCTTTGTTCCATTCTTGAGTAGTGGTACTCAAAAAATCAGGGTGGTTAGCCCACACATTGTTGAATCTGAAAGGGGCCTTAGAGATAGGTTTAGTGCTTTCAATTCTCAAGATAGCTGGGCAGTGATCAGAGCATCTCATAGTTTCAAAACAGGCACTGTAGTTAGAGAAGAAATCAAGCCACTTTTGATTGGAAAGAATTCTGTCAAGCTTGCAAAGAATAAGATCATCACCACTCTGATTATTGCTCCAAGTGAAGTGAGGCCCTGAAGCCTATAAATCAGCTAGGCCATTCTTGTTGATGCAGTCCAAGAAGTCAAGGCTGAAGCTTGTGTTAGGACCTTTAGGGGAGAATTTTTCACTGGGGTCTTTTATGGCATTAAAGTCTCCAAGTAAGACCCAAGGGAGATCATTAGCAGAGAAGGCAATATGGTCAATCAACTCCCAGAGCTCTAATCTTTCTTTCTCATCATTGGATGCATAGACAAAGGAAATCTGCATAGAGCTGTGGAGACTAGGAGAGTTAACCGAGATGTGGAGCAGTTGAGCCTTCTCAATAAGAATAGTAATATCTAACTGGACGTGGGATTTCCAAAATAACCAAATTCTACCATTCGAGCCAATGCACTTAGTGCATCTATTCCAGCCTTTGAGGATGCTTTTGGACACCTCCTCAGCTTTATTCTCTCGAACTCTAGTTTCTAGCAAAGCCAAAATATCAATATTTCTATCAGAAATTAATCTAAGCACAAAATCATTCTTAGAGGCATCATTGAGGCCTCTAATATTCCAAGCTGCAATAGAGAGGCTATTCATTGGAAACGATGGCATCATTGTCCTCCCCATCTAGCATATCTTCCCTGCCTTCTATCTCACCAGCAAGGGCAGCAAATTTAGAGTTTTCAATCAATATTTGCTTTCCCTTAGGGTCATTTCTTTTCTCTGAGCTCCTACAAGCACTTTTGCCTTTAACAGTTTCCCACTCATCATCTTTGTTAGAAGTTTTCTTGGAGACATGGTCACTTCTGGCTTCAATAGCCTGCTTTTCTTGTCTGATGTCCACTTGGCCAGCAATTCTTAAAGCCCCAGCTTTGCTAGTTTCTGGAGCAAAGAAGGTCTTGTTGGGCTCAGGTTTCTTCACCCAAGCTTTCTTTTGAGGGGGTGGGCGTCTCCTTGATCCCAATCTCTGGAATACTGAGGCTCTTTGGACCTTATTCTTGCCACACTACCCATCTGTATGCCCAAAAACATTGCAACTGTCACACTTAGCCGGCACCCACTCATAATGAACTTTCTGCTCCACTTTCTCACCATCTTCTCCAAGGAAAACAACTTCTTCTCTTAATGGCAGTTTGGCAGAGATTTCCACCAGAAGCCTTGCAAAGGAGAGCCTCTCTTGTGTCTCAGTGACTTTATCAACAATGATTGGCTTCCCCACTGCACTCCCTACCTTTTCAAAGAAGTCATCATCCCAGAACCTCACATCCAGTTCAGGGAGGCTAATCCACACTTGAGTTGATTCAAAACTCGAGGGGTCAAATTTTGCTCCTTCACTCCACCTTTTTAGCGCAAGAGGCCTAACACCTCCTACCATCCAAGGGCCATTGGAGAGCATCCATTCCACATCTTCAGATGAATCAAACTTGAAGACAAAGACACCTGAGTCAGTGAGAATGATTTTTGGCTCATTGCAACCCGTCCATCTGGCCTTGACAAAGTTCTGGACAAATTTGAATGAGATATTGCCTCCAGCAATCATCCCAATCAAAGTGTTTCTCCATTTTTCAACATTCTTTTCAATATCTTTCTTCTTGAATCTAATGATCCCATCTTCACAACCAGCCACGTAGTTAAGTCTCCTTCCATCCTTGTTAGCACGGTTTCCCGCCAATGCGTCTCTGAATGAGACTTTCCTGGAGCCTTCAGCAACAGGAGGGATGGGCAGGAGAGGGGAGGGGGCGACTTCACCCTCCTCCAGGTCTTGACCAGGTTGGAGCTCCTCTGAAGTCGCCATGGTTGTTGAGCCAATGGAGGTGTCACTAACAGAGGCCTGACACTTTGAAACCTTTTGAACTGATTCATCTTCCAAGTTGTTCTCAGGAACCTCCTCTTCCTTGGATTCAGCAGCAGCCAGGGCCTCCGAGGCCGCACGAGCCTCCCTAGCAGAGCTCCTTAAGAGTCTTTTGTTGTTAACTCTGATGGTGTTTTCAGAGACCTCATCCACATAGTACTTTTCAGGGGAGGGGGGAGTATCTCTTTTGGAAGCCGAGCCCTTTTTCCTTCTTCCTGTCGTTTTCCCTTTCACCATGCTAGAAACCGGCCTGGCGGCGCCGCCCTGACACACAGCAGAAAATCTGGAGTTTGTCGCTTGGTGTGTCGCGCGCGTGAGGCGCGTACTAGGGCAAGCGGTATGTTTTTGAATTTTTAATCCGCTCGTTGGAAAATTTCACTTTCTTTCCTATATTTCTCTTTTTTACAAATCTTGTCCAAAAACTATAACTAATTAACTCAAAACTTCCCACTTGATTGAGTAGAAAAACTCGAAGTCACTTACGGGTCCACAAGCCGAACCGGATAGAACCGAATATTAGATACCACCCCCCTTAAGAAAAGTTTCGTCCCGAAACTTAATCGAAGAACGAACTCCAAAATGGAATCCAAATGACACCCAAGGTCTCACAACCTGATGGCAATTTCAATCTGTAAGCTAGCTTGCTCCTCTCTCCAAGATCTCGAGAATGGACCAATTAATTAGTTACTCAACCTTTCCTTCACTCCAAACCTCCAAAAATTCTCGAGTAGACGACACTCTCAACCACACCTGTGCTCACTCCTCAACTCCAACAATCGTCATCTCTTGTCTGCGTATAATTTTCTACAATTCTGAATAGCTAAAATCTACTATCTGATCAAGACCACCTTCCCGACCATCTCTTCGCTCATTTGTAGTCCTACTCCGACTACATCGGCAAGCTCACTGCAACACAACGATGTCTTGCATCAATGACCATACGAAACCTCATAAGATACTATCTGAATCGAGGAGTGGAATTATCGCTATAGGCAAACTTCACCAATGTCAAGTGATCCGACAAGTGACTTCTCCAATAAAGTATTTAAGACCTCAATATGTCCTACAAGATTTGAATCGTCCTCTCTGATTAGTAAGTAGTAGTGAATTGTAAACTCATGCCCATGTCTCATGTACCTCTGGTTAGAATCTCGAAGTAAAACAACCTTCATGATCCAATACAGTTGTCTTTAACACCCTATGATATCTAACAATCTGTTTGAGGAGCACTTCCACTAACTTGTGCACTGACCCATCCCTTTGATAGGAAAGAGGTGAGCAGTATTCATTCTACCACAACGCAAGTAGAATTATGACTTTTGTTGATTCATAACTTGATGACGAAGTCCATGGATAATAATGTCCTTCCACTTCACTTTATAATAGGAAGTGTTTGAAGCATCTTGCTAATGATACTACCTCACTTCTGATCTCATTGCAAACACAATCTAGTCATGAAATCTTGGAATCTCATACTCACGCTCAATGAGGTCAACTACATCTTTACAACTTGATGTCTATCTTAACTCTTGTCTCTAAGGCATCTCCGTTGCTTCTATCTCATCTTTTCGTGTAAGGTTAACTGATATTCCAAAATTCTCAAGCTTCTCTAAGTACCTTTGAATCGGTACCTTGCACCCTGTCAACTCACTAAGCATCTCCAACTGAGTAGGTAAATAAGTCCACTTACACTCATGAGACGTATCCTACTAAGGGTATTAACAACCACATTCGCCTTCCCTGGGTCATAAATGACTAGCATCTCCAACTCAAAGCTTCTGTCACTAAATCTAGATAATGCATCTTAACAATCGCCCTTCCAATGGATCCTCTAACTTTATACATGTGTCCTGCAATCTTGGAATGTTAACGACCTTGCATACCAGCCATCTGCCATTTACTTCGTCATAGGTCTTCTAATGTGTCATCCATGCGGTTCCCTCATTCACGCTCACATTAGTCAACGGTAGTTAAAACTAAGATTCTTTCTTACTCCCCGCTAACTACAATAGTGTACTTTCATGAGCATCTTGAAGAATTTATTGTCCTGGAGGTACTTCTAATTAACTTGTTGCGCCATCCATGCTCTCTAGGTTGTTTATTCAATTCTCGACTCATATCACTTGCTCATTATAGACGCCATGATCTTCTGAAATTATACCTCGTGAACCTAACTCACCACCGATATCACTTACTCTACCATTCAGACACTAATTGAAAACTTATTCTTCCAATTCCAGGAGTAACCAAAGATATCCTTCATAAATACTCCATAATCATTCCATTTAATCGATATAGGCTTCTGTGCAACAACTCTTTTCCCTCATTCGACCTTAGTTATTCTTCACAATTTCTCTAACAACTCCCACAATGGTCACATCTTATGCGATTATCTTCCACTCTCCTTTTCCCAAACTTTCATCTGTAATTAAACTTTCCTTAATCAATTTTAGAGAACCACGACGCTACACTATGTAAGTTCCCTTGATTCTTATTTTGAGGCAATCAGTTCTCATGTCTAATGAGAAGTCCAACTTTTGTCCATCAATACACGATCTACTTATCTCAACCATTTTCCTTATCGACAGAACATAACTTTGTTAGGGAAAAACCTGCGGAAGCCCCGGATCGTTCCTGCAATTAGACGGATAGTAAGCGAACCAAGACAAAGACACGAGCAATTGTTGACCCAGTTCATCACAAGGACTACGTCTAGGGGCACTACCAAGCCAGGGATTCTCACTAGATCAATCAGAGGATTCAAGGATTACAAGGATTCTTCCTAACCTAACCTCTTTAATCTCACTCTCAGGATCTCTCAATGGTGAAGCGCGCCAATTACAATATCAATGTCGAGTATATATAGAAAACTAGAGCCATACAATATCTTTTTCCCCAAGGAAACAAAATATTCCGAAAGAATATGGAAACCCTAAACGCGTCGCGGAGTACGGCCCGAAGCGCGGCCTAGCTCTCCCGGAACGCGGGCGCGCTTCCTCCCACCTGCCCGCGCTTCCCGTCCAGAAGCCTCAGCTCCCGAAGCGCGGGAACAGCCACCGAAGCGCGGCCGCGCTTTGCGCGCACCTGCCCGCGCTTCCGTTTCTGCGGCCGAAACTCGGGCCCGGCCTTGGGAACTCGGGCGCGTTCTCGCCCCTGCCCGAGTTTCCGTTCTCTCTCGCCCCGGAACACAGCTGCCAAGGTTCCTTCCTTCTTCTTCGGTCTTGACTCTTTCCGTCTTCTCCCGCCCGATCCGAATCAGGCTCCAATACTCAACAATCTCCCACCTGGAGACTGATTCCATGTAATTGAATCTTCCAACGCTCAACAAACTCCCACCTGAAGAATGCTTCAGAGCGCTCACATCGTCTGCCTGACGATCCTCCCTTCTGGTAGTGGTAGTGCCGGCCCTCAAGCTTACGTACTCAGGCCATCAGAAGCCTCTTCCCGCTTCTCTTCAGTCTTGCTCCCACCTGGTTGCAATCCTTTCGGATACTCCACCGCTCTCAGAAACAATGCATCTCCCACATCTCTTGCGAAGCCTGCATCTTCCCTGTTCCCCTGCGAATTCTCACACTCGTTCTTGTAGTGACCCTTCTCACCACAATTCCAGCACTTGACGTGACTCTTGTCCCCGGAAGACTTCTCCTTCCCCTTGGACTTCGACTTCCCATGACCAGACTTGCCCCTACTTCCAGCATTCAGGGCCGAACCTGAGGTAGAACCTGTTTCTAGCCTGCGAGTCCCCTCGCCAACCACCAAGTCCCGCACCTCTTTGTACGTCAACTTCCCCTTTCCAACCGATGCGCTCAAAGCAGTAATGGTACCGCTCCAACTCTCCGGTAAAGAAGAAAGCAACAGTAAAGCCTGTACCTCATCATCAAAGTCGATCTTCACCGAACTCAACTGAGCAATCGTCATATTGAGTTCGTTCAAGTGATTTGCCACCGGTGTGTTCTCTCCCATCCGCATATTGAACACCTTTCTCATCACATGCACCTTGTTCACTGCTGACGGCTTCTCGTACAGATCAGAGAAGGTCTTGAGCATCTCCATCGTTGTCGTTGACTTGAGCGTGTGACAGGCGACATTCCTGGACAGCGACAGGCGCACCACGCTCATCGCCTTCCTGTCCAACAGCTTCCAATCCTCGTCCTTCATGTCTTTCGGCTTCTCCCCCATTGGTTGATGCAATCCGGACCTATAGAGATAGTCCTCAATCTGCATCTTCCAGTACCCGAAGTCGACGCCATCAAACTTCTCAATAGGGATCTTACCGACACCCATCTTTCAACTTCTGGAACCCTAAGCTCTGAAACCAGTTGTTGGGGAAAAACCTGCGGAAGCCCCGGATCGTTCTTGCAATTAGACGGATAGTAAGCGAACCAAGACAAAGACACGAGCAATTGTTGACCCAGTTCGTCACAAGGACTACGTCTGGGGGCACTACCAAGCCAGGGATTCTCACTAGATCAATCAGAGGATTCAAGGATTACAAGGATTCTTCCTAACCTAACCTCTTTAATCTCACTCTCAGGATCTCTCAATGGTGAAGCGCGCCAATTACAATATTAATGTCGAGTATATATAGAAAACTAGAGCCATACAATATCTTTTTCCCCAAGGAAACAAAATATTCCGAAAGAATATGGAAACCCTAAACGCGTCGCGGAGTACGGCCCGAAGCGCGGCCTAGCTCTCTCGGAACGCGGGCGCGCTTCCTCCCACCTGCCCGCGCTTCCCGTCCAGAAGCCTCAGCTCCCGAAGCGCGGGAACAGCCACCGAAGCGCGGCCGCGCTTTGCGCGCACCTACCCGCGCTTTGCGCGCACCTACCCGCGCTTCCGTTTCTGCGGCCGAAACTCGGGCGCGGCCTTGGGAACTCGGGCGCGTTCTCGCCCCTGCCCGAGTTTCCGTTCTCTCTCGCCCCGGAACACAGCTGCCAAGGTTCCTTCCTTCTTCTTCGGTCTTGACTCGTTCCATCTTCTCCAGCCCGATCCGAATCAGGCTCCAATACTCAACAAACTTTTCCCAAAGGTTGGCTTAATGCATCTACTGTTCCCCAACATATCCTTACTTAAATAATCAATTTTGGCTTCATGATTTGGTCCAACCATTACGAACCCCAATTTGACCAGTTCATCTAGTCTTTATAAAACTTATAGAATTCTTAAGGCAACTCCTTATGAAACAAGTTCTTTCGATTTTTCTACATACCCAAAGGTGTCACGATACCAACACTCCCTCGCTCTTCAGCTAATTTTCGTACACATTGTCCGGCTTCACTACCCAAATTGACTACTCAGCTCCCAGCTAATTTTCTTGTAACTTCCTTTTATGATTGATTTCAGATGGGCCATGTGTCTCTCCTGGAGAGAGCCGTTGGAGGTTAAGGATCAGCGGTAACCGCTGGTAACCGCCTTGCTAACTGCCCATAACTTCTAGAAACTGCTCCCTAGGCTTTCCTACGTCCTATATAAGGCTAAAGGAAGATGAAGTCGGGCTGGTTACACAATCTCTCTCAAGATTCAACTTAGTCGAAGTCATACATCTATCAATACATTATTCTATAGTTTGATCCTTACCACAAATGTCGTGATTTTAGTGTCATCAATCGTTGATCCCTGAGGAATCAGTGATGGTTCCTGAGGGATCAATGGCCTTTTAGTGTTATCGGGGTTCATGACGACTTTATGAGGTTCCATTTAGCTTATCACAAGTTTGGGGGTGTGGAGTACACACTTGTGTGAGTATATATTTGGGATCTAGTGGGAGATATTAAGGATATGTTACACTGAGATGTCCCTCTAGGATCAGTGGTTCAAAGAACAACAGTTCTGGCTGATTGGTACCTACGGGATCAATAGTTTAACGGTTTGAATTTTGATCACGTGGGTTAACTACCTATATAACCGTTGGATAACCACTCTTGTAACTTCCTTTTATGATTGATTTCAGATGGGCCATGTGTCTCTCTAGAAGAGAGCCGTTGGAGGTTAAGGATCAGCGGTAACCTCTGGTAACCGCCTTGCTAACTGCCCATAACTTCTAGAAACTGCTCCCTAGGCTTTCCTACGTCCTATATAAGGCTAAAGGAAGATGAAGTCGGGCTGGTTACACAATCTCTCTCAAGATTCAACTTAGTCGAAGTCATACATCTATCAATACATTATTCTATAGTTTGATCCTTACCACAAGCCTTGGAGAGGATCAACAGATTTGTTTTATCTCACTTCAGATTTTGTGGATTCCCTAAGGCTTATAAGGGGCAAAATACTGATTTCGGAAAGTGTTTACACGACTCAAATCTTATCCGAGGACAGACATCATTGATCGTTCCCCAGGTGTTGCGCATTCAAACGAAGCAGGATCAACAGACGCTGTCGGTGCCACTGGACCAGTGCAGGGATCAACACCAGAATCCAACAGTCGAAATCAGTATTTTTGGATCAATGACGTCTGTGCGTGTGATGATAACGAAGTTCCAAAAGTTGGAGAAGTTTGAGGGGATGGACTTCCGCCGATGGCAGAAGAGGATGCACTTCCTCTTGACCACACTCAAGGTGGTGTATGTCCTGTCCACACCAATGCCCGAGGTGGGTGAAGACGAAGTTCTTGAAGACGTGAGGAAGAGGAACAAATGGGAGAATGACGACTACATATGTAGAGGCCACATCTTAAATGGTATGTCCGATTCTCTCTTTGATGTGTATCAAAACGTTGAATCCGCTAAAGAACTATGGGACTCTCTTGAGTCCAAGTACATGGCCGAGGATGCTTCTAGTGTGAAGTTCCTTGTGAGTAATTTCAATAATTACAAGATGGTTGATACCAGGCCAGTGATGGAACAATATAACGAGATACTACGTATCTTGGGGCAATATGCTAAACACAAGTTGAACATGGATGAATCCATTTCGGTTTCATGTATCATTGATAAATTGCCTCCATCATGGAAAGACTTTAAACACATGTTGAAGCACAAGAAGGAAAATGTTTCTCTTATTGAACTTGGAAGCCACTTGCGTATCGAAGAGAATCTTCGTATGCAAGAGAAGGAAAAAGATACTTCAGTATCTTCCTCCATAAATATGGTGGATGGTGGTTCCCAGAAAGGGATCAAGAACAAAGGACAAAAGAGGCCTCGGAACAACACATACAATGGTCCCAACAAGAAGTGCTCCCCAAAGGGAGATGGTTGTTGGTACTGTGGCAAGCTAGGGCATTTCAGAAGAGATTGCAAGGCTGCAAAGGGAAAGAAAAACGTTACAAACCAGGCTGCTCAAGGTTCTAAGGAACAAGGGCAGAAATCTCATCAAGGTCAGGAAGGATCGACATCTGTTGATACCGGTATAGTTACATATCCTAATTTGGATTTTGTTTCTATGATTTCTGAAGCATTTTATGTGCAGGATGATGAGATAGCATGGTGGGTTGACTCGGGTGCTACCACTCACGTGTGTAGAGATAAATCGATGTTCAAGTCAGTCGTTCCCGTGGACGATGGACGTGTACTTCATATGGGAAACGAGTCAACTGTTCCCGTTCAAGGCAAAGGACTAGTAGAGTTGGAGTTTTCGTCTGGACAGACTTTAACTCTTAAGGATGTGTTGTATGTACTCAGAATAAGAAAAAACTTAGTATCTTGTAGTTTACTTAACAAGTTGGGATTTCGTTTAGTGTTTGAAGCCGACAAGTTTATATTGTCGAAAGGCGGTGTATGTAATGGGATGTGTTGTTGGTCATGGTTACCTATGTAATGGGATGTTTAAACTAAGTATCAATAAAGTTGTGAATTCAGATTACATGACTTGTTCGAATGAATCTGTTCATTCGGGATCAACGGTTATTCCCATGAGTTCTGGATCAACTGCTGTTCCCTCGGGAACTGACTCTTTTTTGTGGCATCCTAGGATAGGACATGTGCATTATGAACGCATGCTTGATATGTCTAGAACTGATTTGATTCCACCTGTTGACATGAATATCGAAAAATGTAGAGCATGCATGCTAAACAAGATTACTAAACAACCTTTTCCTACTGTTCAAAGGATCAGTGTCATGCTTGAATTGATACATAGTGATTTGAGTGACTTTCATGCTACTCCCTCTATGGGTAATAAGAAGTATGTAGTTACTTACATCGATGATTATTCTCGTTATTGCTATGTTTTTTTTTTTGCATACTAAGGATGAGGCCCTAGAGAAGTTTAAGCTTTATAAAACTGAAGTTGAACTTCAAGTGGGATCAAAGATCAAAAGGTTGCGCACCGATAGAGGTGGTGAATATTTTGACCCGGAATACTTCCAGTCCGTAGGGATCATTCATGAAAGTACAGCTCCCTACACACCACAACAAAATGGCGTTTCGCAGAGGAAGAATAGAGTTCTCAAGGAAATAGTTAATTCCATGCTTTCCTACTCAGGATTGAATGAGGGGTTTTGGGGAGAAGCCATGCTAACGGCTTGTTACCTGTTGAATAGGGTTCCAAATAAAAGGAACAAGACTACCCCTTATGAACTTTGGTTCAAAAGAAAACCAAGTTTGAATTATCTTCGAGTTTGGGGATGTCGGGCTATTGTTAGGTTGACTGATCCCAAGAGGAAGACGTTGGGTGAAAAAGGTGTAGAATGCATCTTTATTGGATATGCTGAGCATTCCAAGGCATATAGGTTCTATGTTATTGAGCCAAACAAATATATTTCGGTTCATACCGTTATTGAATCAAGAGATGCAATATTTGATGAAAAACGATTTTCGTTGATACCTATATCAAAAGGTATGATGCCCAACTCAAGTGGAGATAATGAGATGGTTCCTAGTTCCAGTGGGATCAGTGGTTCTGATATACCACATGGGAACAATGAACCTAAAATCTGGAAAAGTAAAAGAGTAAGGAAGGGAACTTCCTTTGGTCCCGATTTCTATGTTTATTTGGTAGAGGGATCAAGACACGAGGTTGGTTCCAATCATCTATATTGTTACAATATTGAAGATGAACCAAGGACCTTTGATGAGGCAATGAAGTCTCAAGACGTGTCTTTCTTGAAGGAAGCCATAAATGATGAGATGGATTCCATCATGAGGAACAATACATGGGTCTTGGCTAATCTTCCCCCTGGTTGTAAACCTTTGGGAAGTAAGTGGATCTTCAAAAGGAAGATGAAAGTGGATGGTACCATAGATAAGTTTAAGGCCAGATTAGTGATCCAAGGCTTTAGACAAAAGTATGGAACAGACTACTTTGATACCTATGCACCAGTTGCACGTATCACCACCATTAGACTGCTAATTGCTTTAGCATCTATACATAATCTGGTGATCCACCAAATGGACGTTAAAACTGCGTTCCTTAATGGGGATCTAGAGGAGGAGGTTTATATGAAACAACCCGAGGGTTTTGTTATGCCCGGACAAGAGCATAAAGTGTGCAAGTTGATCAAATCCTTGTATGAGTTGAAACAAGCACCTAAGCAATGGCATCTAAAGTTTGATGAGGTTGTGTTGTCCCATGGATTCAAGTTGAACCAAGCGGACAAGTGTGTGTATAGCAAATTTGATGATCCCAGCAGCGGAGTCATTATTTGCCTATATGTAGATGACATGTTGATCTTTGGCACGGATCAAAGACAAGTAGATCTTGTGAAGGAATTCTTGTCATCACAATTCTCCATGAAAGATATGGGAGAAGCTGATGTTATCTTAGGGATTAAGATAAAAAGGGGGGAAAATGGAGTTTTATCTTTATCACAATCTCATTACATTGAGAAAGTGTTGGATAAGTTTCATTGTAACAACTACACTCTTATGAATACACCATATGATCCATCTGTGAAACTGATCCCTAACCAGGGATCAACGATGTGGCAACTCGAGTATTCTAGGATAATTGGATGTTTGATGTATGCCATGACAAGTACAAGACCGGATATTGCATTTGCAGTAGGAAAACTTAGCCGATACACTAGTAATCCTAGTGCGTATCATTGGCAAGCTGTTCGTCGAGTACTTAGGTACTTGAAAGGAACAATAGATTTTGGTCTTACTTGTGATGGGTCACCTTCGATCCTTGAAGGATATTCTGATGCAAGTTGGATAACAGATGAAGAGGATCATTCATCTACTAGTGGATGGGTGTTTCTTCTTGGGGGAGGTTCCATCTCTTGGTCCTCGAAGAAACAAACTTGCATTTCAAGTTCTACCATGGAATCAGAGTTTATTGCTTTGGCTTCCGCTGGAAAAGAGGCAGAATGGTTGAGGAACTTGGTGTATGATGTTCCCTTATGGGAAAAACCGATTTCACCCATATCGATCCATTGTGATAGCGCTGCAACTTTGGCTAAATCATATAGCCATGTATACAATGGGAAATCACGTCACTTGGGCGTGAGGCATAGTGCGGTAAGAGAGCTCATTACGCATGGGGTGGTATCAGTTGATTTTGTAAGGCCACAAGAAAACTTGGCTGATCACTTGACGAAGGGATTAGCAAGGGACTTAGTCTCTAAGTCTGCAAAGGGGATGGGATTAAGACCCATTTAAAGCTCTCTGGTGGTGGGACACCCAATTCCTTCATGACTAACATTGTGGACGAATTCAATGTGGAAATCCCTCTACTAAGAGACTGAAAGCACAAAGGAACAGTCCCCTAGGTACGTGCTTTGTTCCTACAGGATCAGAGGTTGAAGATTCTATCTTCTTAATAGTTCCTTTGAAAAAGTACAATGTAGGAGTACGACTAAAGGATCTACCTATGTGGGCGTGGAGTTTTTGGTCGCTCCATGGAGCTTGGGTTGGCTTCACATACGCTCATGAATGGATAAGGACTCAAGGACCATTAATGGAGTCAAGTTAGACTATAGAAGTGTATAGTAACTTATGTGTGTGTTATCTTTATGCATCTAAAGAGGTTGATTGGTTCAATCCTTAGGACACCATGATTCCGAGGTGTATGAAATGTGTAATTACACTAAGACACAAATTCAATCGTCACGACATTTGTGTTTATGCATGAGTTTGGGATGAAGACTTGCTTATTTTATGAATCAGGGATTACACTAAAATGGGGGAGGATTGTTGGTGATTTTAGTATCATCAATCGTTGATCCCTGAGGAATCAATGATGGTTCCTGAGGGATCAATGGCCTTTTAGTGTTATCGGGGTTCATGACGACTTTATGAGGTTCCATTTAGCTTATCACAAGTTTGGGGGTGTGGAGTACACACTTGTGTGAGTATATATTTGGGATCTAGTGGGAGATATTAAGGATATGTTACACTGAGATGTCCCTCTGGGATCAGTGGTTCAAAGAACAACAGTTCTGGCTGATTGGTACCTACGGGATCAATAGTTTAACGGTTTGAATTTTGATCACGTGGGTTAACTACCTATATAACCGTTGGATAACCACTCTTGTAACTTCCTTTTATGATTGATTTCAGATGGGCCATGTGTCTCTCTAGAAGAGAGCCGTTGGAGGTTAAGGATCAGCGGTAACCTCTGGTAACCGCCTTGCTAACTGCCCATAACTTCTAGAAACTGCTCCCTAGGCTTTCCTACGTCCTATATAAGGCTAAAGGAAGATGAAGTCGGGCTGGTTACACAATCTCTCTCAAGATTCAACTTAGTCGAAGTCATACATCTATCAATACATTATTCTATAGTTTGATCCTTACCACAAGCCTTGGAAAGGATCAGCAGATTTGTTTCATCTCACTTCAGATTTTGTGGATTCCCTAAGGCTTATAAGGGGCAAAATACTGATTTCGGAAAGTGTTTACACGACTCAAATCTTATCCGAGGACAGACATCATTGATCGTTCCCCAGGTGTTGCGGATTCCAGACGAAACAGGATCAACAGACGCTGTCGGTGCCACTGGACCAGTGCAGGGATCAACACCAGAATCCAACACAACCACGTTCCGGAGGAGGTTTCAAGGGAGGGGTACGACACTTACACCACTCGTACGTAGCACCACTTAGAAAGAATGGAAGTGAACTTAAGAACGAAGGCTCCGCACATATATATCCACTTCATACATATCTCTTCGATCACATATATATCTCTTCCGGTATATATCCATACGTATACAGATATACCTTCCCACCTTTTTGGAAAATTTCACTTTCTTTCCTATATTTCTCTTTTTACAAATCTTGTCCAAAAAACTATAATTAATTAACTCAAAACTTCCCACTTGATTGAGTAGAAAAACTCGAAGTCACTTACGGGTCCACAAGCCGAACCGGATAGAACCGAATATTACAATACGTATATGTGATACTAAAAATACCTAGAAGAAAACAAAACCTTGAATGGTGTATGTGAATGCATATTGGGTATCTATTATAGAAGGAAATTGAAGATAAAATTATTTAAAGAATATAAAATTAAAGATTGATAGTATTACTTTAAAGATAGATAATTAAGGAAAGTAAAAGATATAGAGTTGTTATTATCTATTTGAATTGGGAAAAAAAAATTAAAATCAAGCGGCGCCAGAATCAACTGGTGGCTCGAAAACGCTCGGCTTTTATAATATATATTGATTGGGGATTAATGTGAATGTAAGATGCTAGTCCTTACAAGCAAAATTTTGTTCTGGTTACCTTGTGAATAAAATTACATTTTTATTCAAAAAAAATAATGATTGTTTTCACATATCCTCCGAGACATATAGTAAGAGTCCACTTTTAGAAAGAAAAAGATCATAAATTTTGTTATTAAAATTTCCAAACTCTTTTCTACAGAATTCACCTTTTCAAGGCGAGAGAGGCGAGAAACATTATTGACAAATGGGGGATTGATGTGGATGTAACATGCTAGTCCTTACTAGCACAATTTTGTTCCGTTTACCTTGAGAATAAAATTACATTTCTATTCAAAAAAAATAATGATTGTTTCCACATATCCTCCAAATACATATAGTAAGAGTCCACTTTTAGGAAAAAAAATCAAAAATTTTGTTATTAGAATTTCTAAACTGTTTTCTATAGAATTACCCTTTTCAATTTTAAATCATAACTATATACTAAGGCGGAGGTTAAAAATAATAATTATCACGACACGTGTCAACTCCTCATTGCATCGCATCACTTATCTTTAATAAAACAATTTAATTGGTTGAAATTTATTGGTGACCCCACATTAGAAATTTTCTTATCTATTGATTTCCATTTTAGTTTTTTTCCAAATAAAAAATTAAACTTTAAATTTTATACATAATTTTTCTAGAAACCTTCCTATCTACTAATTTGCATTTCAATTTTTTTTTTCGAAATTAAATAAACATACTATAAAGAAATGTTAATATCAAAGTAAAAAAAACTTATTGATAAAACAAGTATACCGTCCTTATATGAACTAGAGGCTTCCGCCTTGAATATAAATCAACAAATCCAATCAAATCTTGCCATTAATCACCTTTTCACTTTCGCTACTTCGTCTATCTCTACAAGGTTGTTCCTCGGCTTTCACATAGGAATCATGCTCTTAAGGTAAATAGATATGGATTAAGGCAATCAAATCATGAAATTGGTTCAAGCACATGCAATTGAGTTGGGGTTTTTGTCCCCAACCCCAAGATCAAGCTAACTACTCACTAATCATGGAATTCAAGCTAGCAATCATCAAAGACCTTAGACAAATCATGATTCATGAAAGTCAAATTCACAATCAACAACACAAACACACACGTTCGACCTCAATCCAAGATGAGATCAAATCGATCTAGAAAGGGAGAGAGGGGAATCGAACACACGACACAAAATCAAAGCCAAAACAAACTTGAATTAAACTAAGAAAGAAGAATTCTTACAATCCAAAGGCTAGATCTACAAATCTCTACTCCAATCCTCCAAGCCAAGGGTTTCTTTCCTCTCCAAGGAAAGGAATTCACCCAAATCCTCTACATCTTGGGTTTCTTCCCTCCCTGGGAAAAGAGTCCACCTCCTTCTTCCTCCTTCTACTCTCTCAAACCCCAATCCTCACTCTCAATTCCCTCTACAAATTTTCTCCTCCCCCAAGGTTGTTCCCTAAATGAGAGATTACAAGGGTTTTTATAGAGTTTTTCCCTCTATTACAAAGACTAGATTACCCTTCTAAACTCCTTGATCTCCAAGGAAACAAATACAATTTTGGGAATTAATAAGAAAATCCCCAAAAGGAAGGAATCCAAAGCCCGGTGAGCTGGATCGACACGGAGAGACCTCGGGCCCGACATAGTGTCTACCTCGGTCCAAAGCCAAATATTCCTGGTACCTCGGGCCCGACTTGCCACACCTCGGTCCTACACCTCGGTCCACCATGGACCTCGGGCCCTGGGTACATCAAAGTCGGTCCAAAGGCAAAATCTAGCTTTCTTCGCTCCGTTCTCTCTCGTTTTGGCTCGGTTTGGCTCGATTCTTTCCCCCTTCACTTGGTCTTCACTTGAGGCTTATTTCCATGCATCTTTAGCTCCATTTTAACTCCTTTTTCATCCTTGAATTCCTCCATAATGCCATGATGCTCCAATCTCCATGATTCTTGCTCCGAAATGCCTACAAAACACACAAAAACACGCATAGTCTCCGGATCTCATAGAAATGCGGGAACTAAGCTAAAAGCCTCCAAAACTAAGGAGAAACTAAGGAAACTAACTCTAATCTAACCTAAGAAAAACCTAAAAACAAAGCACAAAAGATGGACATCATTCCATAGGGAACAATGCTGATGACTCTGTTGGGATCAATACCTTTGGTTTAGGCTACAAACTAGAGAAGGGTGAGTCAAGTGCACAAGGTGCAAGTCGCAATCATCGAAGGACTGTTGCTAAGGGACCACAGAAAGGAGAACGGCTCCATGGGCGAAAAGAACAACCACAAGTCAAGCAAGGCTATGACCAATGGGAGCAGCATGGGCATTATGCCTTTAGGAACAACAAAAGGTTTCCTAGATCAAGGATCAATGCCTAGAAAGTGCAGAAACTGAAAGGAGGTAAGTCTTCTAATTCTTGTTGCAAGCATTGTGGAAAAGAGTCTTTCGATACAAGGACTAACCCCCGGGAACCCAAGTATATGTGGGTCCCCAAAACTAGGGCTTGAGCTTGGTTTGTAGGGAGGTGTGAGGGGGACAACCTTAGGAGGTGTTTCACTGAGAATGATCTCTCACAACCTTGAAGTGGAGGTGAGTCAGGAACTCACTTATTGGTATGCTAAAGATGAGGGGGAATGGTCCTGATTGTTCCTTGAGAGTAATGAGATGATGCATGGGAGATGGAGATGAGGACTAAATGGAGGACGTTTTCACCATGGCATGGGATAGAAACTCATATGAACATCTAAGGATGTTGCTAGGCATGATCTCCTTGAGGTAAATGAGTCTTGGTCCTTTATTCCCCCAATGATTGGTTAATTAGGTAACATCTTATGGGGAAATTATGCATCTATTGGTTCTTTCTAATGGCTGCTACATGTTGTCTCTGTGTTGTGTGATCTAATACTACCCTTGAAGTTGGGAACATTGTATGCTCTAATACCTAGAGGCTAGAATGATTGAACTCAAAATCACGTTTCTTTGAGCCTAAAACAACTTACTTGATCTTATTTAACCTATGTTACAAGCCGAAATGATAGTCAGTTGTACAACCTTCCCTAAGCCTTGTCTAGGTAAATGGTCTCTATGAATCCGGGTTTTGTTAGTCCACAACTAGGATCAAGTACCTTGGATGTGCAAAATCCCTACCTTATATTTTTTTTGGATACATTATACGCCTTTGTCCTTAATGTGTTATCCAAACACAATCTGTTTTTGTTCCATGTCATGTCTATGCTCTAGGATGCGTGGTACCTATTGCTGAAGGGATCAGTGGAAAAGGATGGATAATCAGGTTCTAAGGATGAAGAAGAGAAGTGTGTGTGACCATGTGCGTTCCAATGAAAGACAAGGAGAGAAAAGAAAAGAAAAAAGAGTTTTCTTTAAAAAAAAAAAGGAAAAGATGAGAGAAGTTCTCTCGAAAGAAAAGAGTAAAGTTCGTTCCCCAGGGAACAATAGAGATAAGAGGAAAATTTTCTTCAAAAGAAGATTGCATAATGATGTTCCTAAGGGAACAATGCGACAAGAGAAGTTGAGTTTCCATACCCAAGGATCAACGAAGAGAAAAATGAAACATAGAATGTTTTGTTCAAAGGTGGAAGCCAAAAAGTATCAAGGTCTTAAGCTCTTGAAAGGTAACTAGGGCAACGTTATTCCAGTAGCTAAGAAATGATTGAAATGCTCTTTTTCACTCTATAGTAGTTGATCCCCCATAAAAAATTATTCCAAAGTCTTGTTGAGCCATTTGTTTGATGTTTTTGAACTCAATTATGATGTTTGCTTTGCGTACAATATGATGGTGTGTTAATTTTGCAAGCATAAATAACTTTAGTAGTTTCAATTGAGAATGTGGTAGCTTTGTGCAATTCTCTGTTTGATCTAACCTTTTGATGATGCCAGAAGGGGGAAGGTTGAAAAAATGCAAAGATAAGCTTACACAAGGAGATGTAGGTTTATACTTATGCCTCCGGGGGGTCCTGCCTAACATAATTGGTAAGGATTAGTGTTCTGTTCAGGGGGAGCAACAACAGAAGAAGCTATTGGTTTTAGGGGGAACAATAACTCTCTATACTTAGTGTGTGCATGTGCATGTTTCATGTTTCTTAACTTGATATAATATGCATTTTTCTTGTATGGGTTTGTCGTCATAGAAAAGGGGAAAATTGTTGGTGATGGATCGTAAGTCAGTTAATGAGGGCGTCCTTAACTGGGTTAAGGGCGTCCTTTAGTGCAGCGGAAAATAGACTTAACAGAATACAAGATAAGTGGACACGAGTATTTATAGAGGAACCCCACTAAGACCAACTAGTCTTATGGGTAAACCTCTACCTCCGTTGGAGGATTTTCAATAGCCGTCCCTTATCTTATTAAGAGCGAGTCCTTACAACTTAGGCGAGTCGTTACACTTCTCTGAGCTAAGCGTCCGTCCTTAGCCTCACTAGTAACACTCCTTTCAACCTAACAAGTAACCTAACACTCTTAGCTATAAGGAAGCTATCACTAACGTCTCTCACGGTTCGTTGTGAGAGACAAACTACAACTCTAATTGATTTGTGGTTTGTTTTGGATTTGATGTGGTTGGACTTTCTTTCTCTTGCTTCAAGCTCACTTGATCTTCTTGATCTTCGTTCGTGTTCTTGAATGCTTCGGGAGAGCTTGAGAGAAAGTCTTCAAAGTCCACTCTTGCACACACATGCCGCTATGCATACTCCTTGGAGAGTATTTATAGCGGAAGTGATTCTTGTCCTCTAGCGTCCTCTGAGACTTGGCAGGATCCTCGATCTTTGATCAACGGTGCGATGAGCGTCTTGAGGAGATCAACTCTGTTGACGCTTGGGAAGCCTCCGCGTGGGTAGGGGACCATTGCTGGGAAAGCGACGTCTTTGGCATTGTCTACACGTGCCCAGACAAAGGAAGCTTCCTTCTGAGGACTAAGGCCGGACGATGATGTAATCATGTTGGGGAGGCCTTGATTTGAATTTGAACTTCGTCCGTATTTTGGCGCGCGTCCCTTCTTGATGAGGACTCCGTCCTATCTTGTGCAGGGACTCCGCCAATTACGTTTAGCTTTGGAAGTTCTGGTAACATGCGTCCCTACAGCATAGGGACTGCTGTTCACTTGTTGTCCTTTTCGCTCATGTGCGTCCACTGGACTTACCTGAGATCAAAACTTGGACAACTTATCAAATACATTTGAGTTTGTCATTATCAAAACAAGGGACGATTATTATTGGTTTAGATATTAACGACTGACGTCCTTAATATCGTCCCAACAATTTCCCCCTTTTTGATGATGACAAACTCTTTCAAATAATGCACACAGAAGTAAAGCTTTTAGCATGAGGAACTACACTTTGATTTTCTTTTCAGCTTAGATTGGCATGCAACACATTCTTTCAAGTGCGTTCTATTTTATTCCTAACTAACGACCTTTTGACTTGACCGAAATTCCCCCTGAACACATGCTTTCTATGATAACTTAAGGACAATCGCATCTCTGCAAAACTATACTTCCCCCTTTTGGCATCATCGAAAAGGAGAACAAGTCGAAAAGCATGCAAGCACAAAGTCATAACTAAAGAAAGGTACGCTTAGACAAAATGAAGCACAAATGTAGTGAATGGCATTCAGAATGAGAAACGAGAACGTTCATTACAGACATTCACAACAAGTGTTCAAAACGGGGACAGCGTCCCATTGTCTTAACAAAAACTCAAGAAATGATAAATTGTTTCAGGGTTAGAAAAGGGGGAGGTGATCATTTTCTAGGACGCTTGCCAAGGGCTTTGAGGTGTTGCTCCTGAAGATGGTTGTTCTGGGCAAGGAGCTCGTTGTTGCGCTCAAGAAGGTCTGTGTGGACGTGAAGTGTGTCGTGAACCTGCTGAATTAGATCAATCATTATGCACTGGTTCTCGATCATCATGCCCATCAGATACTTCGTAGAGTGCCTCTCAGCCTCATCAGGGACGCTCATACCATCGAGCTCGTCCTCGTCATCAGCAGCGTCCTCAGCTGGCGTCCCAACTACTTGGACATTTTCAGCTTCGTGATCTCCTTCTCCAGGTTCAGCAGCAGCAGCAGCTTGAGCTCTCCTCTCAGCTTCGGCTTTCCTTTCAGCCTCTTTCCGTTCCTTGTCTAGTTGGCGCTTAACGGACGGAAGGGGCTCATCACACCTGAGTTTCCCAACTGGAGGGAGTGTAATTTGCCTGACGTCCCAATGAATGCCAAAGGAACGCTCTTGTTTAGGAGCATAGAGTCCCTGCTGCTTCAAAATTTGCTTGACCAAGCCGGGGAAAGGAAGAGAGTGCCTGCCTCCTGTGCACTTGCCCATGTGTTCCAAGATTACTCGGGGCAAGTTTATCGGCTTGCGTTCCAAGAAAGCGTCCAAGAGAATACTATCAATGATCTGAACAATGGACTTCTTCTCTTGGCGGGGGACGACCATGCGCACAATGAAGTGATGCGCAAGGACGCCCGTCTTGGTGAGGCAATGAGCAACTCTGTCCTTAGCAGCTGGCTGTCTCCCATTGAATATTCTGTTGAGGATTTCATCTTGGGAGAAACGGCCAAAGTTCTTGCACGACAGATCGTGCAGAGCATCTTGCGGAGAAGGACGCAGGCCTAGCATTTTGCGGACGGTGCCCTCAGCAACTGAGTACTCGTCCCCATCGATTTCAAAAGTCCCCTGAGGCTTCCCGTTTACTTCTGTGATTTTGAACTTTGAGTAGAAACGGAGAACCTCATCAGGGTCAACATCAGCGGCCTCAGCGCCCAAGTGCGTCCAACCCTGGAACTCAAGAAGATCCAAGAACTCTTGGCGCTGGTTCTCTGCCAGAAACTCGGCGGTGAAGAGGAGCGGCGATAGGATTTTCTTGAAGCGTTTCTGCTTGGAGCCATTGCTCACGATCACTTCATCACCAGCATCTTCTTCATCTCCATCTCCCTCCTCTTCCTCAGGTTCCTCATCCTGGGGAGGGGCGTCCTCGTCATCGGAGGCTTCGTTCCGTTGTTCTTGGAACTCAACCATTGCAGTGTCCTCAGCTGTGGACGCCTGTTCTGTGGGAGGCGCATCCACCGCTGGAGTCCTTGCCAAGGACTCTGTGGGAACGGATGGAGGAGACGTCCCTTGAACTTGAGCAGCTTCTTCGACGGCCGGAGAAGGCGGAGGAGGAGAAGGAGGTGAAGCTCTAGGGGGAGAGGGAGAGGGAGTGCGGAGCTTAGCTTTTGGGGGAGGAGCAGAGGAGGAGCTGGGCGGAACCACTGAGATCGATTTCACCTTGAGCGGAGCAGAGGGAGGAGGCGGCAGAGTAGCAGGGGTAGCATCCTTGGCCTGGACCTGGACTTGTGGAGCGTCCTTGGCCTGGACTTGAGGAGCGTCCTCTACCCTTGGAGGAGGAGGAGGGAGTTGACGAAGGTCCTGCATACTCGCTTGGATCGCCTTCTCAACGGCTGCTTTCTCTGCTTGCTCTTGTTCTTGGCGCGCCTTCTCCTCTTTTGCCAGTTGAATTTCGGAGAGGCGAATGGCGGCCATTTCTTCATCCGTGACGCCCTCAAGCTGAGCAGAGGTCTTGAAGCGTCGTTTTGGGGCAGGAGGAGGGGAGGAAGGGATTGGCTTTGGTGGGGAGGAGGAAGGGCCTTTAATTTGGAGCGATTTGGACGGAGGGGGAGAGGAAGGCCTTTTCCTTTTTTGAGAAGGGACGGAGCCCGTAGGAGCCACAACAAACTCCATTATATCAGGAAGTAGTTTGGCGAGCTCGTCCACGGTTCCACCAAATGAGTCAGAAATGATTCCTGGCCCCATGAACGGTGGGTTGGTGTGATTGGTTTCTTGAAGGCGGGGCTTGACATATGTGATCATGAAGTAGTGGAGGAGGCGTTGGATTTTAGGAGGATGTTCGTGAGTGGACGCCCTAAGACAAATGTTGACGAGCGTCCTAGGCTCCTTTTCAAGCCAGTCCTCAATGAGAGGGTCAAGGGGAGGACGGCGTTTGGGTTGAGAGGGGAGCCGGCCAATTGAGCCACTGTAAACAGAGGCTTTGGTGATATTTTCTGGCTCAGGCTCGGGTTTGAAGGGCTTCTCCAGAAATGAGAACCTCTTCGGCTGGGTTTTGGATTGAGAGCGGGATGGTTGTTTTTGTTGAGGAGGATGGGAGCGAAGGGGTTGAGGAGGGGTGTTGGAGTGGCGGCGCTGGGTGCTTTGAGAGGAGGAATGGTGGCGAGGGGGTTCTTGTCGGCCGGAAGGTCTGCCTCTCGACTCCATTAATGACTGGCCTTTCACCGGAGGAGATCTCGAAGAGCTAGTGTTTTTCGCTGCCGACGAGGGTGAGGGATTATTTGAGGCTCTTGTGTTGGCCATTTTTGAGATGGTTTAAATAGGGGAGGATTAGGGTTTGGAGAGAGATTTCGGGATTCGGTTGAAGATTTGGAAGATCTTTGAGATTTCTAAAAGTGTGCAAACAGCAGATGAGCGAAGAAAGGTTTTCGGAGTGCACAGGTGGGTATATATAGGAAGAAGACGAAGTTGGACGGTCAGGGGTAACAGGGTCTTTACACACAGCTTCCTCCACCCGCCTTCCCACACGTGGCTTTCTTCTTTGCTAAGGAATACAGCTATTGAGCACTGTTTGCGCATATCCCGAGATTTTCGCTGACGATTCGCTAAAACGGTTTACCTTCCCAATTTCAACCATTCAAACTTCTCACAACTGCAAAGGACTCTGACCTGACGTCCTTTCAACACACAACTCTACACAACACAGAACTGAACCACGGCGTCCCATTCACTGATCTCAACCTCTGTAATTAGAACTCTGTACAGACAACTCTCAGCTCTTAGCACGCGTCCCTTTGATCACTTAGAACCATTTTTGAAAATCAAGCAATTACGTCCCGTAAAGGTGAAACAAGGAATGCTCATAGGACGCGTTTGCAAGATTCTCGGCTTGGGTAAGCTTAGAGTTCCCATCATTTCGGCTTATGATAAGGGTAGGGTGATTAGGGATACTCTTGAGATGAAAAGCGAAATGAATACCATTCAAGGACACAAGCGAATACACATATCTTAGACTAGCGTCCTTTAAAGATGACTTTAATGCATGACACACCTTAAAACAAGTTCTCAACAAGACATAGCCAATCATGGAGGGAATAATAGAACGGGACTTGATCATTTAAAAGTTATCATCCCCAAGAGCAACCGGAGGTGCTCGTAGGGACGTCTATCAAGTGCTTTTGTGAAAATATCGGCCACTTGGTCCTCAGTCCTAACATGATCCACTCTAATTAATCCAAGTTCAACATTATCACGAAGAAAGTGATGCCTTATGTGAATATGCTTCGTCCTAGAATGATGAACGGGATTTTTGGCAATACTTATAGCACTGGTGTTGTCACACAAGATAGGGACTGTGTTGAGGGACGTACCATAATCTTCAAGTTGGTACTTGATCCATAGGACTTGTGAGCAGCACGAAGCAGCAGCAACGTACTCAGCTTCCGCGGTTGATAGTTCCACGGAGTTTTGCTTTTTGGATCCCCAAGATACAAGGCATGAGCCAAGGAATTGTGCCATTCCTGAGGTGCTCTTCCTATCCACCACATGGCAGCGTAATCTGCGTCAGAGTAAGCTACCAGGTTTAGGGACGTCCTTCTGGGATACCATAGACATAGGTCATCCCGTCCCTTGAGATATCTGAAGATTCTTTTGACCTCTTGCATATGGGACTCCTTTGGATTTGCTTGGAATCGAGCGCACAAGCATACAGCGAACATGATGTCGGGACGACTTGCCGTAAGATATAGCAAGGACCCTATCATTCCTCTGTAGAGCTTTTGATCTACACTCTTGCCTTCTTCATCAGCATAGAGGCGAGTGTTTGGGGAGATGGGAGTATCAATGGGTTTTGAAGAGTTCATCCCATACTTCTCAAGCATTTCACGGATGTACTTTTGTTGATGAATCCGCGTCCCATCTTTGAGCTGAGTGATTTGGAGTCCCAAGAAGAAGTTGAGTTCTCCTATGAGGGACATCTCAAACTCACTACTCATCAAGTTCTTGAATTCCTCTACAAATTTCATGTTAGTGTTTCCAAAGACTATGTCATCGACATAGACTTGGACAATTAAGACATCTTTAAGAACTTTCTTTAAGAACAGGGTTTTATCAATGTTACCTCGTGTGTACCCGTTGGACAAGAGGAAGGACGCAAACCTATCGTACCATGCACGAGGGGCTTGCTTGAGTCCATAGAGTGCCTTGTCCAAGAAGTACACATGATCTGGGTGATCAGCGTCCTCAAATCCTGGAGGTTGAGCGACGTACACTTCTTCTTTGAGCTTGCCGTTGAGAAAGGCTGTCTTGACGTCCATTTGAAAAAGCTTGAACCCTTTGTGAGCGGCAAAGGCGATGAGGAGGCGAATGGCTTCAATCCTGGCGACAGGAGCGAAGGTTTCATCATAATCAATCCCTTCCTCTTGCCTATAGCCTTGAGCCACAAGCCTTGCTTTGTTTCTTGACACGCGACCATTCTCATCAAGCTTGTTCCTGTAGACCCATCTCGTCCCTATTATGTTTTTGTTTCTCGGACGAGGGACGAGGGTCCAAACCTTATTTCTTTCGAATTGATTAAGTTCCTCTTGCATGGCCTGAATCCAATCAGCGTCTTGGAGTGCTTCCTTTATGTTCTTAGGTTCAACCAAGGACACAAAGGCGTTGAAGGCACAGAACGCTATGTTAGCATTAAGGGACTGATTCACGGCTGATCTTGTTTGAACTCCTTTTGACATATCTGAGATGATTTGATCCGTTGAATGAAGTCTCGAAAGATGGGATCCCTTATGAGTATCGTCCCTTACAGGAGTACATCTGGGGTCCGTCCAATCAGATTCATCTGAGTCAAACCCGTCGTCTTCATTGAGAGTTTCATAGAGTTCCCCCTCAGGTTGAGCGTCCTCTTCTTGACGCTGTTCTCCTTGTAGGCTTGATTCAGCGACCTCATGTTGAGCTGGAGATTCAATCTGTGATGGAACTTCCTGAACAACACTGGGAACTTCTACTGAGACTTCTTCAGGATTTTGAGTAGCGTCCTTAGGAACATAGTATTTTCCAGAGGACCCGAAATCAACTTCATCATCGGAGTCATCCTGCTGCAGAGGAGATGAGCGTTCTTTCTTACTTGGTTTATCTTTGTGAGAAGAACTTTCTTTGAACACAACATGAATGCTCTCCTCAAGCTTTAGAGTTCGTTTATTGAAAACTCTATATGCTTTACTGGTGAGGGAGTATCCAAGGAATATGGCTTCGTCACTTCTTGCGTCAAACTTTCCAAGTCTTTCTTTATCATTGTTGTGAACAAAGCACTTGCATCCAAAGACTCTGAGAAAGTCGATGCGAGGCTTTCTTCCATTCAGCAACTCATAGGACGTCTTCTTCAGCAAATGACGGATCATGGCTCGATTGATAATGTAGCACGCTGTAGCAATAGCTTCAGCCCAGAAGTACTTGGGGACGCTATTGGCTAAGAGCATAGTCCTTGCCATATCCTCCAGCATCCTATTCTTTCTTTCCACCACTCCATTTTGTTGAGGAGTCCTTGGAGCTGAGAAGTTGTGAGAGACTCCATGTTGATCACAGTAGGCCACGAACTCTGAGTTTTGAAACTCCGTCCCATGGTCTGATCTTATGGATTTGAGAGGCGTCTCAAGCGCAACTTCCACTTGTTTGATGAAGACTTTGAATGCGTTGAAGCAATCTGTTTTTGAAGCTAAGAAAAGAACCCAGGTGAATCGAGAAAAGTCATCTACAAGCACATAGATATACCTCTTTCCACCATAGCTTAACGTCTTCATTGGTCCACAAAGATCCATATGGAGAAGTTCCAAAGGTTTCTTTGTGCTGACATCGTTCTTTGACTTAAAGGACGTTCTTGTCTGCTTCCCTTTGATACAAGCTTCACACTGTTCAATTTTCTCAGGATCAATTTGGGGAAGACCTTTCACAAGATTTCTTTGATGAAGCTTGAGGATTGTGCTTGGTCCAGCATGGCCAAGTCGGCGATGCCAGAGGTCAGCGTCCTCCTTTGACACAGATAAGCACAACTCAGATTTTGGCTTGAACTCCTGATTGAAGATGTAGACATTGTTCTTTCGGACTCCTTTGAGGACGACTTTGTTGGATTTCTTGTTGATGACGAGGCACTCCTTTGAGTCAAATGTGACTAAGTTTTCACCTTGATCACACATTTGAGAGACGCTTAGGAGGTTGAAGCCAAGTCCTTCAACAAGGCTAACATTTGTCGCTTTGATAGACAGATTGAGAATAGCAGTTCCCGTCCCTTTGATCTTTCCTTTTCCCTTGTTGCCAAACGAGACAGTTCCTCCCGTGGCGCTACTTTGGATAGAAGTGAGATGGATCTGGCTTCCTGTCATATGGTTTGAGGCGCCACTATCAATGATCAATGGGCGTCCCCTCACTTCCACCTGCCAAAACAAGGTTAGTGTATGGCGACCCAGGCAAGGTGTTCCTTACCTGGTTCGTTACAGAAATAGAACTTTGGTTCTGGCATGTAGTCACTTATATTCACATCATTTGAAATAGCATGCTTTCTGAAAGAACTCTTAGATCGTCTAGGACGTCTAGGGTTAGCCTTAGGGACGGACTTATCATTTTCAATGTTATTCCTAGCAGCTTTGCCACTTTCAATGTCGTTCTTCAGTTTCAGGCAATCATATTTGAAGTGATCTCCTTTTCCACAGTACCAACACGTCCTATAGTAAGTACCAAGGTAGTACTTCTTGTTGGGACGTTGGATTTTGTTCTTTTTCATCTTTTGAGGGTCACAAACTTTTGAACCTTCCCCCTTAGCAATCTTCTTATAGATCCTATGACTAGTGGAGTTAGTGTAATAGTTCCTTTGACCTTTCTCTCCACTCACTAGGACTCGAATTCTTTCAAGAAGGTTCTTGGTCTTTTCCCTTTCTAATTCAAGTTCTGAGGTTTTGCTAGCCTCAAAGTCACTAGGGAGAGAGTTCCTAGTGTCAGACTCGTATCCTAGTCCTCTTTTGGCTGGGACAAACACCATTGGTTGAACTACCTCAGTTACCGGGCTCTTCCCTAACACTTTCACCTCTTCCCTAAGCTTAGCGTTCTCTAGCTTAAGGCACATCACTTCAGTTTTCAGGGATTTAACTTCGACATACGAGGACTCTAGTTATAACGAAACTGTAGCACAGTTCTCACATTCAACTAGCCTATTTTCACTTTCAAGTTCAAGTTCATCCATTCTATGTTGCATAACAACGCTTTCTTCCATGATTCTTTTAATGAGCTTAATAAGTTTGGTTTTGGAACAATTCTCTAAGGAGTTCATCATGGATTCACGAGTTACCTCTTGTTCCTTTTCAGAAGCGTCCTCTTCAAGGACTGGGGCGTCCTCCACAGCCATGTACGCCACTTGCTCATTATCTGAGGCGTCCTCTACGGCTATGTACGCCACTGGTCCTTCTGGTTCTTCATCATCAGAACTCACATTATCCCATGCGGCTTCGCACGCTCCCAAGAGAGCTTTCATCTTCATTTCTTTTGAGTTTAGTCCCGTAGTACACCTTTTAGCAAAGTGTCCTTTCTTGTTACATTTGTAGCAAGTAAGTTCCTTCATCTCTGCCTCTGTATACTTGGGACTCTCCTTTTTGTAAGGCATCTTGTGTTTCTTGGAATCTCTGGCCTTTTTGCCCCATAAGCGAGCAACTTTGTGTAGAAGGGCAATCTCTTCCTCTTCTTCCAGCTGTTCCTTAGTCTTGCTTTCCTTTTCTTTCAAAGCTTGAGCACGCATCCTTTCACGATTCTCATTTTTATTTGCTTCCACCATTAGGGCAATATCTCTTTGGTGGCGCAGATACTCAACGTACTCTGGAGTTGACGTCATCAAAGCAAGATCTGTCTGGGGGTTTCTAGCCAATTCAGCCATATCAGCTTCCCTTCTCGCTTCATAGCCTCTCAGCTTCCCAATAGATCTCTTCCATATCCAGGGTTTTGTTGGCTGTGTTCTCCTTGAACGTAGTCCTATCAAAATTCCATTTTCCTGTAAGCCCATCAATGACTACTCCGACTCTGTTTCTCATTGAGACTTCAGCTTCTGGGATGCCTAAATTTCGCATCTTGGTCACAAGAGCTTCAAAGCGGTATGAGTAGTCCTTGACAGATTCGTTAGGAAGCATTCTGAAGGCATAGAACTCTCGTTTGATTTCAAGCTTGACGTCTTCCTTCATCTCTGCCGTACCCACATGGTACTTCTCAAGAGCTTCCCATTGTAGTTTGGCTGTTGCCAAATTGCTAACTCGGGTGGCGTCCCTTTCGCAGAGGGACGCTTGAAGGAAGCATATAGCCTTAGCGTTTGTTTCCAAAAGCTTGAATTCGTCAGGACCCCACTCGTCCTCTTTGTCTTTCTTGTCATCAGGGATGGTAAGGTCACCCTTCATGATCACTCTCCAGCATTGATAATTCTGACTTCTGCAAAAGTTCTCGAAGCGGATCTTCCAGCGGTTGAAGTTGCCGTCCGTCAGACGAGGAGGCTTTACAAAAGAGATTCCAATAGGTTCCATGTCCATCTTGTACCTGCAACTCAACAAAAATCTAGAGCGCCTGCTCTGATACCAATTGATGGATCGTAAGTCAGTTAATGAGGGCGTCCTTAACTGGGTTAAGGGCGTCCTTTAGTGCAGCGGAAAATAGACTTAACAGAATACAAGATAAGTGGACACAAGTATTTATAGAGGAACCCCACTAAGACCAACTAGTCTTATGGGTAAACCTCTACCTCCGTTGGAGGATTTTCAATAGCCGTCCCTTATCTTATTAAGAGCGAGTCCTTACAACTTAGGCGAGTCGTTACACTTCTCTGAGCTAAGCGTCCGTCCTTAGCCTCACTAGTAACACTCCTTTCAACCTAACAAGTAACCTAACACTCTTAGCTATAAGGAAGCTATCACTCACGTCTCTCACGGTTCGTTGTGAGAGACAAACTACAACTCTAATTGATTTGTGGTTTGTTTTGGATTTGATGTGGTTGGACTTTCTTTCTCTTGCTTCAAGCTCACTTGATCTTCTTGATCTTCGTTCGTGTTCTTGAATGCTTCGGGAGAGCTTGAGAGAAAGTCTTCAAAGTCCACTCTTGCACACACATGCCGCTATGCATACTCCTTGGAGAGTATTTATAGCGGAAGTGATTCTTGTCCTCTAGCGTCCTCTGAGACTTGGCAGGATCCTCGATCTTTGATCAACGGTGCGATGAGCGTCTTGAGGAGATCAACTCTGTTGACGCTTGGGAAGCCTCCGCGTGGGTAGGGGACCATTGCTGGGAAAGCGACGTCTTTGGCATTGTCTACACGTGCCCAGACAAAGGAAGCTTCCTTCTGAGGACTAAGGCCGGACGACGATGTAATCATGTTGGGGCGGCCTTGATTTGAATTTGAACTTCGTCCGTATTTTGACGCGCGTCCCTTCTTGATGAGGACTCCGTCCTATCTTGCGCAGGGACTCCGCCAATTACGTTTAGCTTTGGAAGTTCTGGTAACATGCGTCCCTACAGCATAGGGACTGCTGTTCACTTGTTGTCCTTTTCGCTCATGTGCGTCCACTGGACTTACCTGAGATCAAAACTTGGACAACTTATCAAATACATTTGAGTTTGTCATTATCAAAACAAGGGACGATTATTATTGGTTTAGATATTAACGACTGACGTCCTTAATATCGTCCCAACAGTTGGATTGATGTTCCCTCTGGATCAGTCAGACAATCAAGTGATCTCTCGGGATGAATCCCATGAGTTTTGATGATGATAAACGCCATAAGTGATCTCTCAGGATCAGTCAGACAGGTGCAAAGGGAACAAGAGAACCATAGAACAAGATAAGGAAGAGATGTTGATCCAGACGGATCAAATAGCTAACCAGGCAACGTACAAGAGGTCTATTTAAGGAAAGGGCGAGTTTCCTTATATTGTGGAAGTGTAATTAAAGATGGATGGAGATGGATGGAGTTGTTATTATATTTAAAGGGGTGATAATAATTATGAGAAGCATATCTTATGAATTTGGATATTACTTGGAGCCTAAGGAGTCTAGAAGATAGGATTAAAGATCCTATTGAAGATTTTATTGTGTAAATTGGTGGATAGATGATTTTTAGGTGGAAAGATATTCCTTTATGGCAAGAAAATAATATCATATCAGACCTAATCGTCTCCTATAAATTGGGATAAAGTTTAAGGTTTTCTAAGATTGGAACATACCTGCTTAGAGTGCTTTTACTAGAGAGAAAAGGAGACTTCGTTTGAAGAAGAAAGACGGCGACTTTAAGGAGTTTTGAAACTTCTTGACCAACAATTAAAGCTTAAGAGGAGAGCTTCATCGTCGTTGTTTAAAGGATCAACGATCTGCACCGTCTGAGGGAATACTGACAATAGACGTACTTACTATAGCTGGAGAAGGACTCGAATCTCTTGAAGCTTGAGAGGTCAGGTTTTTGAGGTATAGTTGGTCTACTTTGAGTTGTTTATACGTTCTAAGGGCTAGAAGGTTAGGAGAGTATTCTAGGATTAGTCTAGTTTACGTTGGTACCTTACTTTTACGTTGTAGTTCATGATAATCAATAAAAGAAAAGAAGCCATTGAAAATCCTTCTAAGGAAGGTAGAGGTGTTACTAAAGTGACTGACTCGGCTAAAGTCGTCGTGCCAAGATCAAAGATAAATAACCCAAACTACTAACTAGTATAGCATGCAAGTAAGGGGTCGAACCCAAGAGAACTATGGCTTCTAGTATTAATATAATTATCAACTAAAGATATGGGGGGAATCAACGAGATATCTAAACTAAACTAAGCTAGGGAACAAATAACAAACAAACAAACAAATAGATAAGAAGCAGGTTCATTCAAAAGATCTACTCTGAAATAATCTCTCGATCATAGATTCATCCATTGATTTCATTCACACCTATGATTAATTCCTATCCTGATCATTAACAATCGCAAGTCCACGGTCCAAGCAATTCTATAACCCTAGGCAAGGACGCTTAACCTAGAATTAGCATAGAGAACAAAGATATGCAGGATATAATATCAAACAATCAAGCTACGAGTCAATTGTAAGATAAAACAATCAATTCTCTTCTTAATCCTAGTCCACGGTCCTAGAATCAAGTTGTCTTCTAGAAAAGAGATGCTCACGCAGACAATGAAACAAATGAATTCAGACTATAGAACAATGATAATTCAACAAGTTGGCCAAGCTCAAAGAATCATGCAAAGCTCATGGAATTGAGCACAAAGAGAAGAGATATTAACCAAATGATAGAAATCAATTACCAAAACCTCACGAGTTCATACATTAGAGCTTCTCCCTTGAACAAACCCAAGGAGACTAGCTCTCCATAACTAAACTAAGCTAAAGCATTAATTTGAGAGAATTGGTGATGAGAAAGAAGATACCTAAAACCTAAGGAAGCTCCTCCTTATATAGACCCAGGGAACATGCTCCCCTAATCTAATTAGGAAAGGAGAAAAGATAGAAAATGAAAGAGAAAAGATAAGAAGAAGAAAAGAAGATAGATCTTCGGCCCGTCTCAGATCCAGCATCACCGCGGTCGCATCGTCTCCACCGCGCCCGCGCTTTCATGAAATAATAGAACTTCGTCTCTGGGCAGCCACCGCGGTCGCGTCAGCCAATCCGCGGTCGCGGAATCTGGACAGAATCACTAGCATCACTTCAGAGGCTGTTTTGACCATCTTAGTCTTGGAATCTGACTTCAGTGTAAAAAGATGAATTGAAGCCCTTCGAGTTATCTTTCCAATGGAACTGGAATCAGCGCAATCCGACCTCTGTAGCTCCAGATATAGCCTTCGCAAGCAAGCGGTGTCGCGCAGACAGCTAAAAACGCCTTAGAACTCTTGAATCTTGCATTCTTGTGTCTTCGGCCTAGAAATAACAATTAGCACAAACTCTAACCTAAACACACTCAATATAGCCCTAAAATACAAGAGTTAACCCATACAAAATAAGGCGAATCAGTGACTAGTTATTTGCTTTGGGTCCTCTCTTAATATTGTGCCCTTTGTTTGTTGTTTTCATTTTGTGATAGTCTAATCCCTGCTAAGGATCAGTACTCTGTTTGCTACTTTTTTTCTGTTTGCTTCCACTGTCCACTTCTTTGATCAGGCAAGGATCACGGTCTGTACTCTAACACGTTAATCCAACAGATTCCCATCGAATTTCTATATTTTGGATATAGCTTCAATACATGTTCGTTTCCAAGAGATTGACTGTTCTTAATGTAGAAGTTTACAAATCTTAGGGGATTGTGCCAAAATGAGAATTAACTAGACAGCACTTAAAAGGAATGTTTTGAGAGATTTCTCACATGTTAATAATTGAGACTCATTTATAATTACCCATTATAAATCTCATGGGTTATGATTTCGGCCTAGATCCTCATTTAACTTTTATATAGGCTTAACACATTAATAGACCCCTGTACTTGTACATTTTTTGTAAACAGACCCCTCTACTTAAAAATGTTGTATTAGACCCTTCTACTCTGATAAATTTGTTCTACTAAACCACACATCACTGATCTTTCGTTACATTAACACATATTGACTTGGCTCCCGTAATTGATGAGTAATCGTCATGATATCCAATTGTAAGCCACATTAGACTCTGCTAGTCACAATTACAACAACAACAAGATAGGTTGAATACAGAAAATAAACTATCGCAGTTGATATATTATGTTATAATATGATATGCACTCTTTAGTATAGGTTAAGTCTTGTATTTTAGGGCTATATTGAGTGTGTTTAGGTTAGAGTTTGTGCGTAATTGTGATATCTAGGCCAAAGACACAAGGATTCAAGTTTCAAGAGTTTTCAAGACATTTTGAGCTGTCTTCCCAACACCTCTTGCTTACAAGAGTTGTATCTGGAGCTACAGTGGTCAAATTGAGCTGAATCTGATTCCATTGGAAAGCTAACTCGAAGAGCTTCAATTCATCTTTTTACACCAAAGTTAGATTCCAAGCCAAAGAGGGTAACAACAGCCTCCGAAGTACATATAGTGATTTTGTCGCGAACCCACGGGCGCGTCCCATGGACCGCGGGCGCGGTTGTGCCTTGACCGACTTGTTCTATCCTCCGTAACCGCGGGTGTGGAACCCTTACCGCTGGCGCGGTGATGCTTATCCGAGCCAGACGCGAGAATTTCTATCTTGTTTCCTTTTCTATCTTTTCTCCTTTCCTAATTAGATTAGGGGAGCATATTCCCTAGGTCTATATAAAGAGGAGCTTGTCCTAGTTTTAGAATCCAATTTACATCCAATCTTATAAGCCAACATTCTCTTAGATTAATTCTTTAGTTTAGTTTCTTATGGAGAGCTAGTCTCCTAGGGTTTGTTCAAGGGAGAAGCTCTGATGTATATACTCGTGAGATTTTGGTAATTGATTTCTATCCTTTGGTTAATATTAATTCTCTTGTGCTTCATATTATGAATGTTGATTGTTTCTCTAGGAGTAGCTAACCTATTGAATTGATTGATTTTCTATTGTTGGATTGGGTTTGGACCATATATGGACAAACCTGTTATGTGAAAACAACTTAACCTAGACTTGTTGTCTATGCAACTAGGATTAAGAAGAGAATTGATTCTATGCTTTTGCAATTGACTCGTAGCTTGATTGTTTTTGCATGTATCCCGCAAATCCTTATTCTCTATGCTAATTCTAGGTTAAGCGTCCTTGCCTAGGGTTATAGAACTGCTTGGACCGTAGACTTGCGATTGTTAATGATCAAGATAGGAATTAACCATAGGTGTAAATGAAATCAATGGATAAATCTATGATCGAGTGATTATTTCAGAGTGGATCTTTTGAATGAACTTTTTTCCCTTATTTGATTATTTGATTGTTTGATTGATTTTTTTCTTAGATTAGTTTAGTATAGATCTTTCTTTGTTTTCTCCCCCTTTCTTTAGTTGATAGAATTATTAATACTAGAAGCCTCAGTTCTCTTGGGTTCGACCCCTTACTTGCATGCTATACTAGCTTTGTTAGTTTAGGGATTATCTTTGATCTTGGCACGACGACTTTATCCGAGTCAAATTTTGGTGTCGTTGCCGGGCACCTTAGGTTTCTTTCTAGTGTTAATATTTTTATTGACTTTGTGTGGACCAATCTTACGGTCCACACTCGTATATTCTAATGTCTTGTCCTAGATTTTATCAGTTGCAGGAGGAACCTTTTCATGAGTACTACACTAGGTGCCATGAGAAATTGGTTGACCTCCCTATAGACATAAGGGTTGATGATGCTTGCAATCACATCTTACGTGGGATGAATCCCGAGACTCAACTAAAGGTGTCTAACATCACCCAAGGAGGTTGTCTCACCTGGGACCACTTACACGTTTGGAATTTTTTTTGTAAGCTTCGGGCCGACGAGGTCGAGGTGCAGAGATTGGAGAACCAAATTAGGGATACACCCGAAGAGATGTCTATGTCTCTTGCTGTGGATCCCTCTGTTGTGATCGATGATGATCCCTGTATCCTTCCCTCTTCTTCCTTACCCTCCATTGATATCTCTTTGTCTATTGTGTCTGCAAAAGGTCTGAGCATGATAGTTTACCTAGTGAAGTCTCAAAAGTTAAGGGTGGTAGTGCTTACATAAAGATCAAAACTTATGATAACTACCTCATCTTCTCAACTGGTCTTGTCTTAAAACTGCTAACCATAACTTCTCTAGCTACTTTGATAAATTGAAACGGTGCATTAATGTTATATTATTCACTTTCATTTCATCTTTGTGCTATGTATGCCTGCATGAGAGTTGTTTGCAGGTATTTGATAGATTGCTCAGGGCATTAACGATGTCCGATCATGTCAACGTCGAGCCATCGACGTTAACCAAAGGCGCTGCTTGGGAGGCAACCTAAGGATTAGATAGATTGTTTTTTCATTCCAAGATTAGGTGATTATTTTCGTTTTCAGACTAACTTGCAGGTACTAGGTCTGAAAGGACGTTTCTGGTGCAAAACCGCGCCTGCGGCAGCCATACCGCGCCCGCGGTGGAGCACCAGAACTCATCCCGACGAACAGGTACTAGAGACCGCGCCCGTGGTACTCGTACCGCACCCGCGGGTTTTAGGCAGTTGTTCTCGCAAAAAAAATAAAACAATTTAGCGCCTCGTAAACCGCGCTTGCGGTATGGCAGGGTCGACGCTCGGCAAAAAAAATGGTAAAAAAAATAAAAATTTCACCATTCTATCTTCTATCTTCCATATATCTTTTCTATCAATCTATCTTTCCATCTTTCAATCTTTACCATTCTATCTATCTTTTCCACCACCTATCTTTACCACCCCTTCTATATATATATATTCTTTCCATCCACCTTTGGGATTCTATTATGTTGGTTATGTGCAAAGCCTAAGTATGGGGGAGCTTTGTTCCCCCGCATGTCATCATTGAGGCTCGAGTTAAAGTATTCATACATCTCCCGAGAAACGAGCCGAGATACAAAGGTTGCTTGCACATCGCACGGATCGAGACGAAGTCAAAAGCTCGTCACTACATCATTTCCGCGCCCGTGCCGCCTTGGCTGCACCCGCGGTTGCCCATCCGAAGTTGACGTGCGCTCGCTGTGTTGTTTCCACGCCCGCGGCCCGTACACCCGCGCCCGCGGATTGCCTGCAAAACGGTATTCCAAAGTCTTTTCTTCCATTCCTTCTATACTTTTGAAGAGTTCTTCCATTTCACCCCTCTTCTTCGTATGTGAGTCTTCTGATATACCTTCTTCCTTGCTTCTATAATTGCTCTTAACTTGATTGAGGACAATGAAGGAATAAGTATGGGGGAGGGAGTACTTGCATTCGCTTATCCTAGCTAGTGTAGATAGTAATTTGCTTCAGATTTTTGATTTTCTTCTTTTCATGGAGCACTTGCACCATACTTTTTACATAATAAAGAAAAAGAAAAAAATAGAAAGAGCCATTAAAATTTTTGAAAAAGGAATATAAATCCTGGGATGAGTCGAAAACTTGAAAGGGTGGCTCAGGTAATAAGCAGGTAACCCGAACCAGCATTAGAAGGGGTTTATGAGTGATTGTGAGTTTTGTGAGCACACCCTTGAGAAAAATGAAATGAGTGGTTAGGTGAAAACCCGAAAGGGCACCTAAGCAGAATTGAGAGCAAAAATATGAGTGTTTAGGATCATTCTTGCTTGGGGACTTTGGGGCTTACATCGTAGATTTGGGTAGATCCTAGGTTGCTTTACACTATTTAGAGTTTGAGTGTTATATCTTGTTGTGAGGTGTGTGTTTGAGCTTTCATGTTTTCCTCATGATTTCTCTATTTTTGGTTCGGGTTAAGAGTTGAGTATTTTTGTCTTCCCTTGTATTTTCTGAGATCTTTGATGTGTTGTCTTGTTTTATTTAGTTTGAGCTTACTCGAGGACGAGCAAGATCTAAGTATGGGGGAATTTGATATGCTCTCTTTAGTACAGGTTAAGTCTTGTATTTTAGGGCTATATTGAGTATGTTTAGGTTAGAGTTTGTGCGTAATTGTAATATCTAGGCCGAAGACACAAGGATTCAAGTTTCAAGGGTTTTCAAGACATTTTGAGCTGTCTTCCCGACAACTCTTACTTGCAAGGGCTGTATCTGGAGCTACGGTGGTCGGATTGAGCCGATTCTGGTGCCATTGGAAAGCTAACTCGAAGTGCTTCAATTCGTCTTTTTACACCGAAGTTATATTCCAAGCCAAAGAGGGTCAAAGCAGCCTCCGAAATACATGTAGTTATTCTGTCGCGAAACCACGGGCGCGTCCCATGGACCGCGGGCGCAATTGTGCCTTGACCGACTTGTTCTATCCTCCGTAACCGCGGGTGTGGAACCCTTACTGCGGGTGCGATGATGCCTATTTGAGCGAGACGCGAGAATTTCTATCTTGTTTCCTTTTCTATCTGTTCTCCTTTCCTAATTAGATTAGGGGAGCATATTCCCTAGGTCTATATAAGGATGAGCTTAACCTAGTTTTAGAATCCAATTTACATCCAATCTCATAATCCAACATTCTCTTAGATTAATTCTTTAGTTTAGTTTCTTATGGAGAGCTAGTCTCGTAGGGGGTTTGGTGAAGGGAGAAGCTCTAATGTATGAACTCGTGAGACTTTGGTAATTGATTTCTATCCTTTGGTTAATATTAATTCTCTTGTGCTTCATATTATGAATTTTGATTGTTTCTCTCGGAGTAGCTAACCTATTGAATTGATTGATTTTCTATTGTTGGATTGGGTTTGGACCATGGACAAATCTGTTCTGTGAAAACAACTTAACCTAGACCTGTTGTCTATGCAACTAGGATTAAGAAGAAAATTGATTGTATGCTTTTGCAATTGACTCGTAGCTTGATTGTTTTTGCATGTACCCTTCATATCCTTGTTCTCTATGCTAAATCTAAGTTAAGCATCCTTGCCTAGGGTTATAGAATTGCTTGGACTATGGACTTGCGATTGTTAATGATCAAGATAGGCATTAACCATAGGTGTGAATGAAATCAATGGATGAATCTATGATCAAGTGATTATTTCAGGGTGGATCTTTTGAATAACTTGTTTCCCTTATTTGATTATTTGATTCTTTGATTGATTTATTTGTTAGTTTAGTATAGTATAGAGCTTTCTCTGATATCTCCCCCTTTCTTTAGTTGATAGAATTATTAATACTAGAAGCCTCAGTTCTCTTGGGTTCGACCCCTTACTTGCATTCTATACTAGCTTTGTTAGTTTAGGGATTATCTTTGATCTTGGCACGACGACTTTAGCCGAGTCATAATACGTGGTTTATATAGCTAATGAAGTCGTATATGGTATTAAATTAGATAATATAATGATTAGTCATCAATTATGAGAGCCAAGTAAGTATTCAATTTTTTTCGTAACAAATGATTAGTGATGAGGGGTTTGATAGAACAAATCAATATTAGTAGAGGGGTCTAATAGAACATTTTTAAGTAGAGGGGTCTCTTTGGAAAAAATGTTCAAGTACAGGGGTCTCTTTATGTATTAAGTTTCTTTATATATGTAGAGAGAGGTATGTTCTAATAAATAACTATTGTAATAATACGATGTGGACAGAAATGGAACGTTGGACCTAAAAAGAATGAATGGATCAGGTTTAATCTTGAAATTATAGGAGAAAAAAAATAAAAAATATGAAATTATAGGAAGTAAGATTACGTGATTTATATGCATGGTTATAATACATTAGATGCATGAATGATTTTAATACGTTATATGCATGATTATAAATTGGAAAAATGACTCAAGATAATCTCAACTATCAAATTTCAACCCAAAATAATCTCAAGTCTGAAAATCATCACCAACAATACGAACTATCACGAAATTAACCATAAACGATCTGAAAGCCTTTTACGACGTGTTTTCTGGTTGAATTATTATTATGGAGATCAAAAGTATTTCAACCAATTGTAAAATATCAAGTTGTTATGTATGATTTTCTATCCCTTCATCGTCAATTCCACTAGAAAATTTGTTGGAAAACGCTTATGAAACGTTTTTGGTTAATTTAGTGATAGTTTGTATCATTAGTGATGAATTTTACACTTGAGATTATTTTTGATTGAAGGTTGATGCTTCAGATTATTTTAAGTCATTTTTTCTTTATAAATATTATATAGGTTATACGAATAATTTTTATTGATTATGTACATGAACACACGATGAATAAAATAGCATGCATATTACATGTCATAATAATGCATATACTAGTTCACTTGATTTTCACCATTGTTACATGATGGTTTATTTATCATGCATATTACATGATGGTTTAGTTATTGACCGGCACGATCTAGAGCTTATGAGCCCACTTGAACTTGCACAATGTTTTTAAGTGTAAACACATATTCAATTACTACTTCATTCAAAATATATAAATAAAAATTATGAAAAATGTATAACTTTCAATAAATATTACAGTAGACTTTTATTCATAGCTAGGAAGGTCCCGGCCTTCACAGTTCACATATAGAAACTAAAAGCCAAAGAACAATTCTTTGGGTGTTACGTGTACATATAAACTATAATGATGATAAGTGATCCGATATATCCTTATTAGCAAGCTTTTCTCACGAAGTATCCCTGACTAATTAATGGTCCAATATAAGTTTAGTACATGAACATGGATCTTCCCTGATCAACGCAGTGATATTTATTACCTGCACGTGAAGATGTAAACGGAGTTAATTAGTAACAAATTAAGCGTGAAGAATTTAGTACTGGTTTAGTTTTTTTAACCTTTTTGGTGGAACTATGCACTGTAATAGTTTTTCTTATGCACTCTATCTAAAGCTTTTCAATTGAACATGCATAAGCAAGAGTAAGCAAAAGATGGAAATATATATGGAATATTTAAGATTAAAGAAATGACGTACGAAAATTAAAATGAACCAACCTTAAAATAATTATGGAGCGACAGAAATGCGGTGAAATGGATCAAACAGGTGAAAGAGCTGGGCAGGTGAAGCCAGAGGGATATTGGACTTTACATACCGAGTACAGGACCGAAACCTTAAATGTGGCGATGAATTGGTTAATTTTAGGAATAGTAAATTTCAATCTGCTTTCAATGGTACTACAAAGTGGGCCTGAAGTCTGAGACACGGGGAGCTGCTGTAAGATTTGGCAACAAGCAGGAGTTGGAAGTGGTGCTCCTATCTCGCTGACACACGAGTCGACACTTGTGGCGGGCGATGGGGCTGTTGGGGTCACCGGAGGTGGGGGCGAGGCTGATGATTGCGGAGCGCTTGGGTTAAGGGAGGGTGGTTGCGAAGACGAGGGCGGTGGAGTCGCGGGTCCCGAGGGCGGTGTGGTTGGTGGCTGAGACATCGAGGACGGGGACGGGGACGGTGACGGTTGAGAGGTGACTGATGGTGGAGGCACGAGGAGGCTAAGGCATGCTAATATGAGAACTAAGGTTGGTAGCATTGAGCGGGAAGCCATGTTTATATGTAATGAGCTTTGGTTTGTTTTCTACTTGGTTTGGGTTGGGGTTAGTATGCATTCATGCATGGGTATTTATAGGAGATTTTGCATGAGATCCAAGTTATTAATTTCTAGCTACTGTACTCTTACTTGAGAACTAACTTACTCCATTTGACCGATCGAGTTTTTAGGGTGGGGATCGATCAATTAGATATTGCATATTTAGTCAAATTTTAAATGTGCATAAAAAATATATCGAATTTTTAATGCATGTAATTAGTCAAATTTCGTGAGCATCGATCGATTTTCTTTTTTGTGTTGCACGTAAATGTGCATTTATTCTTTACTAAATGTGTACGCATTTTAAAATTCAAGCTCATAAAAACGCAATGGATTTTTAGTGCACATTTAGGCAAAATATATAGACATAAAATTTTTGTGTGCATAAGTTAGTCCTTGAATGTATATCCTTCAATGCTTACATGTGCACAAATTAGACTTGAAATGCATCTTCGTAGACCTGATGAAACAGTTAAGCCTCTGCAGGATTTGACTCTCGTGAGCAATGTCATTCGTTATAAAACAACTTAATTTTGAAATGTATAATTAAGAGTCATATCATTGTATTATACATATGTAAATATAAGTTAAAGTTTATGCATATTATGCGATGACCTTGTACCAACCTCCCAAAAGAACTATGATGCCATGGGAGATGGGGAAGCAAAATTAAAAACACCACACAAGTTCACAATGTGTATGTAGCCCATGTGTAAGCGCCTACAAACTATCAGGCCGATCCGAACTCACCATAAAATAAGGTTGGCGTGAAATGTTACTCTTTATGAATACAAGGAAAAAATTGTGTATTTACGACTACTACATGAACGAGGTCGCCGAGGGAAGCTCAAAGCTCTATTCGGAGGGTCATACGATATGTTTGCTTGAATTGTTGATTTTGTTCTGTCAATCATCTGAGCTTGTATGATTTTTCTCCCAATAAGACATCTGAACATATGTTTTGTTGAACATTTGAACTTAACTATTTTTGTTCTATCAAACACATGCGACTTGAGAAATTATGACGTGATTTTTAGGCGGACTGACAAAACGGATATGATAGAATATAATTTTGATGTAACTTATATCTCAAGAACTGCGATAAAGACTCAACCGGAGTATTAAGTATGGTGTAGGAAAGCGACCAAGAAAATGACTTTGTAACTTACCGTGATGATGTGAGTGGAGATTTCAACTTTCTCGGGACCCTAATCGACATGGTATAATGAAGAAACCCAACATATCAGTAATGATTAACCACATGTAACTTCAAATCAAGCCCCACAACCATGACCGCAAGCCATTGGGCCACGCGCTAGGATGCTATCGTGGGCCATGTTTATTAATGGCTAGGGAAAAAACTCGAGCATGAGCCCAAGCACGGACCATATTGGCAAAATTAAACGTGGATAACGAACCCGTGTATGGGCGGAGACCTAAATCCCTCAAAATTCTAAAATGAAACGGTGTTAGCCGAAAGCATTGACCGATCAACAAGCCTCGTAATCGTGAGCATGGGTTCTTTGTCCGCGACCGCAAGCAAGCCAACGGTGGATGCCCTTCCGAGGCGGTGATTCACGCTGACGACCAAGTTCTGGCAACAATCACAAAGACCACGACTCGATCACTAAGCAGCAACCCATATTATTGACCTCGATGGCGGGCCGACCGACCGTTGTTGTGGGTGACTCAACCACATGATAGACACATGTTAGGTAGTGTTTTAGAGCATGTTTAGTTATGATTTTTATGGTTTTTTGTTTAGTTTTAGTTAGTTTTGCTAATTTTGTAGTCTGTTAGAAAAATTCGGATATCTACACTTTGTTGTGGTTTTTGATTGTAGATGCGAAGACAACAACTGTAGAGAACGTGAAGCCGAAGCATTGGAGGAGGTAAGAAGGGAAACAAGCCATGAAATTAGCCCCAAGAGGTGATGGGAAAAGAACACTTGGGTCCGGAGTATGTATTAGAGTTGTTGTTTCAACACACTTATCTTGCAATGCTTCTTTTGGGTGTTACTATGATCTTATGGAGGTGTATTTGGTGTCATTAGAAAGCTAACTTGAAGATCTAAAATTCGTCTTTTTACTCCGAGTCCAAATTCCAACTCGAAGTGTATCAAAACAACCTTTGAAGTCTCACTTGAATCCCAACACGACCAGTGCTCAAGACGCGGTCAGAACACATGGGACGCGGCCGTGTCTTGGGGTGTTTGCCAGAGTTTTGAGTCCTGATGCATTATGTTGAAGACACGGGCAGAAGTGAGCATTACGCGGCCGCGTCCCATGTGTTTTAACCGCGTTCTGTGTCCTGACGCTCGACATTGAAACCGCGAGCAAGGCAGGCAAAGTGAGACCGAGTTTTGGGTGGCTAGACCGCGGTTTCGCCCATGTCCGAGTTATGTCCGAGATTTTGTATGAGATGTTTTTTGGGCCTTTTAGGTTGCTTCTTTAGATATGTTTTTGGAGACATTATTATATATAGATAGCCTTAGTTCTAGATCTTGATATCTTTTGTTATTGGAGGCTTAAGAAGTAGAAAACCCTTTGGAAAACTTTGTAAGCTTTTCAATGTCTTTCAGTAGCTAAATCCCTTTTGCTTGATTAGTTAATTGAAGTTGTGAATGAAGTATTATTGAGAGGTTTGATTGTTCTTAATTTTCCTTGACTAGATTGTTTTCTTTGTGCTTCATTGAATAAGTTTGATCTAGGGTTTTATTAGCTTGATCACCTAATATGATTTCTAGGTTCAATTACAACTAGATCTTTCTAATTACCGGTCGGTGTTAATTAGATCAAAAGTAGAACCTTTAATCAATTAGGATTGGTAGGACTAGTTGATTAGAGAAGATAATTCAATCGCATGTTATTTGGATGTTTGGTTGCTCTAAATGCATGTTTCTATTGATACTTGGATCTTAATACTGTTGTAAAGTTGAATCTAGGAGGTATCCTAAGTTATTTGATAATTAGGGTTGTTAGTACTGGTCAGGCTAATAACTAGAATTGAAGTAGCATTAATAATGCCATGAAGTTGGATTATTAGCATCCCGCAATGGAGTAGTCAAGGTAAAGAGAGAGTTTTGATAATCAAGGATCAATAATCAAATTCGCAATGGATATTAACTAGTTGAGTATACTTCTCCCATATTTTATAACTCATCTTTAGTTTTGCATTCATTAGTTAGTTTAGATCTTATATTCATTTCAACCCCCCCCCCCCCCCTTTTTCTGAGTAGCATAACAATAAACATTGAAAACCTGAGTCTTTGTGGGATCGACCCTTACTTCCCTACTACATTCCTAGTTGGGCTGTTTGGATTACTTTGATCGGTATTAGGATGACTCAAATACCGCGTTATCAGCACACCTGAACATGGCTAGAAAATTTGTACTCGATGCAACATCATGTATGGACGAAGACTTCAACTACTTCGAACCGTAATTGGCACGACATTCGAAAAAAGTGTTGATAGGTTTACCATGAATGGCAAAACCGAGATTGCCCTAAGAAGGGTGTTGCACAAAGGTGGAGACTTCAACTACAATCGCGCCTAGATCGGCGTAGTGTCCGAGGAAGGTTAACGCGTTGTGGTTCGTAAAACCAAACTCTCGGGTCATTGGCATGAAATCCTAAGTCATCATGTCACTACGTAAAAAGGAAGATCAACAATGACCCTTTGACTGGGGCAAGAGATGGATTCCAACTTCCAAGGCATTAAAGGACTTGATCATTCACTAAGAATCGACATAAGATCTACGATCTTATAGTGACTGTTTGAGCTCCACAATGGTTGGAATAAGAAGATTCAAGAAGCATTTAAAGAGGGTTTAGATGACTATATTTCTCACTCACACCTCCGGTCCAAAATCTCGTCCTAAGTGGGGTAATTGATATCGCACCTTAAGAAACTGTTGTTAATTGTGCTTGAAGAATTAGCACGAAAAATTCCAACTAGTCATTCAAGAGTCATTCTTATCGGATTTGGACTATCCATATACTGATGGAAAGATAAAAATATGAGCTACAAATAATCTTCCAACTTCAGCCCTTAACCCTCTCGAAAGGGGCCAAAAAGGCGTCCGAAGACTGTAGTGCACAAAGTACACAGAATAGGCAAGCTCACTTCCAACACCTTCTTCGAGAGATAGGAATATTGAAAAGTTGCACACTTTTATTATTGAAAATCAGAAGAAATGTTCTACAAGTTCTCTTCCGCCATCGACAATAGACACTACCCCGAACTGTTCCAAAACTGCAGTTGAAGACAGAACAATCTCGTTCTTGTAACAACCACAATTGCTCATTCGGAAGCTACAATCATCCAATCGAGATGACTCAAGATGTTCTGGAAAGCTCAAAAGATGCACTATCTTTCGTCTTCAAAAGTCGGAGCTGGAATCCCACTAACAACTAGCCCAAACTTAACATGACATCGTTCTCCTGAATCGAAACCGAAGACATGGAGAATCGAGTGTAGTTCTTATGTGAGATTTTAAAGCTCGTTGAGCTTGGATTAAAGGCTATGCTCAGAAGTTAAGGAGATGCTCGGTGGATGCTGCTGAATTATGGGGGATTTTAAGTGGCCTTGAAATTGCTTAGGAGGATGGGTATGCTAATGTCTGCGTCAAAACGGACTCGAATACTACGGTTGCTCTTATCGAGAAAGGTGTTGAGGCGAGCCACCCTCTGTCCAATTTGGTGAACCAGTGTCGGAACTTTCTTAGACGAGGGTGGAACTCTTGTCTCAATCACTTCCTTAGGGAAGCGAATACGGTCGCGGACTCCCTTGCTAGACATGCTCATGCCTTCTCGATTGGTTGTTATATTCTTACTGAGCCCCCATCAGCCTCCCGATCTCTTTTGGAGCTTGATTTTTGTGGGAGGCCAGTTCTTCGTACTATTTCTATTTAAGCATTCCTAAGGCTTTTGCCCGTCTTTTCACCAAATAAATTAGCATGGTTAAGAATTAACAGTGAAAGTCAAAGACTTTGATATTGGGATTGGTGAAAAAGCACGAGTCCTTATGGAATCATCCCAAGAGTAACAACTTTGTAATTCAACAGGTTATACTTGAATCCTTGTGAAATCGCCCAATGACCAATGACTTTTTAAATTTGGAACCCCGTGCATTGGGGCAAGATCACAGCAATGCTTGCGATCGCAACGGAAACCGTGACCACGACACCCACATTGTTAACCGCAACAACCTAGACTTCTATGTGGAAGGACTTCGGGCCTAAGATTTTATATAGGGATAAGGCACTCTTTTTCCATGTGGTTTTGATGAGACCCTTAGTTTTTGCATCTTTCATTATTAGTTTGTCTCTAGGTTCATGACACTCATGTTTGTTATTTCATTAAAAAAAATGTCAAAGCATGTCTTGCATGAAAAAAATGAAACAACATTAATTACTTGCATTAACGGAATAACGCGATACCGAGGAAAATACACGTTGAAGACTCCTACATGCATGCGTAAGGGGGTACATAGATCCCTTATTCTTGGCGTATTGATGTATGAATATACGAATATACAAATAAGATAACACCCCTATATCAGCATGCTCACTCTACTAAGTATTTGACTAATACTACGACTCAATCGAACATAGTTATAATTAAAGCAGTGCAATTGTGAGCAGGTAAATTTCACATTTATTATTGTCGTTAATTAAAGCATATCTCTTCATCTTATGCATGATCTCTATATCTTTTTTGTTATAGCACATCACTTATATATTTATGATGATATGTTATTAAATATGGTATTTGTTGTATCGATTCATAAAAGAATTTATCCTAATGGAGGATAGAATATTCGTGTAGATTGGATAAGTGATCGCCTTAATTAGACCCGATACACGAACGATTTTCGGACCCTAGGGATAAAATTTTTAGTCTTCTCCCTATCCCATCTTCCATATAAATACAAATGCCTTCGCCATGTGTGGGTAACTTCAATTCTTTGATTTACCTTGAGCACTATTTGACTCACCCAAATTGATTTAAGCATCGAAAATGAATTAGATAGACCCTCAGCCCATGTGTTGGATTGGAATGAAAGATGAAGGGACAAAATGTTGAGCATTACATTGTGTAGGGTATTTTATGCAGGTTTGATTTTTGTCGGTCGATTAAAAGGGTATGAGATAAGTAAATTACTTTTACAATTGCTAAAATCTGTAGATGTACTGTATTACATGAAGATCTCAACTTTTTTTGATATCTTCATGTAGTGCATTAAAGGCAAATTAAAGGGATCAACAATCAATTTTTTGCACTAACCGGAAGATCTCAAAATCCCTTTTAATTACAAGGCAATTGCACATTAAACAATCCAAGTATACTACTGTAACACCCCGATAGTTTATAGAGGATTGAGGTACTCCTCATGCCATCAAGAGCTCTTCCTTTTCATGGTTCGAGTGGTCAAAAGAGCTATGATGTAAAGCGTGATAGGGCGAGAGTAGTACCAGGATGGGTGACCTCCTAGGAAGTTCTTGGGTTGGCATGGGATAGTGCTTCAAGGGCCTCGGGCCTTACAAATGGTATCAGAGCCAACTCTGGGTTACGAGTTGACTTGGTCCGGAGGGCGGTCACTCGACCTAGGGGGCGGTCCTTGGGCCTTGACGGGGTCGTCAAGTGCTAACGTGGGGGAGATTGTAACACCTCGTTAATTTATAAGGGATTGAGGTGCTCCCCATGCCAACAAGAGCTCTTCCTTTTCATGGTTCGAGAGATCAAAAGAACCACGAAGTTAAGCATGCTAGGACGAGAGTAGTCTCAGGATAGGTGACCTCTTGGGAAGTCTCTCGGGTTGGCATGGGATAGCCCTTCTAGGGTCTCGGGCCTTACAAATGGTATCAGAGCCGACTCTAGGTTACGAGTTGGCTTGGCCGGAGGGCGGTCACTCGACCCAGGGGGCGGTCATTGGGCCTTGACGAGGTCATCAAGTGCTTAAGGTGGGAAGATTGTAACACCCCGATAGTTTATAGGGGATTGAGGTGCTCCTCATGCCAACAAGAGCTCTTCCTTTTCATGGTTCGAGAGGTCAAAAGAACTATGAAGTAAAGCGTGCTAGGGCGAGAGTAGTACCAAGATGGGCGACCTCCTGGGAAGTTCTCGGGTTGGCATGGGATAGCGCTTTTAGGGCCTCGGGCTTACAACTACGAAAAGTAATCAACAATGCAAAGATGCACGTTTTCCTCCACAACTTCGGACACGCATCTGACCACACAAATCCGTAAAAATGTATTCCAGAGGCTTGGGTGAAGTTCTCTTCTTCTTGGATATGAAGGAAAATCTTACTTGTTTACAATTGAATGATTATTTGATCATATTGATTTTAATTCAATATTTCATGCAATGGAAATTTCAATTCCTTTTTTTCATTATAATCTGTTGGGACAATTGACTCGGCTAAGTCGTCGTGCCAAGATCAAAGATAAATAACCCAAACTACAAACTAGTATAGCATGCAAGTAAGGGGTCGAACCCAAGAGAACTATTGATGTGATCATGCCCCGGATTCCGAGAAGCGCGCCCAAGCTTGAGAGGGTCGGCGCCGACATCCCCGCAGAAGCGGCCTTCGGCGCCGGTGCCTCGTTTTGGCACCAAATCCGCGGCGCCGGTGCCTCGTTTTGGCGCCGTGTCCGTGGCGCCGGTGCCTCCCGAGGGTGTGCGCGCCTAAGGGCGGGTGCCGGTGCTGGGCCTTTTACTAGGCCGCGTCCCGGGCTGTCAAGACAAGCCTTTCTTGGAGAGATGTCCACAAGTGCCCCATGCAAGACAAGCCGGGCTCGTCCACAACAACCAAGGCAAGAATTTGGGCCCAAGCCCACTCGTCACTCCCATTCTCCAAGCCCCCGCCGCCACTCCACCTCCTCAATCTTCCTTGGAGGCCAAGTTTGAGCTATGAAGACGGTGACTTCGCGCCAAGCAACCGCCATCAAAGAACCGCCTTGGAGCCGAAGTCGCTAGCTTACGATTTCCTCATTTTTGGCCCTATAAATAAAGAGGGAATGTAATTTTATTTTCAATGTTGTTTTGAGCTTGAACCTAACTTGAGACGTTTTGTCCTAGTTCTAGGTTTTGGGCTTTCCCGGCTTGTGGGACTCAAGCCGTAGGGATCTCGTGAGACGCGAGAGCCGGGCGGCGGGCTACGGTTCGTGAGACTCGAGCCATGGCCCCACCGTTCTTATTTTTTTATCCAACCCCGGCCTTCGGGTAACCGAGGGCTCTGAGGGTGGCTTGGCTCGTGAGACTCGAGCCTCGCCTCACCCTCCCTAGGCGTTCAACCTTGGTTCATTCCGAGCGAGTCGCCTACCTATCCTTAGGGCCACTTGGGTTGTTAGGGTTCGGTTCCGCATCCCTTGTGTCCCTTAGTCGATCCCTCTCGGTGAGTGGACCGAAGGGAGGGCTCGACTACTTATCCCACATGTCCGAAATGTTGCAATTTCATCCAAATTTCTCAAGGTTACGCAAAAGCTCTCGTCCAATTCGTTTTCAAAAACGCCCATGAACTCCCTCGAGTCAGAATCGAGTCCGATCCTAAGGTGAATCACATCATCTGGTATCAGAGCCTTTCGAGGCGGGTTCTGTAAGTTTTGATTACATAAATTACATTTTTCATGATTACTTTCGTAAAAGCTCAAATCTTTTAAGACCTTTTTGGCCATCTAAGACCCGATCCAACCTTAAACGTCACCTTGGCTCGGGAAGGACCTTAAAGCCATAAAGATCCGGAAAAAATCAAGAAGGCGTGGTGAAATTTTTTTTTAAGGCTTCCCACCTCTTCTCACCCACGCCTAGACCTAGCCACCTTCCCTCGAAAATCTTCAAAAAAAAAATTCGGAAGCTAAGAAGGAAGGGTTGTGAGTGAGGCAAAAATTTTCGTAATTCTTTCAAAACTTAGAGCCCAAGAAAACCAAGGGGGCCGAGCCTATTCATGGATGCAAAGTGAGCTAGCCAAGAGGGGAGTAAATGGCGTTTTCACCCATTCCTTGCCAACCGAATTTACCTTTGGCCTCATAAAGAAGCTTGGCCTCCAAGTTGTGTATTGGCGCCATGTACCGAGCATCCCTTCGGTTCCAACAAGATTCAAGTGAGGAGCTACTTAATGGCCAATCAAACCAACTCCTACTTCATTAAAGACGAGCACCTCCTCACTTCACCTTAGTGTGTAAGCAAAGCCGAAGCCATTAAGGCGGGAATGAAGATGAGTTGCTTGCAACTCTTCCCTTGCCACCATAACTCCGACCACCTCCTCACTTCCCAAGGCTGGCCGGCTTCACCTAGTTCTCTCACCTCCCTAAATCCTATAAATAGGAGTCTCATTTCTTCACTTCGCTTATCCACAAACCAAGAAGAAAACCGAGAGCTTTGCCTAAGAGAATCCCGCCGATCAAGTGTGTTCTAGCCCTCACAATTCCTAGAATTTGCGTGAGTTTAAGTGTGTGCTTTTCATCCCCCTCTCTTACGGGTCGTTGGTGGTGGATTCGAGCCTTCAAATCCAAGTCGTTTCATCTAATCTCTCGTTGTCTAACTCAAGTAAGTGGCCACGACCTTCATCCCTGTTCTTTCTTTTCGTGGGTGGGTTGGAGTCGCCCATGATGGGCTGAGTTCCGCCAAATCCAAGAGGCTCCACAACCTCAAAGGATTCAGCCCCGGCCCTAGCCAAAATGGGATCCCTAAATGAGGCTAAACCGAGACCTTGTCCGACCTTTAACCTGAGTATATCCGAGCCAAACCTTTGAGCATCGAAAGTATATAATGAATTGTGTGATTTATGTGTCACTAAACTTAAGAAGGCTTGTGTTAAAATCATTTGAGTCAAGCGACAAGAGACACGAGACGTGTTCCTTAAGTCTAAACCCGAAATGACGCTCATAGGCTTCCAAAGCAAGAATGGGGTCGATTGTGTCTTCAAAAAAAAAAAAAGACCGCGAGCTTGGATGTAAACTTGGATGATCCCAATCAAGAAGAAATAGTCGGATGCATGTGTTAAAAAAAAAGACGAGAGGAAAACCGAGCCCAAAGTTAAGCCGGTTCGGATGTGTGTCTTACGAAGGTCTTTGTGTGTTCTTTGCGGAATTTCTCAGGAATTTATCATGGCCTCGAAGATGATGATGGGTGTAAGGAAGAGTGCCTCAAGCCATGCCTTGGCTGGCCCGCGTCGAGTATGCGGAATGGTGCCCCGCAAGGAGGATATTGTATTCATCGATCTCGTAAGTGACGACGAGTTCGAGGTGTCGACGAAGGCCGCAAGCGAGCCGAGTGTGAACCAAAAGCTCGCTCCGGAACAAGACGAGAAGGCTGGTGCAAGCTCCGGAGAGGAGACGGACCCGAGCATCAACACCGGCAACGGGTCGGACGACTCAAGCTCGGGCAACTCTGGTTCGAGCGACGAGTCGGACTGCTACGAGTCGGGTCCGTACATGTCCACCGATGGGGAGGACACATATGTGGACATCATGGATGATGATGCTCCCGTCGGAGGATTTGAGGGGCCAGCCGAAGAACACTTTGAACCGCTTCAAGTAGTGTATCCGGAGGAAGTCGAGGTCGGAGTCGAGAATCTGAATGAGGGCTTCCCCAAGTGGGAGGCTAATGAGTGGTTTGAGCTTGACGAGCTTCTTAACCAACTCGACGAGCCTATGGAGGAGGGGGAAGTCACCGATGAAGGGGACGATGTAGGTGACATCCGCATCAGCGAAGACGAGGCCGACTTTGACGGGCAAAAGTACAATTTGTTTTATTGCCGGGATCTTGTGTTAGGCGTGGACTGCCTAGTGAACATAGACGGGGGAAGCGCCTCCAACCTCGTGTCCAAGGATGTCCAAAAACAGGCCGGTCTTCGGCTACAACGACGCACCAAACCCTACACACTCGGGTGGCTTGGCGATGAGGATGCCTTACATGTGACACACTATGTGTATGTGCCGCTCGTCATCGACGGGTACCAAGACCTAATTCGGTGTGACGTCGTTGGGCATAACGACAAGATGTTCTGCTTGACTCCGTTGGAGGCCGAGGAAGTGGGGCCGCTTCTCAAGCGCGTCCCCGCTCGTCTAAACCATCTCGCCACTGCCACTCCCCTAAGCCAACCCAAGGATTCGAGGTCGAATCCTCCTCAAGGGGGGGTGGATGATTTGATCATGCCCCGGATTCCGAGAAGCGCGCCCAAGCTTGAGAGGGTCGGCGCCGAGTGCCCCGCACAAGCGGCCTTCGGCGCCGGTGCCTCGTTTTGGCACCGAATCCGCGGCGCCGGTGCCTCGTTTTGGCACCGTGTCCGTGGCGCCGGTGCCTCCCGAGGGCGTGCGCGCCTAAGGGCGGGTGCCGGTGCTGGGCCTTCCACTAGGCCGCGTCCCGGGCTGTCAAGACAAGCCTTTCTTGGAGAGAAGTCCACAAGTGCCCCATGCAACACAAGCCGGGCTCGTCCACAACAACCAAGGCAAGAATTCGGGCCCAAGCCCACTCCTCAGTCCCATTCTCCAAGCCCCCGCCGCCACTCCACCTCCTCAATCTTCCTTGGAGGCCAAGTTTGAGCTATGAAGACGGTGACTTCGCGCCAAGCAACCGCCATCAAAGAACCGCCTTGGAGCCGAAGTCGCTAGCTTAGTATTTCCTCATTTTTGGCCCTATAAATAAAGAGGGAATGTAATTTTATTTTCAATGTTGTTTTGAGCTTAAACCTAACTTGAGACGTTTTGTCCTAGTTCTAGGTTTTGGGCTTTCCCGGCTTGTGGGACTCAAGCTGTAGCGCTCTCGTGAGACGCGAGAGCCGGGCGGCGGGCTACGGTTCGTGAGACTCGAGCCATGGCCCCGCCGTTCTTATTTTTTTATCCAACCCCGGCCTTCGGGTAACGGAGGACTCGGAGGGTGGCTTGGCTCGTGAGACTCGAGCCTCACCTCACCCTCCTTAGGCGTTCGAGCTTGGTTCATTCCGAGCGAGTCGCCTACCTATCCTTAGGGCCGCTTGGGTTGTTAGGGCTCGGTTCCGCATCCCTTGTGTCCCTTAGTCGACCCCTCTTGGTGAGTGGACCGAAGGGAGGGCTCGACTACTTATCCCACATAAATAAAAATCCCACAAAAGAGTTTGATTCACCAAAATTCTCCACACGTCCGAAATGTATCAATTTCGTCCAAATTTCACAAGGTTACGCAAAAGCTCTCGTCCAAGTCGTTTTCAAGAACGCCCATGAACTCCCTCGAGCCAGAATCGAGTCCGATCCTAAGGCGAATCACATCAACTATGGCTTCTAGTATTAATATAATTATCAACCAAAGATAGGGGGGAAATCAAAGAGATATCTAAACTAAACTAACCTAGAAAGCAAATAACAAACAAACAAACAAATAGATAAGAAGCAGGTTCATTCAAAAGATCCACTCTAATATAATCACTCAATCATAGATTCATCCATTGACTTCATTCACACCTATGGATAATTTCTATCCTGATCATTAACAATCGCAAGTCCACGGTCCAGGCAATTCTATAACCCTAGGCCAGGACACTTAACCTAGAATTAGCATAGAGAAGAAGGATGTGCAGGATATAATATCAAACAATCAAGCTACGAGTCAATTGTAAGATAAAACAATCAATTCTCTTCTTAATCCTAGTCCACGGTCCTAGAATAAAGTTGTCTTCTAGAAAACAGATGCTCACACAGACAATGAAACAAATCAATTCAGACTATAGAACAATGATAATTCAAGAAGTTGGCCAAGCTCAAAGAATCATGCAAAGCTCATGGAATTAAGCACGAAGAGAAGAGATATTAACCCAAGGATAGAAATCAATTACCAAAACCTCACGAGTTCATATATCAGAGCTTCTCCCTTGAATAAACCCAAGCAGACTAGCTCTACAAAACTAAACTAAAAACCTAAAAGAAGAATTGAATTATGAATTGGAATTATGGATACCAAAAACCTAAGGAGGCTCCTCCTTATATAGACCCAGGGAACATGCTCCCCTAATCTAATTAGGAAAGGAGAAAAAAATAGAAAAGGAAAGAGGAAAGATAAGAAGAATAAAAGAAGATAGATCTTCGGCCCGTCTCGGATCCGGTATCACCGCGGTCGCGTCGTCTCCACCGCGCCCGCGCTTTCACGATAGAATAGAACTTTGTCTCTGGGCATCCACCGCGGTCGCGTCGGCCAATCCGCGGTCGCGGAATCGGGACAGAACCTCTGGCGTTACTTCGGAGGCAGTTTTGACCCTCTTCGGCTTGGAATCTGACTTCGGTGTAAAGAGATGAATTGAAGCTCTTCGAGTTAGCTTTCCAATGGCACCAGGAATCAGCTCAATCCGACCTTTGTAGCTCCAGATATAGCCTTCGCAAGCAAGTGGTGTCGCGTAGACAGCTCAAAACGCCTTAAAACTCTTGAATCTTGCATTCTTGTGTCTTCGGCCTAGATATTACAATTACGCTCAAAATCTAACCTAAACACTCTCAATGACATCCTAAAATACAAGAGTTGACCTATACAAAATAGCCTGAATCAACAATGTTAAGGACGCCTGTTGTACTTAACATATATTGTGCCTAACGTCCTTTGGTTTTGGTATGACAAACTCACTTTGATCTAGTAAGTTGTCCAAGTGTTTTAGGAACGTAGGTCATGAAAAGGATAACAAGTTGTGTAGCCGTCCCTAAGAAGTAGGGACGCTACCTCTCAGAATAAACGACTTAGCAAGATTCCTCAAAGGACGCAGTTCTTAATCATTACACAGAAGTCCCTTCAAGGCTGGCCGACAAGATGACATCACCCGACAAGCCTTGATCATGAAGTCCATGTGGAAGCAGATCTTGTACACAAGTTCATCACGACGTGGAGGCCGATCCTGTTGCCAAGTTCAGCAGAAGTTGCCAGGAAGCTTCCCTCATCACTGTCAAGGACAGTGGAAGCCGATCCTGTGGCAACTTCCCAGAAGGGCATGATCGTCAGAGAATGACGCCTTTCCCAAGGTCACTATAAATACCCTCCCTGGGCATTTATTATGATTTGAAGTTGATGTCTCTCATTTTGGTGGTGAGTAAGTGGTTAATTTCCCTTGTAAATATGTGTCTTTTGTTCCTTTTCTTGTGAGTTTTGTCCCTTTTAGCTTAGATTCCGATTTTCTATAAGATTCGGAGACTGTGCGAATTTTTTGCATTTTGTAGGTAATTTGGCGTGATTTGAGGAGGTTTTGGAAGGAGTCCCCAAAGAGGAGCAAGGCACGAGCACAAAGGAGCGGAAGAGCCAAGCGATCAATGAAGAGGAGCTTAAGAAAAGCCAAGAAGAAGAATGGACCGAGGCCAGGATCGAGGTGCCCAGGAACTCGGGCCCGAGATCGACTTAGGGAGACCCGGACCGAGGTGTGGCAAGTCGGGCCCGATGTCCCTTCCGTGTCGGTCCAAGTCGGCGAAGTGTGGATTGGGCACCAAGGCACACAAATGTGATCTACCACTTTTGCCCTTCTTCTATTTTGGGTATTCTTGGCCCCTAATTAAAAGGGGGAGAAGATTAGACAACAAGGATCCATCATTACACACATCTAATCACTCTCAAAGGCTCAAGGAAGACTTGGAGAGCAAGGAGAAGGAAGAAGGAGAGGAAATTCGGTGGAGAAGGAGTAGATCTAGGGAAGAATTTGTGAGTTTGTTCTTGTTTTGATTTGCAATTTGTGGATTTGGGTTTGGATCTTGTGACTTCCCTTTGATTTGAATGAAATTTGGCTTTGCCTTGATTTGGATGATTGAGATTTGTTTGCCTTGTGATTTGTTTGCTTGTTACTCTAGCCTTATGGAGTAGATTCCATTGGTCTTCGGCTATGGGGGAAACCTCTAGCTAGGTTGGGTTTGAACCCCCAATTCCATAGCCTTGAGTGCTTGATCTAGGAATCCACTCTACATAGAGCTACAATTCCTCCGCGAAAGCAAGGAATCAAGGGCTTGTGATTGGCAAGAGTGAACGAAAGTAATCGATTGCCAATCACTTGAACTTGCATCGAAAGGGAAGTCGATTTCCCTAGGGTCGATGGGTAGAGTGGCGGGATCGAAGGCGAACAACCTCGATCCTACGAGGATCAACACTTATTGGCTGAATTGGGGTGGAATTACCCACATCTAGCTAGTGAAGGAACCCAAAAACCCAAGACCTATCTCTCCATTTTTGCGTAGTTCGACATCCCCAAATCTCGGGCCCAACTTACAACAGTGTCGATCCCGTGCTATTCTTCGTCGATCCATCTCGGGCCCGAAGTGACCATGTCGGTCCCAAGTGGTTTCCTTTGATTTTCCTTGTTTTTAGCCTTTCTTTCCCTTTTGCAAGTCGTTTGGTACACTCATCGCACGAACTCCCGTGTGTTCGACACCCTACCTTGTGCTATAGCTAGGTTCGGTTATAAATTGAATTTTGAGACCCTGCGATCCGGACCGATCAGAATTTTGGCGCCGTTACCAGGGAGTTCTAATTGTTTGAGGTACCAAGTCTTTGAGTCTTTGATTTTGTAGTGATTTGGGTGAGGGATTCGCCCGAACCCCTTGTTTGTTTTGATTTGGTTTTGTTTGTGTCTTTGCTTATAGGTGTATGTGAGCTCGTTCCTCCCGAGGAACACTTGAGTTCAACTTTGTGAGTGATCTGGAGAGCATAATCAAACAAGCCCGAAAGAAGAAGAGAATGGAGAACCAAGCACAACATGATGATGAGGTTGCTAGAATGAGGGCCGACATGGCTCGTATGCAACTTGAAATGGAAAACCGAGATGCCGAAATGAGGAGGGAACGTGATCAAAGATTGAGGTTGGAGGCTCAACTCAACACCCAACCCCGGAATGCACGCCAATACATGCATCCGGAGTTGAAGGTGCCGGAGCCGGCCATTGTTTTACCGGAGGTTTCAAAGAACTTTGAGATCAAGACTCAATGCATCCGGAGTTGTGGGTTCATCGATTTGCCCCCGGAGCAAGCTTGGGAGTTACTTGATAAACTCTCCGACTATGAGGCCATGTATGGGGTGAGCCAAGTCAATAAAGAGGCAAGAGTCCAAGGAGATGGTACAAGGAGGCTCTATGACCCGAAGAGTGAGGAGATTGACAAGGACGTGAGACTCCAATTCCTTGAGAGTGAGGTGACCAAGTTGAGGAGGCAAGTGAATCATTTCAAGCAAACAACAAGAGCATGTGAAGAATGTGGATCTCTCAAGCATGTTGCACAAGAGTGTCCCAACGAGAGCCAAGTTCGCTTGGCCGAGCAAATCGAGGAGGCCCACTTTGTTCAAAGGAATTTTGGAGGGAGAAACAACTTCAACAACGGAGGCAACTTCAATAATGGAGGAAATGGACGGTGGAACCAAGGCCAAGCTAATGGCTACAATAACAACTACAACCAAAATGAGCCAAGGGCCCAACCACCACCATACCGACCACCGGGGTTCAATGAGCAAACTCCTCAATGGGCAAGAGAGATAAAGGATGATCTCAAGGATGTGAAAGCTCGAGTTGATGGTATGAGCACTCAAGTCAATGAGTTGTGTGTTTGGAGAAGGCAAGCCGACAATCAATTTGCTCAAATCTTTACTCGACTTCCTAGAGAAGATGGGAGACTCCCGGGCCGACCCGAGGAGAACCCCCGTGCCCCACAACACCAAAATGAAGTCCGAGCTATTGGGTTGAGGAGTGGTCGAAGCCTACCCGAGCCACATGTGTCAAAACCAAGAGAAGAGAGTCGGACCGAGTTACCCAGCAACTCGGGCCCGACGTGCCAAGACATCGAGCCAGGAGTCAGAGGAGGTCCCTTGCCTAGGACCGAGAAAGAGAGGGTATCGGGCCCGACATGCCCTGACGTCGGTCCGACACCCCAGTCATTGCTCTGCCCCCAGACCGAGGACCAGTTAATCGGGCCCGACGTGGAGCCAACATCGGTCCGAGCAGAGAAGGATGTGAGTGAGCCAAACCGGTCCAAGGAAGTCGATCCTAACAAGAATCAAGGTGGCACAACTCTTCCTTACCCATCAAAAAGGCCCAAGGATGTTGTAGAGGGCAAGTTCAAGAGATTCTTGAAGCTTTTGCAAGGATTGAACATAACAATCCCGTTCACCGATGCTTTGAATGAGATGCCTTCATATGCAAAGTTTTTGAGAGAGATCTTGAGCAAGAAAAGGTCCATAGTAGAGATGCAAGATGAGGTGAAGATTTTGGAGCTACCTCAAAAGTTAGGGGATCTGGGGAGATTTGCAATAACCGTTGGCGTAGGGTCTCAAAGTTTCAAGCTCTATGTGACCTCGGAGCTAGTGTGTCGGTAATGCCTATGAGTATTTGGAGAAGGGCGAACCTTGGTGAGATTGAGCCGGTTGACATGTCTCTCACTATGGCCGACGGCTCTACCACAAAAGCCACGGGAATTTTGGATGATGTCCCGGTTCGAGTGGGAAAATACTTCGTTCCCGACAACTTTGTGATTCTTGACATGAAGGAAGATCCTTTGGTTCCTATCATTCTAGGAAGGCCGTTCTTAGCGACGGCGGGAGCAAAATTCGATGTGAAGAATGGAAAGGTGTCCTTTGAGATCGGAGAAGAAAAGGTTGAGTTTCACTTCAACAAGGCTCTAAATGAGCCGGATGCCTTGGCAATTTTGAAGTTGGAAGAAAATGCCAAGAGGAAAAGAGAAGAAGTGGAAGCCACAAGAGAAGAGGCACCTTTGAGGAGCAATGAAAGGGTCAATGACCAAGTTGGAGTTAGAGAATTGATGCATCAATTTGAGCACCAAGATGTGTCCAGAAGAAATGATAGTCCAAGGAGCAAAGAAGAGTATCCTTCTTCATATCCTTTTGATGTTGGAGATTCTTATATTTGCTTGAGTGATCTAAAAGATGATTTAAGAGATAGTTATATATGCTTGAGTGATTTGAAGGATGATTTGAGCTATGATGTTATTGAATATCCTAGAAACTCTTTAGATGTCTTTGATGTAGGGAAGAAGGACCAAGATGAGGCAATACAAGAGGTGCAAGCCTATGCTTTGGAGGAGAAAGGTGAAAGAGAGTTGGAGGGCCATGCTTACATCAACCTCAAGTGGTAGTTCTACGGCTATGAAGGCAATGGCAATGGACATGACTATGGTGACCAATTTACCATTTTCCATCCAACATGAAGGTTGAGGTTCGAAGTCAAGCTAATGACTTAAAAAGAGCGCTCCTCGGGAGGCAACCCGAGCCTAGTAGGTTTATTTTCGTAATTTTAGTTTGGTTTTCTGTTGGGGAGGGTTTTACCTTAACAAATAAATTTGTCAAGACCCCGCTGAGTATAGCGAAGTCAGGATCGTCCACGGGAGTTAGTAGTTCTATAGTCTAGCAATCAAACTACAAAAGCAAAACAAAAAAACAAAGCAAAACAAGCAAACAAACACAAATTGCACACCCTGAGGAGCCAAATTGCACGTTCTGAGGGGGGTCGCAGCCGACCCTAGGGAGGTCGCGGCCGACCTAAAACAGAACTTCACAACACAAAGAAAACAACTACAGAGGAGGTCGCGGCCGACCACTTGCAGGTCGGGGCCGACCTTTTCTGGGCACGAAGATTGGTTTCGGAAAAATAGGGGAAACGACTAGGGGTAGGGATTCACCACACCACAAGCATGCATTCAAACAATGATAGAAGACAAACTCAACTCATAATCTCATGGGTGACTTCCGCCACAAAAGAACACATCAAGAGCCTCCACTTACACGAAAGGGTTAACATGCAATCCAACTTGTTCTTCTAAGGGTTCGACTTTCATCTAACCCTTATAGTCCACATTCACAACAAAACCTCTCAATTAGGTTGCAAACAAGAACATTCCCCCTTCTTCAAGGGTTTTAAGCACACAAGAGGGATTTTGGAAGAGATTTCAAGTCAGGCATAGATCTAAGCATCAAGGTCATGAATGCACTTTCATGGTGCGTTTCACCCCAACCCTAGCAAGCTAACTACTCACACATCACAAAACACACAAACAACACAAGAGAAGGGGGAGACATAATCGAAAACGACAACTTAAATTAAACCAAGATCCAAACTTACAAACTTTGCAAATCCACAAATCTCTCCCTACAAACCCTTGTCTTCCATCTTCTCCCTCTCCTCCTCCATCTTCGTCCTCTTCTTCCCTCCTCACCTCCCAAAGAGGGAGAGTGAGAGAGCTCTCTCTCCAACCCTAAACTTCCCACACAAGCCTCCCTCTCTCTCCCTCCAAAACTTTTTTCAGAAAAGGAGCCCAAAAGCCCCTTAAATAGAAGTACCAAAAAAGTCAACTTAAAAGGAAGCTTCCTCAGCCTGCCATAGCTGCCACTTTTGTCCCCCTTTTCGAATTTCAAAAATCCCGCAAAAAGCATTACTTGGGCGGCAAGGATTCACTTTTGGTCGCAGCTCAGGGTGGTCGCGGCCGACCTCAGGATGGTCGGTGCCGACCTACAGCAGGATCATGTTTTCTTCGGGTTTTCGCTCGAACTTGCTCCATTGTTAGCCTTTCTTCGGGGTTTCTTTTTTCGATGTTTCTTGGGTTCCTTTTAGACTTCTTGTAGCTTCTTTTGAGGCACTTTTTGGCTTGAAGATCAATCCTTGAAATACTTGAAAACTCCTCTTGACTTGACTACGAACACGCAACACCGTCATCTCCTAGAATGCTCGGAAAAGCTCGAAAACCCCTCTAAAATGCTCCAAATACCTACAAAACACAAATGCAAACACAAACGACTCCAACTCTCGAAAGAGAGTGGAAATCTCATGCAAAACACACAAACACATAGGAAAATATGCAACACAACTAGAAAACAACCTATGAAAATCAACTAAAAAGCACGACATCATCTTCTTAGCTTAGCTTAGACTTTCTCTAATCTTTCCCTAGCATGTATTTTTGTGGATCAGTGGTGTTATTTGTGCTTCATGATTGAGTAGAGGTAATGGTGAAAATAATAAAAGGATTTATAGGAAAAGAAGTAGCATAACTGGAGTTATTTTTGGTGGTCGGACCAAACCGGGTCGAGGTGCCCAGAACATCGGGCCCGACTTAGGTAACTCGGTCCAACAACTCGGTCAACTTTGCTCAAGAGTTGTGGAAAATACCAACTATACCCCTCTGACCTAGATTTTGCTTCTTTCCCATTTAAAGCCCTCTTTCCCTTACCTACCCTCATCTCCCTCATAACAACCACCAAAAAATACCCATCTCCCTCACCAACACGAAAATCGGCCCCCCCTCCTCCATCATACTCGATCTCCCTTTGCTAGCCCTCTACCATCTCGATCCAACACCCCAAACACTCCCAAACATCAAATCCAAAAAGAATATCCCAAAATCTTCATTGTTCTTCATCCCTCCTCTTGACCTCAGTGGAGCAAGTTGGGTTCTAAGTAGATTGATTGCTAGAAAGTCTAGATCTCTTCAAATTTTGGCATGTGAATCTCGATCCCTATCTAATTCCTTGTGAATTTCATGCTTTCATTGCTTGAATTGAGTTTTGCCATGTTTGAATGAGATTGGATTTTGAGCATCAATCGTGTTTTGCATGAATAGGAGAATTTGTTCTTAATTGTTGATTGTGCATGATTGAACCTCCTTAGAACTTCGATTAGTGAAGATAAATGGTTGATATTGGATTCTAGGAGCATAATAGATTGATTTAGGGTGAGATTGTTTGAGAAGACGAATGTAGAAGAGGACCGAGATACCCAGGTACCTCGGGCCCAAGTTGTGGAAGTCGGTCCACCACCCTGGACCGAGTTTGAGGGTGTATCGGGCCCGACGTCTTAAGTGTGTCGATCCTTGTTCTAGTAGTCTTTCTCTTGTGTTGTCATTAGGATTCATGAGTTTGATTGTTGGTTATAGCTTGATTATGATGAGATATATCTATTAGCTTGACCATAGCTTAGGAATTCTATGACCATGCATGTTGGATTGATGTTTTGAGGCTAAGTATGGGGTGACCTTGTGTGATAAGGTTGTGAATTGTAGATATGTGTGAAATTGTTGAGGTTGTATGGATCTTATCTTGTAGTCCTTTGCTTTGAGTGTGTGTAGGTACTATGGAAACCCGAGCATCTTCTTCTCACATGGAGAGGCCCTCTAAGAAGTCGAAGAAGTCAAAGAAAGCACCAAGGATGGATGATGTGAGATTTGATGATGATGATGTGGCCGAAAGCTATGGGCGGTACATGGGATTAGCTCACCACACAAGGTGGCTAGATTGGGAGTCTATAAGGAAAATGGGGATGGAAGTAGCTCTCTCCCGTTGCTACGCATACATTGGCCTTGACGTGATGTTGAGGTGGAACAACACCCACTACCCCGCCTTGACATCGGAGTTCATGGCCACCTTCAAGTGCACCTATGAAGGAGTAGAGGATGATGAAGGCATAATCACCTTTCAATTGGGCAATGAGACACAAGAGCTTTCTCTTAGGAACTTGGCGGTCTATCTTGGGTTCCCTTTTCCAAGGGAGGAAGCTTACGTGGACAATGAGAAGATGAACTACCTATGGAGGCATGTAGCGGGGAGGAAGGAGATGAGAAAGGGAGCTCCCACGACCGAGATAGTTAGCCCTCTCTTCCGGGTCATGATTCGTATCTTGGGGTGCACCATCTTTGCCCGACATGAGTTAAGCAAGCCTATGAAGGAAGAAGCTATGTTGCTCCATGAGATGCTATTCCAAACCGACAAGCCATTGAACCTCACTTGGGAGTGGGTCAAAAGGGTTAGGGACTTCCAAAGCTCCTCATGGATTTACTTCGGTGGGATGATAGCTCGCTTAGCTAGTCGTCTTGAGGTTGATCTATCCAAGTACACACCGGCACCGAATGGAGTGGAGTACATGAATCTCAAGTACTTCAAGAAGGCCAACATCATCAAAGAGAAGGTCACCAACGGCATCACCACCCATCTAGCACCCCATTCAAACTTTGACAAGGTGGCCATTCCTTTAGGGCCCAAGCTCTTCGACCTTGCAAGCTACTACAATTGGTTCCAAGTTTGGGCCGGGAAGGAGAACCCATTTGGTGAACCGGAAGGAACAAGGGAGTGTAGACGTCGAGCCCAACACATTCACTTTACCATTCCCCAACCTTCTCTGGAGTCCGATGAAGAGCCAAACAACTTTGAGTTTGCAAGAAGAGAGGCCATGGATGTTGACACGCCTCCGGAAGAAGAAGAAGGTTTTCAAGGTTTGCTAGCCGACTTCCAAGAAAGAAACCAAGCTCCCACCCTACTAGACCGAGATGCAAGGCACCTCGGGCCCGACTTCCACCAAAGTCGGTCCGATGCCTGTCCCCACGAGTCGGTCCCGAGCCGATTTGAGCAAGGTGAAGGGAGCGGAGCTAGGCCAGAGCCACCTCACTTTGGTGGATACGAAGGCTACGCCCAATGGTATGGCCCCGGAATGGTCTTCCCCGAGCCTCAACAACCGGTGGACATGACATTTCTAGCTAACCAAATGGCTCACCTTCAACTCCAACAATCAAGCATGCTTCAAGAGGCCCATCAACTCAACCTTCAACAACAACAAGTTCTTCTACAACAACAACAACTTTTCCAACAACAAGAAGTCTTCCAAGCTCAACAAATGGAGATGAACCGGAACCTCGGCTACACTAGGCGCGAGGTGGAGGAATTAAGGACGGTGGAAGATGATAAGTGGCGCGTCCAAGAGAGTTTCAACAATTGGATGAGCGGGAATTATCCTTCCCGAAAGGATCCATGGGCACGCCCGACATCTCAACTTCAACCACCAACCCAAGATCTCTACCAAGCACAAGTGTATGAGAGGGAGAGGCAAGCAAGGCTCCAACGAGGATATCGTCGGGAGCACCCTTTTGACTAAATCTAGACATGCTAATCAAGAATAAGAAATTGTGAGCTTTCCAAACTCTTCTCTTGCTTTTGAGTTTTGATGAGGACATCAAAATTCTAAGTATGGGGTGGGGGTTAGTTGCTCATAGTTTCATGTGTTAGTTTCATGTGATTTGTTTCCTAGTTAGTTTTGGGATGTTTACCTTTTGGATTGTGGTTTGATTGATGAAAGACTTGAATGATTGAGTTTGATTTGGTTTGAATGGATGAGTTTGTTTTTTGCAAAAAAATCCATAAAAATTTGAAAAATTTCGTGTGAAAATAACAAAAAGATTTTGTTTTTGGACTAGGAATTCCCATCTTAGATGTCCAAATGAAGGCTAATGATGGTGTGAGCATGTAAATTCCTTTGCATATTTTTGGATAGTTTAGCCTCTAAATGGATGTTGCTTTTGATGTGATGAGATATCATGCTTGTTTTTATTGAGCACATGAGTTCTAGGATGAGTTTCTTTTGCAGCTAAGTATGAGTGACCCTTGTGAGATTGATTTTTGGCCATTTTAGGGATGCTTGTTCATGATTGCATATCCCTCTTGCTTCTTGTGTGAATAGCTCATGCATGCTTAGTAAAACTTGCTATTGCAGTGTTTATCTATTTTCCAAGACCAATATGAGATTTCTTCTAAGCATTGTCACATTGATTTGACCTTTATGATTTTAGTCACAAAAATGTTCCATATCCTACCTTGAAATGAAACCGTTGATTGTAGCCCCGTTTTAGCCTAGACCTTTGCTTGAAACTCCTCAAAAATATTATTCCTAGCTTTATATGACTTGACCCTTATGGGATTGGACTTTAAAGAGAGGTTTGGAGTATATTTGGAGAGTTGAGATTCTCTTGGGTTTGAGGGCAAATAATGGAGTTATAAATCATGTGGGTAGTGCATCCTTGTTGTGCATAAAGTGAAAAGAAGGAAAGAAAATGTTGGAAAAAAGAAAGTGGATTGAAAGCAAAGAGCTTAAGTGAAGAAAAAGGGTCCCGACCGAGTTCAAAACCATATCGGGCCCGAGTTAGTGTGAAAGTCGATCCTATGTGGAAAAGTGTGAAAAATCCAACAAAAAGCCTAAGTGCAAAGATGAAGTGGAATGTTATGTGAAAGTTTGGGTTGAGAAAAGAGAATTCAAAGTCTTTTGGATGAGTGAAAAGTTGAAGGTGGAATTTTTTGGTGAAGTTGGTGAGAGATTAGGAAGTTCAATCCCCGTTGTAAGCACCACAAGACCAAAATGATTCCCACCTTGAGAAATACCAAAAGCTCCATTACAACCCGGCCGAATGGAACCTCTTTGAGGACCTCCATTGAGCCAAGTTCATATTCTTTGTGTGCATTGTAATAGACATCTCTAGGTGGACGAATTGGTGATATTAGCTTCAATAGTAAAGTCTTTACTTGCATGATTGTTGAGTATGAGTGATTATTGCTATACCTAAACACATGATGAGTGATACACATCTTCATGTCCCTAAAGTGAGGCTTAGTTGCATTTAACTTTATTCCTTGAACACTTGATCATGTGTGATGATGTAATCTTGCTTGATTATCTATCACTTGTACTTGAATGTGTTTTCGTACGAGGCTTTACTTGAAGATTATGCTTCGGTCTTGCTTACATTGTTATTGCTTGAGGACAAGCAAGTTTAAGTATGGGGTATTCTGATGTCTCTCATTTTGGTGGTGTTTAAGTGGTTAATTTCCCTTATAAATATGTGTCTTTTGTTCCTTTTCTTGTGAGTTTTGTCCCTTTTAGCTCAGATTCCGATTTTCTATGAGATTCGGAGACTATGCGAATTTGTTGCATTTTGTAGGTAATTTGGCGTGATTTGAGGAGATTTTGGAAGGAGTCCCCAAGGAGGAGCAAGGCACGAGCACAAAGGAGCGGAAGAGCCAAGCGATCAATGAAGAGGAGCTCAAGAAAAGCCAAGAAGAAGAATGGACCGAGGCCAGGATCGAGGTGCCCAGTAACTCGGGCCCGAGATCGACTTAGGGAGACCCGGACCGAGGTGTGGCAAGTCGGGCCCGATGTCCCTTCCGTGTCGGTCCAAGTCGGCGAAGTGTGGATTGGGCACCAAGGCACACAAATGTGATCTACCACTTTTGCCCTTCTTCTATTTTGGGTATTCTTGGCCCCTAATTAAAAGGGGGAGAAGATTAGACAACAAGGATCCATCATTACACACATCTAATCACTCTCAAAGGCTCAAGGAAGACTTGGAGAGCAAGGAGAAGGAAGAGAAGGAAGAAGGAGAGGAAATTCGGTGGAGAAGGAGTAGATCTAGGGAAGAATTTGTGAATTTGTTCTTGTTTTGATTTGCAATTTGTGGATTTGGGTTTGGATCTTGTGATTTCCCTTTGATTTGAATGAAATTTGGCTTTGCCTTTATTTGGATGATTGAGATCTGTTTGCCTTGTGATTTGATTGCTTGTTACTCTAGCCTTATGGAGTAGATTCCATTGGTCTTGGGCTATGGGGGAAACCTCTAGCTACGTTGGGTTTGAACCACCAATTCCATAGCCTTGAGTGCTTGATCTAGGAATCCACTCTACATAGAGCTACAATTCGTCCGCGAAAGCAATGAATCAAGGGCTTGTGATTGGCAAGAGTGAACGAAAGTAATCGATTGCCAATCACTTGAACTTGCATCGAAATGGAAGTCGATTTCCCTAGGGTCGATGTGTAGATTGGCGGGATCGAAGGCGAACAACCTCGATCCTACGAGGATCAACACTTATTGGCTGAATTGGGGTGGAATTACCCACATCTAGCTAGTGAAGGAACCCAAAAACCCAAGACCTATCTCTCCATTTTTGCCTAGTTCGACATCCCCAGATCTCGGGCCCGACTTACAACAGTGTCGGTCCCGTGCAATTCTTCGTCGATCCATCTCGGGCCCGAAGTGACCATGTCGGTCCCGAGTGGTTTCCTTTGATTTTCCTTGTTTTTAGCCTTTCTTTCCCTTTTGCAAATCTTTTGGTACACTCATCGCACGAACTCCCGTGTGTTCGACACCCTACCTTGTGCTACAACTAGGTTCGGTTATAAATTGAATTTTGAGACCCTCCGATCCGGACCGATCAGAAGCTTTAGAGAATATTCAGAGCATATTGTCAATCACTCAAGAACACCAAGAACAGCTCAAGAACACGTGAGAACTAGGTGTTAGATCGAGTGAGAAGCGTACACAAAACCACAAAACAGTTTGTAAGAGAAAAAGCAAAAAGAGAGAACAAGTCCTTACGAAAAACAGTAAGGGCGCGTGAATAGTGTCCTTTAGAGATTAAGTTAGGTTACAATTATAGGCTCAAAGGAGTGTTACTAGTGGTCTTAGGGAGGCATACTTAAGTGCCATAGAAGTGTAATCACTCGCCGTGTAACTGTAAGAACTCTTAATAAGAAAGGAAAGAAGCTATTCGAAAATCCTTCAAGGAGGTAGAGGTTTACTCTCAAGGACTGCTTTGGTCTTGAGAGGTTCCTCTATAAATAGCTGTGTTCTTTACTTATTCATTTCACTTATTAAGTCTGTTTATTCCACTGCAACTAAAGGACGCCCTTAACCTTTGTTAAGGACGCCACACTCAAGGACGCCCTTAACCTTGTTAAGGACGCCTCTCTATTTGACTTACGATCCAACATAATCGATAACAAAAATCAGATATTATTAATCCTAACTAATTAAACAATCATAAAACTATCAAGATCTAGTTTAATGACAACATTTAAGAACAAGAATATAATTGGATAAAAATCTAAGATAAAACAACCAACTTTTACCCTAGATTGTAAATCAATACTCTTTTTCCTAAGACTAACACAACTAGATATTAATACGATCGATGCTATTATTACTTTGAAATAGAGATGGTCAACTAAAAACACTCTAGATCTAACAATTAAACCTAATAAAAACAAGTCCTACATGATCAGGCTAGAAATTATCAAAATAAGTCAATACAAATTCAATCTGGCTAAGAGATAAGATCCATGCAATAAAAAGGAATTAAAAATCTTACAGCTTAATCAAAAAGATGCTTCCATTATTTGTCTAAGCAAAGAGACTTCGTTCTCCATAGGAATGTCAAATTAGAAAGAAATCCTGAAAAGTAAACTTAGGTCTTAAACAAGTCTCAATCCATCCTCAAATATTAAAAGACAAATACATAAAAATGAAATAATAAAAAAGTCTAACAAATAATCCACTAATTAAAACGCAACGTTTTAGAGATAATCGCCTCAGACAAAGGCAGCGGGTGCCGCCAGTCAACAGTCGCGTTTTCTTCTTCTCTCTAGCTCCAAAAGACTCTTGATAGCATGTCTTCAGCTCTTCCAACGCTCCAAAACTCATCTAGAGAGACCTAAAGCACCACTAAATGTATGCTAAAAATCCGTCTATATACACAACATTATTGTGCATATCAATCCATCTTACAAAGCTTGTTCTCACATACTCCCATCAGAAAGATCTTATATGAGTCTATTTTGATCACTTAACAACGTTTACCATCAAACACAACTTGCTTTTGTCCATAGCACACAATTGAACAACACTTCATAAATAAAAACCTAAAATATTCACTAAATTCACATCATCCACTGACACTTTTGTAAAAATTTCTACCTTTCCCATGCCTAAAATCACACCCTTACTTTTGTTGTTGAAGTTAATATTAACTCTTTTATGTTGTTTAAGAAAGATGAAATCCCTGGAATTATCGGACATATTTGCTATGCAATAACTATATATATGAACCAATGTTAGTTGTCCCCAATTTCAACATATATGATGAAGGCTAATTCTTATAGATCCATAGTTGTTTTACTCCTTCAAATCACGCAACAAAAGCATTTAGAACAATATTTACTAAAACTCTAATTTTGTGGCTAGTAATAGTAAATGTACTAATAGTAGGTGAGGGTTGTTATCAAACAAAGGTTGTTGGTGTTCATAGTGTTGTGGACTTCAATAATTGGACATGAAATTTTTAACCAACTCAAACGATTAATAAAGCAAGTCAAATGTGCTCTTTACGTTTAGACAGACGTACGGCGCCAAAATAACCCAACCTAGACACACGTACGGAGAGGTGTTTGTGGTGCGTGTGAGTGTTACGGAGAGGGTAATACGAGAGTGTATCTTAGGGTGTCCAGGACGGGCCTCTTTGACTATCGACCACGACCCTCAATAGCTCGACCAGCGGTTACTTGAACATGGGAGGGACAAGCTCTCAAGGGGATCTCTTCAGTCTCTCCAAAATCCAGCCCCTGATCCTGATGGCCTAGGACGCCTTATATAGAGACGAGGAGGTACTGTAGTTGACAAGACCCACCCTCATTGCGTGCATGCAGGACGCCTGTGCTCCCGAGCCCTACGGTGCCGACACGTCGCAGACACGTGGCGGCCGATTGTCGGAGGATGCTCGGTCCGGGGTGGTCCGAATCGGGCAACAACCGCAGCACCGACACCCCCAGGGCGCGCTCCTCTGCTGCGGCACGGGGCAATTGGGGCGCCCCCCGGGCCTCCGGCCGCGGTCTCTTGCCATGGCATAGGCCAACCGGGGCGCGTTCCCGGGTCCCCGGCCGCGGCCCCCTGACGCGGCATAGGCCACCCAGGACGCGTCCCCGGGTCCCTGTCCGTGGTCTCCTGCCGCGACACCGCCTATCGGGCGCGCCCTTTCAGCGGCACAGTTGGTCCCGGGGCGTCACCGGCGGTCCTGCGGGCTCGGCCAATCTTTCAGTCGTCCCGTCGTTTTATTCGGCCTCCTTCCGAGCATGGACCCCGCGCGAACCTTCGGATGAGAATCCGCCTCGTCATTAATATCTTACTATAATACAGTTATGAAGGTGATTTCGAAGATTATTTTCATCAATCAAGGTGCCTTTGTTCCGGGTAGAGCAATCTCTCATAATAACATTGCAGTTGCTCGGGAGTTTGTGAAGGGGCATCAAAGTGCTAGTATCTCCCCAAGATGTATGCTCCAAATTGATTTTCAAAAAGCATATAATGTTAGATGGGATTTCCTTAAGGAGTCTTTGAGATATTTCAACTTCCCTGATAAATTGATAAGCTAAATTATGCAATGTGTTTTTTTCTTGGGATACAGATGGCGAGGCAAGAGTTTTTTTTCTTGGGAAAAGGGGGTTAAGGCAAGGACACTCTATTTCTCCCTTCCTCTTTGTCATAGTCATGGACATGTTCTCAAGGAAATTTTCGTAAATTAGTAAGAAAAGAGGATTCTGTTTCCGTCTAATAGACTCACTAGTCACTACTCACCTGATTAAGGAATGATTATTGCAGTTTGGGAAAGAATCAGCTTTGATAGCTAACTCTTCTAAGAGTAGAGTTTTCTTTGAAGGAGTAGTGGAGGATAATAACAGAGAACTTAGTATTGATCTAGTATTTGAGGAGGGATATTTCCTAAAACATACTTGGGGTTCCCTTTGCACTCCATAAGACTGAAAATCGGAGAATAGGATTTGATTAATATATCCCAGCTCATATATATCTCGCCGGGATCAAGAAGTTGTAGTACGTTGTTGTAGGACCTATAAACTAAACTCACCTAACTATAGCTATGTATGTATTCTTCAATGTCTGTTATATGGATCGAAAAGGGAATGGAATTAAGTTCAAATTTTACTTATTGGAAGGGGAGTCAAAGGGAACTAGAAATCTTGCTCATCAAAGTCAAACGTGCATTAGGGACAACAAGTCCGTTGTGAATACATGGATCTATCAAAACCGTGTTTTCTACTTTGATCATTAACTTCTTTATGAAAGATTGAAACGAACTCACCTAGCTAGCTTGATGATTACAACGTACACAAGGCTTCTGTGTCTCAGACTCGGGGCTTATCAACTCAACACAACACATTACAACACAGGATCTTCCTGTAGAAAACGTACGTACAAACAGCTAGCACATACTACAACAGCAAAAATTATGTCACCGGGCAACGCACACACAAAAGAATATTCCACAGATAACACACAAAAAAAATAAAATTAAGAAGATAACTACCAGAAAGGAAGTTTATTAATCTAAAATAATCCAGCTTCTTAAACATGATGCTCAACAAATCTAGCTGGCTTAATCTTCAGTATAGTCCTTGATAGGCTGCTACTCACCGGGCTGAATTACGGGTTGATCTTTTTCTCCGGCCAGACCTTCCTTGGTATGTTTTTCTTTCTCCACCTAATACATCCTGCTAAGAAAACATCACATCACAATGATATATATAGTTCACTTCTTCTTCTTTTCCTCAACAAGTATAAATGTATGTAATTAGTCATTAATTTCTTCAGACTGACATCTCCTAGAGTATTGATGACATCTACATTCTGGGAAGTAAATAATGATACAAATGCACAGACTACTTTACAAGAACTTGGTCCTAGTGCAACGGAACAAGAAACAAGATTCTTTGCTTCTGCAATAGCCAAGGTCAATCATGACAAACGGAAAAAATGCATAACAAAACAAATTACCTTTGTCACCGATTTAGCTGCTCTTGAAAAATCAGAGGAATCCTCATGTAGCATTCTAAGTCCCTCTGAACACGCCAAAATTTTGATTCCGTTCTCATTAGAAGAAACAGCCAAAAGTGTACCATCTTTGTTGAAGCGAATTCGCGGGCTTGCCTAGAAAAGATTTGTGGGTAAGCATAACAATAATCGAGCATGCCTCAAGTTTTTTTTTTTTTAGGGTGGAAAGCAGCCATTAAGTTTTCAATAAAAGTTTTAAGGATACCAATAGGTTGTGATAAATTGCATCCGTAGCTACCTTTCAAAAGATAAGTGCAGATATAGATATTTACTTACAGGGAGTCCTCCATCAGCAGTAACAGACATTAATAGCTGATCATTGTCCATGTCCCAATACTTGATAGAGTAGTCATCACCAGCCGCTACATAACAATTTTTTGTCATATCAAATTGGACAACACCCACGGAGGGTTTATGAAATCCTTGATAGGTTCTTTTCACAGAACCTTCACTCTCATTCCATTCAACAATATGTGCTTCTCCATTTTTACTTGTGCCACATGAAAATAGCCTGTCATAAGATTATGGACCAAGTAACATCCTACATGAGTCGGAGGACATTTTTACAATATAGTGCAATACGGAATTAAAAAAAGTCTTTATCCTTAGCAATGAGCAATTTGTACAACCTTGTACCATCTGCACTGTAAGCCATTCTTGTGCACCATCTGCTAGGAGCATCAAAGTCTATTCTTGACCCAGCATTATCATATAAAAATGCTTTTATTTTCCCATCAAATCCAGTTGAGAAAACGAACTGATGCAGGAAATAAAGAGGGATGAGGCTCGTGCTTGAAAACCGAGATTTCAGTAGTATATAGGGAGCACAAGTGAATCATCCCATATATTAAAGAGTAAATTTCTCCATTATTTCCACATGTTTGGCCCATATACCAAATGGGTCCTTGCCGATACATGATCCTTTAGAACATCAAATGCTATAAGAGATATTCATACTCGAGCCTTCAGCCAAAATATTGAATGGGTTATCGATATGGAGAAAAGCATGTATAAAAGACTAATTTCCATTAAAATTCTTTTTTTTATATTTTTAACAAACACAACGGACAGTCTTATGTTTCTTTAACAGCACACACATTATATGCTTCTTTTCATAAAAGTGCTACCTTTGTTTTTGAGAAATGCCTAATTTTCTAAATCAAAATAACAGCCAACCTATGTCTTAGCAACATATAATAATTTAATACATATAGTTTCCATTACATCGCAAATTAAAAGTCCAAATCAAAATTCAATCTCAAGATCAACCATAATGATGCTAATGACATAATGTTTGCAACTCTGAGACCTAAATGTGAAACATCACTTAAAATTTTGCCAACGCAATATCAGCAGCAAAACAACACCAAACATTATATGCTAAAGGGAAATATTTAAGATAAATTTGTTTGAAATATATCTGATTGTTCATGAAGGTGGTGATTTGAAAATAGACACAAACATTTGTGCTTTCCTGAAAGGAAAAACAAACGGTTGATGGATTTAATAGTGTAATGTTAAATATAATATATATAAGACAAATGGATTTATTTTCTAAAACAAAAGGCTGGTTTCATGAAAATAAGTAGAAAATGTTGATAATTCTTGTTGAACTTATAAGAATTGTACCATCCAATAACTTGATCAAAAGATTGCATTGTCATAAATCGTCCCCCTACCATTAGGTAGTTGAATACATAAGTTTTAGCTTGATGAACCATTTGAAACACAGGACAAACGTCAAGGACCAACAAGACATTTACGCGATATATATAATGAAAAATAGGAAGCACTTTTTCTGAAGTCACCTGAATGTTTTCCTTGCTGTGAGTGCAAACAGAATAAACTGGTGCTTCATGGCCTTCAAAGGTGTATTGCCTGAGACCGGTGGCGGCATCCCACACCTTCAATAATCACATAAAGGATAACCGAAAAACCATGACGAAGGTTGTCCCAGTATACAAAAGCAAGTACTGAAAAACCAACCTTAATTGTCTTATCATCACCGCAGGTGACAAGTGAAAGGTGCTTATTGGGATTGGAGAAGGCAATATCATTTACTCCTCCAAAATGCGCATCAATCTAAATAACAAATACGGGATGAATTAATTTTTTTTTAAAATATGTATCAACAAACATGAATGAAAACCGCAATGTTATTGTGCACTAGGCTGTTAGAAGGCAAATGCATATACCTCCAAATGTTTCCGCACATCATCACCACCATGGTACAAGTATATATGCACAATATGCCTCGAGTATGCTACTCCTGATTCCATGTAATGAAAGGATATGATCCCATAGTTACAAAGGTAAATCTTATAAACCAAATTGGGTCATTTTCACAAAACCGATGCAGAAATAGAAATGACAACAAACTGCCTCTAAGAGATATATGCAAACAACAAGCTGCCTATAGTCCAAAATAGGCCTGATTTAAGGGTGGTCTTGTGTGGTTCCAATTCCATCCACATAAAACAAACCAGCAATTGGCATCTAACGAGATTAGAAGCTAAATTACGTGTAAAACTCACCAAATAAGGATCCATCAGGACACCAAAGTACACGATTTACACATGCATCTGAATCTTTAGCTAAATCTGCCTGGAAAAGCATAAGATGAGGGATTCTTCAATTATACAGGTTTAGTCATACCTACCAAAACTGTTGAGTCAAAAGTTGTATAACTAGTTACATTGGTATAAGAGCAGCTAGATAACATATTTCAAAATCAGCAAAGATGAGGAGGTGCACACCCGTAGCAGAATTGAGCATTCAAACAGATCCCACACCTCAAACTTTCTGCAAGCCAGCTTTTCACCAGATTTCACATCCCATAATGCTACATGTCCTACGCTTGTACCAACTGAATTGACAACGGATTATAGCAATTCATGTTCAAGTCGTAATCTAGAAAACACCAACGAGATTTAGTTACTTACCAAGGAGTAAGGTTTGTGCAACAGGATGAAAATCCATGCTTATTGGAGAAGACCCCTGGTTCAAAACCCTAGCAACTTTTACGGGTAAATCCACCTACAAAAGAAAATAAAACTTCATAAGCATAAAAGTTCGAAAGAGACCATACTTAGAATAATCAATTGCAGAATCTAAACACCTGATCAGTAATTCCCATGGCTGATTGTGCTTATTGGCAACGAGATCTGCTAGGATCGCCGGAATTGGATTTAAGACACAAGAGGATAATTATTGGTACAAGAGATCGAACAAAAGTGAATGAAGGCCATGTGAAGCGGACATGAGCTTGACAATGACATGGAGCGCTAGCCGCTAGGTCCGTCTGCATGCCAAAGAGAAAATTATGATTTCTCTCTTTCAAAATAGTTGTCCAAACAATTATTCTTAATAGGGAAATTCCTTTTGGTGCCCTCGTGATTTTGACAATTTCTTTTGGTGCCCAAAAAAATTTTATTTTCCTTTTGGTACCCCTGTGTTTTGCAACTTTACCCATCCGTAACCCAAACCACTCATTTACCCAAAATAGTTAACCTCCGTTAACATAGAGAGGCAAAACAAAAAAAGAAAATTAAAATTATAAAACATGGGCAAAAAAAATACGGTAATTTGTTGTTCACTTTTAGTTGACCCCTTCACCAGCAAGTTCAGCAACAACAAAAAACACGACGGTGGTGGAAGCAAAGAGACGGAGTCAACGGACACGCCATCTTCTCCGGCGCCGGCAACGGCTCCTCTTCAGGCCAGCCTTAGCCTCCGCCGTTTCCTATTTCTTCTCGAAGGCGGCGTCGGAGGCCATCTTGCCGGCCTCGTGAGGGAAGTTGAGGATGGCCTTGGAGCCACGGAGCTTGAAGGCGGCCCTGTCGTAGGCCTTGACGGCCTCCACGGCTCGGTCGAAGGTCCCCAGCCACACTCTGGAGCCACGCCGGTTCGGATCTCGGATCTCGGTTTGAAGGCGGCGACGGCGACGGCGAAACTAGATCGAAGATCTCCGGCTTGGATTCGAAATTAGGGGATTCGAAGATATCGGAGTCCCCAGAGGTGGCTAAGGGAGAGAGTAATTCGCCGAGGAGGTGGTGCTTGATGTAGGCGAGGGTTTGAGATTGTTTAGAATGCCCCATGGGAGACTGAGATGAGAAGAGGTCAAGAAGGGTTTCACGGTGGTTCGAATTCACGTGTTTTTTTTGCCCATGTTTTATAATTTCAATTTTCTTTTTTTGTTTTGCATTTTTATGTTAACGGAGGTTAACGATTTTTGTGTTAATGAATGGTTTGGGTTACGGATGGGTAAAGTTGCAAAACACAGGGGTACCAAAAGGAAACCAAAATTTTTTTGGGCACCAAAAGGAATTGTCAAAATCACGAGGGCACCAAAAGGAATTTCCCTTTTTAATATCATACATTAGTTCCTCATCACGTAGGTTATCCAGGTTAATACAGCAGCAAACATCTTTCCTAAGTATAGAAACTGTACAAAAAATTGTAGGATTAGGCATATAATATTAGATAATCAATAAGATTTGGCTATTTAATATCTTCAGCCATGAACAGCTGAGTTTCAGTACTCAAAACTGCAAAAAAAAAAAAACACCATGTCATCACTTTCAAGTCAAATAAGGTAGGATCAGCCACGAATGCTGCCTCCAAATGTTTACATTCCTCAAATTTCAGCAAATATAGTAGATGCAAGACTGAACTCTCTTGTATATTCCACAATTTTCAATGAAAGCAGATTTCAAGAAGAGATAGAATAAAACGGAAGAGTTATTATGGCAAGGCAATTCTAAGAAACGAAAAACACAAACTCTAATCCCCTTCTGAAGAGGAAGGTTTGCACACAAGCACATAAATCCCTAATTTCATCCTCGTCAGTTCTCCCCGATGATGAAGGGGCCAATTAAACACCAAACCAACAATCCGCACATACTAATAAAACCACAAATCGAGAAAACACCACGAATGAGCATTTATCAGACGTGAACTACGATCTCGAGAGTTGAAAGACGCAATTGGATCCGTTCAAGCAGAGATGACGACAGAAAGAGAGATGGGGACCAAAAACAACAGAGATTCGGAGCAAAAATTGAGCGATCGAAGAGGAAACTAACCGGTGAAGTTGTAATGAGCAGCCGAATCCGAACTGGAATTCTTCGCCAACGGGTAAAATGACTAGGGGAGAGACTACTTTTTCTATACTAGCAGGATCAGACCACAAAATACCACCCAGAGCTTCCCCGCCGACTCAAAAGCTCAACCGCCACAGCTTCTTTAGCACAATAAAAACATCCTGAACTGCTAGCCCCAACCCCCAAAGGACCAAGCCACCCTGGGAAAAATCCCGATCAAACCCTAGATAAAAAGCAGGCCGGAAATCAATCACACACAATGAATTCAGACAAGAAACCACAAATTCTCAGCAGATATAAGCCGATTGGGAAGCAGGCGAGAGAAATCGGGACCGAGAACTGGCAAATTGCTGGTTTACCGGATAGTAATCAGAAACTCCTGAGTGGACTAATCTCAAATCAAGCCAAGAGCTCTTCCAAATCGCTGTTTACAAGATCGGATTTTCGAACGAGGGCCACGAATAAATCCAGTAGAGAGAGGGGATTGAGACAAGTCCCAATTCCCAAAGTCTCTCTTCCCCGCTTAGGGCTGTTGAATCTTACGAGCTTTTTTTTTGGTCAGAATTGAATCTTACGAGCTACGATGGGGGAGAAGGTGAGAGCTATTGAGCAAAGTGCGCTTTCTATAGGGGAAAATGCTAGACGTCTCGCCCATTTTGCGTGAATCTGTGTCGCGACTGACGTGGACTGGGCCCCACACATCTTCGTCAAAAATTTTGTTTCTCAAAATAAAAAAAGAAGCAGCTGGAGGGCTTTCAGATCTGGAGAACGGTGGAGGGAAGTCCTTCGGCGACCGACGGCGTTCGGATCTGGTGGGGCGAAGGCGTTCGGATCTGAAGGGCGGTGGGGTGAAGGCGTTCGGCGACGAGGGTGACAGCGTTCGGATCTGGAAGGTGGTGGAGCGAAGGTGTTGGGCGACGAGGTCGACGGCGTTCGGATCTGGAGGCGGACCGATGGCTGATTTTTGAAATTTCAGTCGATTAATTACTTGCTGTTGTGAATTTCTTTTATTTCACGTCCTCATCTGCGCTCTAAACTTTCCCCCCTTTCTTTTGGTTTGTATATATGTCTGAAGTTGGATACTTGGATGGAAGCAGAAATTGGGTTCAATTTCTGGCTCAATTTCTTGAAAGAGTGTCTATTTCTGGTTCAATTTCATTTACTATGAATTCATTAGAACCTTAATGGTTGCAATTGATTGTATGCATCTTTGTCACCCAACAGTGTATTTCTTGGCTCAGTCAAAATCAGATTTTTCCAATAAAATTATGATCTTTGTTTGGTGTAGGAGTTTGACTCTAATTGACGAATTTTGATTCCATTTGCAGGTCGCTTCTAGCTCCATTGCTTGGATCTGAAGTGTAGTTGAACAACAAGGATAAGATTTAGAAAGGGTAGTAAAGTACTAAAGTGGAGGTGTTAGGCACAAACGAGGTCTCATCTGGGTCATGGTTTTTTTTTTTTTTGCAGAGATACTACATGGCAATGACCATTATTAAGTACGATATGGAATCCTGCTAGATGGACTAATATAAGGCGGCGGAGTGAAGGCGTTCGGATCGGGAGACCGGTACGAGGCAGTGGCGACGAGTCGGCGGCCGAAACCGACGATCAGAAGACTGGTACGAGGCGATGGCGAAGAGTCGGCGGGCAGAACCGACGACTGCGGTGGTGACGAGTGGAAAGGAATGAGCGAAGGTGCTAATCGCCGGAGGGGACAAAATGAAAGCTGCTTCTTCTTTTTTTATTTTGAGAAACAAAATTTTTGATGGAGATATGTGGGGCCCAGTCCACGTCAGGCGCAACACAGATTTCACGCAAAATGGGCGAGACGTCTAGCATTTTCCTTTTATAGGGCTAGAGGGTCCTGACGTGGAAATTACGCCTTCTCTTGAATTATTTTATTAATAAAAAATATTGTCTTTCGAATTTTGTATTGTTAAAAATCAAATTATTTTCCTTAAGTCTGGCGCGCGATTGTTTACTTGTTCGTTTTTGTAATGGATTAATTTTTTTGTTAAGCGCTCTTTCGTCATAATTGGTAACAATATGCTAAATTATTAATTTTCCAAAAAAAAATGCTAAGTTATTGATTTATAATGCTAAATCTATTAGGTGTCGTTTGGTATAAAACCGGGTTTGGGTATGGAATGAGGGATTGGGTTGAGAAGGTATGAGGATGGTATTTGATTCCTGAAGACATGTGTTTGGTTAATATTCTCGAATGAGGTTTAGACTCATATCCGGTATTTGGTATTGTCAAACATAGGGTCGGGAATGAAATTAAATGTATTTCACTTTATATTTATTTATAAAATAAATTTATTCTTACAACTCCTTTAAGGACACTTGGATCCATGGCTAGACATCAAAAAACATTCACCCATTTAGATCAACTAGGAACAAACAATTCAACATAGTCAAAAATAATTGTAAAGTGCTTGGACCTTTTGTAAACTTGTATAAGGCCACAAGATTCAAAGTTGATGCACAGGAAGAAGAACGCGTGGCTTTAGAAATTGCACCAATAAAATAATAGAAGAAGAAGATCGAAGTACGTGAATGAAGAGAAAACATAAATGTTGCAGTAGAAGAAGAAGCACATGAATGGAGGAGAAGCAACAAATGTCGATCGTGAGCGAAGAGAGAGTCTCTCAGCAGCCAGAGAATGTGAACAGGGGGAAAAATAGGGTTTTATTTCATACCAAGCGGGAATGAGAATCCAAACCCAAGGGAGGGGTAAGGTTTGGCAAACCCATACCTAGTGGGTTTAGGGTATGGGTTTGAAAACCCAAAAAGCACATACTAAACACTAGGTAAAGGGATCTCATACCCAAACCCGATACCTTCGCTCCTGATTCCTGCATACCAAACGCCCCCTTAATGCTCAATTCATTATATTCAATAATCATGTGATTGGCTATGAACTATTTGAATGATGCGCACGAGGTAATAGACAAGTCTAGTGTAGAGTTTCATTACTAAAATTCATCGAATGGAGCACATTATAAAGTGTAACATTCAATAAAAACGTTTATTTTCTTCTTTTTTTAGGTTGGAGAAAGGGTCAAACCCTAATACAGAGAGCAGGCTAACTGACCCTGTGACGAGAAAGAGCCCAACTCCGGAAATTGTCTAACACGAAGGGAACGGAGCAGGCAGGCGGCTCAAGAATGAAATGAAAACCAAGTGACAAAGTAAAGGCGGATCTTACGAAGAAATCTGCAATGCTAGTTTTCTTTTTTTTTTTGTCGAAGCGATGCTAGTTTTCTTAAGAAGATTTATTCCTACTAGTAATGAGCCTCGTGCGTTGCATGGGGGCATAATTCAGGTTGAGAGGTCTCTTTTTGGTCTTATACAATGACGTTGATGCTATTATTTACTGCACCAAACATAGTAATTGCATCCCACTAATTTAGCTTCAGCTCAATTATCATTGACAGGTGATGATGAATTATTATAAAATCCACTGTTTGCATAATAAAATGCTGAATCAAGCTAATTAATTTAATCGGGTATATATATAGAGCATGACCTCATCAACTCTAGAATAAAGGGCAAGCCAGCATTTCCTCAAAAACTCAACAACACCATTAAAAGCACTTCCACTAACAGAAACATGTATACGCCAGTAAATTCAAGTGCAATTCTTTCGCTTTCATCTCTGCAACCACTTTCCTTGCCCTGCGAAATTCTCCAGACTTACAAAATGCATTCAATATTGTATTGTAGGTGACCGAATTCGGCTTGCATCCCCTTTGCTCCATACATTAATGAATCATTCTATACCCGACTTCGACTTCACCTTGCTTATAGCTTTTGATATGATCACAGAGATGCAAAGAAATGCCAAGAACTTTATCAAGTCATCAAGGAACAAGACAAAATCCAGTAACAAGTTGAAGGTGTAATGAACTAAATAGAAGAACAGCAATAAGTTTAAATATAGGTATGAACTAAGAGAATCAATTCTTTTGTTCTCGTATTTTCTGATGGAATCATGTATAACACTTTACAATACACGGATTCGACATAAGAGAAGAGTGAAACAAAAGAGTATACAGAACAAAAAATCATCATTTCGCATCAGCTTATCAATATTTTGGCTACTCGACATTGCTTTTTTTCACCTAGAAGTCTACTAAACTACCTTAATAGCAGAACCTAGCTTCCTGAACGGTTCTCAAGACAGTAGTCAAATGTTCCAACTCAACCACTTTTCCTCAGTCCACATTGTAGAAGCACAATTTTTTTTAAAAAAAACACATCTTCATTGAACCAATTTTTCTCATAGCAAAACCCAGTTTTAGCGAACTTTCCTTTTCATGCTTCAAGCCTAGTGTACTGATCCTGGAATCCCATTGATGTTGTACTATCTCATGTAAACAAATTGTTTGATTTGTTTCCATATGCAAAATCCTTTCTTACTCATCTCACCCTAAAAAAACACCATTAATATTAGACAATTACATCAAAGAGATCCCAACTATGCTCATATCAAATCCCTATCATAAAGTAATCCATTTTAAAACCCAAGTCATATCACCTCAAAGCAAGATTAAAGTACTCCTCAGAATATATTCAAATTGTCAGAATGTCTTATGTATTTTTCACTTATTTTGCATCTCAACACCAACTGTGATCGTAAGAAACTCACCCATTGAACTATCTTTGTGCTTGCAAATTAAAGCTGCAGCCTCATGTCTGAACTCCATAAACGCACATTTTGTTGACCTACACAGAGGCAACAAATTTTCACTACTCAAAACAACTTGCATTTTACAGCACATATCAGGACAAAAATGTACAGAAGCTGACTTATGTTCTTCTGTCATAAAAGAGGAGCATTAGCCTAAAAAACTTATATGGTAGAATTCCCTCTTTGCTGGTGCAATCAGGAAGTGAATAAACTGTATAAGGAAGACCCAAATATGACATATGCAAATAGTTTTTGTAGCATAAAAACAAGAAGAAAGAAAAATCAAGAAATAAATCACATAAAAAATTAAGGCCTGAAAACCACCCTTATGATCTGCTATATTTCACTTAACCACCCCAATACTGCGATATTATTTAAAAGCACCCATATAATATGTTCCGTTAACAGTTAACCACCTTCCGTTTGTTTCCGTTAAAAAATGCTGACGTGTCAGCTATTTTAGTATTTCCTTTTTTAGTTTATTGCCACATATTGCCACATAATGCCCCTAATCTCCTCGTCTCCTCCCTCACCATTCTCGATTCACCAGGCGGAGCGGTGGCCGGAGCAGGGCAGCGGCGGATCAGCCGGAGACTGGGTGGCGAAGGCAATTGACCGACGGGACAAAGGTGGTGACGGTGTAACCCTCGCAGATCCAGGGAGTGGCGGCGTAGTGCAGATTTGAGGAAGGCGGTCCCGATCTAAGGTTTGCGAAGTGGCGGCGGCAGGGTCACGAACGGGGTGGCGGCGGAAGTCTTCGCAGCGAGCGAAGGGAGGCGGAAGAGGTGCGATGGGTGCGCAGTTCCGGCGATGGGGAAGGTGAAGGCCAACGATGATGAATGGGGGAGATAGTGGCTGTCAACGGCGGGCTTCCAGATCTGTGAAGGTCAGCCAGCGAGGAGTGGTGAGCGGCGGTGTGGTGGTGGGCAGATCTGCGGGCAGCAGTGGCGGAAATGGCAGATCTGCTGTTGCTGTGGGGTGGGGCTGATGGCGACCTCGACCTCGGGACGATTGAGCGATTTAGCTCCATTGTCGCCATCTCCAATTTGAGGAATACAAAAGAGCGTACAAGTAGGGGAAATTGAGGGGCTTTAATGAGTGTTTTCCTTTGAATGAGCTTGTTCTTGAAGCATTTTCCATCCTTAAGCAAATTTAGGCGAATGATTGTTTGAATATATGAACCAGACAAAGATTAAGAAGCAGAAGAAGAGAATCAGAGACAAAGAGAGAGGAGGAATCCCCTGTTTTAATTCCACATTGGCAAGGAATTGAAAAAGGAAAAGAAAATATTATGCCACATCATTAAATTTGGACGGAATGAAACGGATAAGGCTTAGGGGTGGTTAATTGTTGACGGAACATATTATATGGGTGCTTTTAAATAATATCGCAGTATTTGGGTGGTTAAGTGAAATATAGCATATCATAAGGGTGGTTTTCAGCATTTAAGCCAAAAATTAAAGGGCCTTGAAAGAGAAAGAACAAAATGAAATTGACAGTACACAAGGTAGTGAATTCAACAGACTAACAAAAGGGGAAAAAATGTATCATAGTTGTCTCCGTAAGAGAAAAATACATGCAAGGAACAATTCCCAAGTGTCATATTCCACTGAACTTGTAAAATGGTAGGGGAATTCAGACAGGCGACATACTGATGTTGTGGCTGCAAAATTGTTTATCAACGGTGTTTTTAATCTCATTGATGCACCAACACACTTTAGAGTAACAGCTGCAAAATAAAGAAAAAAGAGAACTTCTAAGCAATTAATATTAAGAAAGACAGCAATCTCAACCCCCAAAATTTTAGATGCATACAGAGAAGGCTATTTGACATTTTCTGCAGGCCTGTAGCTTCATTTGATGGCCTCTCCTCCTCTAAGCCATGGAGCCTTCTGAGCACCAAGAACCTGTAATTTTGTCTAAGCCATGGAGCCTTCTGAGAACCAAGAACCTGTAATTTTGGTTCACGAATTACTACCTTATATCAGTATCCCCTTGTTAATAAAATAAATTAACAAATTTTGGTAGCTCATAGTGTATTCAATGAGAAGACTTCAGGGAGTTGCGAACAATTGCAACTAAATCAATGAGGTTTGTGATTCTTCCTCTTAGGTGAAGTTTCTTATCTGTAGGTTGACAGACAAAACTACCTGGGATACTGTTGCCTATTGGTTTCTTGAGGGTTGTCATGCAGCTAAGCCAGACATACCTGCACGACAGCATGAATAAGAATGAATTACCACAACAACATATCTACATTTACAGGGGAAAATATTAACCATGCAAAAACATACCGAATTTCAGAATCCTTTCTTACACGACGAGTTACCTAGTATTGTTACAATAAAAGAGAAATTTTAGGTTTTCTATCTTTCATAGATACTATAGTACATACTGGTTGTTCGAGTTTTACCTCACTTCCATTCCAAACTTCCACTTTTGACCTATAATTTGAAGATCCCATAATTGGTCAAGGAAAGCCTCATCCGAAGATTGTGCTCGAGGTTCTTCTAATTGACCGTGAGTTCCCATGTTCCGTTGCTTGGAAATTTCTAGCGCATTTCTGTCAAATACCATGGGTTTATGTGTCTGATAATTTTTGTTTTCCTTGCAGCTCAGGGAATACTTTTTGGGTGTACTGATCTCTATTTTCCTCTCACTTGTTCTTCACGTTTTCTTGTGCGGACCTATCATAAATATGAAACAAATAGGTGACCTGCATTCCCGGCTAGCAAAGATACACAACACAAAAAAATGCATTTAAAATGCTGTAAAGATTTGCCACCAACGCAAAATAATTAGCCAACAATTCTTCTCTTAACGAATTGCCACCAACAGCAGTAGGAGTAAAAGTACTTCAAAATCAATGACAATGAATATCAAGCAAAATAACCGCAAGAGTTCTTTCTTCCGGATTAATGATCTAAAAAGACATTTGGTACATTTCTCATAAACATCAGAGATTCAGAAATATGAAAAGGAAAAAAGGGAACACGGGAAATCTGACCTGGCAAGACAATGTCATACTGCTTTGTTCTGTTGATATTTTCCCGGGTGATATTTTCCCGGGTGATATTTTCCTGTATAACACCCCATGTCTTCGTTATACCTTTAGTCTCCAAGAATATAACTTTGCTCGGCAAAAGCCACAACAGAAAATAAAATTCAAAACCCAAACACATGGAATGTAAACTACATTTCAGAGTAATACCACAGAAAAAACCCTAAGAATTTACCTTCTCATGCTTAATTAGAAGTTGTTTTTGCAGACTTTGTATACAATTTTTCCTTGAACTGCTAGTTGCCCCTTCAATTTTTTATCTGTCAGAGTCTGCCTATCATCAAAAACAAATCAATGTAATCAAAACCTAACAACCAATACAGTACATGGAAAAAGAAATAGCAAACTGCACATTCCAAAAGAAAATTATACCTCAAAATCAGCTTGTCCGCCTATAAGATACTTCTTCACATTAGTATCCAGCTCCTTCTTCTAAAAAACAGAACTCATTGTTGATTTCAACAGAAAACTCCTCCAAACAGTAGATTTTCATAGCATAATATCGAACAACTAAATCCTCTTTTGAGTTGAAATCAACAAAGAGTCATTACAGTGAAACCAAATTGGTTAGGACCCAAAGCCACAAGCAACAACGGAGATTTGACTTTCATCAAATAGTCATATGAAAGAAGGGAGATGAGAGGGTGACCTGCTTGATCCAGATCCGAAAGACTGTTGGAACATTGCCTCTAATGTAAAAATTGTTAGGAAACCTAAGCATAGCCTGCATTGTAAACGGTACACCAGAAAACAGAATTAGTTAAACAAATCCTGCATGCCATATAGGCAGAGATGTCAGTTCTAGATGGCTTTCAATTGCACCTTTGTGAGTCTAGAATGCCAAGTAGGCTTTTCAGCTTCTCTGATCTTACGTGTCTTCAAGTATTCATCTAATTGAGAAATCAAATTCAGACCGTTAGGTACAGGCCATCAAACTCCACATCATTGATCATGTGCAAATAATCTTGAGATCTCTGCATCAAGAACAAAGAAGTAAAAATTGCCAAAAGCAATACATGATCTAAGCAAAAATAGCTCAATTATGAAGAGTAAAGAAAGTGTCGTAAGGATGCTCAATAAGTTGGAAAACAACTGATTTGATAAGGGCCTCATCCTCTTCTTCCAAACTCCTTAACCTGTAAGAAAATTCTCAGTGACAACCTCACAAACACCATACCATACAAACATGAAAAGCCAAATGAATTTCAATACTTAAAATGCATACAATCGCTATTTTTAGAAATTGTGAACTTGGTGGTTTACACCATGTCCTGATAGCTATTCAGATAAAACTGATGTAACATTTTATAACATGGAAAAAAGACATGACAGTATATCATATAGAACCCTCTCACTTGCTCTCTCATCTAAACTACCGGCAAACACAATTGACAAGACGAATCCAAACTCAAACAACTAAGACAGGAAGCTAAATATCTTCTAGGTACTGTTTGCTAGATGTATATACAATCTTAAAGAGTTTTTTGACAGTATGTACAATCAGCAATCTGCATGCTAAGATAGATTGCATAACATAAACCAATGAGGATGAGAGCTACTCAGCAAAGACCATTCATCTAGAGAATATGTTCAAAGTCAATTACTCAGATTAGAATTTAGGTTTAGCTTTACCAGATATAATCATCTGAATAAAAGGGCAGGGAAGAGAGAATAGTACTACTAACCAATGTTAACGGTGCACTCAGGGTTTTAGGTGATAGGAACGGCGCACTTAAGCCTGTTGAAACACGGAAGTGGTTTCTTGTGGTGATTGAAGAACGTAGGCCTACAAGTGATTGAAAGCTCAAACGATGATTATTCGAAAAAAAAATATCGGCAAACACAAGCTGATCAAGCTTAGGAAATACACAAAATTAACATGCAATTCTGATTGAAACCGATAAAGCTTTGAAATCAGTAATGAATTAGATTGATCTTGAAGCTTGAATCGAAGCCATAGCAGGGACAAGAAAACACAAAATCGAAAAGATGTAACTCCGGTGGACTTGCCCTCATTTAGTGTTGCTTTTCACGACTTGCCCACCAAATTGCATGACAGCATATGGATCGCTGGTTCCCTAAAAGATTGCCGAAATTTGTTCTTCAAAGATGACTATAAAAGTTAAGCAAGGGAAAAATCATTGAGATAAACATCATCAACACAAAATGAAGATAACAGAACAGGAAGGTTTAGAACTTTCTTCACTTTTACAAACGACTGTCCATCATATATTTCTCGAATGAATGAGCTGAAAAGTTCAATCAACATTTAAATGAATAAAAATCAGCAAATGTGACCTATAAATCCATCTATAATACGATCAAAATCTGATTATGAAATATCATAAGGACACAGACAGTGTCTACAGATTTAAACAACTAACTAAAGAGGCATAACCAGCTAACTAAGACATAGTAAAGGCCTGAATACTAAAAATTGATCACATACTCAGATAAGTAGACAGTCTTGCAACCAGCAGAATCGATATCATGTGTACCAATATTATCGTAGTCAAAAGTGCACCAACAGAGCAAAACAATGAAAATGATGCTAATTTCACACACAGAAGAAATTGAAATTTAACACCAACGGAAAACACAAAATTCAGATAGAGATCAGCTGGCCGGAGGAGTATAATAGGCTTCAAAGGCGAAACCGGCAAGTATAACCGCGACATTGAGATCAAACGGAGCAATATGTAGTAAGGGAAATAATGGAGGAATCACAAAAACCTCTCAAACCCTAAAGTCTGATTTCAAAGAGCACAAAAGTCAGCAATTCGTAATCTCAAAAGGGGAAAAAAGCTGGAGCTCCCAAGAAGATCACCTGTTTTATAAAACCGAACCGACCTTTTGCTTTCCCTCTTTGATGAGCCGCTACCAACTCGTCGAGCTTCAGAACCGGAATTCCGAACAAGAAGGTCGAACCCGGCTGCTCAAATCAACAGAATCATAAACCCAAGTAATTAGTAAAGGAGAAAATTCAAGCATAATCCTAGAATTCGAACATAAACTGTTGTAGCGAAGAGGAAAACAAAAGCAAACTTGGAAGTTGTTTGACAAAATCAACAACCGAGATAATCCACAAGCTGAATGGTAGCCATGACTCCTACCTCCGTGTTCACCTGTGACATCATAAAACCACAAGCCCAACATGAGAAAGACAATGGTGTGATAGGAAAGTGCAATCTCTAATAAGAACGACTAAAGCAACAAAAATTTCTTATATGCATTTAATCAAACACATTTAATCAAACACCTGGAGTGCATGATTAAGGAAATGTAGTATTCGTTATTTAAAAAAAAAAAGGAATTTCCAATTTGTACAGTCAGAAAGAAATCGATCACAAGAAAATCCTAAACCCTAAACCTGAATTCTAGAAAAGCAATTCAAAAGTAAGCAAAACAAAACATGCCATTCAACGTGTTTTGGAAAACGAGAGTTGGGTGAGTCGTCAAGCCTGTTGCCGACAAAGCAAACTGATGAAGAAGAAAAGAAACGCTAAAACTTGAATTCCCAATTTGTAGTCAGAAAAAATTGAATAAGCAACACCAATCACAGTACAAAGCATCTGATAAAGCGTCGACCCAGAAACAGAGCCAAGCTCTTACCGGCAATGGCGAGTTGCGATTATAGAGGACGAGGAGGCGGCGAGGACAAGGAGGCAGAAACTCAGCGAGGACGAGGAGGCGGGTTGGCGGAGAGCATGAGGAGGCGTGATTGGAGAGGAGGTGAAGCACGTTTTCGTGGCTGGAGAGGACGGGGGCGAGCCGGCGGCGAGAACGGGAGGAGGATAGGGCTCGGACTCGCAGGCGGCGGCTAGGGTGCGGCTCGGACTCGCAGGCGGCTAGGGTTCGGACGCCAGGACAGGGGTTTGGACATGAAGCCAGAGCAGATCGAAACAAAAACCAAGAGAGCCATTGGAATAGGCAAAGGAGGAGGGGAGCGGATAACAACAGAGCGAAGAAAGCAGAAGAAGCAAGAGGTGGAAGACGGAGATGAAAACGAAGAAAGCAAGAGGTGGAAGCAGGTGAGGAAACGGAAGGGTCAGATGAAAATCACTATTGCAAGTAAATTTGTAAAATGAATGGCCCACAAGTAAGCCCCCACCGTACATTTATATATGTATATGTATATATATATATATATTATAAGGATTAGGGTCGCCGCAAGTACTACTTGGGCTCGCCTAGAGCAGCTCTAACCAGCATGAGAACTGGTTACTAACCAGCTCTAAAAGAAATAAAGCAAACCGACGCTCGAACCCGAGACCTCATGGTACTACCATGAGTGCTCAACCAGTGAGCTGATGCGACAAGCGCCGTAACTTTGATATATGTTTCTTATTGATCTTAAACTTCACATTTTTCTAAATAAATCTTTATTGTTTTTAACATTTTTTAGTAGTCCCTAAATTTTATATCGTTTCAAATGGATCCCTAAACTATGAAATTTTACTTCTTCCATCATCAACACATTTAACACCCTTCAATATGCTCGTGCGACAAAATGCTTATGAGAGAGTCATTCAAAAAAAGAAACTCTCGAAAGTGAGTCATTAGTAAAATGAACCGAAGCAAGTATGTTTTTGGAGGAAGTACAAATAAGACCTGATAACAATCATTTAATTGAGACAATTGCACTTACACGAGTGGCGTAGAATGATGAGTGGTTAGAATTCGGGTTCGCTTATTGGTGGTTCCTTGAGCCACAACCACTTAAATGGGAACGTGATAAGATAGGAGAAATAGCGAATATGGTGGAAGTGAGGATGGGGTTGAGTTGTAGATGAAAAGTGGATGTCAGGAGAAGATGTCGTATACTAATATTAACGATACTAGTGTAATTCCCATGCCCTGCACGGGTACTTGATTTTTTTAATTTATTAAATAATATTACAAATATAATCCCAAAGTTTTTTAATCGCTAAGAGTTTAGTCTAGGCTAATTAATAAAACTATTCTTTTTAAAATTTTCATAATAAACAATTCAAACAAAGTGATGTATGTTCTTTGAAGGATATATATATATATATATAAGCTAACAAAATGGTTTATAATATAGAGTACGAAGAGGGTGTGAATTCACATCTAAAGTATATATGGTTAGTAACTTTAAATTTTTGTAATTCAAATTAAAACCGATTAATAGTTTTCAAATTTTATAATATAGAATTTATTTCATTTGAAAGATATCTTTGCTGTAAAAAAAAAAAATCAATAGAACTATAATAGAGATTTGGAGGTGGTTTAACGATTTTGATGCATGCATCTAAAATCTTTTGAATCAATTTTTTTTAGATTGTTTCTTAATTTTGTTGAGCAAAATCTTAATTTAATTAGTCAAATAGAAAGTTTGTGTCAAGATAAATATGATTTTATAAATCCTTTATTGGCATGGGCATTACTAATATAGTATCCAAAAAGATAATGAATCTTTAGGGTATATGGCATTTGGAAAATGCCATATAGCCTATAGAAGCAACGCGCCTCTAGTTTTGCACGGATTGCATGGAAGATGTGGAATAAAAACAGAACACGCGACGCGCGCCTCCATTATCCCAACCGATTTCCGCGCGATTCCCCGGTGATAGAAACAAGGCGATTTCCGGCGCGATTCCCCGGCGAATTTCCGGTGTATTCCTGCTTGATTTCAAAGCTGCAAACGTGAGCCTCAATTGTCACCTGCGTTTTCGTGCGCGTGATCCATTGAGAGCGACTGTCACCTACGATTTCATGCGCGTGATCGAGCTCCAAATCCGCGCGCATTATCACTACCGACTACAATTTTTTCGACTGCGCGTGATCGAGCAGAGGATTGTCACTGCAAAATCTCTATGCGCGATCGAGCCTCCATCCTCCAGATTGTCACTTTCGAATTCGAGCAAAAGGTGACATTTTTTCCTTCAAAATCTAATAGACACTACAGATTGTGATAGTAGATGCCAATTAAAGTGAGAATTTTCGTAATTACAGTGAGCAAAATCCCTGCGCGAGATCGAGCCTCAATCCTCCAAATTGTCACTTGCGATTTCGAGCAACAGGTGACACTTTTCGCTTCAAAATCTAATAGACACTACAGATTGTGATAGTAGATGACAATTAAAGTGAGAATTTTCGTACTTACAGTGAGGAAAATCCCTGCGCGAGATCGAGCCACAATCCTCCAAATTGTCACTTGCGATTTCGAGCAACAAGCAGAGGATTCGAGCAAAGGTGACAATTTTTCCTTAAAAATCTAATAGTCACTGTAAATTGTGATGGTAGATGACAATTACAATGAGACTTTTCGTAATTACTGGAAGTTCACAATGAGAAGCGACAATCGAGTAATGACAGATGATGATATTGATCAGAATTGTTGATAATTGTTCATAGGAAAGATAGAAATGATGATTATCGTTGATAGAGATGACAATTGATGATAAATTTTCATAGAGAAGACGTAAATGAGAATCTAGTTTTGATAGAGGTGACAATTGATGATAACTGCACATAGGGAAGGCAAAATTGAGAATCTAGTGACAATATCTACATGATAATTTCGACAGAATTGACAATCTAGTGACAATATCTACATGTTAGTGATAGTGTAGAGCCAATTTCAATTTCCAGTGACAATATTTACATGATAATTATGGCTTTTCTCTCTGATCAATGACAATATGGACCTTGTAATTGTACCTATTTGCTTTGGAGGGGGATGGAAGACAGAAAATGACGAATGCAAGAATGTTGGTGGAGATGTCACTACAAAGGCAATTGTGCTGGAAGAGAGGTTCAATCTTGAGAGCTTAAAGGAGAAGATTGTTGAAAGATTTAAACTGTCAACACAACCAACTGATATCTATCTTTCACATCTACATCCTTCAAAGAAGTTGCCTACTCCATTCACTATTGAAAGTGATGACGATCTTCAATCATTCTACCTAATTAGCAGCACCCCTAAGGTTGATTGGGGGTTGCCACTATATGTCATTACATATAGTAGGAGAAAAGGGAAAGAGCCAGCAATCTCTAGTACTCAAACTGTGAAACCACCATCAACTGTCACTAGCAGCTACCTACTACCTTCAAATGACAGAAGCTCAAACCAATCTCTAGTGATTTCTAAAATCCGTGATGCACCTCTAATCTCATCAGATGAAGACAATGCACTTGCAATTGAGTATCCACCAGATCAACAATATAGATGACAATTGTAAGTGCAAAGAAGAACTTAAGACTGCAATGAAACAAAGTTATTGCTTCAAGGTCAACAAGTCAAGGTCAGACTACTACTCACTGAAATGTGTAGATGACAATTGTATGTGGAAAATGGTAGCTACAAGGTTGAAAGGGCTCATTTATTTTGGTGTTAAGAAATTCAATGACACGCATACATTCCCCTTTGAAGTGAGATGTACAAGACATATTCAACCATCATATCAACATATAGCAGATAAAATAAAACTGAGGTAATTTGACTACTTGTTTTTCATCTCATTTCATTGTGAATTGTCATCACTACTGTTTTTATATGTTAACAACGACATTTCTGTACAAACTGTCATCTCAGGTTTGAAGCTGTGGCCAAAGGCCCAAATCCAAAAATGATCCAGAATGATGTTAGGAATGAAATGCTGCAGTCCATTAGTTATTATAAAGCTTGGAGAGCTTAGCAGTAGGCACATGCATTAAATAGAGGCACACCTGAATAGAATTATGCAAATCTTCCATCTTATTGCCATGTGCTCAGGCAAGCTAACCCTGGTACATACACATTTCTACAAACTGATGCCAACAACAAATTCAATTATGTCTTTGTTGCACTTGGACCATCAATCATAGGATATCAACATATGAGAAAGGTAAGTACATATTGTCACTTGTTTACTTGAAACCTTAACAGAAACTTAGTATTGTCACTTTTGGCATTGTCGCTTAGTATTGTCACTTTTGGCATTGTAACCTTAACAGAAAACTTAATATTGTCACTTAATATTGTCACTTTTGGCATTGTAACCTTAACAGAAAACTTAATATTGTCACTTTTGACATTGTCACCAAGAGATGTCACTATTTTTATTGTCACTATGTAATTGTCACCTTTTTAACAGAACAATACAATTTTGTCATTAGTTTATATATTGTCACGTTTTTAACAGGTTATACAAGTAGATGGCACTCATCTACATAATAGGTATATGGGTGTTCTAATCACTGCCTCAGCACAAGATGCAAACCATCAAATCTATCCTCTTGCGTATGCTGTTGTATACTCTGAAAATGACAGATCTTGGAAATGGTTTTTTGAGCAACTACTTGTTGTTATTCCATGCTCTAGTGATTTAGTATTTGTCTCAGACCGTCACATGAGCATAGGAAAATCGGTTGAGTCTGTCTTTTCCTGTGCAAAGCATGTAATTTGCACAAGGCATTTGAAGGGAAATTTGAAGAATAGATTCAAGCAAAAAGGAATTGTGAGGTTGTTTAGCCAAGCTGCGGACTCCTACACAATTTCAGATTTCAATAAGTACTTCCAAGACATTTGTACAACAAATGCACAGATAGGTGAGTATTTAAGAGAAGTGTCACTTGAAAAGTGGTCAAGAGCATGCTTCAGTGGTGACAGATATAACATCATGAAAACAAACAACTCAGAAAGCGTGAATGGTGTTTTGAAGGAAGCAAGACAATTCCCCATTGCTGCTCTATTGGAGCTCATAAGGAGTCTATTGTCCAGATGGTTTGCTGAGAGAAAAGATGTGATAGAAGAACACCTAAATCAGATACCACCTAACATCAATAGCATTTTGGAGGAAAGGTGCAAAAAAATCCAAAGCTTATGGTGTTAGAATGTTGAACAAAACTGAGTTTGAGGTGTTTAGTGGTGGGTTTTGTGTTGTGGTTGATCTAGCACAAAGGAAATGCACTAGCAGAATGTTTGATCTGGACAAGATGCCATGTGTTCATGCAATGGCTGCAATTCAACAAATGAAGTACCTTGTGAGAAGCTTCATCAGTGACTACTACCAATTCCAGGCTTGGTGCTTGGCTTATGAAGAGACAATTTATCCATTACCAAACAAATCTGAGTGGAATGTGCCAGACCATATAGACATGATAGTGTATAATCCCCCAAATGTGAGAAGGAAGGTTGGAAGACCAAAGAGGAATAGAATTCCCTCCATAGGCGAGTTCAGAGGGAAGAAGAAGAAGAACATTAAAATGTCAGAAGGAGCATCAAGCAGCACTGCAATCATCATGAAATAGGATTCATATATCATCATTGTCACTTGTTGCACTTGATTGTCAAAATTGCCAAAACATTGTCACTTGTTAAACTTGATTCTTAAAACTGTCACTTTTTGGTTTATTGCTATGTCAATGTAAGTTTTCATATGTCACTTGTTGAACATATATCATCAATTTCAGCATTATCATTGATTCTTGATATATCATCACTTGTACGTATTGTTATATCAATGTCACCACTTAGTTTGAAATATATGAAAACTGTCACTTCGAAATAACAACTTCGATTGTTTGTTAAGAGATATGCCATCACTTTTTGTTATATTTCGTATAACATATGTCATTTATTGGGACTGTGTTCACTTGATCACTTTTTGGATAAAATCGTCACTTGATCATCTTGCTTACAAACTGTCACTACAATTGGGACTGTGTTCACTCAAAATGCTTATTGATTGATACATCAATTGGAACACATGATAGTTTTAACATAATGCCTTGAATTGTCAACATTGTTATCCACCAATTGTCACCAAACCAAATCAGCTGGACATTTTGTTTAACATAATGCCTTAAACTGTCACTACAAAATACATTCATACGATTCACAACCAAAATGTCACGAATTATTTCAACATGTCATTACACTTTCATGACTACTAAGTTTAACAAGAAAAATCAAAGAACATAACATTCATTTGGATTCAGGCAAAGGCTCCCAAATCCAAGTGTCGTTAAAAAGATCAATTGCCATTTTCTCCCGATGTGCAACCATGTGCTCATAATCGACATTATCCAAGGTGTCACCTAATGCAAATGCCTCAATGTACTTGATAGCATAGACACCATAATTACCACCTCTGCAAAACAAGTAAAAATGAAAAAGTCAGGAGTGAAATATGAATCTTGACAAAACAAAGCGTAACAATGTGAAACAACACATACCACTCCCCTTTTTCATCTTGACAGACATTGTCATCCCTGGACCATGTGAAATCAGCATCCGAATTGCCCAATCTCTCAAAGAATCCAGATGCCTTCATCCACAAGGGAAGCACTTTGCAAAAAGGACTTACAACACTGCCAATCTTGTCCTCATCATACAACTCTCGAAGACAGTCAAAGACAGTTATATGCTTCTCAACAAGGTCAATTTGCAAAGCAATCCAATGCTCAATATCAATGTTCACTAGAGTGAATACCTTCGTTACATTTGTGCGGTACCATGACTTACCAAACAGCTCAGGATTATAGCCATGGAAGTAATCAAACTTTATGCTTGGCACTTCTTCTTTGTTCACAACGTAACGTTGGACACTTTCAGCATCAAATTCCTTGTACCACACCCAATCCATGACAATTACATCCTTGTACACGTCGGCCTTCTCATTTATAAGCATCCTCATGTGATACAATGCCTCACAAAGGTGCTGCATAAAAGAATATAAAAAACAATGACACTTTTAAACATAAAACTGTCACTTGAATAAAACAGTTTATATCAAAACATATGGAACACTGTCACTTACCTCATCCCCAAGCCAAAGACTGTTTGTTTTAAGTAATCTAAAGAAAGTCCTATTAAGAAGTTGATCAGACCCTTGAATACTATCATCTGATTTCCTACAAAACCAGGGAAATTGTATATATGTCACTCATAATCAAAATATAAGAACAATGACACTTATCACCATAAAACTGTCACATGTATAGAACAATTAATCAACTGACATACCGTTTGTTAAACCATCGGTAGAAGGGCATACGGTCTTCATCATTGTAAAAGGAGTACTTTGGACGAATAGGCATTTTGGGAGGCTTCACCTTCTTCTGCTTCTTCTGCTTTTTCTGCTTCTACTTCTTCTTCCCAACGGTGTATGGCGTGTGAGTCAAAGGGCCTCCCTTCTTCAGCCTAGCAGATTTCCTTACACAACCAAGATCTGGAACACCCGTCTCTAGAGTACGGTTGTGCATGTCAAACTCCACAGTCCCTTCATCAGTAGCTTCTCCTCCATCTTCTTCTTTTCCAGCCTCTTCTTTGTCACCTCTTTCACTTTCTCCAATGCCCTGAGTACCCTCCTCGGTTTCACTTTGTTCTGTCCCACCTTCTTCAGTGCCCTGGGTAGTAGCTTCTGTTGCACCAGAATCATCCACAATAAAATCTTCGGATTCTTTGTCTCCCTCCTCAACAGGATCTCCATCTTCAACACATCCAACATCATCATTTTGAACTTCATCCAAATACGCAAATAAATGACCATGCTCAGTCATTTGAGAACAATTATCCCTAATGTCTCTTAAAACATCGTCAAACTCAAAATCTAATTCAGCACGTAATAGAGCTAAAAAAGTGGAACCTGACTCACCTGAAGGCACCTTTGGAAACACAACAGAATCGTTTGTTCTCTCATCTTCCTTCATCAAAACTTCATTCACCTTTCCTGTTTCATCACCAACCTTCACAACAGCATCATCACTAGAGAGCTTCATCGACTCAATCCATTTGCAATCACTCAAATTGATTGGAGCTGGTGGCTGCACTATCATAACAACATCATCTTCATCATCAGAATCTGAATCAGCCTGTATTCTCCTTTGAAATAAATCAACTTTATTCCACAGCCTTGATAGAGTCATGTCAGTCCATGCAACCTTGTTCTCTAGATTTTTCATTGACCTCATCATATCATTGCACAAGTCGCTGACATTGGAAACAAGCCTCTTAGCCCAAGCAGGCTCTCCACCTTCATCACCCTTCGCAACAAGAACATCCTTGACCTGACTCAGAATCTGAGCAGCTTCAACTTGATCATCACCATGAACATCTTCTGGAGCTGCTTCTGTCACTGGATCTGTCACTAGAACTGGCCTCTTGAACTTTTCAAGAATAGCTGGCACAGGATTGACTAAAGACGTTGGTTTCTTAGGGCTCCTTGGCAGCTGCAATCTCTTACTCTGTCTCCTAGGAGATTCAACAACAGTTTTTTTCTTTTTTGAAGGAGCAGAAACTCTGACATCACTTTTAGAAGGTTGCGCCTTCCTCTTCACACCAGCATTGACTTTGTCACTTTGCTTTACCTTCCCTTTGTCAACAGTTGGAACCCGGGGAGCAATAACTAAGTCAGCCAGATCGTCGTCAGTGGCAAAATCTGAGTCCTCTTCACGAATGCCCTTCATTTTCTGGCTTGAAATGATCCTTCTAATGAGTTCATCAAAAACAGGATCTTTAGCCTCATCAGGGTAATCACAATAGATAAACTCTGCAAACTCAGAGTAGGAGGGATGTACACACTCCTGCAGAAAACACAAAACAAATACAAAAAGTGTCACTAGAGACAGAACAATAACTGTCACTTATAAGAAAACTGTCACTTGTAAAAAACTGTCACTTGTCAAAGGTAAACACAAGACTTGTATTAAGATACATAAATAATTGTCACTTGTCAAAAGTGTCACTAGAGACACATAAATAATCGTCACTTGTCACTTACCAGTTTCTTTCTTCCAACTTCATAGATTGATTGATATCTCACAAGGTGAATTCCAGTGTTGCGCCACCTCAGCATGTGAGGGACTTCTTTTTCACCTTCAGTATAGAGACCACACACTTCTCTTAAACCGGAAACCTCTCCACAATCCAAATCTGCAAACACAAAGGCAAAAAGAAAAAGTTAGACAAAAGAGCATACAAACAAAGCATTTGCATTAATCAAAATTATGAGAACATGTATTACTATAAATGCATAGGGGTATCCAAAGATACTGCACCCAAATCTATAGCTTGGATCTTTGATCTTTTCCGGGTCACGAGAAGTACGATTAAGCTGTCTTAAGCTTAAAATCAGTTCATCATAAGCAGGCCTTCCCCAAGAAAACTCATTAAACGCTCCCAAATCAGATGACAATGCAATGACAGTGGAATCTAGGTGAACTTTAGGACGTCTAGGCATAAGAACACCATACAAAATCAGCAAATGGGCAAGCCTAAGCTTCACATCTGCATTCTTTGAACGAGCTAACTCGGCAGACAAGTGATCATATGTCAACCTCGGACATGCAACAAAGCCTTCATCATCACCAGGGGCATCAAACTCAAGGACAATGTCACACTTCAAACCAGTAGTTGCTGCGAAATCCATTAACAAAAACTTACAAACTTGTTCACCAATCCTGAACCACCTCTCGTGAGTATATTTCGTTTCAAGCTCATGCATCAAAGCATAGTGAATGAGCTGGTAATGAAGTGGCACTTTCTCTTTGAGCCGAATGATGTAACCAAAACAGCCTCTGCCTAAAAGCTCCCAATCCTCTTTTGATAGATGCTTCTTCACAAAATCAAGAACGCCAAAATCCTGAAAGATATTTTCTCTTGCATTGTACCGCTTTGATTCAGGCACAATGTACTTTAGGTTCTTTTTTTCCATGGATTATACTGCAATTATCATCCCAAACCGCAAGTGGATACTAAATTGTCACCACTTAACATAAACATCACGAAATTGTCATCACAAACCTCAAACATACACACAGTTATAACACTGACACTACTTAACATGAACAATCAACAAATGTCACCAATTAACACTAAACAGTGTTATGAACATTGTCACCACAAAAACACAAAAACACTGCTTAACCCTAGAACATGCACGAAAACTCAAACTCAAACTCAGAGGATGTTAAGTCATCACTAAACCAGAAATGACTCACATTATGAAGAATCATGAACATAAGAACCAAAAATTCAAAAACAAAACTGTAAAACCTAACACATAGTAGGAAAACGACATCTACTAAAACAACAACAATAGAAGAGCACAAATATGCTTCAAACGACATAAACACAAAGCTAAAACGAAAATAAACAAACACTTACTCACGAGTTTCAGAAATCAAAAACCGAGCAGAGGTGGCAGAACGAGACAATCGCCACACAGGAACTCAAAAATCTTCAATGTCAACACAAATGCATGCAACTTGGGGAAGATGATAGAGCGAGAGCACGATTTCGACTTCTTGCGAGGTGGATCGACGATTAATCGGAACGATTTTGAGATTTCGTGTGAGGTCGTGGGAGTTCAAGTTGAGAGGGAAGAGAAAACAAGAAAACCGGAACGGGAATACGGGACGCGGGGTTTTTTTTTAATTTGGTTATGCTATAGCTGCAAATAAAGGGTTTTTGGGCCGCGAATGAAAAATGGGCCAAAAAAGCTGCCGCCCGGCCGAAAAACTTCAAAGATAATCTGCGAACAAATAATATATTGCTAGATAAGATTTAGTAAAATCTTAGTCAAATCAAGTAAGGTATTTTTTTTTTTGTTCGAAAAATCCAATAAGGTATTGGACAATATAGCAAACCGATATACTTTATTGTAATTAATGCATAATTAATAAAGGACTACATATTTAAATAGACATAATTTTTTCACTTATAGTTTGATAATTCTTTTGGATCGAAAAATAGTTTGATAATTCTCTCAATGTATAAAAATCAATAATCTCTCCAATTTTTTAAAAACAAACATCCTTCCATCAAAAATCAATTAGTGACTTAATTTCTCGTTTTGATGACGTAATTTTCTTCTTGATATGATCAAATGGTTCAAATATCTTGAATTTCAAAAATTTAGTCAAAAAAGGATTTGTTTATATAAACACATAGCAAGATTTATCTCGAGTAAACAAATGGCAATACAAATTAGATTAAGGGAAATACCAAAATTTAGAAAGTGCAAGATTCATCTAGAAGATAAAATATGAAAGATTGAGTAAACAAAAGGATTTGTTTGTATAGCCACATAACAAAAAAAATCTATTAGTTAAATAATAGCAATTGAATTGAAATCATTTATTAATGTCATTTTGTTAAATAATACTTTTTAGTTGTTTTTCTGTAAAGTTAGCCATTTGATTTATATTATCCAAAAAAGGATTTTAATCTTTGTTTGATCTACATGTAAGTTACAAATGAATAATTAATTAATTTGTATGTATCCCAATTAAATTGAAAAAATTACTTGATCAAAAGTGAACATAAAAATTTGTTAAGAAATTAACATAAATGCTAAACATCACCCCAGTTTTAACTCTACCATCACCAATGTACACATTTTGACTTAAATACCCTTCAATAAATAAAAATCCCAAAAAGGGGAAAAAAGACAGCACCGATTCTTAACACCGGATTCGCCTGAATCCTCACACGCCGGCAGGCCTCCGGCCCCCGGCCCGTTGTCTCCCCCGCGGGCTCCTTCGGGCGCAAGATGACGATGGACGACCTCATCGCCAAGCAGATGCGGGTCACCCGCCAGGAGGACCCGCATTGCACGCTCGTCTCCTTCGACCGCGACGCCGCCAACGCTTTCCAGCACTACATCAACGAGGCGCTCGCCTTCGCCGTCAAGCAAGGCAGCTTCATGTACGGGACCGTCGCCGAGGACGGCCGCGTCGAGGTCGATTTCATCTACGAGCCCCCCAGGCCGGGACCGAGGACACACTCGTCCTCCTCCGGGACGCCGACGAGGAGAGGATGGTCGATGCTATCGCCTCCGGGCTCGGGATGCGGAGGGTGGGGTTTATATTCTCGCAGGCTGTTGGCAGGGACGGGAAAGGCGAGTACACAATGTTGGCGTTCGAGGTGGCCCGGGCGGCCGAGTTGCACGCCGAGGCCGGCTTGAAGGAGTGGCCGGAGGTCCGATGAAGCCACGGAAGTCCGACGTCGCCGCCTGAGCTCCGCCTCTAGGGTTCCGCCGTAGAGTTTGGTTTGAATGAGTCAGAGAAATGTTGTGCAGGGGAATTGTGGGTTTTTTGTAAATTTAATATGTTTTTGGGGTAAAATTGGAAAATAAAAATGGTGATATATTTTTTTTGGGTGACATTTAGCATCCCTCGAAATTAGTGGTATAGACGTACATTGCAAAAAACAAACAAATCATGTAATCAACTTTATATATCCAACTTTAATAGAGATGTTTACATAATTGGAAATCAAAATTTGGTAAATAGTAGTATTTCCTTAAATCTGATGTGGATACATTTTACACATGGCATAGAAGATCTTAAAATTTTGATTGATGTGTAATTTACATGGATTAATTTTAACTAAAATATAATTACTTGGATTAATAATAAAGTGACATGTGGCAAAATTTGACGTGGCGTATTTTAGAAGCGACATGTGGCGAAATCTTAAGTGACGCAACGTGGTGGCTCCAAACCTTACGGCTTTTATATATATATAGATTCTAATGTTTGTATTAACAAAATGACTAACAATGCAAAATTTTTAATAGTTTAGGGATTCATTTAGAACGATATAAAGTTTAGGGACTCATTTAAAACAATATAAATTTTAAGGAGCAATATGAAAAATATCTCGAAGTTCAAGGACTAATGGTGTAATTTACTCTTTTCTAAAGCAAGACGAAAGAGCGGATTTTCGGTTTTATAGGAAAGGGCTAGCAACAAGGACTACGACTGACCCGACAGGGAAGGAGTCTTTATTATTCGTTGATAGTAATAAATGATTTGTACTAAAAACAATTAACGTGCAATAACAATAGAACGCACCTCACACGCTGCTTTCCTTCGCTAGTGTTTTGATTGTTTTCCTATGTCCATGCCGCAACTGTGACCGACTCCGGCGGTGGTTCTGGAGACTCTGCCTCCCTTAGGGGCTCCAGGGAACATGATGGTGGATGGTAACTGTTGGAGCTAAAATTCACACACTAGAATTGTTCGAATTTAGCCTTAATCAGGCCTTTGAATCAAGAACCCCCTTACGATTACAGAGCGTTTTATTGTGTTCCATGATGGCTAATCTTGCCCTCCCCTTATACAAAAAAGGGATCTTTTCTTATATCTTCACCCCCTTGATTTTAGGCCACCTCTTGAGTTAGTTCAATTGATTGGATCACGTCTTCTTAGGCAACTGGTCACGTTCTTTCCTCCTTGAGTCAACTCTCGAGCGGTGTTGATTTCATACATGGCCCTGGAGCTTCTCTTGGGCTGACCTCGTCTTGGGCCCAATTCTTCACGGTCCAACAATATCCCCGAATCAAGCTTTGGCCCCGCTGTGCAAGCTGGTCGGAATCTGATTTGCTAGCACTTTGATCAAGTAGCTATACCCAACTATAGAGTTTAGGATGGCGAATTTGTCGACAGTTGAGTCGTCGAGGTCTCTATTGACTGGATTGGTGGGCATAAGCTAGACTGCGCTAGCAATTTCTTGCGGCTCTAGACATCGCTTGTGTTGTTTCCAACGATTGCTTGTGGTGTCTAACATATATTGTTAGTTGGAAAATGACAACTGATAGCGAGTGAGCAACTCGCGATAGCTAGCGACTACTGGCAAATCACTTGTAGCTAGCAGGTGGTCGGTGAGCTACAGTACTCTAGCACCTCATGAGTGTTCCAATGGTCTTGTGCAATTAGTAACGAAAACAACTAGCGGGCGTTAGCATTTTCGTGCGATTAGCAGCAAGCGATGAGTTAGCTAGCAGGTGCTAGCGTTTTTGTGCGATTAGCAGCAAACGATGGGTTAGATAGCGATGCTAGCGTTTTCGTGCGATTAGCAGCAAACAATGGGTTAGCTAGCGGGTGCTAGCGTTTTCATGCGATTAGAAGCAAACAAAGGATCTAGCTAGCGTGAGCTAGCACTCGCGTCAAATGGCAAAATTGATCTTTGATGGCCAGAGCTAGTACTTGCGACAATTGGCGTAGCTAGCGTGGGATAACAATGAGCATGCAATGACTGACGATTACTAACGTTTTAACTTGCAATACTGTTAGGTGCCTATTGATAAGAAATTTTCACGCGGCAACTATTAGCTCCCACTAGCGAAAGATCTACCTAGGTCCCTAGTGGGAGCTACCCGGGGGCGGCTTAACTAGCGACAACCGTCGATGAACTTGCGCCGAATGGCGTATAACTTGCAACAACTGGCGAGCAACTTGCGACATCTGGCGAATATCTTGCGACATCTAGTAAGTACCTTGCGACATCTGGCGAATACCTTGCGACATCTGGCGAACAGCTTGCGACAACTAGCAGATAACTCGAAGATAATTTAAACTTAGTTTCCTTTTGAATCAAAGTTTATAAGGGGTCGTCTTGTTCCTTTTTTTTGGAACCTATTCAGCAGGTAACAAGCCGTTAGCATGACCTCTCGCTAAAACCCCTCATTCAATCCTTAGTAGGAAAGCATGGAATTGACCCTTTCCTTGAGAACTCTATTCTTCCTCTCCGAAACACCATTTTGTTGTGGTGTGTAAGGAGCCATAGTTTCATGGGTAATCCCTACGGACTAGAAGTATTCAAGGTCGAAATGTTCACCACTTCTATCAGTGCGCAACCTTTTGATCGTTGATCCCACTTGAAGTCCCACTTCAGTTTTATAAATTTTAAACTTCTCTAGGGTCTCATCCTTAGTGTGCAATAAAAATACATAGCAATAACGAGAATAATCATCGATATAGATAACCACATACTTCTTATTACCTATGGAAGGGGAGCATGAAAGTCAATGTCATGCTTCTATCAGTGCGCAACCTTATCATCATTATATGTATATAATGGAAATCAACACAATAGAAAATAATTAAAATGGAAATCAAAGATCTTTGATATATAATTTATACTCATATCTTGGATATATAATTTATACTCATATCTATATTTAATTGGTATTTCCACATTAGATTTTTTTATATGTATTGATTTCCATTTTAATTAAGATTGATACAAAAAAATCTAATGTGGAATCTACATTGACATTTCAATTAAATATATTGAATTGTTTTAATGAAGATGAGTACTGTGATCCAAAGAGAACGTGACACGTGTCGGGCTAAATATTATTTCTGACCTCCGCGTTTTAATATATAGTTATGATATGATGATATTGATATTGATATAGTTGGTAATCACAATAATAACGATTGTATTCGTTAATTAATCATACTGGAATCACAACACTTATTATTCGACGTATCATTGCATTTATGTAAATAAAATTTCATAGTTGAACACTGATTACATATATGATTAAACTCCTCATCTACGAATATTTCAGGTAGCTCGATGGCTCGTCCGAATATATATATGCCTATGGTGTACATCGGCCAGGGGACCAACACACGCATGCAATTATTCTCGTCTTTCCACTTGCAAGTACTTCATCACTTTAAAGTATATATGGATGTTTGATCTATAATTTATACCCATATCTTTATTTCTTAGATATATATATTACCTGTGGGAAAAGGAAACATAAGAGCTAATTAGTGGCCAACAAATGTATAAGAATGATCGAGAGTTATTGAAATCGAATAAAGAGAGATGAAAAACAAGTGGAAACAATTAACATAATAGTAAGTTCAAGAGCTACCTTAATTAAAGACACCGTAAACGATCACATGTGTATAAGGAAAAACAAAATCGAGACTTGTAAAACGTTTTACTCCATGGATCGTAACTAATTGATAAGCATGCAAATAATAAATAGTAGTCACTAGTGAATTAAGTAAGATGGATATGTAATCAAGTACGTAAGAAGAAGAGAGGTGGCTAGCTGATGGAACCCAAAAAGCAAAGCAACCTTAATAATTAAGATGGATGGAAGACGTAGAGCATGTATAGATTTGCCGGTTAGAGCTCGCAACTAAGGCCCGTGGGCTCAGGTTCCCCACACGACTCCAGCAGCGACTTGACTTCAAAATTGACGTCGATAGTAATCGCCCCTGTGCTTTCACGAATGCGTGCACAAAGAAGTCTGAGAATCAGAGCAAGAGGAGTACTCTTCACCAAAGCGCAACAAGTTTGAGTTACAAGTGGAACACCGAAACGGCCCACACATACGCCCACATTCGGGGCCGACGGCCCCGGAGGAGATGGCAAAAGTTGGGAGCCGGCCAGTGTGATTAGGCATGATGAGGAGGATAAGAGTAGGAGTATTAGTGTTAGGGTTGATAGGGAGTTGTTTGTTGCACCCATTATATTGTTAGCTCTTCTTTTACCGCTCCTGGCTTAATTAATTACTGTAGCTTGTGGGATCTTCTTGTGTGCGTTAATGATGTTGTGCAAGTAAGCTAGTGTGGGTATTTATAGTTGTGCATGGATTTCCTTAATTAGGGCATTATTAGAGAATACTTAAGTGTTGCCATGATGTGTATATTTTCCTTATTTCATACTGTAGCATTTTCCTAACAAATGCTCTAAAAGTTCAACCGAAAAAAAAAAACAAATGCTCTAAAAGCCCTAATTTCTTATCCGATTATTCAAGGTGCAAAGCACAAGCTTGGATCCATGGATGGTTCGATTTACTCAACCAAACAATCTTGACGAGATGGACGACTAGTGGAATTTTAATTCCATGATTGTTGGATAGATTATTCCGTTCATTGATGAATCCATATATGGATGGCTGTGGAGTGTTAATTTCATGATTGTTGGATGGATTATTCAATCCATCAACGAATCCACAAACGACTGGTGGAGCATGATCGTTCGATGGATTGTTCAATCCATCAATGAATCCATGGACGACTGGTAGATTTGTAATCT